>CM075977.1:31246596-31367464 GCA_038087875.1 Malacoraja senta | reverse complement strand
GAGGCTTCAATTTGAGGCCTTGTCTGTCAGGTCTTGGGCACCATTTCAAGGTAGAACAAGGGAGTTATACCCAGAGTCCTGGTCAGAATTTATCCCACGCTCAACATAATTTGCAGGAGCTTGCTGTGCGCAAATAAGCAGCCATGTTCCTGCATCGCGACACTGGCTCGAAAGTAGCTGCAGTGCACTTTGTGGCTTCCTGAAGGGGAAGTCAATGATGCTCTACAGATGTACATCTCTCTTTCTAATGAGTGAATCCCCTTTCTTATTTTGCAGTGTACGATCCAAACAACAAGCGTATGCGACAGATTAAGGATCAAGTATTAAATGATTCAAAATACAGTCCAAAAACCCTTTTCCAACTGTTGCTGGACAGCGCCCAGTTTGAGTTTGTTTTGAAGGAGGTACAGTGCTCTTGATCTCTGTGATTGTGCTTCTTGTAAATTATTTTAAAAAAACATGTTCCCAGCAAGCAGATTAATTGAAATATGCAGAACTGACCATCTGAAAACGTGACCAGTTGTGAGTGGGTAGGATAGTGCGATTGCTGGGGTTGGGGATGTTATCGAGCCTGACCATCTTTAGCTGTGTCTTTGATGACCTTCCTATGATCAAAAGGCCTGAAATGGAGATTGCACTTGGTTCCCCTCCAAGTTGCACACTGTCCTGGCTTGGAAATATGTCATCATTCCTCTTCCTTGTGTAATCCTTGTGCCTGCATGGAAAGTTAACAAATAAATTAATACTTGTGTGCCAGACTTGGACGGGCATGGTTTGATCAGTGGTAGGTAACATTCTTGCCGCAAAATCCCTATGCAATGACCATCTGCAACAAGAAAGATTAACTACCTACCGTTGACATTCAAAAGCATTACCATTGCTGAATCCCCCATCATTAACCTCCTGGGAGTCACCATTGACCAAAACTCACCAGGATAGGCAAGGTAAATACCATAGCTGCAAGAGCAGGCCAGAGGCATCATACTCTGTGGCAAGTGACTCATCTGACATCTCAAGGCGTTTCTACCATCTGCAAGTCACGAGTATGATAGAATATTATCCACTTGTCTGGATGAGTGCAGATCCAACTCGAGAAGCTTGACAGCATCCTTGACAAATCTGCCTGCTTGACAGTTGCTCAGTAGACCACATGGACAGCACCTCTCAAACCTGTGACCTCTCTACCACTCAAAAGGACAATAGCTACAGGCCCAATGGGAACACTTGCCACACCGCAGATTCCCCTCCAAGTTGCACACTGTCTGATCCTGGGAAATGTGTTATCATCCCTCCTCCTTCATGTCCGAGTCTTGAAAACGCCTTTCCCAACAATACTGTGGGAGCACTCTTCGCCAGAAAAATTGTAATAGTTTGAAAAAGCTGCCTCGCCTTCACTTTTCAAAGGTCAATTTGCGACAAAGCTGTTCTCAGCAGTGACATTTACATCCCCACAAAAAAAAACACTTTTATCAAATAAACAGTTTGTTGAAATTTTGCTTTTGTTTTGAAAGAATGCGCAGGTTCTGATCCAGCGTCTGTCTCACCATTGCAGGGATTACTCCATTTTTTAGAGGCGCCATTTTGGCGCTGTGATGTTCAACTAAGATCCTATTTAGTGTTTGCAGTTTGTAGCTCATGTTAGTATTAAATATTCAGTATTCTGGACGTTTCATGGGCTTTGTCAACCTCTACAATGCGTGATAGAGCTAATCACCCTTGGATGAATGGCCCACAAAAATGGGCCATTCATGTTAAATTCCCCTGAAATATGAGCAATGTGCGTGATGTATATAAACCTTTTTAAGATGTGATGCAGTAATTGAGACAGTATCTCTATCTCTTCCAACAACTTCCAAATACACATATTCATACTCTATAGTTTGAAATAATTTTGTTTCAATTGATTAGCGTTGTTCAGTGTGTAATCCGCTCTGTAACTTTCCCCCAAAAACTATTGTTCACTATCTTAATTTCTCCCTTTCCACCAGAATAACATGAGTGTGCCATTTGAGTCTTCCACCACTGATGGTTGACCTTCCAGCCTCACTCACACACCCCCCCCTCACACCCCCCCCCCCCCCCCACACACAGGTGTTTTAGAAAATTTTGTAAAAGTAATTAAAAATAAGTAACTGAAATATCACATTTATATAAGTATTCAGACCCTTTACTCAGTACTTTGTTGAGGCACCTTTGGCAGCGATTACAGCCTCAAGTCTACTTGGGTTATGATGCTACAAGCTTGGCACACCCTGTATTTGGGTAATTTCTCCCATTCTTCTCTGCAGATCCTCTCAAGCTCTGTCAGGTTGGATGGGGAGCGTCGATGCACAGCTATTCTCAGGTCCATCCAAGAGATATTCGATCGGGTTCAAGTCCGGGCTCTGGCTGGGCCACTCAAGGACATTCACTGACTTGTCACGAAGCCACCCCTTGCGTTGTCTTGGCTGTGTGCTTAGGGTCGTTGTCCTGTTGGAAGGTGAACCTCTGCCCCAGTCTGAGGTCCAGAATGCTCTGGAGCAGGTTTTCATCAAGGATCTCTCTGTACTTTGCTCCGTTCATCTTTCCCTCGATCCTGACTAGTTTCCCAGTTCCTGCCACTGAATAAATCCCCACGCATGATGCCACCACCCCCATGCTTTACCGTAGGTATGGTATTGGCCAGGTGATGAGCGGTGCCTGGTTTCCTCCAGATGTGACGCTTGGCATTCAGTCCAAAGAGTTCAATCTTGGTTTCATCAGACCAGAGAATCTTGTTTAGGTGCCTTTTGGCAAACTCCAAGCAGGCTGTCATGTGCCTTTTACTGAGGAGTGGCTTCCGTCTGTCCATTCTACCATAAATGCCTGATTAGTGGAGTGCTGCAGATATAGTTTGTCCTTCTGGAAGTTTCTCCCATCTCAACATAGGAGGCCTGGAGCTCTGTCAGAGTGATCACCGGGTTCTCGGTTACCTCCCTGACCAAGGCTCTTCTCCCCCGATGGCTCAGTTTGGCCGGGCGGCCAGCTCTATGATGAGTCCTGGTGATTTCAAAGTTGTTTCATTTAAGAATGACGGAGGCCACTGTGCTCTTTGGGACCTGCAATGCTGCCAGAAATTGTTTTATACCCTTCCCCAGATCTCTGTGTCTTGACACAATCCTGTCTCGGAAGTCTACGGACAATTCCTTCGTCTTCATGGCTTGGTTTTTGCTCTGACATGCACTGTCAACTGTGGGACCCTGTATAGACAGGTGTGCGCCTTTCCAAATCATGTACAATCAACTCCAATCAAGTTGTAGAAACATCTCCAGGATAATCAATGGCAACAGGATGCATTGAAGCAATTTTGAGTGTCATCGCATTGTAAGTCTGAATACGTATGTAAATGTGAAATTTCAGTTATTTCTTATTAATCACTTTGCAAAAATTTCTAAACACCTATTTTCACTTTTATATTATGAGGTATTGTGTGTAGATTGATGATAAGAAAAAAAATGAATTTGATCCATTTTGCAATAAGGCTGCAATGTAACAAAATGTGGAAAAGTGAAGTGGTCTGAATACATTCTGAATGCACTGTAAGTTCTTGGGTCTGTCTGTTCCTGATAGATTCAATAAACTTTCTCACAATTGATGCTAAACTGACAGTTCTGGTTTTTCATTCTTTTGTTTCATAATTTAGCACAGTGTCTGCATTATTAATGGTGTGAAGGAGAACAGGTGCTTCTCTTGGCTGGCTTACTGTGTAATTTGTGCTGCTGTCTTTATATGATTGTTTTTTCTTTTACTCCGCAATTCTTAAAATTGCTTTCTTATGCAGTAAAGTTAGGGTCTGGTGCACATCACACTTAATCATAGCAATTCAAAATCACAGCCTCTAATGTGCAATGCTACTGCACTACAAACTGGAATGCTTTTCCTTATGGTACACAAAACTGCTGGAGAAACTCAGCGGGTGCAGCAGCATCTATGGAGCGAAGGCCCCACCGAATAGGCCCCACCGAACTCATCTCCACCTACCTCGACTCCATCCTATCCCCCTTGGTTAAAATCCCTCCCTACCTATGTTCAAGACACCTCAGACACTCTCCGTCGTCTCCGCGCATTTCCACTCTCTAGGCCCTCACCCCCCTCATCTTCACCATGGACGTCCAGTCACTGTACACCTCCATCCCCCCACCAGGATGGTCTCGAAGCCCTCCGGTTTTTCCTCGACCAGAGAAGCAACCTATACCCAGCCACTGACACCCTCTTCCGCCTAGCGGAGCTGGTCCTTACCCTCAATAACTTCTCATTTGACTCCTCCCATTTCCTCCAAATACAAGGCGTAGCTATGGGCACACGCATGGGCCCCAGCTACGCTTGCCTCTTTGTTGGGTACGTAGAACAATCCTTGTTCAATACGTACCAGGGCCCCATCCCCTCTCTCCACGTATTTTTTACACAGAGAGTGGTGAATCTGTGGAATTCTCTGCCACAGAAGGTAGTTGAGGCCAGTTCATTGGCTATATTTAAGAGGGGAGTTAGATGTGGCCCTTGTGGCTAAAGGGATCAGGGGGTATGGAGAGAAGGCAGGGATGGGATACTGAGTTGGATGATCAGCCTATGATCATATCAAATGGCGGTGAAGGGCCGAATGGGCCTACTCCTGCACTTATTTTCTATGTTTCTAACACCCGACCTCTACCTCTGCTACAATCGATGACTGTTTTGGTGCGCCACCTTCCTGCACCCACACACAACTGACTGACTGACCTCATCCGCTTCACCACCAACTTCCATCCGGCACTTAAATAAACCTGGACCATTTCCGACACTTCCCTACCATTCCTTGACCTCACTATCTCCATCGCAGGTGATAGACTTCTTACCGACATCCACTACAAACCTACCGACTCCCATGGCTATCTGGACTACACTTCTTCCCACCCTGCTTCCTGTAAGGACTCCATCCCCCACTCCCAATTCCTCCGTCTACGCCGCATCTGCTCCCAGGATGAGGCGTTCCACACCAGGGCATCCGAAATGTCCTCATTCTTCAGGGAAAGGGGGTTCTCCTCCTCCACCATAGATGAGGCTCGCACCAGGGTCTCTCTGCCATACCCTGCAACACTGCTCTCTCTCCCCATCCCCCCCCACTCACAATAAGGGCAGAGTCCCCATAGTCCTCACCTTTCACCCCACCAGAGCCGTCACATACAACGTGATTCTCCGTCAGTTTCGCCACCACTCCAACGTGACCCCACCTCTCGCCACATCTTCCCATCTCCCCCCATGTCTGCCTTCCGCAAAGACCGCTCCCTCCGTAACTCCCTTGTCAATTCTTCCCTTTCCCTCCCATACCACCCCCCTCCCCGGGTACTTTCCCTTGCAAACCGCAAGAGATGCAACATTTTGGTCCCTTCACCTCCCCCCCTCGACTCCATTCAAGGACCTAAGCAGTCTTTCCAGGTACGACAGAGGTTCACCCTGCATCTCCTCCAACCTCATCTATTGCATCCGCTGCTCTAGATGTCAGCTGATCTCCGCTGCTCTAGATGTCAGCTGATCTACATTGGTGAGACCAAGCGGAGGCTTGGCGATCGTTTCGCCGAATACCTCCGGTCGGTCCGCAATAACCAACCTGACCTCCTGGTGGCTCAGCACTTCAACTCCCCCTCCCATTCCGTATCTGACCTCTCTGTCCTGGGTCTCCTCCATGGCCACAGCGAGCAACACCGTAAATTGGAGGAAATGCACCTCATATTCCGCTTGGGCAGTCTACATCCTGGTGGCCTGAACATTGAATTCTCCCAATTCTGCTAGCCCTTGCTGTCCCCTCCCCTTCATCAGCCCTCCCCCAGCCCTCAGGCTCCTCCGCCTTTTTCCTTTCTTCTCCCCACCCCCTATCAGTCTGAGGAAGGGTTTCGGCCCGAAACGTTATAGCCTATTTCCTTCGCTCCATAGATGCTGCTGCACCCGCTGAGTTTCTCCAGCAGTTTTGTGTACCTTCGATTTTCCAGCATCTGCAGTTCCTTCTTTAATGCTTTTCCTTATGGTCACTTCAATCTATTTTTAATCTTGCAGCAGTAAAAGCCAGTTGTCTTTTATTGGATGACATTTACGTAATTTATTATTTAGATGTTCAAGCAAATGCTGTCGGAAAAGCAAGTGAAATGGGAAAGCTATCAGAAGGAGGGCTCTGAGAGAATGACTGAGCTGGCAGAGGTGTTCTCTGGAGTAAAACCTCTCACCAGAGTGGAGAAAAATGGTATGAAATTTATTTCTGAGTGCTCGTACATGAAATATATAAAGCTAGTTTTAGTTGAGTCCCAGCAGAAATATTCAGAAAGTAATGGCAAGGCTTAATGCTTGCTTTTGTTTTGGCCAAGGAACTAAGCGAAATCTTAGTTCAGCAAAGATGATTGTTGGTCTTCAACAGTACAACACTGGCTCGGTGGACCTCGCCCTTCCTCTCTCCACGTATTTCACTCACTCCCTCACATCCCTGTCCATGGCCAATGATCTCCTCCCACGGGTTTGATATGGATTGGGGGGGGGGGGGGGTTGCATGTGAGTCAGTAAAGAGTTAGTAATCTCTTGATTGCAATTATTTTTAAAAATAAAATGTAATAACAAGGATCTGCAGATGCTGGTTAGATATGCCAAAGATAGACACCAATTGCTGGAGTAACTCAGCTGGTTGTGCAGAATCTTTGGAGAACATGGATAGGTGACTTTTTGAGTCATGACCCTTCTTCAGACTATCTTCTGAAAAGGAACACTCAGATCAGAGCAAGAAAAGGAAAATCTAGGGAAACTAGGGAACTGAGATTTAAAAAATGAGGGAAGGGATGAATGTGCTTTGGAAAGGTTGTCCCCGTGCTTAGTATGTATGTGATGGGAATGAAGGATGGAGCACAAGTATTAGGAAGGAAAAGAAAACCTTCCAGAAGAGCACTGGTTTTCATAACATCAGTTCTTAATTGGATGAGAGAGAGTAATGTCACACAACATTTTCTCCAAAATTTCTCGAAGTTTGTTGGAAGTTCTCCTTTGATCTAGGTTACAACTTTACAAAACATTGGTTAGTCTGCACTTGGAGCATTGTGTGCTGGACGAAGAATGTTGCACTGGAAAGGATTCAGTGTGGGGTCTGGGTTAGAGGACAGTTGCTAAGTGGAGAGATTGGATATGCTGGACTTATTTTCTCTGGTGTGAGGGAGGCTGAGGAGTGACCTGATAGAGGTATGTAAAATTATATGGGGCATAGATCAGGTAGAAGGTCAGAATTGTTTTCCCATGGTATGGATATTGAAAAGTAGATGATATAGGTTTAAGGTTAGAGGAATGAGTTTTAAAGGGGATCTTGCTGTATGTTTTTTTTACACAAGGAATAGATGATAGCGAGAATGTGCTACAAAAGGACACAATGAATTTGGAGACAGTCACTGTATCTCAGATATAGACATGCACCTGAATAGACAGGGCAGGAAGGGTAATGGACCTAAATGCAGGCAAATGGAATTAGTGTAAATGGGCAAAAAGGTCAGCATGGACAAGGTGGGCTGAGGAGCTTATTTGTGCATTGTACAATTCTATGACTATTAATCATAAATTAATTCCAGTAATACCCTAGTTTAACGTTAATTATCGCCTGAGGATGTAAAAATCAGGATTCTGACCAGGTGAGTCAGGAATCCACAGGCAAAGGGTTAAGGGGTGGCACAGTGGTTAGTTGTTGCCTTACAGAGATAGAGGCACGGGCTCGATCCTGACTACAGGTGCTGTGTGTACAGAGTTTGTACATTCTCTCTGTGACTGCATGTGTTTTCTCCGGGTGCTCCCGTTGCCTCTCATGCACCAAAGACACACAATTTGTAGGTAAATTGGCTTCTGTAAAATTGTAAATTGTGCCTGGTGTGTTGGATAGTGTTAGTGTATTGGGGGGGGGATCGCTCAGGCTCAGTGGGCTGAAGGACCTGTTTCTACGTAGTATCTCTAAAGAATAAAATCAGCAAGAATTCTCCATTATTAACATACTTGCATATTACTGCGATGCAAGCAGATGGTTAACAATTCCTAAATTTTTAATTGCTGTCAGAAAATCTGCAGGCTTGGTTTCGAGAGATCTCAAAGCAGATTTCTTCCTTGAATTACGACGACTCAACAGCAGCAGGGAGGAAGACTGTGCAGTTAATCCAAGCATTGGAGGAGGTAAGAAAAATTGAAGCTTTGAACAAAATTGGTCTGCAAGTTGAAAATGAGCTTTGGTAGGTGTATTTAAAAATTCAGGCTGACTGAGAATGTCACAAAAAAATGGTTGATATGATTTCCTGGGCTTGCAATAATGAGTGCTTGCAAATGATCTAATTGTGCTCTAATGCACTAGTTGTGCTCCAGACGGGGCTCCAGAAATGAGTCCCTTTCTGATATTTCACATTGCAAATGTATGTGTCGACAACAAAAATCAAACAGCTGATGGAGAGGAGAGCAATGATATTTTACTTTATTTCAATAATTGCTTTTTTCTTAAAATTTCCAAATAAAATATGCATCTGTCACCATTTTCAGTGCAAGTGATATCACTCCATTTACATCGGTTTTCTTTTAGAAATATTTCTTGTGTAAACTGTGTTTCTTTTAACTACGGGTTCCAGTGCCCCATGTACAAGGATGAGCTCGATCTCTTGCTTTGTTTTCTGCCCTGTGTCTTTGTGTGGGCTGCACAAAACTTTGGCACTTTCTCCATACACATGTTAAGCATTCCTCAACCTCTCTAAAAGGGGATGTGATGAGAATTTAAACAAAGACAATAAAGTGGCAATGACTGGTGCGATTATAGCATTGCAATGACGCCGGTCAAGAGCTTGATGCTAGGTGTTGACACAAAACATGGCCAATTCCTTTTCCCCGCACAGATGCTGCACATCCCATTGGTTTCCTCCAGCAGTTTGTTTTTTGCTCCATTTTCTGGCACCTGCAGTCTCTTGTATATTGACTGGATTAAAATAATATGGTTTATTTAAGAATAAAATTTTAAAAAATTGAATTTATGTGTATACATACCTAAAGCCATGAGCTTATAAGTACAATCAAATATCTTGAAAATCTCCTGAATGCTAACATTTTTCCCCCCCAAAATCTACTTTATTCATAAAACAAAATCCAACATTTTATACTAAAACTTCCAAATAATCACATGTGTCATAAATCATGTTATACCAGTAACATGGTGTTAACATGACATCATTTATAAACATACTTGGCAACGGTTGATACAGCACATGGAATGTTGTTGGAGATTGGCATACCTAAGGGGATTGTACAGAATAATGTAACTGGGAGGTGTATCTTAACTCTATTTTGGTTATATTGTGAACCTGTTGTTTCTTAAAATAGGTTCAAGAGTTCCACCAATTGGAAACTAATTTGCAGATCTGCCAGTTCCTGGCTGACACTCGCAGGTTTCTCCATCAGATGATTCGTACCATCAATATTAAGGAAGAGGTCCTCATCACCATGCAGATCATTGGGGACTTGTCCTACGCCTGGCAGCTAATTGACAGGTAGGAGTCTTCTTGGATCTTGGAGTTTAAAACTTGGAGTTTTAAAATCTGCTATTATGAAAGGATTTGGTTAAGCAAAGTGAAACTCTAATCTCCTGTTAAATTTAGGAAACATGGGCTGTTCTCAGTAGCAGAATAGAAATAGGAAAAGACTCAGCAGGTCAGGCAGCATCTGTGGAAAGAGAAAAATTGGAGCCTTAAGCCTGGAATCATTCATCAGAGCTGAGAAAGTGACACGTTAGTCTAGGTAGCAAAGTGTGGGAATTTATCTGAGGGTGAAATAATTTGGTTGTTTGAGGTAGTTTATGCTCCTTTGTTTATGAAAGGTGGTGCAAATGTTGTAAAATCTGTGTAATGCATACTTCGGCAAGCCAGAATACACAAATGACAACGTCAACATCTTCCAAGCTGTCTTGAATCTTTGTGATCAAAGGTATAAATTCTCCAACCCTCTTTAAATGTGAAACTTCAGCAATCTCTGTCATACTCATCGAGTCATAATGCTCAGAAATACACCCTTCGGCCCAACTTACCCATGCCGACCAAGATGCCTCATCTAAGCTAGTCCATATCCATCTAAACCTCCCAATCCATAACAAAAATATCCACTAAATTCATAGCAGTCCTTTAATATATCTGGAACATAGATCATCATGTCTTTGTTTAGAAGGATGAGGGGAATCTTATAGAAACTTATAAAAGGACTGGACAAGCTAGATGCAGGAAAAATGTTCCCAATGTTGAGCGAGTCCAGAACCAGGGGCCACAGTCTTAGAATAAAGGGGAGGTCATTTAAGACTGAGGTGAGAAAAAACGTTTTCACCCAGAGAGTTGTAAATTTGTGGAATTCCCTGCCACAGAGGGCAGTGGAGGCCAAGTCACTGGATGGATTTAAGAGAGAGTTAGATAGAGCTCTAGGGGCTAGTGGAGTCAAGGGATAGAAACATAGAAACATAGAAAATAGGTGCAGGAGTAGGCCATTCGGCCCTTCGCGCCTGCACCGCCATTTGATATGATCATGGCTGATCATCCAACTCAGTATCCCATCCCTGCCTTCTCTCCATACCCCCTGATCCCTTTAGCCACAAGGGCCACATCTAACTCCCTCTTAAATATAGCCAATGAACTGTCCTCAACTACCTTCTGTGGCAGAGAATTCCACAGATTCACCACTCTCTGTGTAAAAAATGATTTCCTCATCTCGGTCCTAAAAGTCTTCCCTCTTATCCTTAAACTGTGACCCCTAGTTCTGGACTTCCCCAACATCGGGAATAATCTTCCTGCATCTAGCCTGTCCAACCCCTTAAGAATTTTGTAAGTTTCTATAAGATCCCCCCTCAGTCTTCTGAATTCCAACGTGTACAAGCCGAGTCTATCCAGTCTTTCCTCATATGAAAGTCCTGCCATCCCAGGAATCAGTCTGGTGAACCTTCTCTGTACTCCCTCTATGGCAAGAATGTCTTTCCTCAGATTAGGAGACCAAAACTGTATGCAATACTCCAGGTGTGGTCTCACCAAGACCCTGTACAACTGCAGTAGAACCTCCCTGCTCTTATACTCAAATCCTTTTGCTATGAATGCTAACATATCATTTGCTTTCTTCACTCCCTGCTGCACCTGCATTCCTACTTTCAATGACTGGTGTACCATGACACCCAGGTCTCGTTGCATCTCCCCTTTTCCTAATCGGCCACCATTCAGATAATAGTCTACTTTCCTGTTTTTGCCACCAAAGTGGATAACCTCACATTAACCACATTATACTGCATCTGCCATGCCTTTGCCCACTCACCCAACCTATTCAAGTCACCTTGCAGCCTCCTAGCATCCTCCTCACAGCTAACACTGCCCCCCAGCTTCGTGTCATCCGCAAACTTGGAGATGTTGCATTTAATTCCCTCATCCAGTTCATTAATATATATTGTAAATAGCTGGGGTCCCAGCACTGAGCCTTGCGGTACCCCACTAGTCACTGCCTGCCATTCTGAAAAGGACCTGTTTACTCCTACTCTTTGCTTCCTGTCTGCCAGCCAGTTCTCTATCCACATCAATACTGAACCCCCAATACCGTGTGCTTTAAGTTTGTATGCTAATCTCTTATGTGGGACCTTGTCGAAAGCCTTCTGAAAGTCCAGATATAACACATCCACTGGTTCTCCCTTATCCACTCTACTAGTTACATCCTCGAAAAATTCTATAAGATTCGTCAGACATGATTTACCTTTCATAAATCCATGCTGACTTTGTCCAATGAACTCACCACTTTCCAAATATGCTGCTATCCCATCTTTAATAACTGACTCCAGAATTTTCCCCACCACCGATGTTAGACTAACTGGTCTGTAATTCCCCGTTTTCTCTCTCCCTCCCTTTTTAAAAAGTGGGGTTACATTAGCTACCCTCCAGTCCTCAGGAACTACTCCAGAATCTAAAGAGTTTTGAAAAATTATCACTAATGCATCCACTATTTCTGCGGCTACTTCCTTAAGTACTCTGGGATGCAACTTATCCGGCCCTGGGGATATATGGGGAGAAGGCAAGCACGGGTTATTGATAGGGGATGATCAGCCATGATCACAATGAATGGCGGTGCTGGCTCGAAGGGCCGAATGGCCTCCTCCTGCACCTATTTTCTATGTTTCTATGTTTGTCATTTATCAGTCTTCAGGCTTATTAATCTCTGTAACTATTAATTTACGTGCTTTTTTAAAATTCATCCTTTGCTATCCAGTATTTCTGTGAATTTTTTGTCCCCTTCCATAATGACACATAAGCAGTATACATTTAATTTTTCTTGCATTATGAATTTTTCTCTACCCTGGGGACCCAACAATGCCCCGCAATAATCTTTTACTTTTTACATTGATAATAGTAAGATTAAACGAGAACTTACCAGTTTGAAGTTTGATCTTTATTTTATGAGGAGTTACGATGAGGGACTACGTGAAGAATCCCGTACAGCCGCACGTGCGTCAATCTTCAAAGCAGCGGTGTGAAATCACAGATAATAGTGACTGAAGTATAATAGTAAGACGAGAGAAAACTAGATCTACCAGATGATATTTATGAGGGTTGGAAGCGGAGGGCACGTAGTCCCTCATCGTAACTCCTCATAAAATAAAGATCAAACTTCAAACTGGTAAGTTCTCGTTTAATCTTACTATTTTACTTCGGAGTCACGAGAGTGACTACGTGAAGATTTCAAAGCTCTGTGATTTCATGCTGCGAGAAACAAGTCTACACAACCACAACTGCTTCATTGACAAATGAGGGAAAACATTCATAATGCATACAGTCATGACATAGATTTAAAACATGCTGATGCTGTTAAATGAAGTAATCATAATAGTCCCATCTCTCATCCGGATGGAACCTTTAAACAGAACGTAAAATGAGATCGAGAAATACCCTGGTCTGGCAACGGGTTATTATAAAATGTTTGGAAATTCATTCTTTTGACCATGCTTCAGCCGTTAGGATGTGGTCCAGCGAGACATAATTAACCGTTGCTGCTGCTGTTGTAGCAGCCTTGGTAGAGTGAGATCGTGAATCAGTATCTACTCCTGCATAACTCAACTCCGTTTTATCACCTGGAAATGGTCTGAACTGATACGTTCTTATAAAGTTTTTTGTAACTAACAATCATAGCTAGCTAAGAGCCTCGAAGGCTCTTGGTGACCTTGACGTATTGTTGTATATGTGAGCCCTCACATAACTAAAGGTCCCTGGATATGCCTTGACCTATTTTGAGACCTGACACCCCTTCTGCTCTGCTTAAGTAAATTATAAACATAAAATACTATACATATTATTTACAGATGTAATCATCCTGTCCCGTCGCAATTATGTATCGACTGACCTGTTGCACTAAACCAGCGCCAGGAGGATAACTACCTAATGAGATCCGCCAAAGCTAAGAATGTAGCTAGAAACCCCCTGGTGAAAATAGTGTTAACACAATGTCAACCTCCCATACTGCATTGTACTTGTCCTGGGAAAACTTGTGTTAAGGATATCCTTTACTAACTCGATATCCGGGGTGAACTCAACAAAGTGGATCTCGTTTGTTGCAGCAAATCGGATGGAAAGCACCTTGGCACCGTTAATGACCCTATAACTCAATATTGTCAAAGACCATTAAAAATGAACTCCAAGAGCTCCGAAATCTGTACCATTTTAAATGTAACATGAGCATTAAACAAACGCTTCCCATCTCCTGAAGAAGCAAAATACTGCTTTTTGGTACTATCCCAGCACTCTGAATACATACAAGAATAGGGGTGACAACCCGAGCCGTAGGCAGTCTATTGAGAATCTGTAGAACATAAATTGATTTTATCATGCAACGGCTGATTTCCCGAGCCACAGGATGAACCAGCAAGTTACGTTTAAAATAACCATATAAGGTTGCATTATTATTATTCCCGACAAATCGGGAATTAAACTGCATAGGCCAATCCCACAGCTGGAACCTAAAGCAGGCTCTTGATGACTTTATTTGAAGTTCCGACTGATGAAGCAAAATAGAAGATATAAAAGACCATTGCTCCTGCTTGCAGCGAGAATGTATCTTTCACCACTGTTATGCCACACATTTTTGCAACCTGTGAATTAGCATGAAAACAACATATGTATGTTCAGTGTTGCATTGAACCAGAATTTCATAAATACGGTGTGGTCCAACACCCATTCTGTGTTGTCATTGATCTGTACTTGATGATACTCCAGTGGCAAATGAGATTATGTACCTATTACAGGATTCTTTTACTTGATTGCATCCATGTGACTATCATATGCCACCATCATAGTGTATCAACATGAAGTTGAGCATGCAGATATGCATATTCGCTCAATCACTCTTTAACCCATAAAATGCACGTAGGGTCTATAGATAGTTGATACCAATAACTGCAGAGTTAATAACTCATGCAAATCTCCTTCACCTCCAACTAGAGATGACATTTGCAATTTCCCACCTTAGGCCATTAGCATAATTTTGCAATATAATGACATATTTATTGATCAACTACTGGAGCAATGTTGAATACTGTTTGTCCATCATAGTGACTTCAGTAGCTTCAGCTGGTAATAGCAAAGGTGTGTTATCAATGACCTTCATGGCCCTTTATAGTTAAATGGCCCATTAAGCATGCTGTCAGTTCTCCCACTTGCACAGCTGCATCACATCTATTACATTGCCAATTAGTCTAATGAATAGAAAGCTGCTTTATAACCACAAGGCTGTTCCAGGTTTCTATTGACTCCAATCTGTTGCCCAGGGCGGAGTCACAAGCCAACTAATAGCCAAAGGCAAACCCCAATGACCAACTAGTTCATTTGATAACAACAATTTTAACTGGATAGAGGAGCCCAATTTCTCAAATATAGCAATGCCTCCAAATATCTCCGATGATCACTGTAAATGAAACAACCTATGAAATCAGTTGTTAATCAGCCATCTTTCATAATGAACAGGCCACTCCTGCCATCATTTCATGTCTGCCCTGAACGGCAACTCTGGCCTGATTCCCGAGCCTGTCTTGCAAGACAAACCTGGCCACAATACTCAGCCTGTCCGATAATTCTAACCTGTCCCAAAACAGTCTGGCCATAATTCTGAGCCTGTCTCAAAAGACAATTCTTGCCACAATTCTGAACCTGCCTTGAAAAACAATTCTGCCCATATTTCCGAGCCTGTCTCGAAGGCAATCCTGGCTAAAATACTGAGCCTGCCTCAACACAATTCTGGCCCAATTCCAACCTGCTTGGAATGCTTGTAATGTCCAGTTTTACATGGTTAAATGCCTCTGAGTAGATGACAATGTCTTAATCATTTGTGTATTGTACAACCAAGTGTAAATCTTACCAACTTGTAAGTTCCCTTAGTTGTAGAGTATAACTGGTAGAGTGCGTAGACCCTCTGGCCAACTTTCATGCTGCCTCCAGCTTCAGTGAACCGCTTACTGCTCATGAAGTCGTGGGGTGCATTGTCACCGAAACTATGAAGCCTTGCTCGCCGTTGGCCTTAATTGGTCCAACTGCTTGTGGTTCGTCCTCCAGGTTTTGCCTGTTAAATAGGTCTTACCTGAATAGAAGCTTCGGCGGCTGGCTCTAACGCCTCTGATAGTTCACTGCATTGTGTTGGGATGGCAACCTTGCTGCCAGGAATGGTACCTCTGACACGTGCCCTTTATCCCTTGGGGTATGCTCCACGGCTAAACCCTCAGACTCGGCGTCAGATTTACACTGACCCGGCATGTTCTCCTCCTCCATAAAGGAGACATTAAGCAGCCCTGTTACAAGGCGCTGCTGGCGCGGCCTCTCCAATAGGCCCACCCTTCAGGGTCAGATCAAAACTGCCCAGGTAAGCTCACCTCCTCCATTGAGGGAGACATTATGCAGCCCTTCTACAGGTGCTGTTGCCATACATTAAGCAGCCCTATTACAAGGCGCTGCTGGCGCGGCCTCTCCCATAGGCCGGCACTGCCATAGACTCAGCATCCCGATTAAGCAGCCCTGTCCAAGGCGCTGCTGGCGCTGACCCAACTCCTGCTGTTGGAGTGTATCTAGATGGAGCCTCCTCTCCATTAGGGCTCCCTCCTGGCCTACCTGCAAATTTATTCTTATTACCGGCCCCAGGGCTGACCATTTTGGTCGGTTTACCCCATATCTTGGAGACCACTGCGGTCTGGGCACCGCATTGCTGCTGCATTTTCCCCCGGGAATCCCAGCGTCTATCTGCATACGGAGGAAAAACCTACCGGCACCAGGGCTGACCGTTCCGGTCAGTTTAACCCCTATCCTGGGGACCCCTGCGGTCCGGGAGCCGCATTACTGCTGGATTTCCCCTCCACGGGAACCCCAGCGTCTTTAAACATATCGGAGGGAAAACCCTCCCGACACCCGGTCTGCTTGACGTCCCCACCCAGGAACCCCAGCATCTATCTGCCAAATGAGGGAAACCCTCCTGGCACCCGGAGCGCCTGGAAGTCACTGATCACCTTGTCAGTTACTGAATTCACAAAAGACGACATTCCACAGCTACCCGCTTCCGCGGTCGGAACCGGGGTTTCCCCACAGCCCATAGCTGGTTCCCTCGTCGGCCCTCGCGAAGCATCCGGCAGGAAAACCCCTGCAACAAGAGGTTCCTGCAAGGAAACAAAACAGGTAAGAAATAGAAACTTACCTGAAGTTTAAACTTACCGCGCTGGAGGAGCTCTGCTGCTGCAACCGGCCGCCTGCACCAATGCTTCTGACGTAATGACGCACGTGCGGCTGTACGGGATTCTTCACGTAGTCACTCATGTGATTACGAAGTAAAATTATAGTCATACAGTGTGAAAATGGGCCATTCAGCCCAACTCGTCCATGCCAATCAAGATGGTCCATCTAAGATAGTCTAATTTGCCCACAACTGACGCACATCCTTCCAAACCTTTTCTGTCCATGTAACTGTCCAAGTGTCTTTTAAATGTTGTTATTGTACCTGCCTCAACTACTTCCTCTGCCAGCTCGTTCCATAAATCCACCACCCTCTGAGTGAAAAAGTTGAAGTGTCAAATTTTTGGAACCTTTAAGGTTGAACATGCTGAAATCAAAGACATAGAGAAATACATCAGGGAAACAGTCCCTTCAACCCAGTGAATCCATGCCAAGCATCAAGTATATTAATCCTGCACTAATCTTGTGTTTTATTCTGCCATATTCTCATCTACTCCTCTCAGATTCTATGATGCACTTAATCATTGGAGGCATTTTACAATGGCCAGTTAACCTAGTAACCTAGATATGTAGGAGGAAATGGAGCACCTGGAAAAAAAAACCCGTGCCATCACAGGGAGAACATGCAATCCCAACCCACACACAGCACTGGAGGTCTGGTTAAATGCTGAGTCTTTAGTGCTGTGAGGCAATGTCTCTGCTAACTGCCAGTAATGAACATGTTTTGGATATTGCTCCTATGAAACTATTAATGGTCTTGTGATTGGAAATAGTTGACTGATGACAGTTTTTAATTGAAATTACCATGGAAATTATTATGTATATATTGGTGGTTAGCATAAGGAGGAATTTCTTTAATCAGTGGGTGGTGAATCTTGGAATTCATTGCCACGAGCGGATGTGGAGGCCGAGATATTGGGTACTTTTAAATTGGAGATGAATAGGTTCTTGATTAGGTATGGTGTCAAAGGTTACAGAGAGAAAGCAGGAGAATTGGGCTGAGGGGAAAAAAATAGATCAGCCATGATTGAATGACAGAGTAGTCTTGATGGGCTGAATAATGTAATTCTGCTCCAATGTCTTACGGTGTAGGCTGCACAGGTTTATAGCTCACTTGAATTTCAGGAAAACGTCCCTCCTGATGTTGAGAAGATATTCCCCTATATTCTGTGGGAGCTTTAGGCTAAAAAAGGGGGGAAACAGTAAATTCAAATTTTGAAACTCTTTTTATTTTATTAATAATGTTGTGTTTAACAGTTTCATTGCCTGAAGCAAAGCTCAGTGAAGTATGAAAAAATATGAAAATTAAACTGTTATACCCATGCCTTTAATTTGTGTGTTGAATACAGTGATGAATAAGTCACAGCAGCACATAAGTTGCTCCTTGGGAAATGCCCAGAAAGTAAAGACTTGCTTTTTCATGACCTATTTTCCTCTGCCAGTTATGACGTGCATTGCTGCAGTGATCAGGTAATGGTTACATTCTTTGTATCTGCAGTTACACGTCCATCATGCAAGAGGGGATCCGCGCTAGTCCTTCCATGGTAACCAAGCTTAAAGCAACGTTTTTAAAGGTGAGTGGAGAGGAAGGGGAAAGCTGAGTGGCATGAGATGTGGATAGCAGTATTGAGTTGATAAAAACTTATTCACTGACCCAGTGTTTCCATTTGAGAGTGAGCTTGTCCTAAAAATTGTCACCAGGTTTCTCTGCCTAAATGCAACAGGAGTCTTGCTTTGCTGCCAATGACATAGTGACAAGAATATGATTCAGTATAACTGTAAGCTGAGCCCACAATGATCCATTTGTCTGATTAAAAAAAAAAAAAAAAAAAATTATTGCGCTACATTTTATACCTGCTGGGGAGATGAGCAGAACATCTGGGCCTTGACTAGATATTGTTGCAGTTTATTTACACAGTAATGGTAAAAAAAAAACATGCTCAGATTCAGATGTAGCTGAGCACATCATGCCTGTAATGTGCACTGTGCTGTCAGATCAGCTGAGGTTGTCTTCTGTTTATATGGTGAATCATCTTTGGCTCCATGCTGAAAAGATCCCAACATACTGTGCCATCTTTAAGCTGTTTTCTTTATTATACTTGGACCTGGTCCTGGTTTATATTTTCTCTTTAGGCCATAGTGTCGCTCCAGTGAACATGCGATTCTGCTCTTCCAATCCTAATGGCATCCAATGTAGTACACTAATGGAGTCTAACCAGAGAGCTATGGTACATTTCCTCGTGTTTTGACTCCATTTTGACAAGGAGCAATGTAGAAATAACCATATGCTGACATTGTGTACTTGGATCCTTAAATCTGTCTGCTTCTCCAAAGTTCCCAGCTCTTCACCATTTAGAAAATACTCTAACCTTTCTTGGATCCAGAGTAGATGATCTCCCACTTCCTGACATTGAAATTCAACCTTCAACTTGCTTAATCTCTCAGTTTTGCTTTGCAACATCCACTTTCCATCTGTTGCTAACTTGGTCAAGCCAAAAAACTTGGAGATATATCTTGTTCAATTGCTTTGTCCGAGACCCACGAGAGCATCCAATAATGTGTAATAAATATTGGACTTAGAAACATAGAAAAATAAGTGCAGGAGCAGGCCATTCGGTCCTTCGAGCCAGCACTGCCGTTCAATATGATCATGGCTGATCATCTAAAATCAGTACCCCCGTTCCTACTTTTACCCCATATATCTTGCTGGTGATGCTGTCATGTCAAGAACAAATCCGAAATAAACCAAAGAAAATAAAATGTAGTTTAAAATATCATGAATAGGCTAATGTTTTATGGCAAATACTGTTTCATATTGTGTTTAATTTGTTCTGTTCCAGCTGGCATCAGCCCTTGATCTTCCTTTGATGCGCATAAATCAGGCTAACAGTCCTGACCTTCTGAGCGTATCCCAGTATTATTCTGGAGAGCTAGTTGCCTATGTGAGAAAGGTGAGTGGTGAAAGCTTGCAATTAAATGCCTTCACCTACCGGATAATTATTCAGTTTGAAAATACACTTTAAACTTTACTTGTATAGAGATTTTCTAACCCAAATAAGCAAGTTCGGTATTCCGAAAAATGCAAGGAATCATTGGATTTGTCAAAGGTCATTCGCCATAAAGAAAAAGTGAACGAAGCGCTGGCTGTATAAACTGTATAAATTCTTATCTTTATTCATAATTTATGTGTAACAATATATTTAATCTGAGGAACAGAGAGAGAGAGAGAGAGGGAGGGAGACGGGGAGAGACTGGACTGGTGGAGAAACATTCTCGGCTGCTGCGCGCACACACAGACCCGCGCCTCATTTGCAGCCAGGATCGAACCCGGGTCCCCCCCCCCCCCCCAAGTGTCCCATCCCCCTGAAGGGACACCGGCGGCCCCAGGCCCACAGCCAGCACAGAGAACAAGCGCTAACCCCAGCTCAACTCCGCCTGGCCACCCGACAGCCCCTTAATTTTTAATTTTTGCTGAGGGGCATCTTCCCTTTCCACTTCTGCAGACACCCACCTGCTGATGTGCCCCCCCCCTCCCCCCTTGCTGTTGCGTCCCCCGTGTACCATCCCTGCCCCTGGTCCTGCCCCATTTCCAGTTCACACTCCTGAGGCTGCAAACCTGTCCGTGTTCCTGATCTTGCATCACATCAACTACACGTTTCACTTAAGGCAGCACAGTAGTAGAGGGAACGGTAGGTTTGATCTTGACCTAGGGTGCTCTCTGTGTGGAGTTTGCACGTTCTCTCCGTAATTGTGTGTGTTTCCTCCTTGAGCACTTGTTTCCTCCCACATTCCCAAGACGTGCAGGTTGATAGGTAAATTGTTCATTGGAAATTGCCCTTAGTGTGTAGGCAGTGGATAACAAAATGGATGAACAATAAACTGAGTGATGATGATCAGCATGGACTTGGTGGGCCAAAGAGTCTGTTTTAATGCTGCATCTTTAAACTAAACTATATCTAAACTAAACTATACCAAATGTTGTCCACCTCAAGGGATTCATCAGACACCACTGGGAGAGCTCTGGAGGTACACATTTATCAATTCAACGATACAGATGCTTTCACAAGTACACGGAAAGCACGTCGGCAGATTATAAGATTTAGTATGTGTAAAAAAAAACCCAATAAAATCTTCGTTTAACCAAGTTTTTGGCCCCCTCATCAAATATATTCTGGTTCATTGTCCATTGCTGCCAACACATCTTTGAAGCATTTGTGATGTGTCCTTGTTCAAAGAACTACGTAAATTCAAGCTGATGGTGTTATATCGTGGCTCCATGGACACAACACAAATCAAAGTGGTGTGTTTCATGTTTCTTCTCATGGAGTTCATGGCGTTTCTATTTATTTGGTGTTAATCGCAATTAACAATTGCCTGTGTTGAATTGTGATTAGCACAATACAAAGCTAAATGCCTTGGCATTACCACATACAAACAGCCTAATTTTCTTTTCTGAATGTGGTGTTATCACTGTGATATTATTAAACATACAATAAACCATTTTTTAATGATGTAGGTCCTGCAAATTATTCCAGAGAGCATGTTTCGATCCTTGGCAAAGATTATCAAACTCCAAACGCACAATGTTATGGAAGTGCCGACTCGACTAGATAAAGACAAACTGAAGGATTATGCCCAGCTTGATGCCAGATACGAGGTATGGAAGGCATCATGGTCAGTAGTGCAGTGGGCAATGGATTTGCATGAGTGCCAACCACAGTGCAGGTAATTGCTCTGATGGTGTGGCCACTGGTGGGAAGGGGCAGGGTTGTGGAGCCAAGGGAAAGTCGAACAGTCAAGAAGAGGGTTGAATATATCATGGTAAAAACCCTGCATTTCTTTAATAGTATATAAAAACTTAATTTGTTATCACGGCTTGTCTGTGAAGTGGATTCTGTTATTTTGATGCCCTATGGAAGTTTAAAGAACTAATTATGAAAGGAGCACTATTTTCAGAAAGTGCCTGTTTTGGTAGATTAAGGTAATTTTGTGCTTTGACGTGACACCGCTTGCATTTGTTTTGCTTTATCTACTTCCCTCCCTACCCCCAAGTGAAAGAATTTCAGCTGGTTCTTCACGAACACAATGTCCCTTCAATAAAGAAAGTGTGTATGCACTCCATGTCTACCTGAATGTTTTAATATCTTGTTTGACAAAGCTCCAGGCCTCACTGTGCAGTTAACCTAGTTTCCAGGTCAAAATGTGAAACCACTTGCGATTTTTGCATCCAGTAGGCATGTCTAAAGACCAAAAGAAAATTGATTATTTGTTATATTTCTAACTTTTTTGCTGTTTTCTTTTGTTACTTCTATCACTCTAAAGGTGGCCAAGTTTACTCATGCCATATCAATTTTCACTGAAGGCATTCTCATGATGAAGACAACCCTTGTTGGCATTATCAAGGCAAGTGATGCGTGTCCCGTATCATATTATTTTTCTCATGGTTTTCTCAAACATAATATGATACGACACAATACGATAAAACTTTATATATCCCAGGAGGGAAATTGATCCGCAAACAGTCATAAAAACACAAAAACACAAAATACATGAAATTAAATTAAAGTGACGAGTTGAAAGGATTGGGGATGTGCAAAGATTGGAGGAGGTGGGGGGAGGGGGGAGGGAAGTCAGTCTCAGTCAGTCTACCCCACGATAGAAGGGAGAGTTGTACAGTTTGATAGCCACAGGGAAGAAGGATCTCCTGTGACGTTCTGTCCTGCATCTTGGTGGAACCAAGTCTATTGCTAAAGGTATTATTCAGGTTAACCAGTGTGTGATGTCCAGGATGCTCTGCAGTTTGAGGAGCATCTTCCCCTCGCAACAGCCTGGAGCTCAATGCTCTTAAGAATCGCAACAACCTGGAGCTCAATGCTCTTAAGACAGTGGAATTGATTGTAGACTTTAGGAGACCTGCCCCTCCCCTCACCATCAAAAACACCACAGTCACATCAGTGGAGTCATTTAAGTTCCTTAAAACCATCATCTCCAGGGACCTAAAATGTGAGGCCACCATCAACTCCACAGTCAAAAAGGCCCAACAGAGGATGTACTTCCTGCGGCAGCTGAGAAAACACAATCTACCACAGGCGATGATGGTCCAGTTTTATACTGCCATCATAGAGTCTGTCCTCACCTTCTCCATCATGGTCTGGTTTGGCTCAGCCACCAAGCATGACATCCAGAGGCCGCAGCGCATCGTTTATTCACCCAAGAAGGTTGTTGGCTGCAACCTTCCCCCCCATTGACGAACTATACACTGCAAGGGCCAGGAAGCGAGCGGGTAAGATCATCTCTGACCCCTCTCACTCCGTCCACTTTGAAGTACTTCCCTCTGGGAGGCGACTCTGGACTGTCACAGCCAGACATTAAAAAAACAGCTTTTTTCAACGAGCAGTAGCTGTACTCAACAGCCAAAATTCTGCAGCCTCCTTTTGCTCTGGTATTTTATTTTATTCTTAACATGTTTAAATTAGTGCTTTATTTTTAATTGTCTACTGTATATCGTTTTGTTATCCTGCGAGCAAAGCACCAAGGCAAATTCCTTGTAAAATACATACTTGGTTAATAAAATGTATTCAATTCAAGACCACCTGCCATGAATCCAACTCCGCCCCCAGGCCAATACCAGGCATTGATTCAGCACGTGGGTGCATATTTATGCAACCCTGATGTAGCTACTATATTGACAAATTTTAAGTATTGATTTGGCATTTACATGGATCAAAAACGTTTTTTGACCAGTGTGAATGCTGATTAATTTCTGCTACATCTTTGCCAGTTTCTTTATTCCTAATTTTCTTCTTGGATTTTTCTGTTGCACGTGTTTTCTTCTGAAAATACGCACACCTTGAAATTCTAGAGGTGATTTAGAAAATGGTCATTTGATATGTGATATTTCCATATTCTTTCTGTTAGCCTGACTGTTTTTCTTGAATGGGGAAGTTGAGGTGTTTGAGTATTTTGATGTCCTGGATTTGAGTAATTGGGCCCAGGAGTCAACATGTAGACCTTTATTCGCATGTGATTTATAACCAACTGTGAGTTGGTGTGAAATCTGATAGCTAACTCTGAATGCAGAGCTTCTTTGTGGTGTACTGTCAAGATTCAACTTGACAGTACACCACAAGAGCTGATCTACACTTTTTGCTTAAGAAGTGTAGAAGGGTCCCGACCTAAAATGGCACCTATCCATGTTCTCCAATATTTAGTTTAGTTTAGAGATACAACGCGGAAGCAGGCCCTTTAGCCCACTGAGTCCGCACCGACCAATATTTCTTGTGTACGGCGTACACAGCCTACGGTTGTAGGTCAAGGGTAGACATCCAGGCCAGGACAGCATCAGTTACTGGGTGGATGGCTTTGATGCCACCAGGGAAAAGCCTCAGTGAGCAGTCATTCACGATGTGTGGGATGGTCTGGTCTGGATGTCCGCAGTCGCAAGCAGGGATGTCTGTCATCCCCCACTTATGCAGGTGATAGGCTGTTCTTGCATGGAGGGTGCATATTCTGTTCAGGGTTAGCCATTGCTTGCGATGGAGGTCAAATCCCGGTGGTTTCACTGTGGGGTCTGTGATGACTTCTCCGTTGTTGGGTTGGCATCTTTCCAGGCTCTGCACCACTCAGTCTTGAAGTCAAAGTCTTCCAGAGATTTGACTGAAGACTAGAAGGGTTTGCAGGATTCAGGCGCATGTTGGGCAGATTGTTCAACCAATTATCTCCGACCAATGATCTCCACCCATTAACACTATCCTACACACACTAAGGACAATTTACATTTATATCAAGCCAATTAACGTACAAACCTGTACGTCTTTGAAGTGTGGGAGGAAATCGAAGATCTCGGAGAAAACCCACGCAGGTTACAGGGACAATGTACAAACTCCGTACAGATAAGCACCCGTAGCCAGGATCGTACCCAGGTCTCTGGCGCTGTAAGCCAGCAACTCTATTGCTGCGCCACCGTGCCACTCTGTGCTGCAGTGATGCTGCTTGACCCACTGAGTTACTCCAGCACTTTGTATTCTTTTGTGTGAATCAGCATCTGCAGTTCCTTGTTTCTACCCAAGACTTTAGATATATTTCGGAAATATTACAATAAGCTATAGACAATAGGTGCAGGAGTAGGCCATTCGGCCCTTCAAGTCAGCACCACCATTCAATGTGATCATGGTTGATCATCCACAATCAGTACCCCATAACCCCTGACTCTGCTATCTTTAAGAGCCCTATCTAGCTCTCTCTTGGAAGTATCCAGAGAACCGGCCTCCACCGCCCTCTGAGGCAGAGAATTCCACAGACTCACAACTCTCTGTGAAAAAAGTGTTTCCTCATCTCTGTTCTAAATAGCTTACCCCTTATTCATAAACTGTGGCCCCTGGTTCTGGACTCCCCCAATATCAGGAACACGTTTCCTGCCTCCAGTGTGTCCAAACCCTTAATAATCTTATATGTTTCAATAAGATCCCCTCTCATCCTTCTAAATTCCAGAGTATACAAGCCCAGCCGCTCCATTCTCTCAGCATATGACAGTCCCGCCATCCCGGGAATTAACCTTGTGAACCTGTGCTGCACTCCCTCAATAGCAAGAATGTCCTTCCTCAAAATTGGAGACCAAAACTGCACACAGTACTCCAGGTGTGGTCTCACCAGGGCCCTGTTCAACTGCAGAAGGACCTCTTTGCTCCTATACTCAACAATTGGATCATTTCTACCTGCAGTTTATGGATTTCCCTTTATTAATCACGTTGCGATGTTAAGCAAGATGGAGCTAATGAGGAATTGACAATGGTCACCCAGCTGCTACGAACGGATAAGATGTTAGAACTTAATCGACCTCTGCAAGATGCTATTTGCATACCTATGCATTGAAGAAGTGCCATATTTTATTTCTACCATATTTATATTACACCTTGAAGTTGGCCAAATATTCCAAAGCATAATTTATTGATATTTGACCTTGCTCTAACAAACAGATGCATTATCCAAGGACTGGATTAGAAAGGCACCGAGTAAGAATGTAATCACATGGGTGTGCTGATGTGGGGGAGGGTGGTAAATCTAATATTTTTTGTATGATCTGAAAAGCAAACAAATTCAACTGATTTGTTTTTGCAATTCTTTTTGGAAGGATATAGCTTGTGGAGTGATTGGGGATTGAAAGTGTGGAGTGATTGATAGTTTGTTTAAGAAGGAACTGCAGATGCTGGAGAATCGAAGGTAGACAAAAATGCTGGAGAAACTCAGCGGGTGAGGCAGCATCCATGGGCGACGTTTCGGGTCGAGACCCTTCTTCAGACGTCTGCCTCACCCGCTGAGTTTCTCCAGCATTTTTGTCTACCGAGTGATTGATAGTTGTCAGTCTGCAGTGATGTAAAAGTGATCTTGAATATCAAATGACCGAAATTTTGTAGCAGCTTTCTAATCTTGGACGTCAAATAGTAGACTGCTTGGTATTGGGACTAATTTTTAATCAAACCTGCCCTTTGTGCCAAGTAAGGTAACTGTTTCATTCATACTTTATTTGATGTGTAAATTCTACCTGGCCAACATCAATGCAATCTCTTTGACTAACTGAAATGAGTTCATCTACAATTTAGCAGCATTCTTATTTTCATTATTGTGTGTTATTTTAAGAAAACAATGAAATGTTTAGACAAATTTGCTATTGGGTTATATTTGTGAATAAATGAGATGTTAAGGGGAAGACAATTTCTCAGGAAAAATTTCTTTTCCATTTTGCTATCAAATATCTTGGCCCAAAATATGAATTTAAAATACTTTCCATTTCCGCTTTGTTAGGTGGATCCTAAACAACTGTTAGAAGATGGGATTCGGAAGGAATTGGTCAGAAAGGTTGCCCTTGCTCTTCATAAAGGACTTACTTTTAACCCCAAAGCAAAGGTAAGAGAATGTGGCAATTATTCCCAGCACTTTATTCGGCATTCAGCGGATAGGTTTCTTTGTGTCCATCAGTTAGCCTCAGTGATGCAGAGTATGAATGCAGTTTTTTTTATCAAACCAAAGTATGATAGGTGGCATTGGTTTTACATATTCGGAGGAAGTATATTGTTAGCCTGTTGCAAGGTTATTGTGCATGGGTCTGAAAATAACTTTCAAATTAATTTTAGTGGAGATCCATCAGCAAAAACACTAACTAAGAATGGATAAATTGTTCAGAATAATAATTTCGTTTTTGTGTACGGTATACAAGAAATTACAAATGATCTAGTTCAGGCACACTGATTTATTTATTGTGAAATGGCATTCTCTTTTGCCTCAAACACACTGTTTTCCATTTAACACAGACTAGTGAATTAATGCCCAAGCTGAAAGAGATGGCTGCCACAATGGATGGGTTCTACCGTTCTTTTGAATACATACAAGATTATGTTAGCATATATGGGCTGAAGATCTGGCAAGAAGAAGTGTCTCGCATTATCAACTACAACGTGGAGCAAGAGTGCAATAATTTCCTGAGGACAAAGGTGACTCTTGGAGAACATTTTTAATTAGCAAGACATGTGTATATTTTTTGATTTGACAATATTTCTGATGGCTTTGCATGGGTACCTCTGCCGGGTCGGGTACTTTTCGGCGCTGCCGTTCCGGCGCCGCCAATTCGGTGGCACTGTTTCGGCGCCTCCGTTTATAATATCTGTACTCATCAGAACCCTAATCCTAACCCTAACCTCTGTAAATACCTCCAGATAAATAAAAGTGTTCCATGCGTCACAATACTCCGGGATAGTGAATTCCAGAGATTCATCACCCTCTGCAAGAAGTTCCTATGCCAAGAATATTGCCAGTGAGATCAGCTTTATGTTAACAAGTTTGGAAATTGGTTTCCACTGGCCCACCGCTGTGGCACCCTAACCCATACCCTAACCCATACCCTAACCCTAACTCTAACACCCCGAAACGGAGGCGCCGAAACGGCAGCCCCGAAATGGCGGCGCCGAATGGTACCATTCCAACCTCTGCCTACCATTCCAATTGTCCACCTGCCGTGATGTTTCCAAGCTGGGTTGTTGCCAGTGCACCCACCTGAATCTGAATTGTCGGGTGTGTCACTCCCCTCCATTCTTGTCTCACTGGTCGTCACCGTCTACATTCCAGATGGTAGCACACGTTTCAGTTTTGAGTAATTGTGTTATTCATTAATTTTGCATGGTAACGTTGTGAATCCAGTACTTATTTTGTCCTTAACATGTACATTTTAAACTGCATGACTTTAATACATGAAGATCATTTATTAGTTTGGATGCACTGATGCAGTTGCAAGAGCAGTTGTCTCACAGCTCCAGCAACTTGGGTTCAATCCTAACCTCAGATGCTGTCTGTGTGGAGTTTGCTTGTTCTCCCTGTGACCAAGTGGCTTTCATCTGGGTGCTCTGTTTTTCTTCCCACATCCCAAAGACCTGGAGATTGATTAATTACGTGGTCACTATAAATTGTCCCTAGTATTTGGGTGAATGATAGAATCTGGGGGATGTTGATAAGAATGTTACAGGAAAGGTTAATGATGTTGGGATTATTCTGTCAACCGACATAGACTCGATGGGTAGAAGTGGCCTCATTCTATGTTGTAAAGAAACATGGAAGAATATGGATGCAGATTGGGTTTTTAGTTCAGTATTTTGCTCTATATTTCAAGACATCTGCCACTGTTATGAGTTGCTGATACTCAGTTGCTATATTCATTGAACAATCAGAAACAAATTTTTAAAAAGTAATTGCAAAGTAGATTCCATTAAAAAAAATGTCAGATACAATTTGTGGTTAAATGTACTGTGATCAAGAATAGACAATAGACAATAGGTGCAGGAGTAGGCCACTCGGCCCTTCGAGCCAGCACTGCCATTCAATGTGATCATGGCTGAACATCCACAATCAGCACCCCGTTCCGAACTTCTCCCCATATCCCCTGTCTCCGCTATCTTTAAGAGCCCTATCAAGCTCTCTCTTGAAAGTATCCAGAGAACCGGCCTCCACCGCCCTCTGAGGCAGAGAATTCTACAGACTCACAACTCTCTGTGTGAAAAGGTGTTTCCTCATCTGCGTTCTAAATGTCTTACTCCTTATTCTTAAACTGTGGCCCCTGGTTCTGGACTCCCCCAACATCAGGAACATATTTCCTGCCTCTAGCGTGTTCAAACCCTTAATAATCTTATATGTTTCAATAAGATCCCCTCTTAACCTTCTAGATTCCAGAGTATACAAGCCCAGTCTATCCATTCTCTCAGCATATGACAGTCCCGCCATCCCGGGAATTAACCTTGTAAACCTATGCTGCGCTCCCTCAATAGCAAGAATGTCCTTCCTCAAATTAGGGGACCAAAACTGCACACAATACTCCAGGTGTGGTCTCACTAGGGCCCCGTACAACTGCAGAAGGACCTCTTTGCTCCTATACTCAACTCCTCATGTCATTCGCTTTCTTCACTGCCTGCTATACCTGCATGCTCACTTTCATTGAATGATAAACAAGGACCCCCAGATCCCGTTGTACTTCCCCTTTTCCCAATTTGACACCATTTAGATAATAATCTGCCTTCCTGTTTTTGCTTCCAAAGTGTATAACCTCACATTTATCCACATTAAATTGCATCTGCCATGCATCTGCCCACTCACCCAACCTGTCCAAGTCACCCTGCATTCTCATAGCATCCTCCTCACAGTTTACACTGCCACCCAGCTTTGTGTCATCTGCAAGTTTGCTAATGTTACTTTGAATCCCTTCATCTAAATCATTGATGTATATTGTAAATAGCTGCGGTCCCAGCACTGAGCCTTGCGGTACCCCAATAGACACTGCCTGCCATTCGGAAAGTGAACTGTTAATCCTTACTCTTTGTTTCCTGTCTGCCAACCAATTTTCTATCCATGTCAGCACTCTACCCCCAATTCCATGTGCCCTAATTTTGCCCACTAATCTCTTATGTGGGACATAGATACATAGATACATAGAAAATAGGTGCAGGAGTAGGCCATTCGGCCCTTCGAGCCTGCACCGCCATTCAATATGATCATGGCTGATCATCCAACTCAGTATCCTGTACATGCCTTCTCTCCATACCCCCTGATCCCTTTAGACACAAGGGCCACATCTAACTCCCTCTTAAATATAGCCAATGAACTGGCCTCAACTACCCTCTGTGGCAGAGAGTTCCAGAGATTCACCACTCTCTGTGTGAAAAAGTTTTTCTCATCTCGGTCTTAAAGGATTTCCCCCTTATCCTTAAGCTGTGACCCCCTTGTCCTGGACTTCCCCAACATCGGGAACAATCTTCCTGCATCTAGCCTGTCCAACCCCATAAGAATTTTGTAAGTTTCTATAAGATCCCCTCTCAATCTCCTAAATTCTAGCGAGTATAAGCTGAGTCTATCCAGTCTTTCTTCATATGAAAGTCCTGACATCCCAGGAATCAGTCTGGTGAACCTTCTCTGCACTCCCTCTATGGCTATAGTGTCCTTCCTCAGATTTGGAGACCAAAACTGTATGCAATACTCCAGGTGTGGTCTCACCAAGACCCTGTACAACTGCAGTAGAACCTCCCTGCTCCTATACTCATATCCTTTTGCTATGAAAGCTAACATACCATTCGCTTTCTTCACTGCCTGCTGCACCTGCATGCCCACTTTCAATGACTGGTGTACAATGACACCCAGGTCTTGCTGCATCTCCCCTTTTCCTAATCGGCCACCATTTAGATAATAGTCTGCTTTCCTGTTTTTGCCACCAAAGTGGATAACCTCACATTTATCCACATTATACTGCATCTGCCAAACATTTGCCCACTTACCCAGCCTATCCAAGTCACCTTGCAGTCTCCTAGCATCCTCCTCACAGCTAACACTGCCCCCCAGCTTAGTGTCATCCGCAAACTTGGAGATGTTGCCTTCAATTCCCTCATAGAGGTCATTAATATAAATTGTAAATAGCTGGGGTCCCAGCACTGAGCCTTGCGGTACCCCACTAGTCATTGCCTGCCATTGTGAAAAGGACCCGTTTACTCCTACTCTTTGCTTCCTGTTTGCCAGCCAGTTCTCTATCCACATCAATACTGAACCCCCAATACCGTGTGTTTTAAGTTTGTATATTAATCTCTTATGTGGGACCTTGTCGAAAGCCTTCTGAAAGTCCAGATACAACACATCGACTGGTTCTCCCCTATCCACTCTACTAGTTACATCCTCGAAAAATTCTATAAGATTCGTCAGGCATGATTTGCCTTTCGTAAATCCATGCTGACTTTGTCCAATGATTTCACCACTTTCCAAATGTGCTGCTATCCCATCTTTAATAACTGACTCTAGCAGTTTCCCCACTACCGATGTTAGACTAACTGGTCTGTAATTCCCCGTTTTCTCTCTCCCTCCCTTCTTAAAAAGTGGGGTTACGTTTGCTACCCTCCAATCCTCAGGAACTACTCCAGAATCTAAAGAGTTTTGAAAAATTATCACTAATGCATCCACTATTTCTGGAGCTACTTCCTTAAGTACTCTGGGATGCAGCCTATCTGGCCCTGGTGATTTATCGGCCTTTAATCCATTCAATTTACCCAACACCACTTCCCAACTAACCTGGATTTCACTCAGTTCCTCCATCTCCTTTGACCCGCGGTCCCCTGCTATTTCCGGCAGATTATTTATGTCTACCTTAGTGAAGACGGAACTAAAGTAGTTATTCAATTGGTCCGCCATATCCTTGTTCCCCATGATCAATTCACCTGTTTCTGACTGCAAGGGACCTACATTTGTTTTAACTAATCTCTTTCTCTTCACATACCTATAAAAACTTTTGCAGTCAGTTTTTATGTTCCCTGCCAGTTTTCTTTCATAATCTATTTTCCCTTTCCTAATTAAGCCCTTTGTCCTCCTCTGCTGTGAATTTCTCCCAGTCCTCTGGTATGATGCTTTTTCTGGCTAATTTGTACGCATCATCTTTTGCCTTGATACTATCCCTGATTTCCCTTGTTATCCACGGATGCACTACCTTCCCTGATTTATTCTTTTGCCAAACTTATCAAATACTTATCAAATACTTTCTGAAATTCCAGGTAAGCAACATCCACTGGCTCTCCCATGTCTATTTTCCTAGTTACATCCTCAAAAAATTCCAGAAGATTAATCAAGCATGATTTCCCCTTGGTGAATCCATGCTGACTCGGACCGATCCTGTTACTGTTATCCAAATATGCTGCTATTTCATCTTTTATGATTGACTCCAGCATCTTCCCCACCTCCGATATCAGGCTAACTGGTCTATAATTCCCTGTTTTCTTTCTTCCGCCTTTCTTAAAAAGTGGGATAACATTAGCTACCCTCCAATCCACAAGAACTGATCCTGAATCTATAGAACATTGGAAAATTATCACCAATGCATCCACGATTTCTAGAGCCACTTCCTTAAGTACCCTGGGATGTAGACCATCAGGCCCTGGGGATTTATCAGCCTACAGTCTCATCAGTCTATCCAACACCATTTCCTGCCTAGTGTGGATTTCCTTCAGTTCCTCCATCTCCCCAGATCCACTGGCCACTAGTACATCAGGAAGATTGTTTGTGTCCTCCTTAGTGAAGACGGATCCAAAGTACCTGTTCAACTCATCTGCCATTTCCTTGTTCCCCATAATAAATTCACCTTTTTCAGTCTTCGATCCAACTTTGGTCTTAACTAATTTTTTTTCTTTTTGCATACCTAAAGAAGCTTTTACTATCCTGCTTTATATTCTTGGCTAGCTTACCTTCGTACCTCATATTTTCTCCCTTTATTGCCTTTTTTGTGATCTTCTGTTAATCTTTAAACATTACGCAATCCTCTTGCTTCCCGCTCATCTTTTGCTATGTTGTACTTCTCTTTTATTTTTATATTGTCCCTGACTTCCCTTGTAACCCCTTACTCCCCTTGGAATCTTTCTTCCTCTTTGGAATGAACTGATCCTGCACCTTCTGTATTATTCCCAGAAATACCTGCCATTGTTGTTCCACTGTTGCTCCTTTGTTCAACTGTAATACTGACACCTCCGATTTACCCTTCTCCCTCTCTATTGACCGCTGATCAGGTCTTGGGGATGTTGGCTGCAAATGTCTCCTCTTCCAATCCAATTTATTCTTATTTGCTAATTTCTCAAATTTTACCTGAAAGGATGTTTTTTGGTTGGTTAAAAATTGGATCTGTGGTTCATTGCCTAGAATATATTTTTTCTCTGCTAAGACCAGCATTCTGTGCTTTTTGATAATTGGCTTCTGCTTTACGAATATTTATTTGGTGAGTGAATTTTGCAGGATTCTGAAGTATCCAGTGTGCATCATAACTCCAATTATGCACTATAATTAATAATATTCTGCTGTATAGTTAGAATTATATTGGAACACACACAATAGAAGACTATCTAGCTTGTTGTGTTGCATTCACACATAATAGAACACAACACTGTCAGCTGGTGAAATGTATAATTACAAGGACAAAGTACAAATGCTCACAACTTGCTGTCTATCCTTCAAGACATGAGGTTGTCAGTCCTGGACTTCTGGTTTCCAGAAATACCTGCCATTGTTCTTCCACTGTCATCCCTGCTAGGGTCTCTTTCCAGTCAACTTTGGCCAGTTCCTCCCTCATGGCTCCATAGTCCCCTTTGTTCAACTGTAACACGGACACCTCCGATTTACCCTTCTCCCTCTCAAATTGTAGATTAAAACTTATCATATTATGGTCACTACCTTCTAATGGCTCCTTAACCTCAAGTTCCCTTATCATTACACAACATTAAATCCAGAATTGTCTTCTCCCTGGTAGGCTCCAGTACAAGCTGCTCTAAGAATCCATCATGGAGGCACTCCACAAACTCCCTTTCTTGGGGTCCAGTACCAAACTGATTATCCCAGTCTACCTGCATGTTGAAATCTCCCATAACAACCGTAGCATTACCTTTACGACATGCCAATTTTAACTCTTGCACTCTATATCCACGCTACTGTTTGGGGGCCTGTAGATTCCCATTAGGGTCTTTTTACCCTTACAATTCCTTAGTTCTATCCATACTGACTCCACATCTCCTGTTTCAATGTCACCCCTTGCAAGGAACAGAATTTCATTCCTCACCAACAGAGCTACCCCACCCCCTCTGCCCACCTGTCTGTCTTTTCGATAGGTGGTATTTCCTTGAATATTCAGTTCCCAGCCCTGGCCCTCTTGCAGCCATGTCTCTGTAATTCCCACAACATCACTTGCCAATTTCTAACTGAGCCTCAAGCTCGTCCACTTTATTTCTTATTCTTCGCGCATTCATATACAGCACTTTGACTTTGGTATTCACCTCCCCTCTCACACCGCTCACAATTGGCCCTGACCTTACTCTCTTATCTCTTCTCTAACTTTCCTTCCCATTAATTCGGGAGTCTTTTGTAACTTTTCCTGTACTCACTTCCCCTTTAACTCCATCTTTATACTCCCAATTTGTCAATCCCTCCCCCCCCCACTATTTAGTTTAAACCCGCAGAACGTCGGTCCCCCTCCAGTTAAGGTGTAACCTGTCCCTTTTGTACAGGTCATACATACCCCAGAAGAGATCCCTGTGGTCTATAAATCTAAATCCTTGTTCCCTGCACCAGCCCCTCAGCCACACATTCAGATTCTCCCGACGCCGGAGCACCATCACCCGGCGAAGAAGGGCCTGAAACATCGGGCCCCGTAGCGGCGACTGCGGAGGCCTCAATAAGCCCGACTATGGGTGGACAAGGGGATGGGGACTGGACTCGGTGCCTTCCCTCATAATGGGAACCATTGTGGGGGGATGTTTCTTATGTTTATTGTTAAATTCTTTGATGTTGTGTCTTTAACTTTATCTGTGTGCTGCATGGTAAGACAAATTTCACTACACCAATTGGTGTACGTGACAAATAAATGTCCTTTGTTTGTCCTTTGTTTGTCAGATCCCCTATCTCCCTGTTCCTGTCCTCACTAGCACGAGGTACTGGAAGCAATCCAGAGATAACCACCCTAGAAGTCCTGCCTTTCAGTCTTCTTCCTAACTCTCTAAACTCACGTTGCAAAACCTCCTTCCTCTTCTTCCCGATGTCGTTTGAGCCTACGTGCACAACTACTGCCGGCTGTTCACCTTCCCTCTCGTGGATGTTCTGAATTCGGTTCGTGATATCAAGACAAATCACGAAGAATTCGAAGAATGCAGGAATCTCATAGAAAGTCTAGGTCTTTTTTTGCTTGGGCCAAGCCGTATGAATATTGATTTCTCTAACTTCAAGTAACCCTTGCATTGCTCCCCCACCCAAGTCGTACTAGCTTCAAAGTTGTCTTGTTGAGTTTCATTGTCTGTAACTTGTTTTCACCTAGTCCACAGTAATAATAGCCTGTTTCATTTTTCATTGTTACTTTTTTGCATATTTTCATTCATTTATTCTATATTGCTCTATATCACCGTCTATATCTCTCGTTTCCCTTTCCTCCGACTCTCAGTCTGAAGAAGGGTCTCGACCCGAAATGTTACCTATTCCTTTTTTCCAGAGTTGCTGTGTGCTCCACTGAGTTACTCCAGCTTTTTGTTTCTATTTTTGGTTTAAACCAGCATCTTCAGTTCCTACTTACACTCTATGTCTTTTAAACTGGATGACAGATTATCACCAACAGTGGGTAAATAATATGGAAACATTATTTCCATATTAACAACAAATAGGGAGGTGACAATTTTCCAAAATGTGCTTTGAGTTTTCAGCTTTTTACTTTTTATATGATAAATATTCTTCAATTTTGGTTGAATTAATAGCTTCTAGAAGTGATAAATGAATCTTATTGAAGAGAAAGATGAAGGGATGTGTTTGGATTCTGGTTTCCCAGATGTGATTAACAGATCGTTGTCTCCTCGTAGATCCTTGACTGGCAAAGCATGTACCAATCTACCCACATCCCCATTCCCAAATTCCAACAGGCGGATGGGTCGACTTTCATTGGTCGGCTATGTGGAGAAATTCTGAGAATTACCGATCCCAAGTGAGTGTGTTTTATATTTCTGTTTAAGAAAGAACTGCAGATGCTGGAAAAACGAAGGTAGACAAAAAAGCTGGAGAAACTCAGCGGGTGAGGCAGCATCTATGGAGCGTTGAGAAATGCACTTGAGTGAGTTGGATGTTAGGGGGTGAAATAAGAGATCGCTAATCGCAGGCTAATGTGACCACTGGTACCTCTGTTGGTCTGTATAATCTAGGGTGTGGAGAGTGCTGTGGCCAAACGATTTTGGACCATTGTAAAAGGTTAAAGTTCAAACTTCAGTGGGCACAAGTCCCTTGGATTTTCTGTCCCTCAACTTTTACAGAATTTTAGTTGATTCTTGCCAGCAGATGCTGAGCCCTCGCCAGAAAGCTTGTCAAGTCTTCACTTCTACTTGGAGTCCCCTTTCTGCAGACTGATCCTTCTGCTGCCTTTCTTTCTCCTCAGAATGACCTGCTACATTGAACAGATAAACACTTGGTATGACATGAAGACCCACCAGGAAGTGACTAACAAACAGCTCTTCTCAGAAATCCAAAATTCCTTGGGCACGTTTGGGCTAAATGGACTGGACAGGTTGCTCTGTTTCATGATTGTCAAGGAGCTTCAGGTATGTTGCCCTGAACTTCAAAAATGTTAGAGAACAGAAGGAGGTAATTCAAGTCCATGCAAATCTAGTCAGTCCCATATCTTCATTCTTTCCTCAATGCACTTCGTACTTTACCTTCTGATATTTTTTCAATATCCTGTTGAAAGTCACAGTTAAATCTATAGCTGTTGCACTCCAGACCATAACGGCACAGGGTGTAAAATATAAAATTAATTAAAACAATTAATTTATCACTCTTGAATCTTTGGCCCAATCCTTTTACCCTTTAAGTCTTTGCAACAGTGAACACTCCACTTTTTCTATCCTGTTTCAAATGGTCTTGATTTTGTAGATCTCTAAATGTCCCCTCAGCTTTCTGTACTCAAAGAAGAACAACAATATCTTTAGTGGACTGCCCTTGTGAATGAAATTCTTATTCCTGAAATCATTCTGGCAACTCCCTTTTCTCATCCTTTCCAAAGTGAAATGCTCAGAAATAGGAAACGAAACCATTTATGGCTTAATCAATGTTTGTTAGTAGCTCAACAGAAACCTCCTTGCTTATATAATTTTTTTGCAGTGTAATATTAACTGCTATTGCATCTCCTCTGTGGGGCTTGTAGTTTAAGAAGTTGTATAATTTTCCTGTAAACATGTAATAATGAATACTTTCTGTTGTGACACTTTATCATTCAACAACAAAGTTAGGACAAGCTCAATATTCTAATCTGAAGTATTTCACAATGAAACATGAATGTGCACCCTCTGCTAGCAAGGTCTGAGTATTTGGGAGAAAAAGCTTGAGATTCATCAATTACAACACAAGGTGCTTGTAATCCACTAGCTTGGGGGACAGAGGATGGTAATGTTACTCGGGAGCCTTAGCTGGTGTTCCTGTTTCTTCTACAGTGTCTCATTGTAACCTGTCCTTCTGGGCAGCTGACTGCAAAAATACCACATGAATGCAGCGGGACCTCTGTAAATATGTCAATCATATTCGAAAGGTGTTGAGCTGTCATCACCTGGGGCATGCGGAAAAGTAAATTTAAAATGGCTGGGTCTGCTTGAAGATGAGTTCGCAGAAGGATGCGTGCAACAGATTTGTTACTGCCACAACGTGTGCTAGAAAGCTATCAAGCTTTTGAATAAATTGCAAGAGTGTGGAGACGATACTTTAGAACCCATGACAAATTCTTGAAAATGGAACGTCTTAAGTTAAAGCTGATGTATGTGTTGGTAGTGACTATTGATGAACTCGATTACAGTCTTAACAGAGTTTTGCCAACTAACCCCCACTAAATTGTCCCAAGTTGCTAATCTGGGAATCTGTCTCTCCTGGGAGGTTGTGGGATGGGATGGTATATTTGTGTTGCATGGTAGACTAAATAACATAGATACTCCTTTCATTTCTTTCCTTATGGCTTTGTAAATTGGAGAAATACTGTTAATACCAATCCTTCTGAAGCAACTATCCTTCTGTTTATTATTTCTTGGGAAATCACATATTTTTATTGCTCGTGTTTATGACTTGGTATAAATTGTGAACAGAGTTTTATATTTAAAACTTTAAATAATTCAGCCCAAATGATTGAGCCCAAGGAAAGTTTTCAGCTGACTTTATGCAACTTTTTTTGCAGATTTTCTTGAACATGCTTCATAGAAATGTGCTAAGGGACAGGGCTGTGATGGACACAATCAAACCCTTTCAGAATCAGCTAACTCCAATTGAAGGAATTGTGGGTGAGTTATTTAAGAAGGAGAGGCTTTCAGAGGATATATCACACAGCATCTTGTGCTCTGCTACCAAATCTGGTCAATTTTGACATTGCTATAGCCAAGATATAGGTATACAGTACAGTATGAAGCTACCTACCATATTAAATGTTTGTCCCAAGTGAAAGAGGGAACATTTCTACCCCAGCATATAGATTCTCAGTAACACGCCAAGGTGTCAAGAGCAGAGATGCACAATAAACAAAACTTGGGGTGGATGGGGATCGATATTCCAGCTGCTGTCGGTATTTTCTGCTGAGTGGGAACAGGGCATTTCCCCGTGCCTTTTCTCCCCATTCCCAGTTGCTGCAGTCAGGAGCTTCAGTAAGGCGAGCTGAGCTTGGAGTGCTGAGCAGAGTTACTCGCTCACTCATTGGATCAGTGAGGCCAGCTGGCAGCCGCTCTTCCCAGGCCTGCTCGCACTCCTGTCACAGCTGTGAACCTCTCCCACGCACTGCTTTGGTTAATTTCTGCTTTACAAATAGTTTGGGTTATGAACAGTTCTCAGAACAGAAGCCTGTTGTAACATGGGTACTGCCTGTATATTTCTTTAAGGCATGCCATAGGATTGCTGATGTAATGTGTATAAAGGTTTCTCCAGGTTCGGTCATCTAGACGATAACCACACTGCAACTTCCGTAATTCAGCCGCAGAAAGGTCAATTATTAGATATGTAATTTGTCCATTCTGTTGTATATGCACTAGACATTTTGAATATTTAATTATGGGACTATTTATTGAAGCTTCCTCTTACTATAGTTTAAGTATAGAGTTTTGGGAGATCACTGAATTGCATTGCAGCCTTGTCCTTTATTTTTTTTACAGTTACCTATTGATTAAGTTACTGACTTGGTAATCAGAGTTCTAGGCCATGACCCAGAAACATGATTTGAAATCCCACCAGGGCAGCCGATGAATTAAATTTTGAGTAATTATGTACACCTGGACTTAATTTAGTTTCATTACCAAAAATCAGGAAGTTACAAGATTGTTGTAAAAATCCATCAGTTCACTAATGTCATTCTTGCTATTGAGGGAGTGCAGCGTAGGTTTATAAGGTTAATTCCTGGGATGGCGGGACTGTTATATGCTGAGAGAATGGAGCAGCTGGGCTTGTACACTCTGGAGTTTAGAATGATGAGAGGGGATCTCATTGAAACATATAAGATTGTTAAGGGCTTGGACACACTAGAGGCAGAAAACATGTTCCCGATGTTGGGGGAGTCCAGAACCAGGGGCCACAGTTTAAGAATAAGGAGGAAGCCATTTAGAACGGAGACGAGGAAACACTTTTTCTCACAGAGAGTGGTGAGAGTGTGGAATTCTCTGCCTCAGAGGGCGGTGGAGGCAGGTTCGCTGGATGCTTTCAAGAGAGAGCTAGATAGGGCTCTTAAAAATAGCGGAGTCAGGGGATATGGGGAGAAGGCAGGAACGGGGTACTGATTGGGGATGATCAGCCGTGATCACATTGAATGGCGGTGCTGGCTCGAAGGGCCGAATGGCCTACTCCTGCACCTATTGTCTATTGTCTATTGTCTATCCCCTCCTGTTCCAGGGTGTTTACGAATAGATGATCAAAGCCAGGATTGATATCGTGAATGAATGAATAAAAATACTAGTACTTTTCTAGATCTTTTTGTAAGAGCATAAATTTCTCTTAAAAAAGTGACAGCGGCACTTTACAATCCTGCCTCTTATCTGATCACCTGAAGGAGTCTGTAGCATTCCTCCATGAAAGCCAGAGATTCTGATTGAAACTGCCAGCACTTACCCCCTTCAGCCACCCAGTCCACCACACCAACGATCACCCATACACACTAGTTCTATGTTGCTTTCTCATCCACTCCCTACACATTGGATGCAGTTTTTTTGGAAAGCCAATTAACCTGCAAACCTGCACATCTTTGGGATGTGGGAGGAAATTGGAGCACCAGGAGAAAGCCCACGTGGTCACATGGAGAATGTGCAAACTTCATAGGCAGTACCCGAGGTCTGGATCAAACCTGGCTCTCTGGCACTGTGAGGCAGCAGCTTTACCAGCTGCACCACTGCTCCCCACTTTAGGATATTTTTTTTCTGAAGTCTAGTGTAATATTTTAAAACTGTGCTTTTAATAATTTTTTGATAAATTACCTTCAATCATTTTAATCTCTTGCAATATTTTTTGCATTTCTGATGCAGAAATCTTTTTTTAAATTCTGATGACTTTGACTATGACAACTGGATCTTGCCAGCATGATCTGCCCTTGCGACTCAGTTTGCTGGCCACTTCAGAGAAAAAGGGGATTCACTCTGTGTAGAAAGAAAATTAAAAAATACTGAATATTTAGGAAGAGGATTAAGGTTGGAGGGCAGGGTGGGGGTAAGGTTAAAAAATCTTCATTTATAGATGCCTTACTATGGGCTATTTTTCATTCCTTCAACTTTTAGCAAATTCCAGCAAAGTGTATTCAGCTACTGTGACAAAAACCCAGAAGATTTGGTCATATTATTTGGACTCCATACTTAAGGTTTGTATTCTCATACTATTATTATGTTCTGATGTCTACTTCAGTTTTGTTTTCATTTTCAGTGACAGTATAGATTGCAGTATTATGTCTTTGTTTAATCAGGGTCATTGAGATTCTCAGCAACAATGTGTTTAGATCTGCTGATTTAATTATATAGCAGTTACATACAAAATTATCTCACTTTATTATGCCTTGTAGATAGCAAATGAAGACAAAATACTTCTCTCTAAGACCAGGTGAAAATAGTAGCTGTGTTGTCCAGCTGCTGGATGTACAGTACTTGTCATCCAAAATTTTCACGTTGAGTTCACAACACAGGTCATTTGGTTATTTTGTTTGTCTGGAAAAAAATCAGACCTAGGAATCTTTTGTAGATTTGAAATCATATTTGTAATTTTATCAGAATAGCCATTCCTCAAATGAGGCAACATGGCATATAAATTGTGTAGGAAGGAACTGCAGATGCTGGTTTAAACCGGTTGGACACAAAAAGCTTGAGTAACTCAGCGGGACAGGCATCATCTCTGGAGAGAAGGAATGGGTGACGTTTCGGTTTGACCTGTAACGTCACCCCTTCCTTCTCTCCATAGATGTCCCGCTGAGTTACTCCAGCTTTTTGTGTCTTTCTTTGGCAATCAAATTAATTGGTTTTACTGATGTGCTAATGCTTTAATTAGCATTGATGACTGAGTTTATCATACACTCGCAGGGAGATGACCTGCATCACTGGACATTTCTTACCACTTGCAGGGTGTTTGAAATTGAGGGGGATTAATTTCTGAAAATCTGCACCTGTATGTGTTCTGTAATGGAATGGGAAGGGGTGACTGAGGGTATAGTTGAAGCAGGTTTGGAGGAATGCAGAGTGAATTGTAGCACAAAATGTAAGTTTCCAACACCTCTTCACAGTTTTTGGGTGTCCCAAGGTGCTATGCAGCAAGATCAATTTTTTTTGAATGAATGCAAAATATTCTAAATTGGAGATCTAAAAGAAAGTTCTGGCAAAAGCACACAGAGCTGCGCTGTCATTTAAGAAAGATCACACTGCAAATGCAATCTGATTTGCTGGAGATTTCCAGCATTACGTGTGTACTTGCATGTCATCCCTGAGATTATTAGGGCATGTGCACGATATAAGGGCATGTCATAAGTGTGGGAGCAGAATTAGGTCGTTTGGCCCATCAAAGCCTGTTCCACCATTCAAACCTTTTTTTTTCTAATCGATCAATCTAGTTTACATCTGTGGTTACCTGTTCATTAGACAAATGTTGCTTTAGTCAGTTGTAAATTTAGAGGATTGATCTTAATCATTTTGCCTTATGTTTAGGTGGGGCAGATGCAGATATTGAGGCAGCAGATTGCAAATGAACTGAGTTACTCGTGCAAGTTTGATTCTAAGCACCTTGCAGCCGCTTTGGAAAATCTCAACCAGTAAGTTCACTTGTGATCTTGGATATTTAACAAAAATGTTTATTGATCTTAACTGTCCTCAACACACAATACACTCTGAAATCCATTAGTGGCTTTAGCGTGAAAGTGGTTTTATTGGTGGTAATCGGGATTGTTACTGTTGAGTTATTTCTCGGCATTAAAATCAGTAATTGCATTCTAGCTTGCTATCTTCAGTGAGTTAGAGAATTATCTATTTCAATGATGTTTATGTTCAGTGGCACAGTGGCTAGTGTGTAGAATAGTGTTAGTGTACAGGGTGATCACTGGTCAGCACGGACAAAAGGCCGAAGAGCCTCTATCTCGAAATTAAATTCTAAATGGTTCAATGGTTTCTTTATTATCACGTACCATGGTGAAGCAAAATTCTTCTTTTGCATATAGATCAGACGGTTTTTGCCATACAATGTACATAATACATAGAAGGAACCTACTAAGTATATGCAATAGTCACCAAGTTTTGGTGCTATTTCTGGACATTTTGGATCATGCTGCTTTTGAAGTATATTTTCTGCCATGTTGAAAGCCATTTGCAGCCGTTTGTTCTTAACAGAGACTGCAATTAACATTGTGATTAACAACCAATTTGAAAAAAAAATGTGAAGCCATTTCAGGAAAGAAAAACAATATTAAACCGCACATACTTTAAATTGCCCATTATTAGAATTTGTCTGTAACATGGAGTTGTTTTTGTACAGAGCACTGTTGGCTGATGTTGAAGCACACTACCAGGACCCAACATTACCATATCCTAAAGATAATAATACACTGTTGTACGAAATCACAGCTTACATGGAGGCTGCAGGCATTCACAACCCTCTTAGTAAGGTATGTTTTGGAAGGGACATGTTTTTGAGTCGGTGAATAGCAATGAAATGTCTAATTTATGCCAATTGGCAGGATATTAGAATGTTGTGTGTAAGCAGACTGAATGAGTGCAAATCTTAGCCTCAAGCTTTTAACTTCTTGAATTAGGCCAATTTAAATTGGGTCACCCAGTTCTCGACTCCACTGTATGATTTGTTTCTGAATTAAGCTAATTCACTGTAAATGTCCCAAAATTTGTGTTTTTGTTACACAAGGTTTTTGCTCATTCTAAATGCTTCTTTACATGTTGCCAGCGATTCTTTTTACTGTGTGTCATCTGTTGCAGTGAATGTTTACACCTTTACAGTTCTGTTACAGTTTCCTTGCCCCATTATCAACCCAACACCCCGCAAACTTTCTGCAGGTAATCCATGCTGAGGGCCAGCTATTCTGATAATAAGAATTAAGATAATTCTTCAAAAAAATATGTGGCACGTTGGAGACACCTTATAAAATAACTTGGAAGGTAGACAAAAATGCTGGAGAAACTCAGCGGGTGAGGCGGCATCTATGCAGTGAAGGAAATAGGCGACGTTTCGGGTCGAGACCCTTCTTCAGACGTCTCGACCCGAAACGTCGCCTATTTCCATCGCTCCATAGATGCTGCCTCACCCTCTGAGTTTCTCCAGCATTTTTGTCTACCTTCGATTTTCCAGCATCTGCAGTTCCTTCTTAAACATTATCAAATAATTTAATCATTTATGTTTCTCAAGATCACAAATGTCAAAATACATTTCATTGTTGCAGTCATTTTGAGCAGCAAGGAAAATCGGGTTCAGCACAAAATTACTTTCACGTTGTTCAATCTGAGTGTACCAAGTTCATCTGTACCTCTCCTGTATAACATATTCAGTTACCACGTCAGTCATTGTAACATTTTGAGATGTGCAAATTAAAGCTAATTTGTTTTGACATATTGGAGCTAGTTTTCAGCTATGGGTCCACAATTACCTGGGACTAGATTGCGACTCTCCCAGTCTCTGCTACCATGAGTAACCCGTTGTGCTCTTGGTATAGTAAGCATCATGTAGATGGGCCTTCTCTGGGTAATGAAAGGGTTCTGTTTTTACAGACGTTCATACATCAGTTTTATCCGTTAGTCAGAAAATACATAAAGATTACGAAATGGTAAACCTTCCTTCACTGCATTGTAACAAATGACATCAAGCACATCAGACTGATAAGAAAGAACAATTACTAAAGATGGAGAAAGAGAGCAGAAACTAGTTCTGTCGTTCGTATGAACAAATGTATGTACATGAGTCAGACTTTTGAATATAACTATATTAAAGGGCCTGTTCCACTTTCACGACCTAATTCACGACCTCTGCCGAGTTTGCCCTTGACTCGTACTCGCAGCATGGTTGTCACGAGGTCGTAGGAGGTCGTAGGTAGGTCGTAGCTGGCCGTGATGCTGGTCGTAGGTACTCGTGGCATCAAGTAGGTCGGGGCGTTTTTTCTAGCATGATGAAAAATGTCTACGAGTAAAAAAGGTCGTGAATTAGGTCGTGAAAGTGGAACAGGCCCTTTAGGGAGCTCGGTCATGTGTAGGGATATCCATAAACCAGGCATGTGTAATCTGGGACAGCCTGAACCTGACTCTCTTGTTTACATTAAACTATATTTTGATTGGTTTTCTTTTCCTTACTAGATTTATATTACAACAAGGAGATTGCCATATTTCCCAGTGGTGAACTTTCTGTTCCTAATTTCTCAATTGCCAAAAGTGCAGTATGTTAAGAACCAAGGTAATACACTGTGCAAAATCACTGCATGTTACACAAAATATACAAAGTAGATTTGTTGTTTGCATTTTGAACATTTTTATTTATAGAAACCTGTGATTTGAGCTCTTAACAGAAACCAGAACTAGATGCTCGTTTTAATTTGCTTTTTAAGTATTGGTTGTTACTGTTTCGTTCAAGTGGGTGATTTCTACCAACTGTAGTTAATTTGTTAGTGCTGTACCTTTTCTGAGCAAGCCTTTTGTTTAAATCAAGATTTTTAATTTCCCTTTCAGTGCATTTTTGTTTCAGACAATGTCAACATGAGCATTGTTCCACTTTTACCTCTTCTGTTGAACTGATAACGCATCTGAGATTGGATCCTGACAAATTAACCAACATATAAAATTGCACAAAATGAAGATTGTAATTGTAATGTATTTTTCTGTATTTATCCATGTTTTCATATCTGTAGATAAACACTGGGATTAACAGATAGATAGGTCAGTACTATATAGGTAGTGGGATTTGTATTACCTTTCCTATTGACTGAGCTGAATAAGGGAATGATACTTGTATCCTGTGGTATTCCTACACTGATACGTATAATCTAGATGAATGGACTAGATGAGAGGTCCTAATGTAATTTGTCCAAGGTTGCTGACCATACAAAGCAGATAGGAGACAAGGTTGTGAAATGGTCTTGGAGGAAAATGATTTAACAAGAACACGATGATTTCTTGTCATATAATGTATTGAAATGTCTTATCCAAGTTTTGAAAAATACTTTAGAGTGGGAAATATTGACATAGAGGGACCGAAGTATCTTTGATATACAGAGAAATAATATACAAGTACAGCAAGAAGTTGGAAATATAAATGCCTTAAGTAGTGATAACAAAATGATTAGAATTGGGACTAAGATCTTCATATAACTGAGCAGAGCTCTGATGAGATTGCACCACGTATACTTTTTGCATTTCCCGCCTCTTCACCTTAGAACATTATGAAAGTTCAATAGACATATTTCTGACAGGAGAGTGATTATCTCATTGAAACATAACATTCTTTAAGTGCTTGATAACGTAGGTACTAACTTTAACCTGATTAGGGGAATTTGAAATGAAGAGTCTCTACTTTAAGATAAGGGGTGAGGTGCTTATGGCATAGGAGTAGAAATTATTTAACCCAAGGATTTTGAATCATTGGAATTGCATAGGACATTGGATGTTCATTGATGAAGTTGCTGACTGCATTCAAGGTGACATTCAAAAATGTATCAATAATTAAGGCATTTGGCTTAATATTTTGGAAGATTGGAAATCCATTCAATGGCAGATTATGGCTTAGGATCGAATAGCCACCTGCTGCTCCCTAACTCATATAATCTTGCTACTTAGTATTTTAATATGCGTGTCTCTTTTGTTGAACATTATGTGATGAAATTACAGGCTCTTGTACATAAAATAGGTAAAATATTTATGAGTTAGTTATTAGGAGAGGTTGGATCTATGCCGCTATACTTCTATCATGTCTCCCTTCAACCTCTGGCATTCTGGCGAAAACAAGCCTAGGGTAGACAATCAAAACCTTTTTCCTAGGGTGGAAATGCCAAAGACAAGAGGCCATAGGTTTAAGATGAGAGGGGTAAAGTTTAAATGACATGTGCTGGGCAAGATTTTTATACAGAGGGTGGTGGTGCCTGAATCGCACTGATAGAGGTGGTGATGGAGGCAGATATGATAGTGGCGTTTAAGAGGTTTTTAGATAGGTACATGAATTGGTAGGGAATTAATGGGTATGAAATGAGATTCATTTATTGTGGCATCATATATTTGGCATACACATATATGGGTTGAAGGGTCTGTTCCTGTGCTGTACTTTGCTATGTTCTATGTCTGCAAGTATTGTTAGAAAATCCTTTCTTGTGTGCATATTTTTTTTCCCGGTCTGATGCTTGAGGATAATCTGCTATGTTTGCAGGAATGGTGTGCAAAAAAAACACAGATCCCATAGACTGGCCTCCTCTGGTCGTTGGACTTGTCACTCTTCTGAAGCAATTCCATTCGCGTTACACGGAACATTTTCTGGCCTTGATTGGCCAGTTTGTTCGTTCTACTGTGGAACAGAGTACCACTAGGTAAGAATCATAGTGATATCTTTGGCATGGTGGAAGAGACTTTCCCAAAACACCTGACTTCATGAGTAGTTTAATAAAACACTTACATTTGTGAGTTTTTTAACCGCTACTTTAATGCAGTAATTCTAAGACCACAAATAAAAATAATTTGTGCATTTTAAACAATGGTGATGCTTTAAAAAAAAAAAAAGTTTATTAGAAGCATCTAAATAACATAACCAAACCAGTTACATATTAACACAGCTTCTGTTTATTTTTTTTTAATAGATTTTTTTGAAAGATAGAGCTATAGAGAGAAAAGAGGGAGAAGAAAAAAATAAAATAAAATAAATTACCAATAACACAATTTTGGAGATAGGTCCGTAGATTATAAAGTGTAATTATTCATCCAATCCTGGATTCAAGTTTCAGTCAAGCTTCCGTGCTGAACCAATTTACCCTTTCAGAAAATCAATAAATGGAGAGCATATTCTAGCAAATAGTTCTGATTTGTCAATTAAGACGAGTCTAATTTTTTCCAAATGTAAGGTCTCAGACATTTCCATAATCCACATTTTAATTGTGGGGGTTGTTGGGTTTTTCCAAAATTTTAATATTAAATTTTTCCCAATTATTATACTATAATCAAGGAAATGTATTTGGTTTATTGTAAGTTTTATGCTTTGTTCTGATATGGTGATGCTTACGTGCATGATTATATCATTTCTGTAACTAAATAGTATATTGTTAATCTAGCCACCTTTCTCTTTTCTTCATTCAGTCAGAAGATCCCTGAAATGCCTGCAGATGCCGTAGCTGCCTTGATGTTCTTGGAGAATTATGTTTATTACACTAAACTACCCAGAAAGGTATTGAAATCATTAATTTGCTTAATAGTGCAATGCAGGAAGCAGGAAGAATATATTCAGCCTTGGGTAGTGAAATTTCAAGAATGCTATTGTCTCTTTCTGTCTGGGGCCCAGTGATTTATGCAGAATGTGTTACAATTTTCAGCACCAACATAACAGTTCGAGAGAAAATATCACAGAACATGCAAGGAGGCAACTTAGCCCAAGCAGTCCCAGCTGGCTGCTTGCACAAGCAATTCGCTTGACCCTTTCCCCAATGCCTTGCAATTTACTTTCCTTTCAAGTAGTTATCTGGACCCCTTTTCAATGCCACGATTGAATCAACATTCTAGTTATTTCAGATTTTAACCACATACTGTGACGTTTTCCCCTTGTGTCACACTTGTGTCCCACTCTGTCTAGATGACTCTTTAACACTGAGATCCTCTCTCGACCTTTTTGCTCCAAGGAATACAACCCCGATTTTACCCAGAGCCAAAAGTACTTGTCTCAGGAAATATTCTGGCAAATCTCTTCTGTACTCCTCCTGAGGTCTTCACATCATAGAGTAATTGATTTATACACCTTTAGTCCTACTCATCCATGCCAATGAAGATGATTATCGGAGCTAATCCCATTTGTCTTCATTTGGTCCATATTCTTCCAAACCTTTGCTATCCATGTACTAAAGGTCTTTCAAATGTTGCATGTCTCCTCTTTGTCCCATAGTTCTGCTCTTGTTCCCCTTCCCCCCCCAGACGAAACCAGAGTAGTGTTCCCCTGGTCCTCACACTTCACTCCTCCAGCCTCCGCATCCCACATATTTTCTGACACCTCCACCTAGGGTTGCCAACTTTCTCACTCCCAAATAAGGGACAAAGGTCAAAATACGGGACAAATTCCCAACAGCAATTCGTTGACCGACTCGGCCATGGCTGGGTGAATGATGAGTTGGCCTAGGTGCTGGACTGCATACAAAGCCCAGCCGGCGGGCCAGCTGAGGCGTTTTGGCCCACGCGGTGTCGCTTGCAAAGTCCGGCATGATCGGCCATGAGAAGGAGGGGTGGTGGTGTCGGCGGTAAGCGAAGGTGCAAAGGTCAGGCAGCTGGCTGGGCTGCCGACCGACGGGGCCACGGGCGAGGTGCTGCTGCTGCATTCCATGGGCTGCACTACGTCGGGACAGGTGAGGCGGGGCCGGACGCGGCGCTCCGACTTGACAGTCCCCTCTACCTCAGTTGCAGCAGTCAAATACGGGACAAGGTAGGTCCCGTAAAGGACAAACCAATTCAGCCCAAAATATGGGATGTCCCAGCTAATGCGAGACTGTTGGCAACCCTACTTCCACCACCTTAAAAATGATCCCTCACCAGTCGCATCTTCCCATTCCCACTCCTTTTTTCCTTCTGTAGAGGCTGCTCCCTCCACAACTCATTGGTTCACTTATCCCTTCCCACCTAAACCACCCCCCCTCCCCAGAGGGTCACATGCACCCCCCCTTACTTCATCGACTGCATTCAGTGAGCCTGATGTGGCCTCCTTTACTTTGGTGAGACCAAGCGTCACTAGGCGACTGCCAACTGTATCTCCCAGTTGCTAACCATTTTAACTCTTCCTCCCATTCCCATACTGATCTTTCTGTCCTGGGCTTTGTCCATTACTAGTGAGACCACACACAAACTGGAGAAAACATCACCTCAGTCTGCTTGGGTAGCTTGCAACCCAATGGTATGAACATTTGAATTCTCCGGTTTTAAGTAACATTAACCCGCCCCACCCCCTCTCTTCCCTGTGTCCCACTTGGACGACCCCATTTCTTCCTTCCCTCTCCTCTTCCATCTATATTCCTCCTTCTAGCTTCACAATTCTCAATATCTTTATCTCATACCTTCAGTCTTTTCTTCTCTGGCCTTTGTCCAACCATCTGTCTATCCAAAGACCCCCCCCCCCTTCACCTGTATCCTCCAATCACATGCCAGGTTTTGTCCTGGCCCTCCTCTCTTCCAGCACTCACCCACCCCCCCACAATCAGTCTGAAGAAGGGTCCCAAATCAAAACGTCACCTATCCATATGGTCCAGAGATGCTGCTTGTCCCGTTGAGTTACACAAGCACTTTGTGTCTTTTTTTAAACAATCTCATCCACGTTGTTAAGGTAGATGATGAACAAAAGTGGACCCAGCACCGATCTCTGCATTGCACTGCTGGCCACAGTCATCCTGTCTGAGAAGCAATCCTCCCCTACGACCCACTAGCTCTGACCACCAATTTTGTATCCAGTTGGCTAGCTCGTGATCAAACCCATGCAATGTAACCTTCCGAACCAGCCTACCACGTGGGACCATTTCAAAGGCCTTTCTAAAGTCCATGTAGACAACATCGTGGCCCTGACCACATCATTCCTCTTGGTTATCTCTTTGTGATCGAAGTTATGAGACACTATTTCTTACTGGCAAAGCCATGCTGACTATCCCTAATCAGTGTTTACTTTTCCAAACACATGTAGTAGACCCGGTCTCTCAGAATCGCTTTCAGTAATTTTGCCTCCACTGAAGTGGGGCTCGCCAGGCTGAATGTAGTTCCATGGTTTATCCTTGCATCCCTCTTGATAAAAGGCACAACATTAGCTACACTCCAGTCTTGCGGCACCTGGAAATATGAATTCCCATAACAGAACAACATTTCAGTTCTGGCTGATCAAGTGTTTTATATGCAACAAGATATGAAAACATTCTGCCGGGTATGTTTTAAAAATAGGCCACATCCTGAAAACATACAGCGTGGTAACAAGCCCTTCGGCCTGCCAAGTTCACGCCACCCATCATCACCCATTCACACTAGTTCGATGTTATCCCACTTTCTCATGCACTTCCTACGCAGTGGGGCACAATTTACAGCGGCTAATTAAAATACAAACCCGCAAGTCTTTGGGATGTGGGAGGAAAACAGAAACTGGAGCACCTGGGGGAAACCCATGTGGTCACAGGGAGAACATGCAAAATTCCACACAGATAGCACTCGAGGTCAGAAACAAACCTGGGTCTGTGACACTGTGAGGCAGCAGCTCCACCAACTGTACCAGTGTGTTGCCCCATTATTTCTACCTTGTTGCTCTGGTGCGGATGCATGGAGTTAAAAAAAAAATTAATTGACTTACTGTTGTTCTTTCTTCGCCAGGTTGTGGAAGCACATGTCCCTAGTTTCATCTTTGATGAGTTCAGGACAATTCTATAATGTTTTTCAAGATGAAGATATAACTCTGCAAGGATGTGAAGCAGAGTTTATACAAATGGAACCTTTTGCTAATCACTCTGTCTTGGCCAGTGCTATAAGAGCAAATTTCTTCTAATACAGAATTTTAATGAAAGAGAACTGTGAATATAAAACTCAGTTTTGTACATGTGATGGCAAGATATCCTTATCTGCTGAATCCTCTAGGTGGGTGTACAGATAGAAAGCCTGTATCATCTATGTTTAATTTCTAATGACCTGTAAAAACAAAAGGTACTTAAAGTATTAACAAAGGTTTAACGCCCTTAATGTATTGCAGTCCAGTGAACTGTAAATTATCAAAATCTGTTTGAAATATTACTATTTGTATTAAATTAAAAACTGGAACTTCAACAAAATTGAATGAGTTTTTATGAGATGTTCTTCCTGATTGTGCTGTGGTGCTGAAACATTCAGTGCTTCTCCGAAATATTTTTAAGTAGGTGAACTGCCCCACGATCGAAATTCCATTGAAAGGAATTTTGCTTAAAGGCAGCATTTTTTTCCTTTGCTTTGCAACTTATAACTTATAAGTTATAACCACCTCCAGTTTAAATTCCATTTGGAATATTTTGGAGGACCAAGAAAACCAAGAACCAAGGGAGATGTCTTGAATGTAAATGGAAATCAAATAAAACTTAACATGACATTGAGGTTTAATCTTTTATTGTATTCTATCTGTTGATATTCAGAAAGTTGTTTTGTTCTCACATTAACATTTGGTAGAATCTATGCATAACTAAAACTCTGATCTTGTTATCTTCCGTTTGCAGTTTTTCTATTTGTACAAAAACGATACGGGATAGAGCTATGATTTTACCCCCCCTCCCCTCTGCCCCTCCCCTCTGCCCCTCCCACCCCCCCCCCCCGCCACACACCCCACTTCCTTCCTCCCCCTCCCCTCCCACACCTGAAGAGGAGGGGGAGGGAGTGCTAGGGGATGAGGGGAAATGAGTCGTGCCTGGGCTATGGGTGAGTGGTGTAATATTGCATTGGGGGAACGGGTTGCATTGGGGGAACAGGGTATGGTGGAATATTACGCTGGTGAATGGGTTGCGTTGGGGACCAGGCCTCCCGTGTTACTGGGACCCAACGGGTCCCACTTAGCCTAGTAGATTATAATGGGATACCATGAAGAGCAAATTAGCATAATGTGCAAAAAGAAAATTTGTGCAGAGGACACTCTTGGATATGAAAAGTGGGGAGAAAAAGCAGATCTAGTTTAGTTTAGAGATACAGCGCGGAAACAGGCCTTTCGGCCCATTGTCCGCACTGATCAGCGATCCCCGCACATTAACACTATCCTACACACACTAGGGACAATTTACACTTGTACCAAGCCAATTAACCTACAAAGCAAAAGAGTAACTGAAATTATATCGAGAAAACACGATATTCTGCAGAGGCCACTGATCAAAGAAAATAAGGTAAATACGTGTAATGAACTGATAGTGTATAAAAGTGAAATTATTGGTTAGCGACTGCATTTCGGTAATTACCAGTATGACTGATTAATGAGTATGAGTAGAGGAGATCTGAAATTATGTAATGATACAAAAAATAAAAAGCCAAGGTGGAGCTGCTAATAGTAGTGGGAAATAATAAAGAAAATAAACAAATATTTGGTTTCAACCAAATGCTGGATTAACTCAGCGGCTCAGGCAGCATCCGTGGAGAACATGGCTAAGTGACATTTCAGGTCTGGCGAACCCAAAACGTCACCCACCCATGTTCTCCAGAGATGCTGCCTGACCTTAACTCGAGTATTTTGTATCATTCCTTTGTGCAAATCAGCAGCTGCAGTTCCTTTTTTCCAAATATTTGACTTGGATGGATTACATCTGCATGTTCAAAGTTAACATAGAAACATAGAAAATAGGTGCAGGAGTAGGCCATTCGGCTCTTCAATATGATCATGGCTGATCATCCAAAATCAGTACCCCATTCCTGCATTCTCTCCATATTCCCATGATTCCATTAGCCCTGAGAGCTATATCCAACTCTGTCTTGAAACCATCCAGTGAATTGGCCTCCACTGCTTTCTGTGGCAGTGAAATCCACAGATTTACAACTCTCTGGGTGAAAAAGTTTTTCCGCATCTCAGTCCTAAATGGCCTACCCTTTATTCTTAAACTGTGACCCCTGGATCTGGACTCCCCCAACATCGGGAACATTTTTCCTGCATCTACACTGTCCAATCCTTTAAGAATGTTATATGTTTCTGTAAGATCCCCTCTCCTTCTAAATTTCAGTCAATACAAGCTCAGTCGATCCATTCTTTCATCATATGTCAGTCGCGCCATCCCAGGAATTCACCTGGTGAACCTAGGCTGCACTCCATCAATAGCAAGAATGTCCTTTCTCAAATTAGGAGGCCAAAACTGCACAAAGTACTCCAGGTGTGGTCTCACCAGGGCGCTGTACAACTGCAGTAGGACCTCCTTGCTCCTATATTCAAATCCTCTTGCTATGAAGGCCAACATGCCATTAGGTTTCTTCACTTCCTGCTTTACCTGCATGTTTATTTTCAGTGACTGATGTACAAGGACACCCAGGTTTTGTTGCACCTCCCCTTTTCCTAATCTGACACAATTCAGATAATAATCTGCCTTCTTGTTCTTGCCGCCAAAGTGGATATCCTCACATTTATCCACATTAAGAAAAGAACAAAGCTGTTACGTTTATATAAAAACCCTGTGTAAATGAAATGATGACAGAAGATTAATATGTTGCTAGTATGAGTTATGTTTGAAAAGGATGACAAAACAATAGCCAAGTTATTGTAGGTGCTAGATAGGATATTGAATCCAGATTTGATGTCATAAAAAAATCCTCCAAATGCTGAAAATAGAGTGGTTGTCATGGATTTCAATAGCCAAATTGTGCTTTTGATTGAAAAGATTAGAGCAGCAAAGATTCACTGAATATGGATTTCCACCAGGCTGGTGGAAATTTCATCACCAAAGATGCAACAAATTAAAAATCTTATAAAGTCATACAGTGTGGAAACTGGCCCTTTGGCCCAACTTGCCCGTGCCGACCAACGTGTCCCATCTACACTAGTCCCACCAGCCTGTGTTTGGCCCATATCCCTCTAAACCTGTTCTATCCATGTACCTATCCAAATGTTTCTTAAAAGTTGCAATACCTGCCTCATCTATCTACTCAGTGTGAAAATGTCACCCCTCAGAATCCTATAAAATCTTTTCCTCTGCGCGTCTACCCACTATGACCACTATGAAGTCACCCGTCATCCTCGTGAGCTCCAAGAAATAAAGTCTGAGCCAGTTCAACTTCTCACAAAAGCTCAAGCCTTCTAGTCCTGACAGTATCTTTGTAAATCTACTCTGAACCCTATTAAGCTTGACCACATCCTTCCTATCACATGGTGCCCATGAATTGAACACAACACTCTAAACATGGCCTCACCAACATCTTATATAACTGCAACATGACCTCCCAACTTCTATACTCAACACTCTGACTGATGAAGGCCAATGTACCAAAAGTATTTTTGACCACTCTATCTACCTGTGGTGCCACTTTCAATGAACTGTACCTATACTCCTAGATCCCTCTGGTCTACCACACTCCCTAGAGCCCTACCAGTCACTGTGTAGGTCCTGCCCATGTTAAAGCCCTGTCCCACTGTACGAGTTCATTCAAGAGTTCTCCCCGAGTTTGCCCTGATTCGAACTCGGAGATTTACGGTAATGGTCGCTAGTAAGTACTCGGGGCTCTCGTGGATATTTTTCAACATGTTTTTTTGTACTCGGGGCTCTCGTGGATATTTTTCAACTCGTAACGCTAACGGCAGGTAAGCTCGGGAGTCTTCCCGAGCTTACCTGCCGTTAGCATTACGAGCTGCTAAGAGACATCCCCGAGCTCCGACGTACCCGCTACGTTCATTCTACGTGCTTACCACGAGTTTGATTGTTTTTAAAACTCGGGAGAGCACTTGAATGAACCCGTACAGTGGGACAGGGCTTTTAGCCTTCCCAAAATGTGACACCTCACATTTCTTTGTATTAAATTTCATCCACTATTACTCAGCCCACCTGGCCAACCGATCAAGATCCTGCTGCAATATTTGACAATCATCTTCACTACAATACTACCCACTTTAATGTCATCTGCAAACGTGCTAATCATGCCATGTACTGTACGTTCTCAGCCAAATCATTGATTTTGATGACAAACAGCAATGGGCCCAACACTAAACCTTGAGGCACAGCACTGGTCACAGGCTTCCAGTCCGAAAAGCAACTTTCCACCATCACCCTCTGTTTCCTTCCATGAAACCAATTTTCTATCCATTCAGCTATCTCTCCTTGGATCCCATGGGATCTAACCTTCCAGAGCAGCCTACCATGCGGAACCTTGTCAAATACCTTGCTGAAGTCCATATACACAACGTCTACAGCTCTGCCTTCATCAACTTCTATCGTCACATCACCATAAAACTCAATCACATCCGTGAGACATGACCTCCCACGTGCAAAACCACGCTGACCATACCTAATCAGCCCTTGTCCGTCTAAATGCGTTTTTTCCTATCCCACAGAATACTCTCTAGGAACATTCCGACCACAGATGTTGAGCTCACCGGCTTGTAGTTCACAGCCTTTTCCCTGCAAACCTTACTGAATAGAGGCACAACATTTGCCACCCTCCAGTCTACCGACACCTGTACTTGATGACTCGTAAATCTCAGCCAGGGCACTTGCAATTTCCTCTCTACCTTCCCGCAGTGTCCTCGGATATATCTAACCAGGCCCTGGAGATTTGTCTACCTTCATAAGCGTCAGGACATTCAGCACCTCCTCAACTGTAATACTGACTGCTCTGAAGACATTTCCAGTGACTACCCCAAGTTCCTCAGTCCTACTGTCTTTCTCCATGGTAAAAACAGAGAAGAAATACTCATTGAGGACCTTGCCCATCTTCTGTGGCTCCATGCAGAATTAATTGCTTGATTCTTGAGGGGTCCCACTCGCTCTGGTTACCATTATTTCCTGTATGTACATAATCTCTTGGGATAATCCAGAATGCTATCTGCCAGAGCTGTTCCCTGTCTCCTTTTGCCTCTTCCGATTTCCTTTTATAGCTTGCTCCTTAGTTCCTGAAACATCTCCAGGGATACACTTGATTCCAACTGCCTGTACCTGTCCCATGCTTCCTTCTTACTCTTCACCAAACCCTCAATTTCCCATCATCTTAATGATGATACTTTAAACATTTATATTTTCTGTGACTAAAGGCTATTTATATTTCAACTACTGGACTATGAAGTTGAGATTGGTCTTTGTAGATATGAACTGTTGATATTCATTTTACTTATTTATGAGAGTGATTTCTTCCCCATCTCATCACCCATGAATCTACACCAATGTAACAAGCAAACACAGTGAATGATTAGAGGAGTGAAGTCATCACCAAAATCAAAGAAGAAGGCACTAAAGGAGAGGATGGCAGAAAGAAAAGTAAAGCAAATTGTTATGAAAGCAATAGATTAACTGAAATTATATCGAGAAAACACTATATTCTGCAGAAATCACTGATCAAAGAAAATGGAAATACATGTAATGAACTGATAGGGTATAAAAGTGAAATTATTGGTTAGCACTGTATTTCCGTAATTGTCAGTGTGACTACTAGATGAGAATGATATTCGATCTGAAATTATGTAATGATACTTAAAATAAAAAAGCCAGGGTGGAGCTGCTGATCGTAGTGGGGAATAATAAAGAAAATAAACAAATATTTGGTTTCAACCAAAATACTGGATTAACTCAGCGGCTTAGATAGCATCCCTGGAGAACATGGTTAACTGACATTTCAGGTCTGGCCTGAAATGCTTGCCACTTACAATAGTTCCATTATCACAAGTACAATATTTCTTACACATCATGTTAAAGCATTGGTACCACATCATGCATGGAATTCTCAAAGAGGCATTTTCCATTTTATTATCCCCATATTTCCATCAATTCCTTTCCAGATTCTGCCATTCGCCTACACATGAGCAGTGTCTTACATTTCCTTACATGTCTTACACTTCCTGCACATTTTTTGGTATGTGGGAGGAAACTCGAACACCCGAAGGAAACTCACAGTTGTAAGGAAAATGTTCACACTCTACAGACATCACCCCAGGTGAGGATCGAACCCAGATCGCTCACCAGTGAAGCAGCAGTTTTCTTAGCTTTGCCACTGTGCACCCTAAATTCTGAATTTAGGTCTGAGAGTTTACAGCATAGAATCAGGTCACTTGGAATGGTTAGAATAATGGTGGGTGTCAAAACTACATTGAGTTCTGAAGTAGTCTTAGATCTGAAACATTACATTTGTTTCTCTTTCCACAGATCTGCATGACTTGCCGAGTGTTTCAGCATTTTTTTTCCTGCCTGATTGTCTGTATTTATGTCAGAATTCCTGGCATCTGGAGTTTATTTAAATGTTCAAAATCACAATGTTGTTTGTCAGAGTTTGCCATGTGCATATTGGCTTCGATCATGTTTAACCTCTAATAGTGTACACACTTTAAAAGCACTTTTTTAAAAATTGTAAAGTACTTCAGGATGTCGTGAAACCACGAGAGGTGCTGTGTGAATGTAACTCGTCTTCCTCTCGTAAGACTTTACACCTGTCCGCCATTGGCCAGGGGGAAACGAACTGTCCGCCGGAAACGGAAACGTTATACATTTGTAGTTCCGTGAAGCGGGTATCGGAAGTTAGGAAACGGGAAAGCGGAAGAATTAAACTACAAGTCCCAGGGTGCTCGGCGCACGGTGCGTTTGACGGCCATTTGAACAGGGAGGCGGCGAGGCCGAGTATTTGTGTGGCACCTGAAGGCGGGGTGAGCCGGGTTTTATGTGTTTCACTTTGCTAATGCCAAACAAATGTAGGCTTGTTTTGTGCAGGGCTTTAGCGAGGGTCCGAGTTGCAGTTTACATAATGTGTAGGAAGGAACTGCAGATGCTGGTTTAAACCGATGATAGATACAGAAAGCTGGAGTAACTCAGCGGGACAGGCAGCATCTCTGGAGGAATGGGTGACGTTTCGGGTCGAGACCCTTCTTCAGACTTGCTGCCTGTCCCGCTGAGTTACTCCAGCTTTTGTGTCTATCTTGCAGTTTACATACAAGCACTAAGAATGATGACAGAGATAAAGGCAACTACATTCAGTGGGAGAGAAGCAAACAATGTATACTGAATCTGAGTCTGAAGAAGGGTTTCGGCCCGAAACGTTGCCTATTTCCTTCGCTCCATAAATGCTGCTGCACCCGCTGAGTTTCTCCAGCATTTTTGTGTACCTTCGATTTTCCAGCATCTGCAGTTCCTTCTTTAAAACAATGTATACATTTGTTTAGGGAGGAGCTGCAGATCCTGGTTTAAACACAATGCTGGAGTAACGCAGCGGGTCAGGCAGCATTATCCCAGGAGAGAAGGAATGGGTGACGTTTCGGGTCGAGATCCTTCAGTTTATCAACATCTAGTAATTTTGCAGGATTGTACTTTGAAGGGGTTGTACTTTGGACTTTGTAGTACGTTGTACTTTGGAGATTGTTATTAAACTCTGACGCTGCAAACTTGCACCATTGATATGGGATAATACTTTTATGGTATACTCTTTTCCCTTGAACCCCCCGGGTTCTTCAAAAATTCCTATTATTTTAATCCAACCCCAGAGAACATTTGGGTTTAGTCACGACTGGATATGGCCCATCTTGTGTTTAGGGATGAGCTCAAAGTTGATGGAATTACGCAGCCTTCGGAGATGTTCCGAATTTTTTTACCTCTGGTTTTTCACAAGTGATGGTTCTTGGTTCTTCTTGGTTTCTTGGTCCTCCAAAATATTCCAAATGGAATTTAAACTGGAGGTGGTGGAGGGAGGACTTAAGCCAGAAAGGGTTTTTGGGAAGAAAGAGCTACCTTAAATTTAGTTGCATCTGGTTGGGTAACTATGGTAGGGTGAAGATTATTCCATGCTTTAATTGTGCGGGGGAAGAATGAATTGCACTTTAGCTAATTAGCAGAGATGGGATCTGTGCTGACACTCAGCTGCTATGAAGTGGTTGGCCAGAGGTAACACAGCAGTTTAGTTTATTGTCACATATACCAAGGTACAGTGAAAATCTTTTGTGGTGTGCTAACCAGTCAGCGTAAAGACAATACATGATTACAATTGAGCCATACAGTGTATAGATACATGATAAGTGAATAACATTTAGTGCAAGGCAAAGCCAGTAAAGCCCGATCCAAGATAGACACAACATGCTGGAGTAGCTCAGAGGGAGAGGCAGCATCTCTGGAGAGAAGGAATGGGTGACGTTTTGGGTCGAGTCCCTTCTTAAGATTCAGGAATCTGAAGAAGGGTCTCGACCCAAAACGTCACCCATTCCTTCACTCCAGAGAAGCTGCCTGTTCCGCTGAGTTACTCCAGCATTTTGTGTCTATCTTCGATTTAAACCAGCATCTGCAGTTCTTTCCTGCACGCAAAGTCCGATCAATGATAGTCTGAGGGTCACTAATGTGGCCGATAGTAATTTAGGACTGCTCTCTAGTTGTGATAGGATGATTCAATTCCCTGGGAACAGCTGGGAGGAAACTGTCCCTGAATCTGGAGGTGTGCATTTTCACACTTGCCGATAGGAGAAAGAGAAGAGGCAGTGGCCAAGGTTCGACTCGTCGTTAATCACGCTGCTAGCCTTGCCAAGGCAGCATGAGGAATAAATTAAGTCAATGGAAAGAAGGTTGGTTTGTGTGATGGTCTGGGTTGCATCCACAATTCACTGCAATTTCTTGCGGATTCAAAGCAGTTTCAAAGTCTATTGGCTTGAAGGTGTAATCAGTACTTCCTGTTTCTTCAGTACTTCCTGTACTTCACTAATTCCTGTTTCTTTGTATGGTTTGATGACCTTGTCATAGTCATTCGGCATGGAAACATGCCTTTCCACCTATCTTATTCATGACAACTAAGATGTTCATCTCAGCTAATCCAGTTTGCCCACATTTGACCCATATCCCTCTAAACCTTTGCCATCCCTGCTTCTGTAAAGATGGCTTTTTAATGTTGTTACTCTACCTGCCTCAACCACTTCCTCCAACTGCTCCTTCGATATATGTACCACCCTCTGTGTAAAAAAAGTTGTCCTTTAGTTTCCTGTTAAAACTTTCTCCTCTACCTACATGGCTAAAACCTTGCGACATAACTTTAATAGTTTCAACTAAACTAAGTGGGACCCGTTGGGTCCCATGTTCACACGGAGGGTGCTGGTCCCCCAACGCAATATTCCACCTCTCCACCAATTCCAATATAGGTGGCCAGTGGGGGTGAGCTTTCTGGAGCGCTAGTATGGGTGTTGTTGGCTGAAGGGACTGGTTTCCAGAGGGTTAGTATGGCCATTGTGGGCCGAATTGATTCTTTGGTTGGCAGCTCAGTCACTCAGGCCTGGTGGGCTGGCAGCCCAGTCACTCAGGCCTGGTGGGCTGGCAGCTCAGTCACTCAGGCCAGGTGGGCTGGCAGCTCAGTCACTCAGGCCTGGTGGGCTGGCAGCTCAGTCACTCAGGCCTGGTGGGCTGGCAGCTCAGTCACTCAGGCCTGGTGGGCTGGCAGTCACTCAGGCCTGGTGGGCTGGCAGCTCAGTCACTCAGGCCTGGTGGGCTGGCAGCTCAGTCACTCAGGCCTGGTGGGCTGGCGGCTCAGTCACTCAGGCGTGGTGGGCTGGCAGCTCAGTCACTCAGGCCTGGTGGGCTGGCAGCTAATTCATTAAGGGCTGGTGGGCTGCCATCTCAGAAACTGCCAGAAATTCTGCCCAAAACAGGTTAGAGACTCTGTGAGAGAGAAGGGGGAGAGGGTGGAGAATCAATTTTAGACATTTTTCATCTTTTTCTGCACATCACAGCAATGAAGGAGGAAAGTCTATCCTGACCTGGATCTCACAGGGAGCCAATGAAGGGAGGGAGAAAAATACTGGGGTGAGGTTTAATACTTGCAGGGGGAATACTTACTGATGGGCCAAAGGGACTCCTCCGGGGCTAGTACAGGCCTGATGGGCCAAAGGGGCTCTTTAAAAAAAAAAATCTCAGTGAAATCTCAGTGAATGGCACTTTTTCTGGACTTTTCCTGGCCTGGCATGGGCCTTTTGGGCCAAAATGCGGCTCCTGGGCTTATACGGGCATTTTGGGCAAAAGGGATTGGTTTCTCGGCTAATAGGGGCCCTGTGGGCCGAAATTAGTGGTTTCAGGCAGGCCAAACAACTCATTTCATTTCCATTTCCATTTCAATTTCAAGTATAGGGCAGGCCAAACAACTAATTTCATTTCCATTCCCATTTCCATTGCAGTTTCAAGCACAGGGCAGGCCAAACAACTCATTGCATTTTCATTTTATTTCCATTTCCATTGCAGTTTCATGCACGGGGCAGGCCAACACTGCTCATTGCATTTTCATTTCATTTCCATTTCCATTGCAGTTTCAAGCACAGGGCAGGCCAAACAGCGTATTACATTTTCATTTTGTTTCCATTTCCATTTCCATTGCAGTTTCAAGCACAGGGCAGGCCAAACAGCTAATTGCATTTTCATTTCATTTCCATTGCAGTTTCAAGCACAGGGCAGGCCAAACAACTCATTGCATTTTCATTTCATTTCCATTGCAGTTTCAAGCACAGGGCAGGCCAAACAGCTCATTGCATTTTCATTTCATTTCCATTACAGTTTCAAGCACAGGGCAGGCCAAACAAATCATTGCATTTTCATTTCATTTCCATTTCCTTTGCAGTTTCAAGCACAGGGCAGGCCAAACAGCTCATATCATTTTCATTCCATTTCCATTACAGTTTCAAGCACAGGGCAGGCCAAACAGCTCATTGCGTTGTCATTTCATTTCCATTTCCTTTGCAGTTTCACGCACAGGGCAGGCCAAACAACTCATTTCATTTTCATTAAGGGCTAACAAATCATTTATTGCAAGTGCATTGCAGACTCACAGTTCAGTTGATTCACAGCTTAGAATCACAGTCGTGGCCTCTCCCTCGTGATCTTCCAGAGTGACTGACTCACGTCCAGGTATCTGGGGTTTTGTAGTCCTGCCACCCCGGAAGGGGCGTTACCTTCATCATGGTGATTGACAGGCGAGAGGACCAATCAGCTGATTTCAAGATTTTTTAAACACTCATAACTTTTTTAAATTTTTCATCGATCGGAAAAATCTTCGCTGCTGCCTCAGCGGAGGAGGACTGTGAGTAAGATGGCCAAAAATCATAGTGATATAGGGTAGCGTTTTTTCTAAAATCAATATACAGCACAGACAGGAAGTGGTCAAGATGAGACTTTTAGTTATATAGATGACCATGTGGAAGAAGAATTAAAAATAATGCAGCAATATTTTGGATAGTGTCTGTGATCATCGTATTACAGCACAGAAATTGGATTGATCAAGCATTGCTGATCTTATCCTACTCTACTATTTGTTTTCCCTTCCTTTTAAATTTTGACTTTTCAAACCAAACTATTTTTCCTTTTTAAATAGGGATTTATGGATTCTTGTAGTCGTGCATCTTACGTCAGCCCTTTTTGTCATAGCCATATTGCATGGAAGCTGTCCCTTTGGCCTAGTGAGCCCATGCCAATCATCAGATACCCATTTAAATTAATCCTACGATGATTCAATTTTTAATTTCCCCCACAATTCCATTAACTTCCTCCTCCCATCCCCACTGATTCCCCAGATTCTACCACTCTCCTAAACGTAAGGGAGAATTCCCATTGGGCAATAAATCTTTTACCAAACCATCGGTCTGTGCAATGTGGGATGAGCATGGTGCAGTCACAGAGAGATTGTGGAAACTTTACATAGACAACACCATAGATAAGGATTGAACCTGGGTAATTTGCACCGTGAGGCAGCAGCTCTAATAGTTGCATTATTGGGCTGCTCTGCTGACTAGCATAAACAATCGCTATGTCCGTTATCATAGTTAATCAGTCACTATATTAAATTCTTGTATCCAAAATTAAGTACTCCTACATGTCACTAAAGTGGTTAGTGCTGCAGGAGTGTGAGTTTACTTTTTTGACATATTGGCCACATCACACACAGCTTTGTGATGACCACACCTAAAGTGAGACCATTGTCCAAATTCTTTTTAGAAGGTATCGTTACCCTTTGGGTCTAGGATGAGAAGTTGGGGGGATTTTGAGGGTTCATGATGGCTGGTCTGACGTGTTCTGAACAGCAGTGTAACACAGAACATTGTCCTGTGGGAGCTGTTCTCAGACACTCACGCACACAGAAATATCAGCAGTAGCTGGGAAAGCATGAAGGTGGTGAAAGGCACTGTCTGGAATGACCAATATTCTCCGGTATTCCAGAGCAAGGTGCTGTCCATGAATGAGTGAAACAGGTTAGCGAGGTCAGATGTCCAGGAAAATAATCCAAGAGAACCACCTAAGCGGAGTGCAACCATAGATTTGCGTGGCTTCATGCTATTTTCATTTTACTTTGCAGGTCAGCGCTTACAATTTTTAACAATGATTGTAATACATGCTGTGAAGAAAATGGTTTACTTTCATGAATGAATTCTGTGTTTATTTCCCAACCTTGGTGTCCTTGAGAAGTGGAGGAGAGAGCTGCTGCCTTGAACCAGTGCACTCTATCTATAAATACTTCCATGTTGCTGGTGGGCAGGGAGTTCCTTTGACATTGAATGAATGGCATTTTTCCAAGTTTACAGGGTACAGAGAAGATTTACGAGGATGTTGCCAGGTCTAGAGGGTCTGAGCTATAGGGAGAGATTGAGTAGGCTGGGACTCTATTCCTTGGAGCGCAGGAGAATGAGGGGTGATCTTGTAGAGGTGTGTAAAATCATGAGAGGAATAAATCGGGTAGGCACACAGAGTCTCTTGCCCAGAGTAGAAGAATCGAGGACCAGATTTAGGTTTAATGTGGAAGGAAACCATTTAATGGGAATCTGAGGGGTAACATTTTCACACAAAAGGTGGTGGGTGTATGGAACAAGCTGCCAGAGGAGGTAGTTGAGGCAGGGATTATCCCAACATTTAAGAAATAGTTAGACAAGTACATTGACAGGTCATCGAGACGTCACCCATTCCTTCTCTCCAGGGATTCTGCCTGTCTCGCTGAGTTACTCCAGCTATTTGTGTCTAACATGGATAGGACAGGTTTGGAGGGATATGGACCAAACACGTGTAGCTAGGACATGTGGGCTGGTGTAGGCAAGTTGGGCCAAAGGGCCTGTTTCCATACTATCACTATGACTATGTCAGAATGGCAACGGAGGAATTTGTAGGGTATTTTCCTATATGCACCTTTATTTGGATGTATATTTCAATGGCATTTGTGGAAAATAATCATTACATTAAAGAGGACTATGTGAATTATAGATGTCAGTTAAGTCCACTGTTTAATTAGCTACTATTGCTGTGCACAGATCGACACTCAAACAAAATGCCAGGACGTTCGTCCATCATGCCTGCGATTTCCTTCAGCGCTGTGGATTCGGCTTTGTCCTCACTGAAAACATGTCACGTATCGATCAATACTGGAATTGAGGTTACAACTGACGTCGCACTAGCGCTTACAGAGCATGAAGGCAAGTGTCATGGAAACCAATTTCATTATGTTGATCTGGGGTGACTCAGGGATCAGTTCTGGGGTCTCTTATGAACTCGCATTAATGATATGATTAAAAAGTTGGCATTTGGCAAGCAAATTTGCTGTTTTTTCAATGCAAAAGAACCATGAGGCAATGCAAAGAAATACAGACAGGTTAAGCAGGTGGACATAAAGATAGGTGTAGATGGAATGTGGGAAAATGTGAGGTTAAGCTCTTCAGTCGCAAAAATAGAAAAAATGAATAGTTTTTAAATTATTAGAAATAAGTAAATACTTGTGCATGGGGTAATCTGGTTCACAACACAGAATTCAAGCATGCAGATATTTGGCTAATTTGTATATTGGTTCTTTTAATAAAGAACAAAGAACATTTATTGTCACATACACCAATTGGTGCAGTGAAATTTGAGTTACCATGCAGCACACTAATAAGATAAACACAACACTTTAAAAATCTAACATAAAACATAAAAAACATCCCCCCACAGTGGAATCAGTGTTTCCCACTGTGAGGGAAGGCACCAAAGTTCAGTCCTCTTCCTCTGTTCAACCGTGGTCGGGGCCTATTGAGGCTTCTGCAGTCGCCGCTACGGCGGCCCGTGTTTCAGGCCCTCGAACGGAAGAACACTCTCTGCGGCTCGGAGACTCCGAATCGGCCACTTCCTACCGGAGACCGCGGCTCCCGAAGTCCACAGGCCGAACTGGGCGGAGATTCAACGCTGGCGACCTCGGCGAGAGATCCCAGGCTCCGCGATGTCAAAGTCAGCGCCGCCAGCGGCTGGAAGCTCCCGCCGCCCGTGGCTGGAAGCTCCGCAGACCACAGCTCCACGGTGTTAAAGTCGGCAGTCGCAGAACCCCGGAGCTCCATCACTGCGATTCCCCGTAAGGCATCGCTCGCTCCGGGTTGGAATCCAGTGCTACGCCGCTGCTGAAGTTGAAGCTCGGGCCGGTCTCCGGCAGGAAAGGCCGCGCCAATCCAGATGGTAGGCCGCGAGGAGGGGGCGAAATGCGGCTCGGAGGAAAGACGCATCCTTGACCAGGAAGTGACTAAGAAAAATGGTTACCCCTCCTCCCACATAAAAAAGACAAAAGACCTCCAAAAACAAACTTTAAAACAGACTAAGAATAACAAAAAGGAGAGAGGACAGACAGCTGCAGGCAAGGCAGCCACACTCGATGGTGCCACCACTCGAATAAGGAGTTGGTGGACGTAAACAAGTCTTGCTGAGTCTGGATAAGGCTAAGGTGAGATTTTATTTGAGGAACTCTCTGTAGTTTTCATTTTGGTGCCAAAAGAAAGTCATCTTTGGCCTGGAGTATATGCAGCATAAATTCATAAGATTAATTGCTGGGAAGAGAGGAGAGCAAATTTGTTTTATATTTACTGGAGTTTAGAAGAATGAGAAATTATAGTCATTGAGAGATACAGTGTGGAAACAGGCCCTTAGGCCAACTTGCCCACACGGGCCAACAATGTCCCAGCTACACTAGTCCCACTTGCCTGCGTTTGGTCCATATCCCTCCAAACCTGTCCTATCCATGTACCAGTCTGTTTCTTAAACGATGGGATAGTCTCAGCCTCAACTACCTACTCTGGCAGCTTGTTCCAGAGTAGGTTCCAGAGGGGTAACTCTTTCACCCTTTGTGTGAAAGAGTTACCCCTCGGATTCCTATTAAATCTTTTCCCCTCACCTTGAACCTATGTCCTCTGGTCACCAATTCCCCTAATCTGGGCAAGGTACTCTGTGCAACTACCCAATCTATTCCTCTCATGATTTTGCACACATATCATTGAGATATGAGATTCTGAAAGGAATTGTTTTGATAGATGCTGTGAAACCTTTTCCTCCAGTGAGCGAGTCCAGAACCTGTGTCCAGAACCAAAGGCCATACTCTTGGGGTAAAAGATGAAATTAACAGAAATTTCTTCATACAAAGGGATGTAGACCTATGGAATTCACAGTATCAGAGAGGTATTTAATTGTAATCAAAGTTGAAATACTATTTTTTTGCGAACACTTAGTGAATTGAGGAAGATACTAAAGGAGTACAAAGCAGAATTTCAGCCATGATCTTACTGATTGCCTGGCAAGTGCAGAGGCCTAGCGGCCTTCTGATTCTCTTTCTAATGCTATTATGAAAGTAGTTGAATATGTTCAACTGGCTTTTATTTATTATTTTTATATTTTTAATTTTTTAATTTATTAGAAGCAAGTGTACAAAAATATAACCAGCGGCATATGACATAATACAGTGATTGTACAGCTTCAATTTTGACTTTTAGCTATAGTTAAGAGAAAAGAAGAGAGAAAAAGCAAGAGAGAGAAAAAGTGGAATGTGCAAGGATAGAACCCCTAGACTACCAAAGTGGTGTAGCCAAAGAGTGAGTAAGTAAAAGAAATAAAGAAGGAATAGAGAAATAAAAAGACAAAAACAGAAAGGAAAAAAATAGTGATGATATACCTGCCGCGCATCCCTCGCCACCCATCACCCAACCCGTAATTAGATTTAACTCCAAAGTTGCGCTGTACCATACTATCCTTATAATAAATCAATGAATGGTGTCCATGTCTTCGAAAAATGCTCTGGTTTTTCTGCTAAGACAAGTCTAATATTTTCAAGATGTAGCGTCTCAGACATGTTTGTAATCCACATTTTAAGAGTAGGGACAGATGTATGTTTCCAAAATTTGAGTATTAGTTTTTTCTCCGTTATTAGGCCATAATTAAGGAAACGTCTTTGAAATAATGATAGCTCAAAGCAGGCTTCTGACGTACCTAGAATAATCAATTCCATGTCGGGGTCCAATTTTGTTTTTAGTGTTTTTGAGAGAATTTCAAAAATTCCTCTCCAAACATTATGTAATTTTATGCAAGAGGTGAAGGAATGTGTTATAGTTGCTGCCTGATCATGGGGAACAAGGATATGGCAGACCAATTGAATAACTACTTTGGTTCTGTCTTCACTAAGGAAGACATAAATAATCTGCCGGAAATAGCAGGGGACCGGGGGTCAAATGAGATGGAGGAACTGAGTGAAATCCCGGTTAGCCGGGAAGTGGTGTTAGGTAAATTGAATGGATTAAAGGCCGATAAATCCCCAGGGCCAGACAGGCTGCATCCCAGAGTACTTAAGGAAGTAGCTCCAGAAATAGTGGATGCATTAGTGATAATTTTTCAGAACTCTTTAGATTCTGGAGTAGTTCCTGAGGATTGGAGGGTAGCTAATGTAACCCCACTTTTTAAAAAGGGAGGGAGAGAGAAAACGGGGAATTACAGACCAGTTAGTCTAACATCGGTAGTGGGGAAAATGCTAGAGTCAGTTATTAAAGATGGGATAGCAGCACATTTGGAAAGTGGTGAAATCATTGGACAAAGTCAGCATGGATTTATGAAAGGTAAATCGTGTCTGACGAATCTTATAGAATTTTTCGAGGATGTAACTAGTAGAGTGGATAAGGGAGAACCAGTGGATGTGTTATATCTGGACTTTCAGAAGGCTTTCGACAAGGTCCCACATAAGAGATTAGTATGCGAACTTAAAGCACACGGTATTGGGGGTTCAGTATTGATGTGGATAGAGAACTGACTGGCAGACAAGAAGCAAAGAGTAGGAGTAAACGGGTCCTTTTCAGAATGGCATGCAGTGACTAGTGGGGTACCGCAAGGCTCAGTGCTGGGACCCCAGCTATTTACAATATATATTAATGAACTGGATGAGGGAATTGAATGCAACATCTCCAACTTTGCGGATGACACGAAGCTGGGGGGCAGTGTTAGCTGTGAGGAGGATGCTAGGAGGCTGAAAGGTGACTTGGATAGGTTGGGTGAGTGGGCAAATGCATGGCAGATGCAGTATAATGTGGATAAATGTGAGGTTATCCACAGGTGGCAAAAACAGGAAAGTAGACTATTATTTGAATGGTGGCCGATTAGGAAAAGGGGAGATGCAACGAGATCTGGGTGTCATGGTACACCAGTCATTGAAAGTAGGCATGCAGGTGCAGCAGGCAGTTTAGAAAGCGAATGGTATGTTAGCATTCATAGCAAAAGGATTTGAGTATAAGAGCAGGGAGGTTCTACTGCAGTTGTACAGGGTCTTGGTGAGGCCACACCTGGAGTATTGCGTACAGTTTTGGTCACCAAATCTGAGGAAAGACATTCTTGCCATAGAGGGAGTACAGAGAAGGTTCACCAGACTGATTCCTGGGATGACAGGACTTTCATATGAAGAAAGACTGGATAGACTCGGCTTGTATTCGCTAGAATTTAGAAGATTGAGGGGGGATCTTATAGAAACTTACAAGATTCTTAAGGGGTTGGATAGGCTAGATGCAAGAAGATTGTTCCTGATGTTGGGGAAGTCCAGAACAAGGGGTCACAGTTTAAGGATAAGGGGGAAGTCTTTTAGGACCGAGATGAGAAAAACATTTTCACACAGAGTGGTGAACCTGTGGAATTCTCTGCCACAGAAGGTAGTTGAGGCCAGTTCATTGGCTATATTTAAGAGGGAGTTAGATGTGGCCCTTGTGGCTAAAGGGATCAGGGGGTATGGAGAGAAGGCAGGTACAGGATTCTGAGTTGGATGATCAGCCATGATCATATTGAATGGCGGTGCAGGCTCGAAGGGCCGAATGGCCTACTCCTGCACCTATTTTCTATGTTTCTATGAAGGAGACATCACAAATAGGAGATACATTTGGAAATATCTTATTCAGTTTAGACTTTGAATAGTAGAGTCTATGCAGTATTTTAAATTGATTTAACGAATGTCTAACGTTAATCAAACAATTGTGTATATATAAGAGGTTTTCTTCCCGTCTTTTAGAATTTTTAGGCCAAGTTCCTCTTCCCAGGCTCTTCCAATTGCTTCTGACGATGGGATTTCTATATTTAAAAGGGTGTTATACAAATATGATGTTAACTTGTTTGACTCCGAATTTCTATTCATATTCTATTCTAGTATATCTGGCAGCAAAGTTTGATATATGTTTTCAGATAGTCTCGAATTTGAAGGTATTTCAACTGGCTATTAAATAAAACATTTTACTGTTTGCATCAGCCTTTCATTGGAAATCAGAGCTCCCGTTGAATTTGAAGGAACAGCAGCAAAGAGAAGCTGGAAAAAGCACTGATTGGCTCTAGCCCGAGTGGAAGGAGAGTTAGAAGTGAGTCAGAGGGGGAAAACAGTTGAAAAAGAGAGGCAAAGCACAGGCAGACTTAACTCAGAGCTCCCGTGGATTTTGAAGAAACAGCAGCAAAGAGAAGCAGGAAAAAGCACTGATTGGCTCTAGCCCGAGTGGGAGGAGAGTTAGAAGTGAGTCAGAGGGGGAAAACAGTTTAAAACTGAGGAATTTGGTTTGTAAATTGGTAAATTGGGCAATGAATGCGCGAAGTATAAGGAATAAAGTGGACGAGCTTGAGGCTCAGTTAGAAACTGGCAAGTATGATGTTGTGGGAATTACAGAGATTTGGCTGCAAGAGGGCCAGGGCTGGGAACTGAATATTCAAGGGTATACCTCCTATTGAAAAGACAGACAGGTGGACAGAGGGGGTGGGGTTGCCCTGTTGGTGAGGAATGAAATTCAGTCCCTTGCAAGGGGTGACATTGAAACAGGAGATGTGGTGTCAGTATGGATAGAACTAAGGAATTGTAAGGGTAAAAAGACCCTAATGGGACTAATCTACAGGCCCCCAAACAGTAGCCTGGACATAGGGCGCAAGTTGAATCAGGAGTTAAAATTGACATGTAGTAAAAGTAATGCTGTGGTTGTTATGGGAGATTTCAACATGCAGGTAGACTGGGAAAATCAGGTTGGTACTGGACCCCAAGAAAGGGACTTTGTAGAGGGCCTTTGTGATGGATTCTTTGAACAGCTTGTATTGGAGCCTACCAGGGAGAAGGCAATTCTGGATTTAGTGTTATGTAATGAACCGGATTTGATAAAAGACCTCGAGGTTAATGAGCCATTGGGAGGCAGTGACCATAACATTGTCAGGTTTAATCTACAATTGGAGAGGGAGAAGAGTAGATCGGAGGTGTCAGTGTTGCAGTTGAATAAAGGGGACTATGGGGCCATGAGGGAGGAGCTGGCCAAAGTTGACTGGAAAGATACACTAGCAGGGATGACAGTGGAACAAAAATGGCAGGTGTTTCTAGGAATAATACAGAAGGTGTAGGATCAGTTGATTCCTAGGAGGAAGAAAGATTCCAAGGGGAGAAAGGGATGACCATGGCTGACAAGGGACGTCAGGGACAGTATAAAAATTAAAGCGAAGAAGTACAACGTAGCAAAGATGAGCAGGAAGCAAGAGGATTGGGTAATGTTTAAAGAACAACAGAAGATAACCAAAAAGACAATATGGGGAGAAAAGATGAGGTACGAAGGTAAGCTAGCCAAGAATATAAAGCAGGATAGTAAAAGCTTCTTTAGGTATGTGAAGAGGAAAAAATTAGTTAAGACCAAAGTTGGACCCTTGAAGACTGAAAAAGGTGAATATATTATGGGGAACAAGAAAATGGCAGATGAGTTGAACAGGTACTTTGGATCTGTCTTCACTAAGGAGGACACAAACAATCTTCCTAATATAGTAGTGGCCAGAGGATCTGGGGTGACAGATCCTCTGGCCACTGGGATCTCTTCTGGGGTAGGGGTGACCTGTTCCCAGGAAATCCACATTAGGCAGGAAATGGTGTTGGATAGACTAATAGGACTGAAGGCTGATAAATCCCCAGGGCCTGATGGTCTGCATCCCAGGGTACTTAAGGATGTGTCTCTAGAAATCGTGGATGCATTGGTGATAATTTTCCAATGTTCTATAGACTCAGGATCAGTTCCTGTGGATTGGAGGGTAGCTAATGTTATCCCTCTTTTTAAGAAAGGCAGGAGAGAGAAAACAGGGAATTATAGACAGTTAGCCTGACATCGGTGGTGGGGAAGATGCTGGAGTCAATTATAAAAGATGAGATAGCCGAACATTTGGATAGCAGTAACAGGATCGGTCCGAGTCAGCATGGATTTACGAAGGGGAAGTCATGCTTGACTAATCTTCTGGAATTTTTTGAAGATGTAACTAGGATAATGGACAAGGGAGAGCCAGTGGATGTATTGTACCTGGACTTTCAGAGAGCATTTGATAAGGTCCCACATAGGAGATTAGTGGGCAAAATTAGGGCACATGGTATTGGGGATGGAGTGCTGACATGGATAGAGAAGTGGTTGGCAGACAGGAAACAAAGAGTAGGGATTAACGGGTCCCTTTCAGAATGGCAGGCAGTGACTAGTGGGGTACCGCAAGGCTCGGTGCTGGGACCGCAGCTATTTACAATATACATCAATGATTTGGATGAAGGGATTCAAAGTAACATTAGCAAATTTGCAGATGACACAAAGCTGGGTGTGAACTGTGAGGAGGATGCTATGAGAATGCAGGGTGCGGGACAGGTTGGGGGAGTGGGCAGATGCATGGCAGATGACGTTTAATGCGGATAAATGTGAGGTTATACACTTTGGTGGCAAAAACATGAAGGCAGATTACTATCTAAATGGCGTCAAGTTGGGAAAAGGGGAAGTACAACGGGATCTGGGGGTCCTTGTACATCAGTCTATGAAAGTAAGCATGCAGGTACAGCAGGCAGTGAAGAAAGCAAATGGCATGTTGGCCTTTATAACAAGAGGAATCAAATATAGGAGCAAATAGGTCCTTCTGCAGTTGTACAGAGCCCTAGTGAGACCACACCTGGAGTATTGTGTGCAGTTTTGGTCCCCTAATTTGAGGAAGGACATTCTTGCTATTGAGGGAGTGCAGCGAGGGTTTTCAAGGGTAATTCCAGGGATGGCGGGACTGTCATATGCTGAGAGAATGGAGCAGCTGGGCTTGTACACTTTGGAGTTTAGAAGGATGAGAGGGAATCTCATTGAAACACATAAGATTGTTAAGGGCTTGGACACACTAGAGGCAGGAAACATGTTCCCGATGTTGGGGGAGTCCAGAACCAGGGGCCACAGTTTAAGAGTAAGGAGTAAGCTATTTAGAACGGAGACGAGGAAACACTTTTTCTCACAGAGAGTGGTGAGTCTGTGGAATTCTCTGCCTCAGAGGGCGATGGAGGCAGGTTCTCTGGATGCTTCAAGAGAGAGCTAGATTGGGCTCTTAAAAATAGGGGAGTCAGGGGAGAAGGCAGGAATGAGGTACTGATTGGGAATGATCCGCCATGATCACATTGAATGGCGGTGCTGGCTCGAAGGGCCAAATGGCCTACTCCTGCACCTATTGTCTATTGAAATGTGAAAATAATGTAACCATAGAGGTTTCCTCCGGGTGTTTCCTCCCATAAACCAAAGATGTGAGGGTTGATAGCTTACTTGGCCACTCTAAATTGCTCAAGTGTGTAGGTGAATGGTAGAATCTAGGGGTTTGTTGAGAATGTGGGGGGATTAAATAAAAAGGGGTTTAATGTAGGATTGTACAGATAATGTAGACCACCAGGGGCGCCGGGGAGATGACTGCCCTGCCGGCAGTCTGTTCATATTTTCTTTCTTTTTGTTAAAAGTTTGTTTTAATGTTCTTCGGTTTGTTTTATGTGGGGGGAGGGGGGAGGGGATCGGGGGAAACTTTTTTTCAAGTTCTTACCTTCCCGGAGATGTGATCAATTTTCGGATCACATTCTCCGGGCTCTGCGGTCTACCTTCGATGGAGCTGGAAGCCTCCTCGGACTGTCATGAGCCCCATCGCGGGACGCGGACTTTACATCGGAGCTGATTCCTTGCCTGGGATCGCGACCACCACGGACTCTAACATCAAGAGCTCGCAGTCGGAAGAGGCTGGTCGGGAAGCTGGTTCGACCAGCCCCGACGCGAGGTTCGATCGCCTGGCGCGGGTGAGCTGACATCCCCCCGATGTGGGAGCGGATCGCCTCGACGCGGAGGGCCCGAACGCTGCTGGCTACGGGAGGCAAGATCATCCCGTCAACGGGGGCTCGAGGCCCACGACCGAGGAAGAACAAAAGAAAGTGACTTGAACTTTATTTCGCCTTTCATCACAGTGAGGAATGTGTAGGAGTCACTGTGGTGGATGTTCATGTTAAAATGTGTTTTTTTGAGTAATCTGTTGCTTTTAATTGTATGACTGACCTGGCCAATGAAATTCCTCGTATGTTGCAAAACATACTTGGCGAATAAAGTGTGATTCTGATTCTGATTAGTGCAGAATGATGGCTGATAGTTGGTGTGGACTGGGCTGAAGGGGCTGTTTCTGTGTGGATTCTCTCTGACTCAATGAGGTCTTTCCAGTATTTTTCAGCAGAGGGCAGTATTGACAATGATATAAGTTCTTGCAATAAGAGATGTTTTGTACTCTCTAAACTTGAATCTAATGCTAACATTAAATTTAAAATGAAGCCTTAGTTTCTAGCAGTGATGTTTATCGATCTGGAAGAATTGGTGGAACCAATGCTTCCTGTCAGACTTGCCAGCATGCCTTTGTATAAGTTCTGAAGTGCCCCAAGATAGAAAGAGTTCTTCCTCTCTGGAATAGCAATGCTGTCCTCCTGTACAGAATTGAAAGTTTACAAACAATCCTGATGTAGCTGTTACCAATATACCAATATGTTGACTTTTTTGCATTTTCATTAAATCCCATTTAAGCCATCAATGCTGAATAGATGGGGCATGAGCTTGCAGATGCTGGAACCTGGAACAAAAAGAAACGACCTGTTGGAGAAACTCAGCAAGTCACACAACATGTGTGGAGATAAAGGAAGAGTCAACATTTCAGGTCCCGATGCATTGTCACGACTCAAAACATTGGCTATCCCTTTGCCTCCATAGATGCTGCCTGACTCACTGGAGTTGCTCGATTTTGTACTGAATGGATGAACTGTCTTGCTCTCCTCTGCATCCCTACCCTCTAAGATGCCACTCTGCAGCCCATTCATTTATCTCAACAGGATATCAAAAAATGGATGAGAAGTTTTACATTGCAAAGACAATCTAAAAATAGATTGGATGGGTATATGGACGGGAAAGGAATGGAGGGTTATGGTCTGAGTGCAGGTAGATGGGACTAGGGGGAAGTATTTTATTTTTAATTAAAAAAAATAAAAAAAAAAAAATTTAAATGTTCGGCACGGACTTGAAGGGCCGAGATGGCCTGTTTCCGTGCTGTTATGGTTATATGGTTATATGGTTATATGGGTTGGACCACATTACAGCACTAATACTGAAGAACTAATGTCCAGAACCAGCTGCATCTGCAGGCAATCTGTTCTAGTATAGGTACAACATCGGACAACTTGTTCCAAAGTTACCTGGTCACAAAATACAGGACAAATCTACTCTGTTTAATGACTTGCCCAAACAGTTTACTCTCAGCCATTAGCAAAGTGATGGAAACTGTCTTTGATAGTGTTTATGAGCAACATTTGCTCACTGGTAACCAATTCACTGATGCAAAAGTGCTAAATTCCAAAGATGAGGTGAGAGTCATGGCCTTTGATATTAAGGCAGCGTTTGCATGACTGTGGTGCCAAGGCAACCTGGAAAAAAACTTTAATGTTATTTTTGTTGCAGTGTTTTTTGATATTCCAATTTATTTGACATTGTTTGACAAATTTAGCAAAATTTCCATGATGGTTTGGGTCTGAGTGAACTGGTCATACTTGATCAAGTCGCACTGCAACAGACATGAGCTATGTTTATGTGTAGTGTTATAAATTCTTTGTTTGTTGTGATGAGCCTTGAGTGTAAGGCAAATATGTGTAAGGTGTGGATTATGCAAAGTAATCACATGTAAACCAAATTGAATTTGAATATGCTTGCTGTTTTTAAGGAACATATTTGATAAAAGCAAATGTATTTTGTCAATAAACTAGTAGTAGACAACTTTCTGTATCAGCAATTAGTTCAAATCACAGAATTAAAATTTCTGGAGTGATGGAAGGTCAGCCTTGTTGTCACACCTGACTGAAAAGAAGTAAAAAAGACCAAATACCAGATAAAATATAACTGGGCGTCGGGAACAGATAGTATCTCAAATGAAATCCTAAAACACAGAAATGAACAGCTTTTGTTATTAATTGAGAATCTCATTGTCCACATCTGGGAAGAGGTTGGCCATGGGAGCTCAGATATGCCAAAATCAAGACAATTATCAAAGGAAACAGGTCTGACTAGTAACAACGGAGTGGATTTTCTGCTGACTGACACACGAAAGTAATCTTTTCTGAATCACGTCTTCCCAGTCCTTAAAGCGTCACTTACTCAACTGCAGGGTGAAATCTTTCTATTCAGAGCCACAGAAAACCTGATGTACAACAACTCCAAGAAAAGTGCAGGGTCTAACATCAGCCTTTTGTAGGTGTTCTTTTTAAATCTCACTGAAGTTTTTGACTCAATCAGTCAGGAGGAATTGCGAAACACTCATCAAATTTGGCTGCCCACTGAAAATCATTGCCATCTTATGTTTGTTTCATGACATCACGCAAGCCATTTTAGTGACCAATGGTGTTCACGAGAGTCAATCAGAGTGAAGTCAAAAAAGGCTGCGTCTTTGCCTCAACGGTTTTCTCAATCTTTCTCATTGCACCTCACCTCAAAAAATCCTCTTGCAGAAGGGGAACTGATTTTTAGAACTAATGAGAAAACTTCAGCAACACTACATTCCTGAACCCAGCTCACATTCTACAAAAGTCCGCTAGCATACCCTTTCTCCGCTGCGATGACTTCCCTCTGTCGGTAAAGGCTCATGGCGAGGCGCTGGAATATATGGATCACTTACCATATTTCAGGAGCTATTTCTCGGTGAATGCAGACATCAATGGTGAAATTTATTAATGCCTTCATTGCTCTAACAGTCTTTCGAAACATTTCTTGATCCAAACATATGCTGGCACCATCCTCCAACTCTCTCTGTTACATCAACGACTGCACCGGGACTGCCTCCTGCAATCGTGCAGAACTTGTTCATTTTATTTACTTTACCACTAACTTCCAACCTGCTCGCAAATTCACTTGAGCAATCTCTGACACCACTCTCCCCTTTCTTGTTCTCCCTGCTCCATTACATGGGACAGACTTATCAAGTGATGTCAAGTACAAACCCACCAACTCCCACAGTTATCTGGACTACACCTCCTTCCACGCTGCCTCTTGCAAATACGGCATTGTGTCTCTCAATTTCTCCTTCTCTGCCACATCTGCTCCCAAGGTTTTCCATTCGAGGACATCCAAGATATCCTCTTTCTTTCGTGAGTGGTTTATCTCCATTGTTGTAAATGAATTCCTCATCCGTGTCTCATCTGTGTCCCATTGTTATGCTCTTGATGCTCCTTCCCCTGACGAAACAAGAATAGAGTTCCCTGTCTTTGCCTTTCACCCCACTAGCCTCCATTCCCACCACGTCGCATCTTCCCACCCCACTCCTTTCCGCTTTCCTTTAAATATTGGTAAACCCCTCCCTGTTTCATTGGAAAACACAATGAACCGATATTTTTACATTTTAAATTAATATTTTTGAAGCATGAAGTGTACTATTTTGGAGCCTGTTTCGAGTTGAACAGATTTGCTGTTAGCAGGTAATGTTTCACAGAGGATACAGTGTAAGATATAACAGACATTTTTGGAATGTTTTAAAATTCTAATATTAAAGATGAACTTAGTATTTGTTTGTCTGTTATTATGGGTAAAATGGATAACATCTTGCTAAATATTAAAATATCAAATTGGGGAAAAATTGCCAAGCAACTCATGTTGAATATAGGATATTTTCAAGATATGTTCTGTGAATAAAGTACATTCATATTTCCATCAGCGGAATTGTAATGTGTGAAAACAGATGTTGTTGCCTCTGGCAGCCAAATTCATGTTCATCTTGGATTAGTTGGGCAAAAACTGCCTTCCTGCTCATTGAAAGACTGCTTGTTAAAATTGGACATTTTCAATTAAGTAGTGCAGATTAACAACAAACACTGGAAAACCAATGCATAGTTCAGTATGGGCTGACAATTTCTAGCTTCATGTGGATAGGTTTGAGAAAGGGGAATAATATCCTGGATTGTCTCCATACTTTTATCGAGATTTTGACTTACTAGGATTTTCCTTCATATAACTTCATTAGTGTAACATCTTTGTAATACCAATGTGGCTGAAGTTATTTATGTCTTTTTTCGCACAATAGAAGCAACCCACACTAAAATAGCAACCTTCCTTAACTTTTTTTATGATTCAAAAGAAATGTGGGTTATTATGATTTTAAGTGGAATTTTATTCTGCCTCTTCTCCCCAATATTACTAGTCTTCTTTCCGTAGTCATGATTTAGAAATAGGAAAAGTTAAACTGCTATCCGTACAAAATTAGCCATCTGATGCATTAGAGACACAAGGAACTGCAGATGTTTGAATCTTGAATATAACACAAAGTGCTGGAGTATCTCAGTGGGCCAGGCAGCATCTGTGGAGGGAATGAATCGGCGGAGTTTCTGGTTGGTTATCATTTTTCCGGTTATTTTTCCATGGACCTGAGGGTTTCTAGCATTCTCTATTTTTATTTCAGATTTCCAACATCTCCAGTTTTAGATTTTCAAATTTTGACAAGCCAGCTGATCACACATTTCAGTTCCCTCTCAAACCTTTGATAACATGCGCCCAAATGACCATATTTGCCTTTTTATGTTATTAAAAGTTGTCACGATAGTTTACATTTCATATAAACCTTTACTCACTTCACCATGAAAGTATATAAAACCTGTTGTAGTACTGGGAACAAAGTCCTTATCGAAGCATTATGGTTGATATTCTTGAAGCATTAAGATGTGATGAGCCTTGAAAAGATGTCTAATGGCAGGTTGAAATACCGCAAACCCTTGTTTTTATGGACCTCTTCATAACGGATTTTGGTTATAATTAAATAAATTAATTGAATGTTTTTAGGTAGAGTAGGATTCTGTAAATGGAGGAAATATCATAGAATTAATACCAGTGACCTAAATGCATTGTCCTTTATGTCTCTATCACCTTTTATGGCTGGCCATCAACAGCGTGTATTTGAAATAAAATAGTCCATTAATAATATCTGGATACTTACTTGGCCATTCATCTGTGCTTTCTTTGAAGTCCCCACTCTTCGCAAAAAAACAAATGATATGCACACTTGAGTGGTTTAGGCGCTATATTTGATGTTTTTTTGTAACTGAAAATCGAATCCTTTCATGGATTGGATAGCAAAGATTGATGTGCTTAACTCCACCAGAGGGCACTCCTGTTAGCAAACCTTGCACAGATTGTCCCCATGTTGCAATTGGGTTCCAGCAAGTAAGAATTGCATAGTTGTTATCCCAGTGCACATGACAACTAAACATGTGAATTCTCTTGACTCTTGGTTTCTTTCTTGTGAATTGTAACTCTTAAGTTCGCAAGTTGGAAATGTGGCTGTGAACTGAGTTCCCACAAGGAAGAGGATGCCTGCAGCCCCACACCGACTGGCAAAATGCATGTTCTGGTCTCCAGATGGTTGTATGTATGTATGGGGTATATGTAGATAAGTGATCATAAACTGACATGTATTGCAAATCTAATATTATGTGAGATTTTATTTAATCCTGTTTTTGCCAAGTGAAACTTTTTCTCCAGTTAAGCTATATTTAGTGAACTTAATCCTTATCCCTATAAGTGTATACTTATCCCTATATTTAGATTCACAAAGGTATGTGGATAAGTGTGAGAGGTTCGGGCTGAGCAAATAAAAAACTGAAGGGTGAGGTGGGAAGTAAGTTGCCGGGCAGAGGTTGCTGTGAGAATGAGAATTGTATTGCAGGTGTAAGTGATTGAAGCAATGAGATAGTTCATTTAAAATTCACACAGGTAGTTGCAGGAAAGTGAAATGAAAGGATGAGGGCAAGGATATGGGATTAGGATTGTGGTAATAAGAGAATTAAACATGAGGATGGATGAATTAGGCTCGTGCCCTTTTCCATTATTAGAGTTTCTGTGTATTAGAAACATAGAAAATAGGTGCAGGAGGAGGCCATTCGGCCCTTCGAGCCAGCACCGCCATTCATTGTGATCATGGCTGATCGTCCCTTATCAATAACCCGTGCCTGCCTTCTCCCCATATCCCTTGACTCCACTAGCCCCTAGAGCTCTATCTAACTCTCTTAAATCCATCCAGTGACTTGACCTCCACTGCCCTCTGTGGCAGAGAATTCAATAAATTCACAACTCTCTGGGTGAAAACGTTTTTTCTCACCTCAGTCTTAAATGACCTCCCCTTTATTCTAAGACTGTGGCCCCTGGTTCTGGACTTGCCCCACATTGGGAACATTTTTCCTGCATCTAGCTTGTCCAGTCCTTTTATAATTTTATATGTTTCTATAAGACGCCCCCTCATCCTTCTAAACTCCAGTGAATACAAGCCTAGTCTTTTCAATCTTTCCTCATATGACAATCCCGCCATCCCAGGGATCAACTTCTATGTAATTAATTCTGGTGCAAGGGTGGAGTAGTGTTCTTTTAAAACCATAAAATCTAATCATCAGTTTTAAGACAAATCACTTGAATTTTTTTATGAGCCAATGAATTCTAGCCAGGAAAAGCCAGTGCCTATCTTTGATACAGAAGGGCAAAGCATTGTGATTGGCTTTCTTAACCTTATTAAATGTGATTAATGTTAAATGGTTAAACTCCCTCCTTCCGCTGTGAATGAAGCACTTTCCAATCTCTGGGGTGTACTTGCAAAGTTGTATATAAGACACTTTTAATATTTAATGAAATGCTGGAAGGAACAGACATATTGAAATTTGAAATCCTTTTTTATACTGTAGAAACGAGGAAATGCAGATGCGAGTTTACAACAAAAAAAAACACCTTTGCAGGAGTATCTCAGCGGGTCAGGCAGCATCCCTGACGAAGCGTCCCAACCCGAAGCATCACCTATCCATGTTCTCCAGAGATATTGCCTGACCCTCCGAATTACTCGAACACTTTGTGTCTATTGTTATATCGACTAACAAATCTTTGTGACGTTATTCATGGTGTATTGTATCTAAATATGGAAACATTAACCAATGTTAAGTTTAAAAAAAAAATCTTAAGTCAAAGAATTTGGTCGCCAGTCTGAATTAGTTGAAAGACCTAATTATTATTTAGAATGATAATCAGAATCCCAGTTCTGTTTATTTGGAGGCTTTAGACTATTTTCTGGTATTTTATTTTACTCCAGAATTTTTCTGTATATTGATGATAACTGTTCTGAGAAACTTTTCATATCAGAGAGAAATGTTTAAGAGAATGTGAACCGTGAAAAGTATCTAAATAGATCATTTAGTCATAGTTATAGTTATAAACAGGCCCAACTTGCCCACACCGGCCAACATGTTCCAGCTACACCAGTCCCACCTGCCCACGTTTTGGTCCATATTTCTCCAAACTTTCCCTACCGCTGTACTTTTCTAACTGTTTCTGAAACATTGGGATAGTCCCAGCCTCAACTATATGCTCTGGCAGCCAGTTCCATGCCTCCACCACCCTATGTGTGAAAAAGTTACTCCTTAGATTCCGATTAAATCTTTTCTCCTTCCACATTAACCCAATGTGCTCTGGTCCTCGATTCACATACTCTGGGCAAGAGACTGTGCAGCTACCCGATCTATTCCTCTTATGAGTTTATGATCACCTCTATAAGATCACCCCTCATCCTCCTGTGCTCCAAGGAATAGAATCTCAGCCTACTCAACCTCTCCCTATAGTGCAGACCCTCTAGTGCCACCTTTAAGAGGGCATCAATAATACCGATACCCAAGAACAGTAGAGTGACATGCCTCAAAGACTATCGACCAGTAGACTAACGTCTGTGGTGATGAAGTGTTTTGAGAGGTTGGTTATGGGGCATATCAACTACTACCTCAATAAGAACCTCGACCCACTACAGTTCGCCTACCGTCACAATAGGTCCACGGAGGATGCGATCTCACTGGCTCTCCACTCCGCACTGGACCACTTGGACAATAAAAACACTTACGTCAGGCAAATGTTTATAGACCACAGCTCGGCGCTCAATACCATCAAACCCTCCAAGCTGCTTACGAAACTCACGGAACTGAGTCTCTGCGCATCCCTCTGCAATTGGATCCTCGACTTCCTCATCCACAGACCACAGTCTGTTCGAATTGGCAGAAACACTTCATCCTCAGTGATAATCAGTGCGGGAGCACCTCAAGGCTGCGTGCTCAGCCCCCTGCTCTACTCACTCTATACTCAAGAATGTATAACCGGACGTAGTGCAAATTCCATTTTCAAGTTTGCTGACGACACCACCGTTGTGGGACGAATTACAGATGGTGATGAGTCAGAGTATAGAAGTGAGATATACCGACTGACCATATGGTGCCAGCACAACAACCTGGCTCTCAATATCAGCAAAACCAAAGAACTGATTGTGGACTTTGGAAGAGGAAGGTTGAGGACCCACAATCCTGTTTACATCAATGGGACGATGGTGGAGAGAGTCAAAAACTTCAAATTCTTGGGCGTGCATATTTCCGACGATCTTTCCTGGACCCAGCACACTGATGCAATCATAAAGAAAGCACATCAGCGTCTACTTCCTGAGAAGATTACGGAGATTCGTTATGTCAAAGAGGATTCTCTTGAACTTCTACAGGTGCACAGTAGAGAGCATACTGACTGGATGCATCGTGGCCTGGTTCGGCAACTTGAATGTCCAGGAGTGAAAAGACTGCACAAAGTTGTAAACACTGCCCAGGCCATCACTGGCTCGGACCTCCCCACCGTCGAAGGGATCCATCGTAGTCACTGCCTCAGAAAGGCAGCCAACATCATCAAAGACCCACACCATCCTGGCCACACACTCATCACCACTGCCATCGGGAAGAAAGTACAGGAGCCTGATAATTGTAACGTCCAGGATCAGGAACAGCTTCTTTCCTACAGCCATCAGGCTATTAAACACTATAACCTCATAAGCTATGAACTACAATAGATTATTATTATTATTATTGCACTGTTATTGTTTGTTCTTTTGTTTCTTTTTGTTATTATTTATTATGATTACATATTCTGTTGTGCTACAGCAAGTAAGAATTTCATTGTTCTATCTGGGACATATGACAATAAAACACTCTTGACTTGACATCCTCCTAAATCTTATCTGTACCCTTGACACAAAATGCTGGAGTAACTCAGCAGGATAGGCAGCTTCTCTGGAGAGAAGGAATGGGTAACATTTTGGGTCGAGACCCTTCATCAGACTGATGTCAGGGCAGAGGGAGATACATAGATAAAGAAGTGTAAGGTGTGAAAATAGGACAAAGGGAATCGAGATCAAGGAAAGTGTAGAATTGTTAGCTGGGAGATAACAAAGCAAACAGATAAATTGTCGTCGGAGACAGTAAGACTGGCCGGAAAACTGGGAAGGGGAGGGATGGAGAGAGAGGGACAGCAAGGTGTCACTTGAAGTTGGAGAAGTCAATGTTCATACTGCTGGGGTGTAAGCTGCCCAAGCGAAATATGAGGTGCTGTTCTTCCAATTTGCGCTGGGCCTCACTTTGATAATGGAGGAGGCCCAGGACAGAAAGGCCAGTGTGGAAATGGGAGGGGGAGTTTAGCAACCGGGACATCAGGTAGGTTTAGGCAGACATGGCGGAGGTGTTCAGAGAAACGATTGCCGAGTCTGCGCTTGGAATTGCCGACGCAAGGAATCATGGGATTTGTCAAAGGTCACTCGCGATAAACATTCTCGGCAGCTGTGCTGCTGCATGGATACAGACCTGCGTTTCATCCGTAGTCAGGATTGAACCCGGGTCTCCGGCGCTGCAAGCGCTGTTGAATTGCTGCTGTTCTGCTGGGTTAACCGACAGACCTGGACTGACGGGACACCGGCCCGGAGCAGTGGCGGCCTAGGCTTACAGCCAGCGCATGGAAGCGCTAACCACTGCTCCGGGCCGGTGTCCCGTCAGTCCAGGGCTGTCGTTTAACCCGGCAGGACAGGCAGAGTTGAGCTGGAATTAGCGTTTCTTTTCCACGCTGGCTGTAAGCCTGGGCCGCCACTGCTTCGGGCCAGTGTCCCGTCAGTTCAGGGTCACCCGGGACATCTCCGGCCGCCCCCGGACAGGGATGGAACACTCGGGAGGGGACGGGGACAGTCCAGTAGCAATTCAACAGCCGGAGACCCGGGTTCGATCCTGACTACGGATGAAACGCAGGTCTGTTTCCATGCAGCAGCACAGCTGCCGAGAATGTTTATCGCGAGTGACCTATAACCTGGGCATGCGCAGTCGGAATACCGAACTCGCTTATTGTCTATCCCCATTTGCCCTTGAATGTGGTGGTGAGATTCCTTGTTGGAATGCTGCAATCCTTGAGGTGTGATTATGCCTACAATAATCTTAGGGAAGGAGTTCCAGAATTTTGTTCCAGCGATGGTGAAGGAACTGCAAATACATTTCTAGGTCAGGATTGTGTGCAGCTTGGAGGCAACTTCCAAATGGTAGTGTTCCCATGCTTTTGCTGTCCTTGTCCTAACTGGTGAAGATCTTGGGTTTGGTCGGTGTTGTTTAAGGCGTCTTGGTGAGTTGCTGCTGTGCATTCTGTGGATGGTACAAACTGTTGCTATTGTGCATTGTTCGTGAAGTGAGTGGTTGTGGATGTGGTGCCGATCAAGTGGGCTGCTTTCTCCTGTGTGGTGTGGAGCTTCTTGAGTGTTGTTGAAGCTGCACTCCAGGCAAGTGGGAAGTATTACATCAAACTCCTGACTTCAGCCTTGTAGATGGTGGACAGGCTTTGGGGAGTTCAGAGGTGAGTTACTTGCCACAAGATTCCTAGCCTCTGACCTGCTCTTGCAGCCACATTCTAGTTCACTCTCTGATCAGTGATAACTCTTGAGTTGCACTTGTGTAGCACAAACATAAGTTGCCACTTGTCAGCCTAAGCCTTGTTGTATTTGGTTGTGGTCTGCTTAATCGCGAATGGTGCAATGCGAGTATTGTGCAATGAATAGCAAACATCCATCTTCTGACCTTAAAATTGAAGAAAGGTCAGATGTATGTTCCAGTGTGTATTGGGTGAGGGGAGCTTCATTATATTTCACGAAGAATAGTCAAACATGGAAAAAATATTTTTATTTAATCTGACAGTTTCTGAAATCAGAATTCTCTGCCCCAAAATACCAACATTGGATCAATATGGACTGGACAATAGGAAAGTCTGGCAGTTCCACACGGAACTGCTTGCTTCTACCCTTGTAACAACTGGCAAGTTTGGGACTCCAGCATGAATATCCTTATAATTATAAAACACTGATCTTGGATGTGTGTGTGTGTGTATTGATTTGTTTGTGTGTGATCACATCTACTCGAAGAAACGACGCGCTACCAGGAACGTTTTTACATATTCCGGTAGAGATTTACCCCCTGGAGTCAAAAATTGGCTTACCTGAAAATTTCCTGCTTTATTTCTTGAGTAATTAATATAAATGTTCACAAATCCCATCAAAATTTGAATTCAAAACACCTGTTTTTTTCGCTGATGACGTGACAATGGATCTGCCTGCCTGACTCACGCTGCGACTGACGTCACCTCCCACCCCTCCCTCCTTCCCCCGTTGTTCAAAAGTCGCCCCGTCGACTGAACACCGAAGATCATCGCTGAAGACTGCGGCATGCGCTGCGAGTGAAGAACGAGCAAGTCAGGCCCTGTATTGGAGGTCTCGGGTCCGATCATAGAGCGCTGTCGTCTTGCTCGCGCTGCGAGTGACGTCACCCCCTGACCACTCCCCCCCCTTCTCGGGCCCTGCCTGCCAAAGATCATAGAGCGGAGCCTCCAGCCTGGAGCCAGGAGCGAGGTTCGGAAACCAGCCCTCCCCTCTGACGATGCACCCCCCCGCTCAAACTGTACTCCCCACCCTCTCTATCCCCCTCACGCTCCCTCTCTGCCTCCCGTGGGGGCAACGGGTAGGGGACGGGTGCGTTTTGCAGCCGGGAGTGGGGGATTATTGCGTTTGGGAACGAGCCCTCACCTGTGTCGACGTGCCCCCCCACCCTTCAAACTCTACCCCCTCCCTCTCTGTCCCCCCCACTCCCTCTCTGCCCCCTCACGCTCCCTCTCTCCCCCCCTCCCTCTCTGTGCCCCTCTCTGTGCCTCTGTGTCCTTCTATGTGCCTGTGTCCCTCTCTGTTTCCCTCTCTGTGTCCCTCTCTGTGTCCCTCTCTGTGCCCCTGTGTCCCTCTCTACCCCTCTCCATCTCTAGCCGTGCCTGCGAGTTGGGAGCTATACATGAGTGGATAGGGTAGGGGATGGGGTAAAAGGAGTGAATGAATAATATTAATATAATATCAGTGGGGGTGGTTGGTGTGGGTGTGTGTGGGGTGGTTAGTGTTTGTGAGGGGTTGGTTAGTGTGTGTGTGACGCCCCAGGCCGCCCCCCCCCCCCCGGCAACCTCCCCTCCCGCAACCGCGCGTTGAGGGGACGGGACCCAACGGGTCCCACTTGGTCTAGTGGAATATTAAAATTCTGGTCATGCTAGCTAAACGGTGTGGATGATTTCTTGGCTAGGATCTGGAAATGTTCTTTTTTGTTTGGTAACTTTCAAATGTTAATTTTGTTTGTTTCATTTTTGATTGTTTCTGCATTCTTCTGAATGTGAAGGGGGCATGGAAACTTCTTGACAGTTTTGATTGCTGTTAAAATTTGGGCAGGGCTTTGCTGGCTTTTAAATTGTGAATGTTGCAGTGGAATCTCATTCAAAACAGCTGGTTGAACTAGCAGTTTGTGAAATAATATTTTGTTGTATTTTATTTTCCAGGCAGTGCAGAAGAAGTAAGCAAAATGGAAAAATTAATGCTGGACTATGTGTCCATGGACCGAGAACTTGAGCAATTTATACACATCGTAGAAGATGTAACAAATCAGGTAAAATATCAAGACTGCTTTGATGATACTTTTGCATTGCACTGCTCTTGCACGTAGCTATGCCGCATGGAGTCCTGGGTACAGTAGAATCTATTCTATTTTGAATTTTCTACCTAAATGGAAATGGCTTTTTTTCTCGTTCCATTCTTATTTATCTATTAATGGCCAGAAAATCACCTGCAGTGGCCATGCCTACTCCAAGGCTACTTCCTTTGGAGTCACCCAAGGAGTTTATAAAATCCTGTTTTACTTAAATTGCCTGCCATGTTACCTGCAAAGTATGGATCTGTACTCAAAAATGAATTAAAGGGCTTTGATGGGGTTGAATGCCTTAACTGTATTCGGGAAAGATTTCTTGGGTAGTAGATACTAGAGAGGAAATTGAAAAAGATGATTGGAATAAGTTGTTTGCAAGTAAAGGGATGTTCGGCACGTAAGAGGCTTTTTAAAAAGGAGTTAGCAAGAGTCCAAGGTCTGCATGTTTCTGGGGATTGTTGTAGATCAGAGGGACCTTGGAGTATAAAAACATTCTTCTATGAAAGTAGTATCACAGGTGGACGGATTGGTGAAGGAGACCTACCATGCTGGCCTTCAGCAGTTAGGGTGTTGTGTATAAATGTTGGGATGTTATGTTGCAATTGTACAAGACATTGGTGAGGCTGCACTTGGAGTATTATGTTTACTTTGGTCACCCTGATATAGGAAAGATGCCATTAAGCTAGAAAGACTGCAAAAGAGATTTACGAAGATGTTGCCAGGACACAAGGAATTGAGTTATTGGGAGAGGTTGGGAAGACAAGAGCATAGGAGGCTTGGGGATGATCTTATAGAAGTGCATATAATTATGAGGGGCATAGATAGGATTGTATGCACAGAATATTTGTTCCCATGATTGGGGATTAAAGAACTGGAGGGCATAGGTTTAAAGTGAGAAGCAAAAGATTTATTGGGAATCTGAGGGGCACCTCGGATGTCATACAGAGATTGGTATGTATATGGAATGAGTTTCCAGAGAACATTTTTGGAACGGGTACAATAACATTTAAAAGACATTTCAACATGGATAGGAAAGGTTTAAAAGGCATATGGGCCAAACACAGGCAAATGGGTCTCGAGTAGATAGGGCATCTTAGTTGGCATGGATGAACTGGAACAAAGAGCCTGATTCCATGCTGTAGGACCTGGATTAAGTCGTGAGAGGAGGTGTGAATATATTTATAGGCATTCCACAGAGACAGTTCCCTCTGCAACTCTGGTTCACTCATCCCATCCCACTCCAGTCACCTCCTCCCCAGGGATTTTCCCCAGTAACTGCAGGAGGTTGCATCATCTGTCCTTATACCTCCACCCTTCCTCAAATCATCTGTTGCCGGCCCTTTATTGTTCTGGCCTTCCTCGCATCCAGTTCCCCCTACCCCACCTCTATCTTTCAGTCTGGTTCCAACCCGAAACATCACCTATTTCTATTCTCCAGAGATGCTGCCTGACCCGCTAAGTTATTCCAGCATTTTGTGTATTTTTAAATAATTGGGTACAGATCATATTGGAATTATTGAGGCCTTGATAACTTACTTTGCCTTCCGTTTCACCTTGTAACAAAGGACAACAGAATTACAGTTGTATAATTTTTAGCAGTGACTAATACCAACACATTCCCATTTCTTAATCACCAAATGAGAGAAAAGCAAAACGAGACAAAACTTTCAGTTCAATAACCGATAGAGGAATGTCGCCTGCTCATGTTAAATATTGCTTATGTGGACAACGTTAGATTTTAGCTTTGACACTTAATGTGTGGGCAAAATCTGTATGACTCAATCCCTGTAAAGCTTCAGCGTTTCATCAACTGTGCTTTTTCACACCTTGTGATCCTTGAGCTTTATTTGAGGAAATTGTCTCTGCCACATTTCTATTACAGACCCTGAGCCGCTTGCAATTTGCACAGTATCCATTTCACAATATTGCTAGACAAATTATAATTTATGTATCAATTTTTTTCTATATAATGTTCACAGTTGGATTGAAAATTTTAAGTTTATTATGTTACTGACACTAACTTGCAGATAACCACCAGGGGTGCTGGGGAGATGGCAGCCCTGCCGGCAGTCTGTTCGTTTTTTTTCTTTCTTTTGTTATTTTTAGTTTGTTAAAAGTTTTGTTTTAATGTTCTTCGGTTTGTTTTATGTGGCGGGAGGGGGGAGGAGATCGGGGGAAACTTTTTTTCAAGTTCTTACCTTCCCGGAGATGTGATCAATTTTTGGATCACTTTCTCCGGGCTCTGCGGCCTAATATCGATGGAGCTGGAAGCCTCCTCGGACTGTCGTGAGCCCCACCGCGGGGTGTGGACTTAACATCGGAGTGGATCCCTTGCCTGGGATCGCGACCACCGTGGACTTACCAACAAGGGCTCGCTGTCTCGGGTGAGGCTAGTCGGGAGCTCCAACGTTCCGGAAGGCTCGACCAGCCCCGATACGAGGTTCGATCACCCGGCGCGGCGGGGGTGCTGACATCCCCCCGATGCAGGAGCGGACCACCTCGACGTGGAGGGCCCGAACACCGCCGGCTACGGGAGTCAAGATCATCCCGTCAACGGAGGGCTCGATGCCCACGACCGAGGAAGAACAAAAGGAAGGACTTGAACTTTATTTCGCCTTCCATCACAGTGAGGAATGTGTAGGAGTCACTGTGGTGGATGTTCATGTTAAATGTGTTTTTGAGTGATCTGTTATTTTTAATTGTATGACTGACCTGGCCAATGAAATTCCTCATATGTTGCAAGACATACTTGGTGAATAAAGTGTGATTCTGATTCTGATATCCAAGATTTCATGCTGGACTGAGTGCCTTTGTAACTGATGATTTATCATGCCAACTTACTAATCGTATCTCGTGCATAAGATTGACATTGTGAACACATTGTTTTAGTAATTCATAAATAACTACAATCACTGATATGATTTCTTATTGGAAATTTGTTTGAAGAAAATAGCCCAAATACTTATCACCTTACCTATATAAAGATAAATTAGAATTATGCTCCAACATATAGTGGGCTGTGGCACCCGAGGCATTTCAGCTATAGTGCTGAAGATGAGCTGCATAACAAGCCACTCCTCTAGTCAAGCTGTTCCAGTACATATTTACTCGCCATCGGATTCTGCACAAGCCTTTCCACTGTTTTGATGACAGGTCAGGAGTGTGGTGGAATAGATTCAATCTGCATCAATGGCTGCATCTCCATGAATATTCAGTATCTTACTGGAAGCGGATGCGGTAAAGTTAATGAATGCGGTGATAACTGCTGAGAAAGTACTTGAAATACTGCTAAAAATCACCCGGTCTAAAAACATCCTCGGTTGCCAAGGAAAATTGATTGGAGACAGCAAAGTGGCTTGTCATAATCTTCCTATCCTTTGAAGATGCGGAATCGCTGCCAGGAGACTAGAAAATAACAAATGTATTCAAAGCTAGGATGTAAGTGCATGCATGGCAACTAGTTGGTTTGTTTAACTTTGGTAATGAGGACATATTTAGAAAGCGTTATTGGAGAAAATAGTTAATAGCCTTTTGGAGAGCCAACATAGATGTATTTAAGGTATTTTGCTGAACTGAACTGCAATTTTACTGGCAGTCCACTGCACTGGACCACTTGAACGATAAAAACACTTACATCAGAGTGAGGATAGACACAAAAAGATGGAGTAACTCAGCGGGACAGGTAAGCATCTCTGGAGAGAAGGAATGGATGACATTTTGGGTCGTGACCCTTCTTGTCTCGACCCGAAACGTCACTCATTCCTTCTCTGCAGAGGCTGCCTGGCCCGCTGAGTTACTCCAGCTCTTTGTGTCTTATCTTCGGTTTAAACCAGCCTCTGCAATTCCTTCTTACACACTTACATCAGACTGTTGTTCATTGACTGCAGCTCGGCATTCAATATCTCACCCCCTCCAAATTTGTTACCAAACTCATGGAACTGGGTCTCTGCACATCCCTTTCCACAATCGATACGAATTGACAAGAACACTTCCTCAATAACCATCTGCACAGACGTACCACCAGGATGTGTGCTCAGTCCCTACTTTATTCACTCTATACCCATGACTGTGCAGCCTGGCGCAGTTCCAACGCCATAGTTAAATTCACTGACGACAATACCGTTGTTGGATGAATTGTGGCTATTGACGAGTCAGAGTATAGGAAGGAGATCGATCATCTGATAGAAAGATATCAGAACTATAACCTTGCTCTCAACATCAGTAAAACCAAGCTGATTGTTGACTTTAGAAGAGGAAGGCCGAGGACCCACAAACCTATCTTAATCAATAGGTTAGCGGTGGGGAGAGTCAACAACTTCAATTTTCTGGGTGTGCATATATCTCCGAAGATCTGTCCTGTACCAAACACATTGATGCAATCATAAATAAAGCCCAGCAACATTTCCACTTCATGTCAATGAATACTCTCTTGAACTTCTACAGGTGTACGGTAGAGAGCATATTGACTGGTTATATCACAGCCTAGTTCGGCACCTCTAATGCCTAAGAACGAATGAGTTTACATAAACTGGTGGACACTGCCTGCTACATCATGGTACTGACCTCCCCACATTGAGGGATCTATAGGAGGTGCTGCCTCATAAAGGTAACCGGCATCTTCAGTCCCCTTTGTTCCCACGCTGTATCTCCAAACTTAAAAAACTAAACTAAACTAAACTAAACATTTCTTATTTTATCACTTCTGGCTGTCTGCCTTCCACAACAACCTTATCGTTACCCAGGCCTGCACGGTCAGGCTTTATCTTCTCCCCAAAATCCATAAACAGAACTGCCTTGGCAGACCCATTGTTACTGCTTGCTCCTGTCTCACTGAATTAATATCCACATACCTAGACTCCATCATATCCCCCCTGGTCCAATCCCTCCCCACCTATGTCTAAGACACCTCACCTGCCCTTCGTCTCTTCAATGACTTCCGTTTTCCGGGCCCCCACTCACTCCTCTTTATTATGAATGTTCAGTCACTCTACACTTCAGTCCCCCACCAGGAAGGTCTTAAAGCCCTCTGTTTGTTCCTCAACCACAAAACCAGCCAATTTCCCTCTACCAACACTTTCCTCTGCCTAGCAGAGTTGGTCCTTACTCTTAACAACTTCCCCTTCAACTCCTCCCACTTTTAGAAGCAGGGTCTCGACCTGAAATGTCACCCATTCCTCCTATCCAGAGCTGCTGCCTGTCCCGCTGAGTTACTCCAGTATTTTGTGTCTATCATCAGGAAGAAGGCATAGGAATCTGAAAACCATGACCTCCAGGTTCAGGAATTGCTTCTTCCCAATGCCCATCAGTCGATTGAACACTACAAAACACCAACTAAAACAATTAAATCAAAACTAAATCAAAACTAAACCGCCTTGGTTGCATTAGGGACCTCAGGCTTTTATTTTGTATTGAACAATGCAGTAAACCCTCGTTATAACAGACCACGAGGGGTGGGGAAATGGTGTCCATTATTACCGATTGTCCGCTACAACCAAGTGTAATATATGGCATTTCATGTGTCGCAACCGAGCTTAGGCTGAGCAAGAACTGCAGAGGTGCAAAGAATGACAGAGGTGCCTTTCTTCAGCTGAAACATTAATCCAAAGCCTTACCTGCCGTAAGCTACAAAGCTCAAAGGACGTAATACAGGGGGTAGTCAGCAGCCCGGCCTGTAATCGGGTGGAGAGGCAATGCGGCCCAGGAGTGGCGACGGCAGCTTGGCCAAGGAGCAACTGAGGGCAGCCCAGTCTGGAAGCAGCCAGGGAGACAGTGTGGCCCAGGAGTGCCATTGGCAGTACGGCCTGGAGGTAGCTGGGGACGACGTTGGCAGCCCGGCCTAGAAGTGGCCAGGGATACAGTGTGGCCCGGGGGTGGCATTGGCAGTCCGGCCTGGAAGCAGCTGGGGGTGGCGTTGGCCCAGCCTGAAAACAACTGGGGAGACAGTGTGGCGTGGGAGTCTGGCCTGGAAGCAGCTGGGTGTGGTGGCACGGACCGGGAGATCTGTCAGCAGTCCAACTTGGCGGTGAAATTTGGTAGGTCTGTCCGTGATAACTGAGATCCGATATAACGACGTCTGTAAAAAAGGGGAATTTACTGTATAGGGGGTTTTATTTATTTGACTTTTGTTTGTTTGTTTATCATCTTAATATATTAAATACAGTGTTTACAAAATGTGTAGGATGGAACTATAGATGCTGGTTTACACTGAAGATAGACACAAAAAGCTGGAGTAACTCAGCGGGACAGGCAGCATCTCTGGAGAGAAGGAACAGGTGACATTTCGGGCCGAGACTCTTCTTCAGTCTGGACCCGAAACGTTACCCATTCCTTCTCTCCAGAGGTGCTGCCTGTTCCGCTGAGTTACTCCAGCTTTTTGTGTCTATCTTCGGTTTAAACCAGCATCGGCAGCTCCTTCTTACAAATGTCTAATATGCTTTTAATTACCTTTTTTTAAAAAGATTTTACATAGTATTACAATAATTTTTCCAGTAAACCAAGTAGGTTTAATGGGAATGGATGGGCCAGAGCACTGGTCAGTTTAAAAAGAGCATGGGAACTGGGGGATACTGAGAGTTGAAAAAATGTGTTGGAAACAGGGCCCTGGTCTGTTGGAAAGCTATGTGTAACAGGGCTCTCACTTAACCTTTTTACTCTGTTGCTAGCCGGGCAACCTAGGCAGCTTTTTAGGTTGCCAAATGACAGTTCAGTGGTCATCTAAGACGGCTTGCATGACGCGTGCGATAATGTGCTCGGACGAAATGCGTAGTTACCAGTCGGAATTATGCACAATGAAACATTCACATATTATTTCTGCTTCAAATAAAGTCACAAACTAAACATGTTCACCAATCAAGACATGATATATACCACAATGACATGCAGCAAATTTATAATACAGTATCTCAACTCTTTTTACACGTTGCAATGAATGCAATTTCTATTATTTCTTTCCACGTCCAAACAAAAATGTGGTTGGATTATGATCAACCTCGGTGAGATCATGCGTAGGTTTGGCGATCGCTTCGCCCAACACCTCCGCTCAGTTCGCAATAACCAACCTGAACTCCCGGTGGCTCAGCACTTCAACTCCCCCTCCCATTCTGAATCCAACCTTTCTGTCCTGGGCCTCCTCCATGGCCAGAGTGAGGCCCACCATAAATTGGAGGAGCAGCACCTCATATTTTGCTTGGGCAGTTTACACCCCAGCGGTATGAACATTGACTTCTCCAATTTCAAGTAGTCCCTGCTTTATCCTCCCCTTCCCAGCTTCTACCTCAGCCCACTGTCTCCGCCTCTTCCTTTCTTCTTCCCGTCCCCCCCCCCCCCCCCACCCTCACATCAGTCTGAACAAGGGTCTCGACCGAAACGTCGCCTGCTTCCTTCGCTCCATAGATGCTGCCTCACCCGCTGAGTTTCTCCAGCATTTTTGTCTACCCATTCACACAAGTCCTGTTATCCCACTTTCCTCACCCACTCCCAACACATTAGGGGCAATTTCACAGATACAAGTTAACCTACAAAGCCAATGTGTCTTTGGGGTGTGGGAGGAAACCCACATGTTTGCAGGGAGAATGTGCAAATTCAACACAGGCAGTGCCCGAGGACAGGATCGAACACAGATGTCTGGTGTGTGAGGCAGCAAGTCTACCAGCTGTGTCACTATAAATTGTTTTCGAACACACAAAAAATTATACGTTGATAACATATGGTTACTAAAAAAAAGAAACTATCCATTTTCAGTCTTAAATCTCTAAGTGACGCTATGTCCCCCTTTACAGCTACTGTATGTTTTAATTCAGTTCAAGACTATGGGGCAGTACATTGGCCATAAAGTTGCTGCCTAAAAGTGCCATACACACACACACGCACACGCACACGCACACGCGCACACACACACGCACACACACACATATATAGTTATATAATTATATATCCGTATATTTTTTTCTCATTTATAACGTTGTTTACAGAGTACTAGAAACATAGAAAATAGGTGCAGGAGTAGGCCATTCGGCCCTTCGAGCCTGCACCGCCATTCAATATGATCATGGCTGATCATCCAACTCAGTATCCCGTATCTTCTCTTCATACCCCCTGATCCCCTTAGCCACAAGGGCCACATCTAACTCCCTCTTAAATATAGCTAATGAACTGGCCACAACTACCTTCTGTGGCAGAGAATTCCAGAGATTCACCACTCTCTGTGTGAAAAATGTTTTTCTCATCTCGGTCCTAAAAGACTTCCCCCTTATCCTTAAACTGTGACCCCTGGTTCTGGACTTCCCCAACATCGGGAACAATCTTCCTGCATCTAGCCTGTCCAACCCCTTAAGAATTTTGTAAGTTTCTATAAGATCCCTCCTCAATCTTCTAAATTCTAGCGAGTACAAGCCGAGTCTATCCAGTCTTTCTTCATATGAAAGTCCTGACATCCCAGGAATCAGTCTGGTGAACCTTCTCTGTACTCCCTCTATGGCAAGCATGTCTTTCCTCAGATAAGGAGACCAAAACTGTACCCAATACTCCAGGTGTGGTCTCACCAAGGCCCTGTACAACTGCAGTAGAACCTCCCTGCTCCTATACTCAAATCCTTTTGCTATGAATGCTAACATACCATTCGCTTTCTTCACTGCCTGCTGCACCTGCATGCCTACTTTCAATCACTGGTGTACCATGACATCCAGGTCTCGTTGCATCTTGTGTGTGGCGGCGCCTAACGCCAGCGGCTCGACTACAGTCGTCTGTCTTTTTGTTGTTGTTGTCTTGTTAAATGTATGTCTTGAGCTAGTTTTTATTATTTTTTAGCTGTGTATAGGTGGGGGGTGGGGGGGAGGGGACTGTGGGAGAAACCGTTTAATCTCTTCCCTGTGCGGGGACCCGACTTTTTCTCAGTCGGGTCTCCGATGTCATTGGGCCTAACATCGAGGAGCCGGCGGTGGCCTCCGGCCGGGGACTAACCTGAGGGCTCCAGTCGCGGAGCCTGCGGAACTGACATCGCGGAGCTGGCCGTCTTCGGAGCGGGAAGAGCTGTGGTGGCGCACGGCTGCGACCCGATTTTGGAGCTTCGGAGGCTCCGGCCGCAAGCCCGGTGGACAGGAACATCGGGAATTCGCAGGTCCCTGGTGGGAGACCGCTGTTCCGAGCTCCGCAACGGCAACTTTTCCCGCTGGAATCGCGGGGTTTAAAGGACACGGAGCCGGGGCCTAACATCGCCCGGCGCGGCTTAAACGGCCACAGGACTTATCATCGCCCGCCGGGGGCTTAACATCGGAGCCCCAGTTCGCCTCGACACTGCAGTTGGACTGCTGGACCGCGGGAGAAGAACAAAGGGAAGAGATAAGACTTTGCCTTCCATCACAGTGAGGAGGTGTTGGAGATTCACTGTGATGGATGTTTGTGTAAATTGTGTTAAGTTTGGGTATTGTTTTTTTTTGTAATGTAAAAACTGTAGGAAACGAAATTTGTTCAAACCAAGTTGTTTGAATGACAATAAAAGGCATTCTATCTCCCCTTTTCCTAATCGGCCACCATTCAGATAATAGTCTACTTTCCTGTTTTTGCTACCAAAGTGGATAACCTCACATTTATCCACATTATACTGCATCTGCCATGCATTTGCCCACTCACCCAACCTATCCAAGTCACCTTGCAGTCTCCTAGCATCCTCCTCACAGCTAACACTGCCCCCCAGCTTTGTGTCATCCGCAAACTTGGAGATGTTGCATTCAATTACCTCGTCCAAATCATTAATATATATTGTAAATAGCTGGGGTCCCAGCACCGAGCCTTGCGGTACCCCACTAGTCACTGCCTGCCATTGTGAAAAGGACCCGTTTACTCCTACTCTTTGCTTCCTGTCTGCCAGCCAGTTCTCTATCCACATCAATACTGAACCCCCAATACCGTGTGCTTTAAGTTTGCATACTAATCTCTTATATGGGACCTTGTCGAAAGCCTTCTGAAAGTCCAGATATAACACATCCACTGGTTCTCCCTTATCCACTCTACTAGTTACATCCTCGAAAAATTCTATGATTCGTCAGACATGATTTACCTTTCATAAATCCATGCTGACTTTGTCCAATGATTTCACCACTTTCCAAATGTGCTGCTATCCCATCTTTAATAACTGACTCTAGCAGTTTCCCCACTACCCATGTTAGACTAACTGGTCTGTAATTCCCCGTTTTCTCTCTCCCTCCCTTTTTAAAAAGTGGGGTTACATTAACTACCCTCCAATCCTCAGGAACTACTCCAGAATCTAAAGAGTTTTGAAAAATTATCACTAATGCATCCACTATTTCTGGGGCTACTCCCTTAAGTACTCTGGGATGCAGCCTATCTGCCCCTGGGGATTTATCGGCCTTTAATCCATTCAATTTACCTAAGACCACTTCCCGGCTAACCTGGATTTCACTCAGTTCCTCCATCTCATTTGACCCCCGGTCCCCTGCTATTTCCGGCAGATTATTTATGTCTTCCTTCGTGAAGACAGAACCAAATCAGTTATTCAATTGGTCTGCCATGTCCTTGTTCCCCATGATCAATTCACCTGTTTCTGACTGCAAGGGACCTACATTTGTTTTAACTAATCTTTTTCTCTTCACATATCTATAAAAACTTATGCAGTCAGTTTTTATGTTCCCTGCCAGTTTTCTTTTATAATCTATTTTCCCTTTCCTAATTAAGCCCTTTGTCCTCCTCTGCTGGTCTCTGAATTTCTCCCAGTCCTCTGGTAGGCTGCTATTTCTGGCTAATTTGTATGCTTTATCTTTTGTTTTGATACTATCCCTGATTTCCCTTGTTATCCACGGATGCACTACCTTCCCTGATTTATTCTTTTGCCAAACTGGGATGAACAATTGTTGTAGTTCATCCATGCAGTCTTTAAATGCCTTCCATTGCCTATCCACCGTCAACCCTTTAAGAATCAATTGCCAGTCTATCTTGGCCAATTCACGTCTCATACCCTCAAAGTTATCTTTCTTTAAGTTCAGAACCCTTATTTCTGAATTAATTATGTCACTCTCCATCCTAATGAAGAACTCAAGTGGATTATGGTCACTCTTGCCCAAGGGGCCACTCACAACAAGACTGCTAACTAACCCTTCCTCATTTACAACACTCTTACCCCTTATACAATTATGTTGAAAAGTGGCCCTTTTTGATTTTTGCCCTGGATTTGTCTGCCTGCTACTTTTACTTTTCACCTTGCTACCTATTGCTTCTACCCTCATTTTACACCCCTCTGTCTCTCTGCTCACACATTTAAGAAACCCACCACCTCTTATTCTCTGTTTATTATCTTTTTCTTCTTTCACCCCTACATGTTGGGTCTGCTTCCCTTCTCTGCCTCCTGCCTCACACACTGTCTACTAGCTTTCTCTATTTGAGTCCCTCCCCCCAACCGTTCTAGTTTAAAGTCTCCCCAGTAGCCTTTGCAAATCTCCCTGCCAGGATATTGGTCCCCCTCGGGTTCAAGTGCAACCGGTCCTTTTTGTACAGGTCACACCTTCCCCAAAAGAGGTCCCAATGATCCAGAAACTTGAATCCCTGCCCTCTGCACCAGTCCTTCAGCCACGCATTTATCCTCCACCTCGCTCCATTCCTACTCTCACTGTCGCGTGGCACAGGCAGTAATCCTGAGATTGTTACCTTTGTGGTCCTTCTCCTTAACTCTCCTCCTAACTCCCTAAATTCTCCTTTCAGGACCTCTTCTCTTTTTCTACGCTGTACTATGTTCACATATTCTGTTGTGCTGCTGCAAGTAATGATTTCATTGTTCTAACTGGGACGTGAGAAATTCAGAGACCAACAGAGGAGGACAAAGGGCTTAATTAGGAAAGGGAAAATAGATTATGAAAGGAAACTGGCAGGGAACATAAAAACTGACTGCAAAAGTTTTTTTAGATATGTGAAGAGAAAGAGATTAGTTAAAACAAATGTAGGTCCCTTGCAGTCAGAAACAGGTGAATTGATCATGGGGAACAAGGATATGGCGGACCAATTGAATAACTACTTTGGTTCCGTCTTCACTAAGGAAGACATAAATAATCTGCCGGAAATAGCAGGGGACCGCGGGTCAAAGGAGATGGAGGAACTGAGTGAAATCCAGGTTAGTCGGCAAGTGGTGTTGGGTAAATTGAATGGATTAAAAGCCGATAAATCACCAGGGCCAGATAGGCTGCATCCCAGAGTACTTAAGGAAGTAGCTCCAGAAATAGTGGATGCATTAGTGATAATTTTTCAAAATTCTTTAGATTCTGGAGTAGTTCCTGAGGATTGGAGGGTAGCAAACGTAACCCCACTTTTTAAGAAGGGAGGGAGAGAGAAAACGGGGAATTACAGACCAGTTAGTCTAACATCGGTAGTGGGGAAACTGCTAGAGTCAGTTATTAAAGATGGGATAGCAGCACATTTGGAAAGTGGTGAAATCATTGGACAAAGTCAGCATGGATTTACGAAAGGTAAATCGTGTCTGACGAATCTTATAGAATTTTTCGAGGATGTAACTAGTAGAGTGGATAGGGGAGAACCAGTGGATGTGTTGTATCTGGACTTTCAGAAGGCTTTCGACAAGGTACCACATAAGAGATTAGGATACAAACTTAAATCACACGGTATTGGGGGTTCAGTATTGATGTGGATAGAGAACTGGCTGGCAAACAGGAAGCAAAGAGTAGGAGTAAACGGGTCCTTTTCACAATGGCAGGCAGTGACTAGTGGGGTACCGCAAGGCTCAGTGCTGGGACCCCAGCTATTTACAATTTATATTAATGATCTGGACGAGGGAATTGAAAGCAACATCTCCAAGTTTGCGGATGACACTAAGCTGGGGGGCAGTGTTAGCTGTGAGGAGGATGCTAGGAGACTGCAAGGTGACTTGGATAGGCTGGGTGAGTGGGCAAATGTTTGGCAGATGCAGTATAATGTGGATAAATGTGAGGTTATCCACTTTGGTGGCAAAAACGGGAAGGCAGACTATTATCTAAATGGTGGCCGATTAGGAAATGGGGAGGTGCAGCGAGACCTGGGTGTCATGGTACACCAGTCATTGAAAGTAGGCATGCAGGTGCAGCAGGCAGTGAAGAAAGCGAATGGTATGTTGGCCTTCATAGCAAGAGGATTTGAGTATAGGAGCAGGGAGGTTCTACTGCAGTTGTACAGGGTCTTGGTGAGACCACACCTGGAGTATTGCGTACAGTTTTGGTCTCCAAATCTGAGGAAGGACATTATAGCCATAGAGGGAGTGCAGAGAAGGTTCACCAGACTGATTCCTGGGATGTCAGGACTTTCATATGAAGAAAGACTGGATAGACTTGGCTTGTACTCGCTAGAATTTAGGAGATTGAGAGGGGATCTTATAGAAACGTACAAAATTCTTATGGGGTTGGACAGGCTAGATGCAGGAAGATGGTTCCCGATGTTGGGGAAGTCCAGGACAAGGGGTCACAGCTTAAGGATAAGGGGGAAATCCTTTAGGACCGAGATGAGGAAAAACGTTTTCACACAGAGAGTGGTGAATCTCTGGAACTCTCTGCCACAGAGGGTAGTTGACGCCAGTTCATTGGCTATATTTAAGAGGGAGTTAGATGTGGCCCTTGTGGCTAAAGGGATCATGGGGTATGGAGAGAAGGCAGGTACGGGATACTGAGTTGGATGATCAGCCATGATCATATTGAATGGCGGTGCAGGCTCGAAGGGCCGAATGGCCTACTCCTGCACCTATTTTCCATGTATCTATGTATCTATGTGAGAGAATAAAACACTCTTGACTTACGTCGCTAATGTGTGGGTTAGAACTAATGTGCGGGTGATCGCTGGTCAGCATGGACTCGGTGGGCTGAAGGGTCTGTTTCCACGCTGTATCTTTAAATTAAACTAAAAACACTAAAACCAGAGGGAGTCTGAAGAAGGGCCTCTACCCAAAACGTCACCCAATTTCTTCTATCCAGAGATGCTGGCTGCTCCATGGAGTTCCCCCGCACAATTAAAGCATGGAATCGTCTTCACCCAACCATAGTTACCCAACCAGACGCAACTAAATTTAAGGTAGCTCTTTTTTCCCCAAGAACCCTTTTTTGCTTAAGTCAAGAGTCAAGAGAATTTTATTGTCATGTGTCCCAGATAGGACAATGAAATTCTTGCTTGCTGCAGCACAATAGAATATGTAAACATAATACAGAACAGGAGATAAAAGTTCAGTGTGTCTATATACCATAGACCATATATATACACAATAAATAAACAGATAAAGTGCAATAGGCTGTTATTCTTCAGAGTTTTAAGTTTGGTGGTGGACCCTTCACCACCTCCAGTTTAAATTCCATTTGGAATATTTTTTGAGTAACTCTTGCTCCCTGAAGCAAGAGTTACTCCAGGGAGTTACTCCAGCTCCAGGGAGTGATTCTGCGTTGGTTTTCAGCGGTTGCGGCGAGGCAGCGACTGGACAGCAATGGCGGCCAGATCTCCCACAATGCAAAGGGAGGGAGAAAGTGCCCGGCGCCGACCAGTTGCTGTGGCAGTGCGCATGTGCAGGGCGGCCGATGACGTGCTGGCCGTGGTTGTGCGCATGTGCTGGGGGAGGATATGCAAGGCGGCCGGCTGTGCCGGCGGATGAGGAGCGGGCGGAGAGCGGATACCCGTCCAAAGATCATAGAGCGGAGCCCGGCAGCCCGGACACGGATGGCGGGTGGAGACGGAGAGTGACAGAGAGAGATAGAGGGGGGGGCCCGCTGAGAGTTGAACGGCAGGTGTCCCGGGTGCTTGCCAAGCCGGGCAAAATGGCACGGCTTTTAAGTTGCCCAGCAGGACTTTAGATGGTCATTGGCACCCGGTCAACCGTTAATTTCGAGCCCTGTGTAATTGGAACCCAGTGAGTTGAAAAGCATGGCAAAGATTGCATGGTCAGTCAGATGCCAAACCATCGGGATTTCTCAATAGTATAATAGCAGATTATTTGACATTTAATGTATTCATTGGTCTGCATTAGAAATACAACCTGGACATTGTTTTTGTGCATTGTCAAAGGAGGCCAAATAGCCAAAATATTGAATTGACTACTTTGGGAGGTTGAGGAGTTCATCCTTCAATAATTTTGTATTTGAGATTGTTGTGGAAAAGATGGACGAGTCTAAAATGTACAATATATTCAGTTGAATACAAGAGGAAAATGGTATAGTTATTTGCTGACCACTGATTTTGAATCCACGTGGTTTGTTAATTATTGCATCTATCATCTTTTCAATGGTATTTTGCTGCTGTATTATGTATGTCTAATTTTACCTATTTATAGATTTGGTCTAGTCTGCAGGACATTTATGATATTTAGCTGCAAACCTAGCCTGAGTCTCTTGAGATCTTTTAGCTAAATTTGGTAGTTGTAGCTGTGCAAGGCCGTTGTTTTGCTTGTAAGTTTTAGGTATTGAGCCAATACCTGGACATTTTGTATTTTTTAACAAAGTACATTTGCTATAAAGTGTAGCATTTGGTGGAGAATGAATGCTGGCTGAATTCAAATTCTTTAAAACATATTTTTGAAATCTCATGGATGTTTCTTAAGCCAAGTCAGAGCTTAAAACATTTGATAACTAAAGAATGATCTTATGCCATATAAATTGAATTTTCACGGTCTGCATGACATTTTCTCCCTCTCTCAACCTACTTAAGAGTGAATGGATTTTCCAGATGGTTATGCTAACATTTGGTTGTATATTTGGATCAAGTCCTGTTCCCTGGTAATATAATCCAAATTCTAATATTAAACGATCAGAGAGCTGAATGTATGATCAGCTATTCCAGTAGCCAGCTACAATCTACTTAAGGACAAGGTCGGCTGAGGACAGAGCATTTAAAAATATCCAGTGTCTGATATTTTGTACACTTGCACAGTGAGCTCAAAAGAAGCATGGCAAAGTTCATTATAAAGCCATTAGAAATCTTGTCTTTATGTCATATTAAAAATCAATCTCTGCTAAAGAAAGTTCTTGCAAGTACAAGACATGAAAGCAGGGGGTGTAGAATTTAAAATCAAGTTTGGTTATATTTTAAAATGTGCACAGGAGTTAAAGGATGAAAAAGTGTTGTGACTGGTTAATTTCTACGTTAGTCAGAGGGATCAAAGCATTTATGATGAGAAGCTTTCCACAAAGCAAATATTTTGTCCTTGGTGCAATGAGCTACAAAGAGGCATTAATCCAAAAGATTAACATTCACACTTCTTCCACCATTTCTTTTAGTTGAAAGTTGATGTTTTTCAGATCTGCTAAATAGGATTCCTCAATTCCAAAGAATGGCACTCTCGCGTGATATTGCCTTTTTTACACACCGCATTTATTTATGTAGATTTTGTATATTATATAACCACTGTACTCAATGAAATATTTAGTTTGGAAATAATGATAGCATCCTGCCTTGGTTACAAAACTGTAACTACTTTTTGATATACTGAGAGGCTGCAACATATGCCACTGCCTATGGTTAGGTGTTGGTCCAAATTATAAACTGCGTTAATTCCTGTGGCACTGTTCCTCTAGCACTTTCACTGTCCATTGCTAATAATTAAATCTATTTTTCTAGATAAAGCAAGAACGACCAGAACGATTGCCTGATATGAAGTTATTAGTAAATAAAAAGTTTAATGAAGTGCAAAATCTAAACAAAGACGAAGATCTACTCAAAACTGACATATATCGACACTTTAAAAGTCAGCTGAATGAGATGAAAAAGCAAGGTAAGTGTTATGGTTATTTCAAATACCAATATCTTTAACCTCATGTTGATGTCGCTGGGTCCATTCTTGTGCGGCTCCGCGGCGCCTCGTGGGAGCTTCATCTCTGCGCCGCCAGGAGGCATTGCGGGACCTGCTTCTCTGCTGGTATGAACGGTATAACTAGTTTCATCGTCTCATCACTTGCAGTAATTGTTCTTTCTCAGTAATCTGATGTGCTTTTGATGCCATTCATTACAATCCTTTGGATGTATGGTTACCAAATGGAGTGAGTTTTGTGTATTTTCAGACTTGAGAAGAAGCAGATTTATGGTTGTCTGGAAAAATGTAACTTTTTTTGGAGTGTAGGAAAAAAGGACAACAATGACGGAATACCAGGATCCATTCGGCTGTTTTGAGTGCATCATTTCTTAATTTCCAATTCCATGTTCTTCTATGGATGATTGCATTTTACACAAAACCCCCCACTTATAATATCCATATTGATGAACTACGGTCGATTTCATTTGAAAGAGTTCTTAAAAAAGTTTTATTTTTGTCTTCAATTGCAACAACTTATGGCTTACCATAATTTAAGAAAAATGGCAAATTAGGTGAGAGGTTGGATGGCGTATGTCAATTGTTGGTCATTGAACAGAATTTCCTGAGTTTAGTGGAATGGGATTAGAAGCACAGCAACCTTTTCTCTTGATGAAAGTCCATTTCTGGAAAAAGATTGAACAAGGAGTAAAAAAGTTGACTTGCTGTTACTTTTTTTTTAAGGATCCTTCGTGGACTGTAACATGCAGCAAATGAAATATTACTTGACAACTTGATTAATGTTTTCATTTGTTATTACATTTTGCATTGAATGCAACAGGATTGTTTTAAGTAAATATTTGACGACAAATTGTATATTTTTTGGTGCTTTGGGCCATGGTGTTTTTATAAATAACTAGACCGTGGGACCCCTTCCCCCAATGCGGGGGGAGGGGGGGTGTCAACGCTCACCCCGGAGACAGGCGTCCCCCGGAGCCAATCACCCCCACGAGGAAAATAATGGAATTTATGGAGGGGGCCGGGGGGGAGGGGTGGGTGCGGGTGGGTCAGTATGCGGGGCGGGGGGGGGGGGGCAGTGGGTGGAGGTGCTGGGGGTGGCGGGAGGGGGCGGAGGCGGGAGCAGGGGAGCGGGAGGGGTGGGGTGTGGGGGGGGAATGAGGTTGTGGGAGGGGGAGAGGGGTGTGTGGGGGAGGGGGGTGTGTGTGGGAGGGAAGTGAGGTGTGCATAGGGGGAGGGGTGTGCGTGTGGGGGGGAGGGTGGTGTGGGAGGAAAGGGGGGGGTGGGGGGAGGGAGGTGTGGGAGGGAAGAGGGGTGAGTGTGGGCAGGGAGGGGTGTAAGGGGAGGGGAGTGTGTGGGGGAGGGGGTGTGTGTGTGGGGGAGCGGTGTGTGGGTGGGGCGTGTGGGGGAGGGGGGGTGAGTGTGGGCAGGGGGGTTGGGGTGGAGGGGGGTGGGTGTGAGCAGGGGGGTTGGGGTTGAGGGAGGGGTCGGGTGTGGGGGGGCATAAAAGACAGGAAAAGTCATGGGGGAGAGGGGGGTATCATGGGGGATGGGGGCAGGAGCCAGCGAATGGGACCAGAGGGGAAGGGGCTGGAGCTGGGGGGCTATTTCAGGGAATTTGGTGGCGGGATTTTAGTAATCGTGCAAATAAGGCAATTTGAAAATAGACGTTTATGAGGAAAAATAACTAAGTGCTAAAGTACAAGTGCAACATTGCCTTGCTTATTTAATGGTCATAGTCATACAGCACGGAAGCATGTCCTTGGTCCGATTCGTCCATGCTAATCAAGATGTCCCATCTAAGCTAGTCGCATTTGCCCATGTTTGGCGCATATCCCTCTAACTTTAAATAATGTTCCTGTACTTGGAATGTTTTATTGCAGATGAGATCAATGACTGTCACATGTTGTTAGTTTACGGTATCAATTGGAAAATGATAATTTGTCCAAAAAACAGATGATTTGCTTGGAATCTAATTTTTCATGGTATATTACAATATTTAGTTTACAATTCCTAAGCATAGTACACCAGAATCTCAATTTTCCATTAGTTTTTCTCCCCCCTCTTACTCTGAAGTTCTCAAGGACCTATTCTTTATATTTGGATTGCTCCATTTTTCATAATAGGCTTTCCTCAGCTGACTTTTGAAGTTTTTACTACTTAAAGTCTATATTTTGGGTAATTTCAGAACGAGCAGAATTGTTAATTGTGGCAAATGTTCCAAGGCCCTCTTTTACCGACTGCAATTACAATTGTAATATGAAAAATGCCCATATTGTTGGTGATCATTTTTCTAAAAGGACTTTCCATGACAGAACTGTTAGAAAATACATTGTAATGACAACAAGTGAAAGGATGGCACATTGCTATCTTAATGATTTAATAAAAAATTGATTGTGGATGCTATACTACGTGATGCTATGTGCTTCCTCTTTACAAAGATATATTTTGGAATGATGTCTTCTCAATTCCAGATTCTAGTCGCTGGTATAAGTTTGTAGATGTTATCCTCATCTAAAAAAAGCACCAAAACATTGTAACACATCCTTAACCCTATCCCCCAAATTAATTGTGGCCCTTGTTCAAGGTGAATCTGTAGATGTGTAGTCTTTGTGTTCCAATATTAAAATTATGGATTATGTGGCACATCTGTTCTAGGCAAGAATATCCATCATTTGCACTAAAGTTCACTTCATTTACTTGGCTTCCTTTCTTAGTGTAGTTCTCATCCATGCCTTGTTACCTCTTGTCTTTAAAACTGTAGCCCTAATAAATTTCCTTTAGTTCTGAGTTCATATTTTATGGGAAGAAAATTAGCAAAATAGAGTGGTTTAAGGAAAGCAATCAATTTTGCTAGTAATTGGTGCCAAAACTGATTTAGTATTCCTGTGATAGCAACAGGTTGGGGTTGTATAGTGCCTTAAAATGTTCTGAAATGCTTCATGGCAGAGGAAGATAATTTTTCCATGTATTTAGCAAAGCTTTAAGGTGGATGGCTAAAAAGTGTGGATGTTCTGTATGAGAAATCAATCATCTTAACATTTCATGCCCAACTGTTTCCATTCATCTATTTGCTTTTTACTGAGAGATTAAAGAAGATGGGCAAAGGTAATAAAAATCAAGTTTATGTCACAAGAGGGTGCCATTGTTAGAACTGTGGATCCTACTGTTCTATAAATATAAATGCAATCTCCATAAGAAGCACGATCAGTGTTCTCAAGGGAAGGTTTGCTAATGCATTTGAATTTTGGATGTTCAAGAACTTGAGTTTTAGAAGGGAGAGAGTCAACAATAAATACGGAATCCAGGGAATTAGTGAGGTTGGTAGTCAGCGACAACTATGAATATTGGCAGTGCTACTGATAAATACTTCAATGAGGTAAAGAACTCAGATAAAATGAGGACAGATAAAATGAGGACCGTGTAATTATTATTGAAACAGCTTCTTTGGCCCAGTGTCCATTCTGATATCAACCACTGTAAGGAAATGTAAGCAGGTTTCAAAGATTCAGATCAAATAATGAACATTTTTAGAGTACAACAACTATATTAAAACGAAATACATGAAAATTATTAATAAAGCAACAGGTCTCACGTTCCTCTGCACATCCGAGACTCCTGTCTGTGATGGGTGGCCTTGAGAACTAGAGCTTGACACCTGCCTTCATCACGGTCTAGGGTCTCCCTGTTCCTCCCCAAAGGTGGTCTTTCTCTCTCTCCCCAAAGGTGAATTTCGCTCTGTTGAAGCATACACTTATATAACTTTCTCTCTTAAGAATAACAAAACGAACTATTCTCCTTTGTGCCATAATAACATGAGTTATTAGTGCTATAAAATGCTGAGCTAGTCTCGGATGTATCTTGGAGGGCAAAAGCTTACCTTGGTGATATCACAGGTGATCTCATGATTTACTGGTCTCTCTAAGTTTCCGGAGAGCTTGTTTACTACTTTTACAACAGTTTAGTAACTTCTGCAGTTGTACAGGGCCCTAGTGAGACCACACCTGGAGTATTGTGTGCAATTTTGGTCTCCAAATTTGAGGAAGGACATTCTTGCTATTGAGGGAGTGCAGCATAGATTCACAAGGTTAATACCCGGGATGGCGGGACTGTCATATGTTGATAGAATGGAGCGGCTGGGCTTGTATACTCTTGAATTTAGAAGGATGAGAGGAGTATTATTGAAACATATAAGATTATTAAGGGATTGAACACTCCAGAGGCAGGAAACATGTTTCTGATGTTAGGGGAATCCAGAACCAGGGGCCACAGTTTAAGAATAAGGGGTAGGCCATTTAGAACGTTGATGAGGAAAAACATTTTCACCCAGAGAGTTGTGAATCTGTGGAATTCTCTGCCTCAGAAGGCAGTGAAGGCCAATTCTCTGGATGCGTTCAAGTGAGAGTTAGATAGAGCTCTTAAAGATAGCGGAGTCAGGGGATATGGCGAGAAGGCAGGACTGGGGTACTGATTGGGGATGATCAGCCATGATCACAGTGAATTGTGGTGCTGGCTCAAAGGGCCGAATGGCCTACCCCTGCACCTATTGTCTATCGTCTATTGTGCACAACTTTCATTTGTGCAACATCGTAAATGTAGAAAACATTCAAGAGTATTTTACGGAAATGTAATGAACTAAAAAATAGAGCTTGGTTAAAGAGATGTATTTCAAGGTTTTCTTTTTGGAGAGAGGGTGGCGAGATTTGGAGAGAAAATTCCAAAATTGCTTGGAGGAATAATTTGGTTAATGTGCTGATTGATAGCATGGTCAGGCAGCAAGATGAAGGTATAAAAGAGTAAAACTAAAGAGATGAGGAGTTGCAGTCAGTTGATGCAGAAAGAAATTGGGTTCTGTAAATGTGCCAGAGATTTGGGAAATCATCTTCCATCATTACCAATCAGCTAAGATGAGGTGCTCAAAGAGTCCAAAGGTTAAAGCTGGATTGTCTGTGGTGCAGTCACTGATTTGTATTCAGCCACACCCCTCTCTGCAAATTAATTTCAGAGATTAAAGCTACTATTTAAATGTATGATACTTATGGTTTTATGGTACTTTTCTAAATAACAATTTGATCTGCAACTTGGATACTGAGTTAATATGATTTTAACATTATTTATTTTGAAAATGCATCAAGGTTTCACATAATTTTATTTTGCAGTGCAGTTATTATAATGCAACAGGTGCCAGTTTGAGATGGGAATTGTTTTAGTGATGCAGGATTAATATTATTAAATGTATGCTTCATTCCGAGCTGTGTATGTACCATAGCTCAAATACAGAATCCTCTTGACAGCATGCAAATGCTGAGTAAGTTATTTGTGTTTGCAAAAGTCTGACTGGTATGATAGCTCTTTACTAAGATTGTGGCATTTAAAATTGAGCTTTCGAAATTTTGTATGAAATCAAATACAGATATTCTGAATGTATGACGAAGGCAAAGTGTTGCAAGACCACCTCATCATATTATTTGCAAAAATGCAGTGCACAATGGATTTGATTGTTTACTTACTTACTTACTTACTTCCTTTTTTATTACACTCAAGGTCCAGATAAAAGACAAGACATTACATAGAATAAATTGCATACAAAAGCACAATAAATTACATACAAAAGCACAGTAAATTACTTAAATACAAAAGCACAATACATGGTTTAAGATCAAGAATTTAAAAAATCAGTGTCTTACAAGTAGGAATGTTACAACATTTTGAGATTTAAAAAATCAAGCCTGTAATTTATCTCATCAGATTTCCATCACGAAAAGATGTGACCCGAAATGTCGACCATCCATTTCCCTCCATAGATACTGCCTGACCCACTGAGTCCTCCAGCAGCTTTCCTTTTTTTGCTCTAGGTTGCACCACCTGCATCTATTGTGTCATCTCAACTTTGAAGTAGGTTAACTTTTCATGTGAGTGTAAGTCCTCGTCATCCACCCAGTGTATTACTGCTGACCAAAGATCTAGTATCTTTGCTGCTGACAGGACCATTGCACTCCTCAGGGGTTCCAGTGGGGGGCAGTAAAGTTCAGCAGAATTCCCAGCTGCTAATTAGTACAAAAGAAGCAAACCCATTCATTTGATGGGAATAAATATCTGATTAAGGAGATTAATAGGTGGTTTAACTTTATTTTGAAGTAATTCAATGTATTTATTTTTTTATGTTGGAGATTTTAAAAAAAATCTCTAAGTTTTGCCCTTTGATAAGCCTTGGAGCACACCTTTTCTGGTTGTCATAGTAGTTCACTGTGCAGGTATTTTTTCAGTCTCTCCGTCCCCCCTCTTTGCATTTGGAAAGGCATTGCACAGAGTCCAACTAAGCAGCTCCCAGCTGGCATACCTGGGTACACTTGTGCCTACAGACCAACTCCTGAGGGGAAAGACAATTGTGTAATTTGTCACTTCATCTGATGGTAGGATTTGTGGAAATCACAAATCCTACCATCAGTGGAAGTGATAATTGGTGAAACTATTAAATATAATTTGAGCCAGTAAAAACAAGAAAATGGATCAAAAGATGTTGTGCTATATAGGAAGCTTATTGCAGTAATAACATTATTGGCTTTCTATTTGGTCATTGTGTGTTTTATTTTATTTCATGTCTGTCTGTCTTTTCCTACCTAACATGTCCCAAGTATTAATTCCAATTCACTCTTGTTGTAAGGAGATACAAATGTCCAAGTAGGTGTATTGTATCCTTCATCTTTCTCTAGGGTATGTAGGAGTTAACAGTTTTGTAGTTTGCAACTAAATGTTATCAGGATTGGCAGCTAATACAATGCATTCATATTTTTAAGTCGAAATAATTCTAGGTTGTGGAATAGTAATTTATCTGAGCCAAGATTTGTTTTCTAATTTCAGAGTTTTTTGTTCTTGGTATTCTCTCATCTAACTCTCCATAACAATTAAATAAGCTGGCCTTAGGTTCCTTCCAAATGAAAAAGGATCTATGAATCGCATTGTTTTACTTTAATCCTCACCTTGCTATGGAAAGATCTTATTCCTCCACCTGGCAGCTCCCATACATTTGTAGTTCAAATCTGAAAAGTAATTCTCACCACTCAAGTCTCCTGTTTTATGTCATTTTCCACACAAAGGGAAGATTCCACAATACTAATATAAACACTATAATGATCAACTTACAAAGAACAATTGAGACTAGATTTGGTTTAGGCTTAGGCTTAATATTGTCTCAAGTACACCAAGGTACGGTGAAAAACGTTGTTTTGCATGCTATCCAAACAGATCAGATGCTTGTATGGTTATCATGGCTGCACTGCATTCACAATAAGGCATGCTTCTGCAGCAGGAAGTTTGTTGTGCCTTTGTTAATGACCAGTAACCCTTTTAAGGTGGGGAGGGGGGGGGGAGGAATGTCATTGTTCGTCTGCCTTTTGGTTCTCTTAGAGGTTTATGTGTAGTGTGCTGACCTTGCCTCCATTATATAAAATACACTCTTCAGAAACACTGAATATTTAGTTCAGTAAGGTTCCTGAGTTCATTATTTTAGGCTAGCAGCTCTTCTGTGGCTCCTCCTGATATGTTGAATCACTGCATATGGAACATCAGCTCTGGCAACACTATTCAGGATGTCGAAATCTATTTGTTATGCATTTTTTTTGTGTTATGCCAACAGTAGTGATCTTGTTGCTGACCTACTGTGTTCTGGGTGACACGGGAAGATGAAATAGTAATGAACTTTAGTTATTAAGAGTCTTTGTGTACCTTGGGAAGTTTGGCATATTTCAATGATATGTTGGCAATATGATGGTTTTGAAAGCCATTAACCTTGAGTTGTTCTGGCATCTATCCACTGCTGAATAAGAATATTGCACTGAGTAAAGCTGGCTTATAGCTGCAGGTGTTTAATGTAAACAGCCTGCTTAAGCTTTAGAATGTGTCATGGAAACCAATATTTTCACAAATTGCTGAATTTACAGTGAGTTGAATATTAACTTGGATCCCTTGGATATTGGCATATAAATGCCAAAAAAAAGCAATGTGACTCACTATGAGTCATTTGTTTCAAGTTATTCAGAAGTTGTACGCATTGAATAATTTGGCAGGCATTCTGTTTACTGTGCTGGAGATTTTTTTCTAGGAACTTATGACTACATTTAGTTCCTTTGAATCCTCCGTTGTAACAAAATTAGGTAAAAGTGATGCTGTGCATTCAGTGTTTGATTGCAAGTTGAATCATATTTAAAACTGACACAGAATACAGGCAGTACACTGCCTGGTGACAGTTAAAAGTACTTGTGTCTAATAATTCTCATGGAGAGGTTACGTTGGCACATTGATTCAGGGAAAGGGAGAGCAGTCAAAAGGGGGAGTTGAAAGGGACTGGGAGAAAGGGGAGATGGAGGGAGAAGGTTAGGGAAAGGGTACTGATGAGTGTTAAATGGCAAGGGGTATGGGCAAGGATGATGGTGTGATTGATAGAGAGTGTGGGGGAATGCGTGAGACGTACAAAAAGTGACCTACATGTGTTCAGTCCATGGAGCAGAACACAGTGTGCAGTTATCTTGGACTTCCATGGGCCAGGACGTCAAAACCTTCAGAGGCTGTCCCACTGCAGCGACCTAATCTGTGAGTTCAGAAGAGTGTCTTTGACCTTCGAGTTGGAGGGCACTCGCCTGTAAAACGTCGAGCTGGATCGACCGTCAGCGATTAAACGGCGAGCTGGATCGAACACACACACACGCGCACGCGCACGCGCATACGCACACGCACCAACACACACACACACACACACACACACACACACACACACACACACACACACACACACACACACACACACACACACACACACACACACACACACAGTTAAAAAGAACCATGGCAACCAATTTTTACTCGCGCAAACATTTTTCCGCCACGTAGCTGAGTATGCGGGAAAAATGAAGGAGTGTCCCAGTGACCTCCTAGGACCACGTGTCGACCATGCTGCGAATTTGAGTCGAGGGCAAACTCTTCTAAACTTGCAGATTAGGTCGCCGCAGTGGGACAGCCCCTTTCAGCTCCTTTTTTATTGTTAGTACATTTCTATCAGTAACAAAGGTATGGATCTTTGAAGACTTTTTTGTAAATGACCATCAACTTTGGGAAGTACAAATTATGATTTAGTTGGATATTAAAGTATTAATGAATGTGCAATGGCTGTCGCCCTTGAATGTATGGAATGCCTGGAACCGTAAAATCTGTCATTGTTAAGATTCAATTAGATTTATTCAGTCATTGAAAATTCCATTTTGGTTTCTTTTTTCCTTCAAAATAAATGTGTATATTCGCAACAACAGCAGCTGTTTACTTTCTGGTATACTTTTTTAAAAACTTCTCTGACACCTCTTTGCTCTCTCGGATCCTTCACCCCAATCTCCAGCCCCTTTTTCCCTTTTCTCAGTGTTTTGCACCACCTTCTCTATCATTCCCTTCCTTGTATCTGTCTCTTCCTCTTTCCTATTTTTTCCATCAACTTGCCATGTCCCTTTTTTGCCCCTCTCTTGTCTCTTTTAGAATTTGTTAACCGTCTTATAAATATTTTTGTACTTTCTCCAGTGCTCAAAATGCAGACTTATTATTAATTTATTATCCTGGAACCAAATCACAAAGGAGTCCATACCAACTCTATGTGAGGGCAATCGAGAACATATTACCACCTTGCCCTCTCTTTGTTTCCTGCTTTTTTAAATTCCTGTCTGAACTTTGAAATCAGTCTGGGTCTCACTTGTGCTAACAATCTGGCATCTGTTAAATCTTTTTTTCTTCTCTACCTTCTTTTCTGTCTATTCAGTAACCCATGGAGCTCTGGTTTTAATTCCGTACCCTCCCCCCTTATGAGAATATTTTGAGCCTGCAGCTAAAACATTTCAACCTTGAAGGCCTCCCATTGTTCAAGTACTGTTTTGCCTGCCAAGTTTTAGACTCAAAGTTATATAGCTCAGAAACTGGCCCTTTGGCTCAGCTTGTCCATGTTGCCTACCTGAGCTGATCCCATAAGCCTACATTTAGCCCATTTTCTCTTAGCCTCTAATTCATGTATTTTTCCAAAAATGTTGTTTATATTATATTATATTATATTATATTATATTATATTAGATTAAATGTTGTAATTGTACCCCTCAACTAGTTCCTCTCACTCCTCTGTGTGAGAAGGTTGCCGCTCTGGTTCCCATTAAATCTAACTATTTTAACTCCCCTACCCATTCCTATATCAACATTTCTGCCCTGGGCCACCAACATTGCCAAAGTGAGGCCACACGCAAAAAGGAGTAAGAGCAAGTGTCTCACTAACTTGATTGAGTTTTTTGAGGAGGATGTTATATACATGGATTTTAGTAAGGCTTTTGATAAGGTTCCTCGTGGTAGGTTGATCCAGAAGATTAGGATGAATGGGATTCACAATGTCTTGGACGTATGGATTCTGAACTGGCTTATTCATAGAAGACAGAGGGTTGTGGTGGAAGGTACATTATCTGGCTGGAGGTCTGTGACCGGTGGAGTTCTGCGGGGATCTGTGCTGGGACCTCTGCTGTTTGTGATATATATATAAATGACATATAGACATAGGTATAGTAGCAATGTTACAAAATGTTGAGATTTAAAAAATCTAGTCTGCAATTTATCGCATCAGATAAAGCATAAAAATAAGTTTAATTTGACACCTAATTCACTTTCATATCTTCAGTATTAAAAAGGTTATGGCCATTTTCATACTCGGAAATTAGCATCTTGTTCCCTATTGCTTTTCCATTGACTTAACAAAAAAGCTGTGATCAAGGACAGTCAAAAGCCCATAACGTTCTTAAAAATGAAGAGAACTGAATGAAATTTTCAGATATTATAGATTGAAGCATTCTGAAACAAATATGAAACAATGTTACTTGGATGACCTGAAATTAAAGCATATAATTAGTTAGTTACCCAATTGTAGCTAATTACAAAATTCAATTACTAGATCTAAACATCTATCAATTTCTTAAGAAAAGGTTAACATTTTTAAAAAGCCTAAGTGTCCAAATAACATTCACACAAGAATTCACAACATAACATGATTTTTAAATCTCATTGTCATGAATTTATAGGCCAAATGGAAGGAATTTAGTGTTTAATTCCTGTAAATTAATGGCCATTTAAATCACCTTGCGAGTGGGATTTTGTGGAACGCGCTGGTTTGGAACGTTGCATTTGCACTGAATTAAACCCCAATATCGGCAGGAAAAATACTGGCGGTTGGTATATTTACATAATGACATTTTCGCAACTTGAAATTTTTATTAAAGGCATCCTAAGAAGCTAGTTTATATGAAAAAATAAATGCCGTTTTTTTACCTGTCCCGTGCGTGAAATCTGTCCCCGTTGTCGGCTTTGACGGCTTTAGAATATGCTTTTTAATTTACTCCTGTTATGAAATTATCCAGTCCAGTTTAAAATAAATTTAATAAAACCGATGTCGAAGCGATTTTTCTTCAGCTTCTAAACAGCCTTTTCAAAATCGATTTGAATAGTCTGGAGAAATACCGCATTTTAAACCCGCCCCCCTCTCAAAGGCGCCAAAGTCGCGCACACGGGCAGTGACAGAACTGCAGCGCCGCTGAAGGTAAGTTTTGTAACATACCTACGTATAGATGTAGATATTGGTTGGTGAGTAAGTTTGCTGCCGGGGGGGAATGGTATCCGTTATTACTGATTTCTGTTGTAACTGAGTATGGTATTATCATTGTATGTAGTTGAAACAAAGGACTGAAGATGGTAGTTGATACACAAAAGGACACAGTGCTGGAATGACTTAGTGAGTCAGGCAGCATCGCTGGAGAACATAGATAGATGTATTCGGGACCCTTCAGACTGATTCAGTCTGCTGAATCACTCCCGGCACTTTGTGTCATTTCACCTGAAAACTAGGCACCAATGCTTCTTCACTGGTTCATAAGGCTGTTGTTGTGGTTCACCTAGTAGCTCCTGCTGACAGCACTTTCATCTGGTCACCTTCACCGACAGGATGCACTCAGTGACCGTGGGGCTCCCTCCCCTCTCACCTGCTGCCGCTTCCATGTCTGTGACTCTGGGGGGTGAAGGAGGAGTAGGTGGCGGTGGTGGGTGGGTGGGGGAAAAGGTCTAATGAACAGAGCAATGGGAGGAGGAAGAGATGGCGATGGTTGAGCGTGGAATGGAAGCTGCAGCAGCAGGTGGAAGGAAAGGGAGCCCCATGGTGACCAAATGCGTCCTGTCAGTGGCAGCGGCCTGAAGAAAACACTGTCCCCAGGTGCTACACCGTGAGCCGCAACAACAGGCATATCACCGGACTGTACGGTGAGTGAAGAAGGGCTTGCTGGTGCACCTTGTGATTTGAGAGTGGTGTTGGAAACCAAGGCAATAAGTGGACGGGGAGATTGTGCGAGCAGGGAGTGCATTGGCAGGTACGACCGATACAAACAAAATCCATTATAAAGGGGTCCTTTAAAACGAGAGTTTACTGTATATAAAATTATGAGAGGCATAGACAGTCAGAATTCTTTTCCCGTGCTGGAAATATCCAAGAGGCCTTAGCTCTAAGTTGAGAAGGGGAACGTTTGATGGAGATGTGCGGGGCGAGTATTTTAACACAGAGGGTGGTGGGGCCTGAATGGTAATTCCAGGGATGGTGGTAGAGACAGACACAATAGTGGAGTTTAAGAGGCTTCTCGATAGGCACACGGAAGTGCAGGGTATAGAGGGATATGTATTGTGCAGGCAGATGAGATCAGTTCAAATCGACATCATGTTCAGCACAAATTTGTGGGCCGAAGGTTCCTGTGCTGTACTGTTCTATTTCCTAGCACCCCATATTCCTTGGGTAGCTTATAGCCTGATGGTATGAACATTCACTTCTTCAGTTTTAGTTCACACCCATCTTTTGTTTTCTCTACCGCTCTTTCCTGTGTAAGTAAAAGCCCTGCCCCACGGTACGAGTTCATTCCAAGAGCTCTCCTGAGTTTAAAAAAAAATCAAGCTCATGGTAAGCACGGAGAATGAACGTAGCGGGTACGGCGGAGCTCGGGGACGTCTCTTAGCGGCTCGTACCGCTAACGGCAGGTACTCGGGAAGACTCGCCAATGGCAGGTAAGCACGGGAAGACTCGTGAAGATTTTTCAACATGTTGAAAAATGTCCACGGGAGCCCCGAGTACCGACGAGTGGCCATTACCGTAAATCTCCGAGTTCGAATCAGGGCAAACTCGGGAGAGCTCTTGGAATGAACTCATACCGTGGGACAGGGCTTTAAGCTGGCCAGTAATATAAAAGAGGATAACAAAAGCTTATTCAGATATAAAAAGAATAAGAAAGAGGCAAGAGTAGACGTTGGACTACGGGAAAATTATGCTGGAGAAGTGATAATAAGGAATAAAGAAATGGCAGAGGAATTGAATAAGTTTTTGCATCAGTCTTTACAGTGGAAGACACCAGCAGCGTGCCGGAAATTCAAGTGAGTATTACTAATGAGAAGGTGCTTGGGAATCTGAAAAGTCTGACTGGATGGACTGCACCCCGGGGTTCTGACAGAGGTGGCTTCAGAGATTGTGGAGGCATTTGTTGTGATCTTTCAAGAATCACCAGAGTTAGGAGGGGTTCCAGATGATTGGAATATTGCAAATATTACGTCGTTCAAGCACGGTGCGAGGCAGAAGAGTGAAAACTTTTCGAGTCCATTACAAAAGGCGAGGATTCTGAGTACTTCGAAGCACACAATAAAATAGGTCGGTAAGCATGGTTTTGTGAAAGGCAGATCTTGCCTGATGAACCTGTTGGAATTCTTTGAGGAAGTGAATAGCAGGATAGGCAAAGGAGTCAGTTGATGTGGTTTACCTGGATTTTCAGAAAGCCTTTGAGGGGAGGCTCTCCCAACGCAAGATTCCACCACTCACCCGTTCCCCCAATGCAAGCCGTTCCCCCAACGCAATATTGCACCACTCACGCATAGCCCCCAACTGCCCAGGCGCGGCTCATTTCGCCTCATCCCCCAGCACTCCCTCCTCCTCCTCTTCACCCTCCCTTTTCAATCCCTAGAGGGAGGGGGGGTAGAGAGGGATGGGGTAGAGAGGGTGGGAGTGAGGGTAGATAGGGAGGGGGTAGAGAGGGGGAGGGAGGGTAGAGAGGGAGGGGGTGGAGAGGGGGAGAGGGGGAGAGGGTAGAGAGTGGGAGTGGGGGTGGAGAGGGGGAGGGAGGTAGAGAGTGGGAGTGCGGGCAGATAGGGAGTGGGTAGAGAGGGGGAGGTAGGGTAGGTAGGGAGGGTGGGAGTGAAGGGCATCTCCCTCCTCTACCACCCCACTCCCCACCCCATCTCCCTCCTCATTTCCCTCATCCTCCTCCCATCACTCCCATTCCCTGCCCCAGGACCTACCCAGGTCATTGAGCAATGCCAGGGCCTGGAACTCTACCTGGTTATCTTACTCAGCCCGGCCCTGGCTGTAGACTCCAGCCGTCAGCTCGGCCGCTGCCTGGGCTCCAGTGGGCTCGTCCCTGACCCCGGACCCAGGCTCGTCCTTGGTTCCAGCGGCGGCTTCTTTCTCGGCCCCGGTCACGGTCCCATCCCAAGCCCCGGGCTCAGCTCTCACTCCAGCTCCAGCACCACCTTCCCCTTCGGGCGCCAGCAGCAGCCGCCACGCGAGTGCACTGGAGTGGCCCTCCCTCCCGGAGTGTCACGTCCTACCTTGCAAGTTGATTGTGATGTCACTCGGGTTTTTTTCTGTTTTTTCCCGTTTTTTTCCAGTTTTCTGGCTGTAAATTTTTTTTTAAACGATTAAAATGTCTGGAATTCGACGGGAAGATGTTTCTCACCTCAACGGGAAAAATGTGAGTAGGATGTGTGAAAATGGGATGACTGTGGCCTAGTGTTTTGAAGAAAATAGGAAAATTAACCCCCCCCCCCACCCCCACTGTTCCATGTTCCATGTTTTGATTGGTCTTCAGGAACAACTCTGGCGGCTCATCTTATGAGTATTATTACAATCCCAGGCCTGCAATCTCAGTCACCATGAAGGACAAAGAGCCTGTCCCACTTGGCGATTTTTTTCGGCGACTGTCGGCATCATTGACGTATCAGGTCACTGAAAAATTAGCGGTGTGACGCGGCGTGATGCGGCAGTGACGACGTATGATGCGCGTTTTTTTTTTTCCAAGTGTTGCAACATTTTTTTTGTCGCCGTTGGATTTTGAAATGTTCAAAATCTTTTAGCGACACTGATATGACTCTTGCTGTCGTCGAAAAAAGTGCCAGGTGGGACAGGGCCTTAAGTGTAGCTCCTCCATGTTTCTTTCCAAGCTGGCTGCCAACCTGATAGACATAATCTCCTTTTTTATTGTCTCCCTGGTGCACAATGCTGCACTCAATTTCCTTCCTAACAATTTCCTTCCTAACAATTTCCTTCCTCCATAAGTACCTTCACATCATGAATTGCAGAGGTTTCATCTTTAAAGCCTATAATTAAAAAAATATATCATGCAATGCTATATTTGGAGAATTAAGACATGTGTCTCTCATTTATGTGCCATCATGCATTGCTGATTCTGAGACATGCACAATCACGTGTGGTATTATTCTTGCTTCTAGCATTTTTATTACTTTTTTATAACTTTTTTATTACATTCTGTTCCCCCCCATTTAAGATATCATTTTATTTAAGTCATTAGCCACACTATTTGAGTTGCATTCTGTGAAAAAATATGAAATTGCTGTATATTAGCAGCATTTGAGGATCATATATTTAGTTTCCAACGTGACCCACCACTCGCCACATCATCCCATCTCCCCCCTGTCTGCTTTATGCAAAGACCGCTCCCTCCATAACTCCCTGGTCAATTCTTCCCTTCCCACCCGCACCACCCCCTCCCCGGGCACTTTCCCTTGCAGTCGTTCCAGGTGGGACAGAGGTTCACCTGCACCTCCTCCAACCTCATCTATTGCATCCGCTGCTCTAGATGTCAGCTGATCTACATCGGTGAGACCAAGCCTAGGCTTGGCGATCGTTTCGCCGAACACCTCCGCTTGGTCCGCAATAACCAACCTGATCTCCCGGTGGTTCAGCACTTCAACTCCCCCTCCCATTCCGAATCCGACCTTTATGTCCTGGGCCTCCTCCATGGCCAGAGTGAGCACCACCGGAAATTGGAGGATCAGCACCTTGGGCAGTCTGCACCCCAGCAGCTTGAACATTGACTTCTCCAATTTCCGGTAGCCCATGCTGTCTCCTCCCCTTCTCAGCTCTCCCTCAGCCCTCTGGCTCCTCCTCTTCCTTTCTTCTTCCCGCCCCCCATCCTACATAAGTCTGAAGAAGGGTTTCGGCCCGAAACGTTGCCTATTTCCTTCGCTCCACAGATGCTGCCGCACCCGCTGAGTTTCTCCAACATTTTTGTCTCCCTCCCATATATTTAGTTTAGTTTATTGTCACGTATACCGAGCTACTGTGAAAAGCTTTTGTTGCGTGCTTACCTGTCAGCGGAAAGACAATACATGATTACAATCGAGCCATCCACAGTGTACAGATACAAGATAAAGGGAATAACATTTAGTGCAAGACAAAGCCAGTAATGTCCAATCAAAGATAGTCCAAGGGTGGTCAATGAGGTAGATAGTAGTTCAGGACTGCTCTCTAGTTGTTGGTAGGATGGTTCAGTTGCCTGATGGCAGCTGGGAAGAAACTATCCCTGAATCTGGCGGTGTGCGTTTTCACACTTCTATACCTTTTGCCGGATTGTGGAGGGAGTGGCCAGGGTGCGACGAAACCTTGATTATGCCGGTGGCCTTGCCAAGGCAGCGAAGGTTTAAATGGAGTCAGTAGAAGGGAGCTTGGTTTGTGTGATGGTCTGGGCTGCTTCCACAATTCTCCATAATTTCTTGCAGTCTTGCATGGAGCTGTTCCTAAACCATGCTGTGATGCATCCTGATAAATTGCTTTCTACAGCGCATCTTCAAAAGAATACAAGAAAGAGAAAGGTCATCTACTTCCAGCTGATTTGTTTACCTACAATAATCTGGATCTGCTCGAGGAAAGAACTAAATCATTTGCCTGTTAGTGCTAAATAGTACTAAATCAGCCTATCGCCTTCCAAATGTGCCTATTTGGATCAAGAAAGCAGATGGGTTATGTGAATGATGGTATTAAAAGAACAGAAAGACAGGAGTTCATTTTTGATGATAACTATTATTAGGATATTTTCACAATTTAATAGAATTCCACTTGTATAGTCCCTTGACCATGCGATCTCAGAATATTTCCCACTCAAATAAGTGCTTTATTTAGAAATGTAATCACTGAATATTAAAAAAAAAATGACATTTTCCTCAGAGCAAGAACTCATTAATTGACACTGAAATAATCAGATTTTCCGTTTCAGCTGATTATGGCACACTAGAAACAGCAGATGCTGGAAGCTTGGCCAAAACACAAAGTGCTGGATAAATATGGCAGGTCAGACAGCTTCTGGGAAGAAATAGACAAATAGGTTCGGGTTGCGACCTTCTTCAGATTCTTCATATTAGTTAGAAAGTTGGTAGGAAGGCCCCTGCTTCTGTTTAGATCATGCTGCAGGATTTTTTATCGACACGAGAGAACAGACTGGATTAACAAC
>CM075977.1:31099035-31246396 GCA_038087875.1 Malacoraja senta | reverse complement strand
GTCTATATCTCTCATTTCCCTTATCCCGAACCAGTCTGAAGAAGGGTCTTGACCCGAAACGTCACCCATTCGTTTTCTCCATAGATGCTGCCTGTCCCGCTGAGTTACTCTAGCTTTTTGTGTCTATCTACACGCATTACTTAACTGTATGACTCTCGCTGCTCGTAAAAATGAAGCCAAGATGAACATAGTGAAGCACATACAAGCCTGAGATAATGTATTGGAGAAATATTTGGGTGGTGGGATTTTCAATAAAGAAATTCAAAGAAGGTGGTGAATAAATCTGATACACAGTAATCGAAGCTTAGTTTAAATGACATCACTCTTGTGGGTTGCAAGAGTCATTTTGACTTGGATTGATGCCATTGTCATTTGGTTGCATATATCTATATATTCTGCATGTCCGTTTTTTTTAATTTAGCGATGCCCTTAAACAACACCCAGGCTAATTAATGTAGATATATTTTGAATTTGAAGGTCCAAGATTATATTGGATTATAAGAACTAACCTGCAGGATTTTTTGCATACAATTTATTATAAAGCAATTTATTGGCTGAGGAGCATTAAACAATACTCCTTTCTTTAGTTTTCAATTCTGTTAGTCTAATATTAAGTAAAACCAGTGATTCCAGATTTTTTTCTTCCACTGTAAGCTAGGCTGAGATTTTTATTTTTATTTTCAGGTTTTACATTTTCCTGAATTGTGATCATAGGAATTGTCAAATCAGTTGCAAACACATAGTCAATATGATAATATAGAAAATAATAATGTTGCAAAATATGTAAGCAGTCAAAACTTTGCAGGTGTCCTTACGTTTACCTGAAAATTGAGCTAATATTCAATAGTAAACAGAACACATTTTAAACATGTTCGATAAGCAATAAATAACAGCAGCTCTTTTCAAATTAATATAACAAGGTGCTGATGTAAATAATCAGCTGCTGTATCATCCCTCCCCAGAACTTTGTTCAGCTGTCTCTACATAATGCGGGCCACTGAATGTGCACTGTATCAGTATCCCCCACAGGGCTAGAGAAAAGATTTATATTCTCTCTATGGCCGGGAGGAAAACAGCTGCCTCTGTCACAGCAGAGTTGCAAAAAAGACAGTTACTTTTTGATGCTTTTCTGCTTGTTAATTCTGACATTTTTTAGGGAAAGCAAGGAATAATTTGATTTAACCTTAACACGTATCTTAAAGGGAAGATATACAATAATTCACTGCTGGTCTCCAATCCCAGACAGTTTATTTCCCATCCCAATCTTCCCACTAATTTGGAAAGTTAACAGGAGGCCAAGCACTTCCCACAGGAAAACCATTGCTCTGATATTTTTATGTATCTAAGAAACAGCCCTGGCAACAAGAAATAGGCCATCTAGCCCCTTGAGCCTGTTCTGCTGACATCTATTTATATTGTGGGTGATCTGTGATTGAGCTCCATAAGATAGCCTTTTTCTGTTATCCCTTACAAGTTAACAGAAATCTTTTGATGTCAGGCTTAAAATGAAAACTTGACCCACAATCAGCTGCCATTTATGGGGGAAAAATGAAATTTCTAGAAACCTTTATATGCAGCTGAGTTTTATAACTTTGCAAAAAATTAATTTATGTTTTTGCTATGTTCCTTAATCCGGATCCACCAGCCCTGTCAGTTCCCCCTAACATTTTGAAACCTGATTAAAGTGACAAATGATATTCCCTTGTCACCAATCGACCACCCCCAATCCCTTTACCAAGAATATCAGCTATTTAAAAAAATTGTCAGCTGCTTCTGACGTACAAAAAAAAGTAACAGCTCGAGGAACTTGGCAGGCCATCTGTGGAAGGAAAAGGGCAGATGATGTTTTGGGTTGGAACCCTTCTTCCTTCGGATCTACAGCCTCTTCTGTTTCTGCCTTGCTTGTCTATCCTGTCTCCAGGCTTTCCAAGATTCCTTGAGCATAATTGAAACTCTGCAACTCTATGCTCTGACATTGTGCAATTGCTCACTCACTGGCAGCTTGCCCAAAGCACTGCATGTTTCCAGGTGTATGTCAATCAACCCTATAGTTCACCTGGGCCCTCATTTTCCTCTGTAGTAAACCTGATATGCAAACTCTCCTCTGTCACCTATAGCAACCAATAGTTCTAGCTGCTGCATATTTGTACTTGGTGATGCGTCACTTGAAAATCAATTCTCTAGCCTCCCCTGTGAAATACATTTGGTGCAAATTTAGAAGCCGCTGTTCGCTGTGGTCATTTTCGGGAACACAAGCTATTTCACAAATGGCAAAGGTAGACGCATATTTTCAACAGTCCATGCTGACTGTCCACCACCAATTCACACTAATAGGTTCATAAGACATAGGAGCAGAATTAGCCCATTTGTGAAGAAAGACCCGACGGGCCTTGGCCTGCAGAGGGGAAATGCAGAAGCTGCCGTGCTCGGCCCCGAAGACTGGAGAGCTGATGAGGATGGCAACGACGGATATGAGTGGGCTGGTAAGAGAGGGACCAAGGTATTGCCTCAGCGCCTTCAAGGTCAGCTGCAGGAGGCGTCCCCGGAACACAAAGGCATTTGACGAGGAGTGGGACGTCAGTTTGTGGGCTGAGCCAGTTGAGGAAGATGGAGGAAGCCCTGAAGTAGTCTGGCACTTTCCTTGATCAGGAATGTTTAAGAAAGAACTGCAGATGCTGGAAAAATCAAAGGTAGACAAAAATGCTGGAGAAACTCAGCGGGTGAGGCAGCATCTATGGAGCGAAGGAATAGGTGACGTTTCAGGTCGAGACCTTCAGACTGATGTGGGGGGGGGGTGGCAGGAAGAAGAAAGGAAGAGGCGGAGACAGTGGGCTGTGGGAGAGCTGGGAAGGGGAGGGGAAGGAGGGAGAAAGCAAGGACTACCAGAAATTTGAGAGGTCAATGTTCATACCACTGGGGTGTAAAGTACCCAAGCGAAATATGAGGTGCTGCTCCTCCAATTTGCGGTGGGACAGAAAGGTCGGATATGGAATGGGAGGGGTAGTTGAATTGCTGAACCACCGGGAGATCAGGTTGGTTAATGCGAACTGTGAGGAGGTGTTGGGCGAAGTGATCGCCAAGCCTGCACTTGGTCTCACCGATGTAGAGCAGTTGACACCTGGAGCAGCGGATGCAATAGATGAGGTTGGAGGAGCAGCACCTCATCTTACCAGCCCACTCCAACCTCTGCCTCACCTGGAAAGACTGCTTAGGGCCTTGGATGGAGTCGAGGGGGGAGGTAAAGCGACAAGTGGAGCATTTCCTGCAGTTGCAAGGGAAAGTACCAGGTTTGGGTGGGTAGGGACGAATTGACCAGGGAGTTGCGGAGGGAGCGGTCTCTGTGGAAAGCCGAAAGGGGAGGAGATGGGAAGATGTGGCCAGTGGTGGGTTCCCATTGGAGGTGGCTAAAATGTCGGAAGATTATCTGTTGGATGTGGCGGCTGGTAGGGTAGAAGGTGAGGTCAAGGGGGAGTCTGTCCTTCTTACGAGTGGGGGGATGGGGAGTGAGAGCAGAGTTACGGGACATTGAAGAGACCCTGGTGAGAGCCTTATCTACAGTCGAAGAGGGGAACCCCCATTCCCTAAAGAATGAGGACATCTCGCTTCGCCCAACACCACTGCACAGTTCACATTATCAAACCTGATCTCCCGGTGGCTCAGCACTTAAACTCCCCCTCCCATTCCGTATCCGACCTTTCAGAGTGGTCCATGGTCAGAGTGAGTCCCACTACAAATTGGAGGAGCAGCACCTCCTTCCCCTCCTCTTCCCAGCTCTCCCACAGCCCACTGTCTCCACCTCTTCCTTTCTTCTTCCCGCCTCCCCCCCACCCCCACATCAGTCTGAAGAAGGATCTCGACCCGAAACGTCACCTATTCCTTTGCTCCATAGATGCTGCCTCACCCGCTGAGTTTCTCCAGCATTTTTGTCTATCCTGGATCAGGAACTACTCCAGTAGACTGAGCAACTGGACCGGACTTTGGAATTTTTGTAAATGGTACCAAAATATGGCGACTCGTGTGGTCTATGCAAAAAGAATCACGCTGCAGTGCACTCGTGACAATGTAGCAATGTTACAAAATTTTGAGATTTTAGAAATCAAGTCTGCAATTTATCCCATCAGGTAAAGCATAAAAAGAAGTTTAATTTGACACCTAATTCACTTTCATATCTTCAGTATTAAAAAAGTTATGGCCATTTTCATACTCTGAAATTAGTATCTTGTTCCCTATTGCTTTTCCATTGACTTAACTCAAAAGCTGTGATCGAGGACAGTCAAAAGCCCATAACTTTCTTAAAAATTAAGAGAACTGAATGAAATTTTCAGTTATTATAGATTGAAGCATTCTGAAACAAATATGAAACAATCTTACTTGGATGACCTGAAATTAAAGCATATAATTAGTTAGTTACCTAATTGTAGCTAATTACAAAATTCAATTACTAGATCTAATCATCTATCCATTTCTTAAGAAAAGGTTAACATTTTTAATTAGCCTAAGTGTCCAAATAACATTCACACAAGAATTCACAAAATAACATGATTTTTAAATCTCATTGTCATGAATTTATAGGCCAAATGGAAGGAATTTAGTGTTTAATTCCCATAAATTAATGGCCATTTAAATCATCTTGCGAGTGGGTTTTTGTGGAACGCTATTGATTGGAACATTGCGGTTGCGGTGAATTTAAACACCATATCGGCAGGTAAAACACTGCCGGTTCGTATATTTACATCATCATATTTTCGCCGATGAAATTTTGATTAAAGTAATCCTAAAAAGCAAGTTTATATGTAAAATAGACGACTTACCTTATGTTTTGTCCCGCACGTGAGATCCGTCCCGTTGTCGGCGTTGAAGTAGCTTTTTTTTTAATTTTTTTTTTTAATTTTTATTTATTAGAAGTACATTACATTAGAACCACATACATTAGTACTCGTCACTTATGTCTTCTTACAATTAATGTACTCCATTTATTTTTTACACTAGAAAAAGAAAAAATTGAAAGAAAGAAGAACGTGAAAAGTGAAAGTGTAGAAAATGTGACAACAAAAAAGGACGAAGACCCTATAAGAGCAAAATTAAAAAACAAAAGAAAAAGAGTTAAGAAATAGACCCTAGAAAAGAAAGAGAAAGAGAAAGAGGAAAAAGAGAGAAACAAATATTTTTATGAGCATTACGTAAATGGGACATACCAACTCTTCAACTAGCATCCCCCCTTACCTGACCTTAATTTTTTTTTAAAGTACTTTTGCACCCTATATTTGTAATAATTCTATAAATGCAGACCACGTCAGGTGGAAGTGATCTGGTTTACCTGCTAGGAGGAGTCTTATCTCTTCTAGGTGTAATGTTTCGAACATATTTGAAGTCCACATATTTATAGTTGGTATTGGAGCCTTCTTCCAAAATTTTAGAATTAGCTTTTTTCCAGTTATTAACCCATAGTCCATTAGTTTCTTTTGAAACACATTTAGTTCTGGGCCATCTTCCGTTATTCGTAGCTTTTTATTTTACTCCAGCGATTTAATTGTCCCGCGGTTTAAAAAAAAAAATTCCCAGAACGGCAGTCGGAACGAATTTTCAGCATCAGGTAGTAGCCCGAGAAAATATATCTCGGACAGGCAGGAGAAAACGGCATTTTAATCCCACCCACCCCCTCAAAGGCGCCAAAGTCGCGCACACGGCCAGTGGCAGAACTGCAGCGCCGCTGAAGGTAAGTATTGTAACATACCTAGACAATGACGTCGCACCATTGGGCCATTGAGTTTGCTCTGCCATTTGAACATGGCTGATCTATTTTATCCCTCAACCCCATTTTCCTGCCACGTAACCTTTGACACCCTTATTAATCAAGAACCTATCAATCACTGCTTCAAAAATACCTAATGACATGGCCTCCACAGCCATCTGTGGCTATTAATTCCACAGATTCACAACCAACTAGCTAAATACATTCTTCCCAATCTCCATTCTAAAGGTACATCTTTTTATTCGGAGGCTGTATCCTCTGATCTTAGACTCTCCCAATACTCAAAGCATTCTCTCCACATCCACTTTATCTAGCCCTTCATTATTTGGTAGGTTTCAATGAGATTCCCTCTCATCCTTCTCAACTCCTGCGAGTACAAGCCCAGAGCATCAGGCGCTCTTCATATATTAACCCAATCATCCACGGGATCAATCTCGTAAACCTCCGGACCATCTTCAATGTCAGAAAATCTTTTCTCAGATCTGGGGCCCTAAACTGCTCACAATAATCCAAATGTGGTCTAACCAGCACCTTATAAAGCCTAGTCCCATTTTGTTATTCCCCCACATCCTCATTAACTACCTCCAGATTCTACCACTCAGTTACAAACTATGTAAAATTTGCAATAGTCAATTGACCTACCAACCTAGATGTCTGTGGGATGAGTGAGAGAATAGACATGGCCAAAACACTGCTCTCCCCATGATGGCCAGAATGTTTTCTTCCCCAAGTATTGGTTGTGCAGGTGAGCTTGGTTTCACTAATTCCAGCCTTCTACCTCAAAAGCCATTGAATTTTCCTTGTTTTGATGAAAAACACACAAAATTCATGATTCCTAAATATTTCAAAAGGCTGGAAATGGATTGAACCAAGTATTATCAATCCCCAAAGTTTCCGTTGAGAATATGACTCATTATAAGCTAGTTGCTTTCAACTCTTGCTTTTCCTCCAATGTTAGGTTTTTATCTCACTTGCATAGCAGATTTCCAGCTGTGCTTTTAATAAGCTATTGGCCTACTGTTGTCAGTCTGTAGGGTAAGTCAATTCTTTTTCTGTGATAAACGTAAAATGCACTTTTTTCGAATGTTCGCATTAAATTACCTTATCCTCTATCATCTTTAACTGCAACCTTGTGTGTCTTGAATTTTTGCAGCTGCCAGTAGAGTAGAGTAGCAGGCTCTTCAATTTGAAGTGCATGCCCCCAATCCCGCCTTCACAGGTCAATCCCCTCATCATATCCCAGTCTTTGTGAACCATTTTCAAGCAGTTGGCAACCTGCTCTTCCAGTCATACTGCAATATTTTGCAACGCAATTTCACTGATGAAATGACGACAGAAGCTTTGTGTTTTTAACTCGTCATGCACATATTTCTCTTCAGTTTGGAATGTACTCCCAAAACTGTCAGAAGGGTAAGCAATGTTCATAATTAATAAACATTTAAACTACCCATAACATGAAACTAGTTGTTATTTCTCAATATCACAATCTAAAGGCTTACTTTCATATCACCCTCCCAACCACCCATAAAATTCAGATGTCATTTTAGTCATGTAGGAAATAATGTGCACTAAAAAAAACATTTATTTTTTAAATCCTTAATTCATTAGGTCATACTTACAACTATTAATTGCGTCTCCAAGCAACACGTTTGTGGGTGGGTTGACACTTATATCGTAAGAGAAAAAAAATAACCTGATGAATCAAATGTGGAAATGTATTTGCTAATTGGGACAGCTGCTCTTAAATAATCAAGATGACAAAGTTAACAAACCAGTCTTAAATTAGTATAGCTATTTCTATAGGTTTGTGTTACTTCCAAATTATGGCAAAAACAATTATAAATCGCAACTACTGGAGAATAAAGCTTGAATCCAATTAAATGTACAGTTTATAGATATACTGATCCAGTGATCAAAATTGATTTCAGAAATACCTCCAGAAAAGTCATTATAATCAATATTTAGTTCAGTGTTAAAATACTTTCAAAATGGATTTTGAACTTATGAAAAAAATTATCTTTGTTTTGTTAATCTTTCACCAACCCAACAAAGTGGGTCTGTTGTCTTGTTGTCTCAATGTTGTCTTTGTAGTAATTACAACAACCAGATTGTGCACAGCAAATCCCACTAATATTAATATGATCGTAGAAAATATAATCACAGAAATTCCCAACATATTTGCTAGCTGCTCATCTCATTAGCTCCATCATTGACAAAAGAGGTATCAACATAGAAATATAGAAACATAGAAAATAATTGCAGGAGTAGGCCATTCGGCCCTTCGAGCCTGCACCGCCATTCAATATGATCATGGCTGATCATCCAACTCAGTATCCTGTACCTGCTTTCTCTCCATACCCCCTGATCCCTTTAGCCACAAGGACCACATCTACCTCCCTCGTAAATATAGCCAATGAACTGGCCTCAACTACATTCTGTGGCAGAAAATTGCAGAGATTCACCACTCTCTGTATAAAAAATGTTTTTCTCATCTCGGTCCTAAATGATTTCCCCTTTATCCTTAAACTGTGACCCCTTGTTCTGGACTCCCCCAACATCGGGAACAATCTTCCTGCATCTAGTCTGTCCAACCCCTTAAGAATTTTGTACGTTTCTATAAGATCCCCCCTCAGTCTTCTGAATTCCAACGTGTACAAGCCGAGTCTATCCAGTCTCTCCTCATATGAAAGTCCTGCCATCCCAGGAATCAGTCTGGTGAACCTTCTCTGTACTCCCTCTATGGCAAGAATGTCTTTCCTCAGATTAGGAGACCAAAACTGTACGCAATACTCCAGGTGTGGTCTCACCAAGACCCTGTACAACTGCAGTAGAACTTCCCTGCTCCTATACTCAAATCCTTTTGCTATGAATGCTAACATACCATTCGCTTTCTTCACTGCCTGCTGCATCTGCATGCCCGCTTTCAATGACTGGTGTACCATGACACCCAGGTCTCGTTGCATCTCCCCTTTTCCTAATCGGCCACCAATCAGGTAATAGTCTACTTTCCTGTTTTTGCGACCAAAGTGGATAACCTCACATGTATCCACATTATACTGCATCTGCCATGTATTTGCCCACTCACCCAGCCTATCCATGTCATCTTGCAGCCTCCTAGCACCCTCCTCACAGCTAACACTACCCCCCAGCTTCGTGTCATCCGCAAACTTGGAGATGTTGCATTCAATTCCCTAGTCCAGATCATTAATATATATTGTAAATAGCTGAGGTCCCAGCACTGAGCCTTGCGGTACCCCACTAGTCACTGCCTGCCATTCTGAAAAGGACCCGTTTACTCCTACTCTTTGCTTCCTGTCTGCCAGCCAGTTCTCTATCCACATCAATACTGAACCCCCAATACCGTGTGCTTTAAGTTTGTATATTAATCTCTTATGTGGGACCTTGTTGAAAGCCTTCTGAAAGTCCAGATATAACACATCCACTGGTTCTCCCTTATTCACTCTACTAGTTACATCCTCGAAAAATTTTATAAGATTCGTCAGACATGATTTACCTTTCATAAATCCATGATGACTTTGTCCAATGATTTCACCATTTTCCAAATGTGTTGCTATCCCATCTTTAATAACTGACTCTACCAGTTTCCCCTCTACCGATGTTAGACTAACTGGTCTGTAATTCCCCGTTTTCTCTCTCCCTCCCTTTTTAAAAAGTGGGGTTACATTAGCTACCCTCCAATCATCAGGAACTACTCCAGAATCTAAAGAGTTTTGAAAAATTATCACTAATGCATCCACTATTTCTGGGGCTACTTCCTTAAGTACTCTGGGATGCAGCCTATCGGGCCCTGGGGATTTATCGGCCTTTAATCCATTCAATTTACCTAACACCACTTCCCGGCTAACCTGGATTTCCCTCAGTTCCTCCATCTCATTTGACCCCCGGTCCCCTGCTATTTCCGGCAGATTAATTAAGCCTTCCTTAGTGAAGACAGAACCAAAGTAGTTATTCAATTGGTCTGCCATGTCCTTGTTCCCCATGATCAGTTCACCTGTTTCTAACTGCAAGGGACCTACATTTGTTTTAACTAATCTTTTTCTCTTGACATATCTATAAAAACTTTTGCAGTCAGTTTTTATGTTCCCTGCCAGTTTTCTTTCATAATCTATTTTCCCTTTCCTAATTAAACCTTTTGTCCTCCTCGGCTGGACTCTGAATTTCTCCCAGTCCTCTGGAAGGCTGCTTTTTCTGGCTAATTTGTACGCTTCACCTTTTGTTTTGATACTATCCCTGATTTCCCTTGTTATCCACGGATGCACTACCTTCCCTGATTTATTCTTTTGCCAAACTGGGATGAACAATTGTTGTAGTTCATCCATGCAGCCTTTAAATGCCTTCCATTGCATATCCACCGTCAACCCTTTAAGAATCAATTGCCAGTCTATCTTGGCCAATTCACGTCTCATACCCTCAAAGTTACCTCTCTTTAAGTTCAGAACCCTTGTTGCTGAATTAATTATGTCACTCTCCATCCTAATGAAGAACTCAACCATATTATGGTCACTCTTGCCCAAGGGGCCACGCACAACAAGCCTGCTAACTAACCCTTCCTCATTACTCAATACCCAGTCTAGAATAGCCTGCTCTCTCGTTGGTTCCTCTACATGTTGATTTAGAAAACTATCCCGCATACATTCCAAGAAATCCTCTTCCTCAGCATCCCTGCCAATTTGATTCACCCAATCTATATGTAGATTGAAGTCACCCATTATAACTGTTTTACCTTTGTTGCACGCATTTCTAATTTCCTGTTTGATGCCATCCCCAACTCCACTACTACTGTTAGGTGGTCTGTACACAACTCCCACTAGCGTTTTCTGCCCCTTAGTGTTTCGCAGCTCTACCCATATCGATTCCACATCCTCCAAGCTAATGTCCTTCCTTTCTATTGCGTTAATCTCCTCTCTAACCAGCAACGCTACCACACCTCCTTTTCCTTTCTGTCTATCCCTCCTGAATATTGAATATCCCTGGATGTTCAGCTCCCAGCCTTGGTCACCCTGGAGCCATGTCTCCGTGATCCCAAGTATATCATAGTCATTAATAGCTATCTGCACGTTCAACTCATCCACCTTATTATGAATCAAGCTTAATACCACTTCCTACCTCTGCACATAGAAACATTTTTTGTCAATATGATGAGGATTTCCTCTTCTACGACCTGTCAACAATGACTTTCAAGCTGTTGTCCCTCTTTGGGTAAATAACTTTTTCTTCAACTAATCTTTCTTCCAAATACCTTAAAGGGCCTGTCCCACTTAGGCGACTTTTTCCGCAAGTGCAGGAGTCTCTGTGCTCGCCTCATGATCGTCACATGGTCACCACATGCCTCTGGTGAGTCTTCTTCATGGTCGAGAGGAGTTCCCACATTCTGGGAACTAGTCGCGGCCTCACTATGGTCGTAACAAATGTTTCAACGTTGAAAATTTTTCTGCGACGAAAAATAGGTCGCCATGGAGAAAATCGATACTTTTGTAGTCGTAGGTGGAGTGGTAGTGGGGTCGCCGTGTCGTTGTAGGTAGTCGCAGCCGTAGGTGGTTTTAGTTAATCTCCTTTCCTGACCGGGCATTTTCATTGGCCCATTGGGGAAAAAAAACGTAAGCACGAGTTTTCAGAACCAAGGAAAACCGACCGGTAATGATAAATGCCCGCTAAACTTCACAGCTGTGGCTTATTAAAAGTTGTCTGGCTGCTTAAAAGTGTCTCCACTCCTTCCTCCCCCCCCCTTCTCTCCCCTTCTATTCCCTTCTCCCCCCCTTCTCCCCTCCATCTTCCTCCCCACTCTTTTAAAGGACTCACCATCTACTGTGCTAGCATGTGAATTTCAGACAACGCCCCCCTGCTTTCCTTGGCCCCCGCCTTAGCGATGTGTTTGTGTGTGTGTGTGTGTGTGTGTGTGTGTGTGTGTGTGTGTGTGTGTGTGTGTGTGTGTGTGTGTGTGTGTGTGTGTGTGTGTGTGTGTTCCGCTCTGACGGTCGCCGTTCCAGTTCGCGGTTTTTCAGGCAAGTGCCTCGAGCTTGAAGGTCGCAGGCAGTCCGCTGAAAAGTCGCCTAAGTAGGACAGGCCCTTAAATCTTCACCCCTGCTGATTGACCTCTCCGATAAATGAAATATTTCCTTTATGTTTGCCCTATACATGCCATAATCCCATGAAACGATCAATCTTTCCTTGCAAGAATAGTTGTCCTTAGCAACATCCTTGTAAATCTCCTCTAACTCATCTCTTGTGCTTTCACATCTTCCCTGTAATGTGGCATAACTAATCTTTAACACAATTCGAGAATGGTCTCCTGCTCTTCTCTGCCAACAAATAATAACCAGGTGATCTGGATTTTCTGATGATGTTGATATAGTTATAAATTGTGTCCTTGATATGTGTAGACTAATGTCGCTAACCTCACTTTTAGGCTGTGGGCCGAGGAGCTTTTTCGTGACCCAACTCACGGAACTACCTAAATTTTTAACATATTGTGTAAAAATATTATATAAATCATACCTGAAACTCGTCAAGACCAAAACCTGCACATTTTTAAGAAATATGATAAAAACCTCAAAATGACTGAGTAGTAATTACCCAATCAATGCACGTTTGACATTGAGGTCGGACGCAAATTGACCAATCCCGCGCTTTGTTTTATGGTCGCTAGGCAGCAAGGACCCTGGGATCATGGCTGCCTCCTCATTACATCAAAATAATAACAATGTTTCCAAGGAATAAAGGTAATGTTCACCTTGCTGTTCATTTTGTTTCTCAATTGATTTATCTTTATAAAGTTATAATGTGAACTGTTAAATAAAAATGATAAATAACAAATGTATAGCTAGGGTTAGGGTCAGTCAGTCAGTCGATCAATCAGTCAGTCAGTCGGGCTTGTCGGTAGGCCGATGGATGCCGTGGAGGATTGGTCTGGCTGTCGGGCTGCCGGTGGGTGGTAAGAGTTGGGCCGGGCTTCTGCCGGGTTGGTGAGCGTCCGGCCGCCGGGTTGGTGAGCGTCCGGCCGCCGGGTTGGTGAGCGTCCGGCCGCCGGGTTGGTGAGCGTCGTGCCGGGCCTCCGCCGGGTTGGTGAGCATCGGGCCTGGCCTCCGCCGGGTTGGTGAGCGTCTGGCCGGGCCTCCACCGGGTTGGTGAGCGTCTGGCCAGGCCTCCAGTGGGTACAGCGAGGGGTCGGTCGGGCTGTCAGGATGCCGGTGTTGCAGCAAGCGAGCGGGCGGTCTGATGGAGCCGGCGCTATGGGATTGCTGAAGGTGGCCCGGGCGGCGTGCAGGGCAGTGCTGCTCCCCACCATCATCACCACGATGATCCAGAAGAGTATGCTGGCCGAGGTGGACGTGCTGCGGGGCCACACGTACGGAGCCCGCAGCCGGTCCCAAAGTGGCTCTAGCTGTGGGCAGCTCTGGAAGGGGGGCGAGTTAGGGTTAGGCATTTTCCTGCCTTAGCCTTCCCCCAGCCTGGCACTGCCCCAGTCCCACTATGACCATGACCCCCACTTTGCACACTGGCAGTCAGTGGGGTTCAGTAAACGGGGGAACCCATAGGAACTGCACTCACCCATTGATTAGGCTGGTTCAAGAGGACCTCTGCAGCAGTCTCATTAAATACTCACAATTATATTAATTATATTATTTTTATATAATATAATTATACATGATTACAGTCATATTCACGTCATATATATATATATATATAGATGGTTTCAAGAGACTGCAATACGGAAATAGGCTCCCCATGGGGTAATATGGGCATTGGACACTAGATGGCGCTTACTTTTTCGATCTCATTTTCTAATTAGTTTAATTAATTAATGTGCAACTTTTGGCACTGACGAGTTATGACGTCCTTCTCAATTATATTTTATCTAAATGTGTGCAAAATTTCATGTAGTTCCGAGACATGGGTCACGAAATTGATTTCAGGACACATTTTTGATGCTCGGCCCACAGCCTATTTGCATAATGTCATTCTGCATTCACCGAGATTGCTGATGGACATTTGTTCAAATATCTCAGCTAAAAGATGCACATTAGCAAGATTAAATCTGCTAAAGATCTGGCCTTCAACAATCTGTCAGGACAAATGATAATGGATTTGAAGCAAGAAATGATTTGTTTTCTCTTAATCTTCATTTTCTTTCTCTTGAAAGGACTCATTTTTAAAGACATTAAGAATTAATAATGTGCACCAGCAATATGATAATGGAGGTTTTAACGTAAAAGGTGATTCTGGTCTCTGCTTACCTTCCATCCATTGCAAAAAAACATTCTGCAAGAAGGGCTGCAAATAAAAGTCAGGAAACTGCAGACCAACATCAATGGGAGTAAGTTACTAAAGAGGATTCTGAAAGATGGGATCGATCTGCATTTGGGTGGATCAGGGATTGCCAGCATGACTTTGTTTGTGGGAACTTGTGTCTCATGAACTTAATTAGTTCAAGAGGATTGATAAAGGCTGTCTATGTGGACTTTAGTAAAAGATTTTTTATGAGATCTTGCATGATAAACTAGTCCGCAAGTTATATTACACGGAATCCAAGGTGAGTTAGCCAATTTGGATGCCAGGAGAGAACTTACACAGTAAATGACAGTACCTGTGGAGTATCGCTGAATAGAGAGCCTTAGGACTACAAGTGCATAGTTCCCTGAAATTGGCAGCATATGTAGAATGCATGTGACATGCTTTCATTGAACGGGTCATTGAGTACAAGGGTCGGAACATCATGTTACAATTGTATAGGACATAGGAGAGAATGTACCTGGAGTATTATGTGCAATTCCGTTTGCCATAACACAGGAAGGTTTTGATTATACTAGACACGGTGCAGAATATATTCGGAAGGATGTTGCTGGACTAGACAGCTTGAGTTATAAGGATAGGGATTGTTTTCACTGGAACATAGGAGGTTGAGGTTGAGAGATTTATACAGTTATGAGGGACACAGGTAAGGTTGATAGTCACATCCTTTTTTTCAGGCTGGGGAGTTTAAAACCAGAGGACAGAGATGTAAAGTGATGGGAGAAGATTTAAAAGGGACCCAAGGAACAAGTTTTTCACAGAGGGTGCTGGCTATTTGGAATAAGCTGCCAGAGCAACAGTTAGAGGCGGGTACAATTAAACATTTAAAAGGCTTTTGAACATTGATAGAAAACATTCAGATGGGTATCGGCCCAATGCAAGCAAATGGGACCAGCTCAGGAAGGCACTTTGGTCGGTATGGATGAGTTGGGTGAAGGGCTTGTTTCTGTGCTGCATAGTCTTCGTCCCAAGGGTACTAATGAGGAGCCGGATTCTTGACTTCAATCTTTGAAATCCTGGGAGCGGAGGATAGTAATTTGGGACACCTGAGCCTGCAATTGAGGGAAGGGAACCTGAACTCTCCTGGTGACTTAATACCACATTTGTTGCATATTTGCCCATGGGCAAATTGAATGGTACCTCTTTAAACATCTAGATCTTTCACATATTATTTAGTAACTTCTATGAACTCCAAACAAAGTTATTTATTGCATTTGGAAAGGTTACGCTGCAGTCCAAATGACTCATTGCTGGAACTATTTGACCTAAACCAGTTAATCATCAAAGCTTTCCTCAACTGAAATAAGAGTAAACCTCTTCTGTGTTATGAATGTGGATCAACTAGCATTTAACATAATTCTTCATTCTGAAGTCTTCCACATACCCATGAAGTGAGCAGAGACTGGGACACATTCCCAAGAATAACATACATGGGACTATTTTCCTTGACTCTTTTGATGTTAGTCCATTCCTACATTGTATATAAACCCTGACTATTTTTGAGCGGTTACATCTTTCCCCTCATGTTGATTGAACACTGTTTATTAAAATATGTAAGCACTGCTCTGAATTTCATAACATTAGAGCAGTCATTTATAGACCCCCACACCAAATTGCTCATTTGTTTTAAGAACATTTGATTTTGGTTGAAATCCCAGAAATACCGTACAGCTATCATATATTAATTTTAATGTAAGATGTGAAAGTGATTAAACCATCTACATATTATTGAGTTAACATAGCTCAATGCATTATGCTTGAAAGGTAAAATCTTTCTACTTTTTGTGAGGATTATGTTTTCAGATAAGCTGTTGCTGTTTTTTAATGACCCATGATAGTTCCTCACAGGAACTAGTGCATTCCTCGACCTACATTCCTTTTATGGACTTTATCATCAAAATGTTCTGTATTACAAGTTATGTTATAAGCATGGAATCATAGTCAGAGAGTCATACAGTACGGTAACAAGCCCTTCATCCCAAATCATCCATGCCGACCAAGATTCCCCATCTTAGCCAGTTCCATTTCCTTCATTTCAACGGTTTCATTTTATTGTCACATGTACCAATTAAGGTACAGTGATATGCGAATTACCATACAGCCATACGAAAAAAAAAGCAACAAGACACACAACTACATAAAAGTTAACACAAACATCCACCACAGTGGATTCCCCACATTCCTCACTGTGATGGGGCAAAAAAGTCCATTCTTCTTCCTCTTTATTCTCCCGCGGTCAGGACAGTCTAACCATTCGTCAGGGTGGTTGAAGCTCCCGCATCGGGGCAGTTGAAACTCCCGTGTTGGGGGGTCGAACCTCCTGTGGCTTGGCGTTCCCGAAATCGTTCTCTGAGCAGAGACCGCGGGCTCTGTGATATTAAGTCTGCAAACACCCATGGTTGGAGCTCCGAGTTCGATCCCTGGCGAAGGGATCGCAAGCTCTGTGATGTTAGAGTCCCGCAGGCTCCCTCGGTGGAGCTCTCAAAAGTCGGTCTTCAACAAAGGCCACCAACTCCTCGATGTTAGGCCGCAGTGCGGACAGAGATACGATACGGAAAAACATTGTATTTCCATCGAGGTAAGAGATTAGAAAAAGTTTCCCCCAACCCCCTCCCCACTCCCCCGCATAAAAACAAGCTAAAAACCACTAAAAACATACATATAACACATACTGTTAAAACTGAAGGAAGGGGCAGACAGACTGTTGGCGAGGCAGCCATTGCTGGCGCTACCCGGCATTTGACCGATATCTCTCTAAACCTTTCCTATCTATATACTGGCCAAATGTCTTTTAAATATTATTATTGTACTTGCCTCACCTACTTCCTCTGGCAGCTCGTTCCACATACCTACCAGTCTCTGTGAAAAAGTTGTCCCCTTGGGTGTCTATAAAATCTTTTCCCTCTCACATTAAACTTTGCCCATTAGTTCTTGATTCCCCTACCCTGTGAAAAAGGCTCTGTACATTCACCGTATCTATTCCCCTAATGATTCAGTAATCTCTATAAGATCACTCATCAGTCTCCTGCACTCCAAGAAATAAAGTCCTAGCCTGCCGAACCTTTCCCTGCAGTTCAGGCCCTCAAGTCTGGGCAACATCCTCCACAATCTTTTCTGCACCCTTTTCAGCCTAATGGTGTCTTTCCTATAGCAAGGTGATCAAAACTGAATAAAATGCTCCATTGGTGGTCCCACCACCATTGTGTACAACTGTAACAGAATGTCCCAACTGCTCTATTCAGTGTCCTGACTGATGAAAACCAATGTGCCAAAAGCTTTCATCAGCACCCCATCTACCCATGACACCATTGTCAGGGAACAATGTACTTTAGTGTACTATCTTAATCATTTTCCAAGGGAGAATGTTGAGCCAGAGATTTTGTGGTTTTCTCTGAACATACTAATTTGAATTCACAGGCACTGGTGCACATTGTCAGCCAAAGTTTTGAATTGATTCTGTTTTATTCCCTTGTAAAACATAACATTATTTTGACCTCTACTTGATATTAGTTCTGACACTGACAATTAATGTTTGGTTACATTGATACATAGTTTGCATTTGCATTTTCCAGCTAAATTATAATATACATATTTAAAGACTGCCTTAGTATATTTTGTATATCAAAGTCAGAGGATACTTTATGTCCGTTTACCCACACTACCTGTAAACTACCCTTCTCCTAATATCTTTCTCCACTTTCTTCACCTCATTTTCTCCAAGTTAAAGGTGTAGCTTGTGGACACTTGCAGGCCCCAGCTATGCCTGCCTTTTTGTTGGTTACATCGAACAGTCCTTGTACCAAACTTATAATGTACACCATTCTCCCACTCTTGCTCTGCTACATCAAGGATTGCAATAAGGCTGCCTCCTGCACCCACGCAGACCTCGTTGATTTAATTAACTTTATTATTAACTTCCACTCTGTCCGCAAATTCATTTGGACTATCTCTGACAACTCAACCCTTTTCCTCATCTCCTTGTCTCCATCACAGAGGACAGACTATGGAGTGACATCTACTACAAACCTACCAACTCCCACAGTTATCTGGACTACATCTCCTTTCACGCTGCCTCTTGCAAAGACGGTATCCCCGACTCTATCTACGGCGCATCTATTCCCAAGATGAGACTTTCCATTCCAGGACACCCAAAATGTTTTCTTTAGTAAACATTTCTTCTTCCCTGCTGTCATAGAGGGATCCCTCACCGACCTATCCTCCCCGTAGTTTTGCTCTCGCTTCCCCCTCCCCCAGACAGAACAAAGATGGAGCTCCCCTCGTCCTTACTTTCAACCCCCCACCCTCTGCATCCAACACATCATTCTCCAAAATTACTACCATCTTCAATGTGATCCCACCATTGGTTACATCTTCCCATCCCCAACTCATAAGATTGTCACAAAATGCTGGAGGAACTCAGCGGACAGGCAGCATCACTGGATAGGAATGGGTGACCTTTTGGGTTAAGACCCTTTTAAGACTGAGCATCAGGGGAGAGGGAGACTTCTGAATGGTCTCAACCCAAAACATCACCCATTCCTTCTATCCAGAGATGCTGCCTGTCCCGCTGATTTACTCCAGCATTTTGTCTATCTTTGGTGTAAAACAGCATCTGCAGTTCATTCGTACACATCCCTAACTCTTTCTGCCTTCAGCAGAGTCCACTCCCTCCACAGCTCTTTGCTTCACTCATCCCTTCCCACCCAAACTCCATAGACAGCACCCGTAGTCAGGATCGAACCTGGATTCCTGGCGCTGTGAGGCAGCAACTACTACCTCTGCGCCACCGTTCTGTCCATAATTGTGAAGCAATATATTCAGTCTGAATGAACTGCTATGGGGGTAGAATGGGATGGGGGTGGTGGTGGGGTAGGTTTAGTGTGAAGATGACAACATCCAAAGGTATTGATGTTATAGTAAAAAATAATTGTGGCTCATCCATGGTCAGACAACAACAAAATTTCACTGTACCTCGGTACATGTGACATTATACTAAACTCAAACTTAAAGGTGTTATAATTCATTACTCGATGGCGAAGTAAAGGGCCTGTCCCACTTGGGCGACATTTAGGCGACAGCCTAAAAATAGGTTGTCGCGTTATGGTCGGGGCGTGACGCGTGGTGAGGCGTGGTGACGCATGCAGTGATGCACAGTAACGCGCGGTGCTTCCCTGTCGCCCCAGGATTTTGGAATGTTCAAAATCCTGGGGCGACATTTGGGTGTCTCATCATGTCGTGCGCCCTGTCACACGCTGACGTATGCTGTCCTGTGGGTGACGCCCGGTTAGAGTTAGGGTTGGAGTTAGAGACCACAGATGGGCTGTAAAATATTCTTCCTTCAATGCATGGATTTTAAACATTAATATATTAAAATTAATACAATAAAATCAATTGTGCAAATGAAAAGATGTCGGAGTGGTTCAGTTTTATTTATAGATGTATTGGTCTGCTTCCAGATGCAATCACCGTCTCTATAAGTTTCACAGGGATGGATTCAGTGAGTGTAGACTGAACTCCTCTCTCCCCTCTTCCCCCCTCCAACCCCCATCCCTCCTTCTCCACTCCCCCTACCCTTCTCCCCTCCCCTCTCCCCCCCTTCTTCCCTTCCCCCTCTTCCTCCCTTCTCCCTGCTCCACTCTTCTCCCCCTTCTCCACTCCCCCCTCCCCTCACATCCCCTTCTCCCCCTCTCCCTCCCTTCTCCCATTCTCCAACCCCCCCCCCCACTTTCCCCGACGCCCCCCATTTGTGGACCCAGCCTGTGACAGCTAGATCCCAATAATCGTGCTGCACAAAGGCCGCATCATCTATTTTAGTAACATTGACTATGAGAAATGCAGACTTTGGGAACAACACTCCCCACCTCGCCCCACCCCCCTGCCCCCTTGCCTTGCTTCAAAATGGGTGGTGGGTATTTAGACTCAGTGGCCGGAGCAGGTGGGTGGCACTGGTACATTGACAACATTGCCTGTACCCAGTTGAAAAGCCCGTTGCCTCTGGGGGTTTGGAGAGACCATTGGAAGGGAGATCTGCCTCTGGGACAACTCGTGGCCAACAGTTTAGTTCCCCTGTGTCACATTTAGTTCAGAGATACAGTGCCCTTTGGCCCACCGACCACGCACCGAACAGCGATCCTCCGCACACTATCCCACACACGCTAGGCACAATTTATACTAGAGTTAGGGTTACGGTTAGGGCTAGGGTTAGGGTTTAGGTTTCCTCCCGCACTCCAAAGGTGCACAGGTTTGTATAAATTGTCCCTAGCGTGTGTGGGATAGTGTGCGGGGGATCGCTGGTCGCAGGCTGGGTCCACAAATGGGGGGGGGCGTCGGGGAAAGTGGGGTGGGGGGGGGATGGGGGTGGAGAATGGGAGAAGAGAGGGAGATGGGGAGGGGATGTGAGGGGACGGGGTACGGTGATTGGATCTGGAAGCGGACATCTATGTATAAAACTAAACGACTCAGACATCTTTTCATTTGCATAATTGATTTTATTGTATTCATTTTAATATATTAATGTTTAAAATTCATGCATTGAAGGAAGAATATTTTACAGCCTCAAACCCTAACCGGGCATCACCCGCATGACAGCATACGTCAGCGTGTATGTAGTGCAACTTGACGGTTTTACGGGCGTTAGTCACTGATGCTCCGCAGTCGCCCAAATGTCGCCTAAGTGGGACAGGCCCTTAAAGCTTAACATTGTCAGACCATCTTCTGAGTCTGACCTGCTGCCCAGAGATATAGTGGGCAACATGTGGAATGAAGGGAGCCAAAGACTGAACCCTTTGGGCTGTAGATGATGTGGAGCATACTGGAGTATGTACAGGGAATGGGTAGCCGGACATGCCCATCCTCCCCTCACCCCATCACCATTAAGCATGCAGTGTGTTGCAGTATCATAAGCACCCATTAAACTTCTCTTTCAAAAGCCGACAAATTTAAATTCCTGCTCTATCACGACACATTATCAGACCATTTTTTGCGCCAGTGGGAGTCAAAACGTGTGAATTACATTATTTTAGTTATTTATACTACTTCTGCAGAAATTCAAAATCCCCATGAAAATTGCAAGCAAATATATTTATGGATGTGAGGTATTTAATCTTCCTGGTAGAAAGTTAAAATCTGTAGCATTAGCTATTATTCAGCCTGTTGTTCATGTATATGATCTAATCTGCACTCTAACCAAAGATACTATGAGTTCCACGTATCCTGGAAGCGCCGCATCCTGTCACTACGTTGCCTCTCACAAGATAAAATGGAACATTGGTTCTGCTTCATCAATTTTTGTAAAGATTTTAATCATTTGACAGAACAAAGAGCATGGTTATGCCTGTACATATGTTTTACAGGAGCAGAAATAACTCGTCAAGAAATAACTTGCTGGGATAATTGTATGATGCATTAAATCATACAATCAACTGCATCTGCAACCGATTTTGCAAACCAAATACTGTAATAACCAGAAAGATAAACATTTCCTCCAAAGTGTTCACGTGCTCTATGAAGGATTAACTATGGATGGTGTTTTCCCTCTTAGTAACCCCATTCAAACTCTTTTAACGCGTGTTTATGCATGGAGGGTGGTTTCCAGACATTTAAATATACATGTTAAACAAGGAACTGCAGATGCTGGAAAATCGAAGGTACACAAAAATGCTGGAGAAACTCAGCGGGTGCAGCAGCATCTATAGGCAGGGTTTCGGGCCGAAACGTTGCCTATTTCCTTCGCTCCATAGATGCTGCTGCACCCGCTGAGTTTCTCCAGCATTTTTGTGTACCTACCATTTAAATATACATGATCAATATTTAGTGATGCAACCTGTACGATTACTTTAAGTAATAATTATTCAAACTTCTTGTTTTACAACATTTCAAACCGCATTTATTTTAAATTTTCAGTGCATTTTTAAATAATTTGATCGTAAATGTACGTACTTCAATTTTCTTGAAATACTATTTTTTCCACACTTCTACAAAACACATTGTTTAAACTATGTGTTGGAAGGAACTGCAGATGCTGGGTTAAACCGAAATTAGATACTGCTGGAGTAACTCAGCGGGACTGGCAGCATCTCTGGAGAGAAGGAATGGGTGACGTTTCGGGTCTGAAGAAGGGTCTCGACCCGAAACATCACCCATTCCTTCACTCCAGAGATGCTGCCAGTCCCGCTGAGTTACTCCAGCATGTTGTGTCGATCTTGTTTAAACGGCATGAATTTAATGGGTTTTGACCTGCACTCGCCAAACCTTGCCACTCCTTTTAGATGCTTCCTAGATTACCCTTGGTTTTGCTCTTGATCGCCTCTCCCTATCTGTTTCGGTGTCAGATCTTGTTTGATGAACAATGCAATGTGATTAAAATAGCTGGGTTTAAATGGCATCGAATGTTAATTCAAACCACAGGTTTTGCACTAGCCTGCTTTGCTTTCTTCTGGGTAAAAAAACCCCGAGGTTGTTATTTTGGACATGCTGTTGCTGAAATGAGGAAAATACATTTGCCCGTTGAAATGACCTGGTGTAGGTGCTGATGGAGTGTCATTTAACGTGGCCGTACGTCAAGAGAGTTGCCGAGACTGGAACCTTGCGTCATTCAAAACAGCCCATGTGATGGTCATGAATTGTGTTGTGTTTGGAAAGGATCGAATTCATTTACCGTAATATATGTAAGCTTAAGTTTGCGCACAGCCACAAGAACGTGCAAACTTACAAATCATTCTGCTTAATATGACTCATGACTTTAAAATGCATCCTTTATTTTTCACTTTTTTGTGCAATGAAGTCGACACTAAATAGATTGGATCGTGCAATTAAAAGAAAAGTTTATTTTTCAATTGGGTCAACGAGAATGCAGCATCTCTTTTAGCTTTATTTCGAAATTAGTTTTCTAGTGTGATAAGGGATACGAAGCAAAGCTATCGATATGTAGCCTCAACAATCTAGTTTTCACAAGGAATCTGCCGAGGGTGGTGCCAGACTACGTAAAACAGGTAAAGGCGTCGAAACTACTGTGCTCTTGCCGCGCTCTTGCAGGGTCACTCATCCGGGAGGTGATGTTGCAATCTCGCAGACTGTTATATTCAGACACTCAGTGAGCCAGCTTGCATTCCATAGACATTCTCTCTCTCTCTCTCTCTCTCCCTCCCTCCTCTCTCCTCCCATTTACTGTAACTTTTGCTGAACAGGGCAACTGTTAATCAAGTTGCAACCTGCAGCCCATTGCAAACCCGGAGACCGGTTAAAGTTTGCAATGCGCTCCCTGTTCGGTTACCTTGCAGTCATACTCCCGTGAACCACCTGCACGCAGATTGGGATTGTTTGTTTTTCCCCGTTTTGCAGCCACGACCTTGTTTTTAGAAACCAGTACCGTCGCTTGGCGCGTTCGAGCTGCTGAAGGAACAAACGAAGCATTTCGCCCCGGTACCGGGAAGGAAGATTTCGCGCAATTACGTTTAATTTTTGCAGATCGGACTCTTGGGATCGCACCTCCACTCCTTCCTGCAACAACCACCCAAGAGGAAGGGTTCGCCACCGAGGAATGAAAGAGGCAGTTCCGCAAGTTGCGCCCACCGCCCTCCTTGTACATCACGGAGTGCAGCTTTCTTCCACTGAGCTCCAGGAAAATAAAACTTTTGTCCGCTCCTCCCGGTTAACGCGGGCGACCCCTTCAGCTTATTTGCTTCGGACATCGAGCTGTCTTTGATGAGTTTAAACGTACACAGGGCGAGCCCCATCCCGATCGTCCGTAGCGGCAGATGGAGACCGAAGCGGCTGGAGGCCGACGAGCCGGCTCCTAAGTGCCCGCGGCTCAGCGACTCTCCGACGGACGCCGCTTACTTCTCTGCACCGGGATCTCCTAACCCGACCCAAACCAGCCCGTCCGGCGCCCAGACGTGGACTCAGATCGGGAACTACCTCCTCTTGCAAAACCTGGAGAGGGACAACGTCTTCAGAGCAATTGGGAGCCACACTGGGAAAGAATTCGTGTGCAAGGTATGGAAAAAGTAACACCCTCCCTAACACAAACAGATTGTTGGAAATCACGACTATTATATATTTAAGTCTGGATGCAATAACCCCCCTTCCCTCCCACGCTTGTCTTTTACTTGTGTGCTTAACTCCCCGGGGGTTGCATAAAATTAGGTGGGAGTTTGTGTCGAATTTGCAGCGTTTTAATTTCAGGCAGAATGAATCCAGTTTGCTCGTGGTAGGGTGGAGCAGAGCAAGCTGGTACTGCCATCTGGAGGGCAGCGAACGGTAGCGAGAATTAGATTTCCCGAATTGCCAGCACGACCGCGATTTTAAAACGGCATTTTGGTTTTCACCATTGCCTGGTTTGCTTAGTTAGCGTTTGCAAATGTTGCTATTTCAATCGGAGCATTCTTTCTCTTCTTGAGTTTCACCGCCAATTCTGAGTTAATTACACAATATGCTCGGTGATATGGAAATAGTGTGCAGGTCAGGCAGCATCTGTGTGTAGATGATATGACCTTTCGCATGGGATGCAAGTTCTGCGCAGATGCCATCTGCAACATTTTTCAGTTCTTACTTCAAATTTCCAAAATCAGCAATATTTTGCTTTTGTGTTTCACTATTAATTTCCCTAAATTCGGTAGTCGGCAAGATATTGGTTTAAAAAATGCTCATAACTAGCAAAGTGTAGAATATGTGTTAAAAACAACTTTTTTTTCGCACCCCCAGGTTTTTGACATTAAGCAATACCGGAATGAGATCGGGCCATATGTGCAGATCCCAGTCCACGAGAACATCACTGCGATCGAGGAGATAATCCTCGGCGAGCGGAGGTGCTACGTGTTCCTGGAGAAGGGCTATGGCGATATGCACTCGTACATGCGGAACCGCAAACGCCTGGGCGAGGAGGAAGCGGCGCGGCTCTTTCACCAGATAGTCTCGGCAGTAGCTCACTGTCACGATTCAGGCATCGTCCTGCGGGACCTCAAACTCAGGAAATTCGTCTTTGCTGATGAACAGAGGTGAGTTCATAACAGGGACTGTACATTTCCCATCCAACAATCACCGAGTGATTGCATTCATCTTAATCCATTTGTCCAGGGTGTTTGTATTACTGCAGTAGTAATCAAACAATATTTGATATTTCAAACATGTATATAACCCACTGACTCAGATGAAGTGTTTAAATTAATTTAATTAACTACAAAACGGATTTTGTAAAAAAGGCTTTTAGCAGTCATGTCATGAAAGTGCAAGATGCTACCAATAGGGTGGTTGCATTTAAGGTCAAAGGGCGTGACAAACGGAGTAGCTCAATCCTGGAGGACAAGGCAGCTTCCGGCATACACTAGTAACACACAAAACGCGTACGTTCTTACCTGTTAAAAACTGCCAAAATGGTCAATTTTTGCGCTGTAAAAAATTATGGAAATAGGGGTAACCGTGAAAGAAACCCGCCAAAATCACTGCTGCTCACTGACTTGTGAAAGAGCAGCGTGGCAGCGGATTGAGGGCAAGTCCCGGCCCACGACCGCCCGGAGGATGACTGAGCGTTCTGAACCCAAACACTAAGGTGTAAGCGGCCGAAGGAGTGGATCCTTCGGGACAGCCCCTACTCTCCCCCCCAGGGGCAGCGCTGTCCGGCCACGGTCACACTGTGACGGGCTGTGGGTCGGCAGCGCATACACACACATGGGGCCGGGTGGAGCGGGGCCGCGGTTCCAGGCAGTGGACACATGGGGACATAAACCCGGCAACGTCCCCGTCAGCTGCAGCAGAGTTGGGGACAGTCTGGTCCCTCGGCCCACCCTGAGTCGCTGACCGCGCTGCACCGGCACCGGACCCCGACCCCCTCACCGGGGTGATTCACCCCCCCCAGGACCCCCACCACCACACAGGGTGATTTACCCCCCCCCCCCGACACCCACACTGGGGTGACTCCCCCCCCCCCCCCACGGACCCCCACCATCACACGGGGTTATTCATCGCCCTGGACACCGACCCACAGACGGGGTGATCCACCCCCGACCCCCGACCCCCACACGGGGGGACAGACGGCCCGGGGTCCGCGAGTGTGGAACCAGTCAGCGTGGAATCCGGATGCTGGGACAGAAGAACGTTGCACTGGCAGCCATAGTAAGTGCTTACTTGACGTTCACCACTTGTACTCCAGAAGGCGTTCCGTGGCAACAGTACGGGTCACGAGTCGTGACCTCGACTGCCGTGCAACCTCACTATAAAACCCAATGTCCTTTAGAGCATCAAATCATTCATCCTTGCCTGGCCCACAGTAATGTGGTTGACTCATTCTGAAACTGCCTTCTGAAATAACCTAGCAAACAACCAAGGACAGAGGGATGGACCATCAAGGCAGGACTTCCCAGAGGTTGCTGCATTTTATGAGTAAATTAATTTAAAATCCCTTGCAAGCAAAGATAGTCATACATACAGTGAACAAACTTGAATTGATTCTCAGGTTACATTTATTGTGAATGCTGAAGTAAGCATAATCTGGTTTCTTTTGATGGACTAGGCTACTACGTCAGTAATGTAACCCACATGTTTACATGAAGTTAGTCTAATTCCCTTTTAAAAGTTTACTGACGTGGTTGTCTAAACTCCTTTTAACACAAAGGGTGGTGGGTGTATGGAACGAGCTGCCAGAGGAGGTAGTTGATGCAGGGAACAATTAGACAGATACATGGATAGGACAGGTTTAGAGGGATGGGGCCAAATGCAGACAGGTGGAACTAGTGTAGATGGGACATGTTGGGCTGAAGGGCCTGTTTCCACGCTGTGTGACCCTAATTGGCAATTTAAGCAAAGGATCTTATGTTTCAAATATTGTTTGGAGTTTTATAAATTATTATTATGACAATTATTTAATAAGCATGGTTACAAGGTATTTATTGAATCACCAGTTTAACAATAATACACAATTCCAGAATGGTAATTAGCGGCCATTCAGTAAAGGTGCAAATGCTTAAAATAATCTCCAGATGTTTAGCTGATGCTTTTGTGTACCAGTTAGGTGAAATAGTGGGACTTAACTATATATTCAAAACAGAATATGTGGATTGATTTTTATTTTCCCAGTGTTGCTATGGCGTCCTCAGACACCAAACCACAAAACAGAAACATCGTGCAATGATTTACCCATTGATTAATTCATTTTAAAAAGCTCCTTTTTAGGAAATGAAAAATGCACTCGGCATATTTACAATTATGGAGAGTTTGTGTCATTTATTTAATGAGTCTGTACTTGTTTCAAAACTGTTGTTTATTGCAGATGAATAAAACGTATTGCACAAGGTTATCAAACATTTATAGACTAGAGTTAAGCAAGTGCAGGTTTACCGAAATGCTATTATCTACAGTCTTTTTAAATGAGTAAATTATTAATAGAAATAATAAACTTTTAAAATTGTGGTTAATGACGCATGCAGTTTTGATAGCTGTTTAAGCATAGGATTGCAGCAAACATCGAAAGAGGACCATTTCATCAGCAGCATTTAAAGGGTGATTGTTAGTCCCCATTTCAGTTCTTGTGATCTTTCCCTTACATTTATGAATAAGAACAATGTTACTTGAACTAAAAAATAGGCCTTGCTTAACTAAATATTTAAGCAAAAGGACCCTTCCTTCTGTGACAAAAAAAAAAGATTTGGATTGAGATATAATTACTGTAAAATGAGATAAGAAAGCTCCAATTCTATTGAATGTGTTTATTTCACAGTCAGGGTTATAATGTGTAACATGCTGCCACACGCAGTAGTAAGGGTGAGTTGCGCAGTGCATTTTAGGGGAATCTGAATAAGCATACAAGGGTCCAAGTTACTGTTAGATTTTGTAGAAGTATGATGAGAGAGAGAGCTCACATGGAGCATAAGAACACAACTCGAGAAAATAGAACAGGTCACCAGGCCCTTCAGGCCTGCCTGCCATTCAAGAAGATCATGGCTGATTTCTTATGTGTTGAAACTCCTCTTTTGTGTTGGTTCCTTGCAGCCCTCAATTCCCCGATCTTTCAAATATTTATCTATCTGCACCTTAAATATATCTAATGATCTGGCCTCCATCGCCCTTGGTGGCTGAGAATTCCAGAGAATCTCCGTCATCTGAGAGAAGAAATTTCTACATTCAGTCTTAAGAACGGTCCTGACCCGAAACGTCATCTCACCATTTAATTCCACAAAATACTGCCTGGCCCACCAAGTTCCCCTGGCAGTTCCTTTTTGCTCAGATTTTTACACACCTCAGTTTTAAATGACAGGCCCCATTTTGTAGCTATGTCCGCATGTTCATGATCCTCCCAGCGATGCCAGATTGGACTGTTTTAGTGCTGCAGGTTCTATTTAATTCACAAGTGAGAATCCTTGTGCAACAGGTGTCAAGGCAGTAACAGTACTTAATTAGCACATTAGTTAGAAAGATGTGAATTTGTGTGGTGCGTGCTGGTGCCAATTTCTGCAGCAGGCATTGTGCATGCTGGGTTTTTTCCTTCATCATGTGCTGCAGGATTTGGCAACATAGGGCGGTGTTGCAATGTAAGGTACTCCATGTGTCAAAGCAGGTGTTGATTGATTCAATGTCGTAAGGGACCATAATATACACACGCAGAAGGCTGCATGAGTCATGTTTTCCGTTTACAAAACAGAGAGCTGACGGTTCTGCCTTTTACAAGATGCAGGGTTCAGTTGTAGGACACATCACTCCAATCACTGAATTGATCTGGTCTCTTCAAAGCGCAGCACTGAATAGCTCCAGATGCTAAACATAGGATCAAACTAATTGTACTTTTATAACTATATGGCTTTTAACTCCAAAGTAAGCTTTCATTCGATTGGAAATATATCTTTCATTGCACTAAACGGCTTTATTTAAACGCTTCACGCATACAAACTTGAAAAAAGCTTTAAAAAATATAATTTCAGCTGCTTTTCAGTTTTGAAGAAAAATGAATGCGTGCAGGATTGATTCAAGAACAGCTTCTTTCCCGCTATTGTCAGACTCTTGAATGGTTGTTTCGTAAGCTAAGGATGTATTTCTGATCTCCCAATCTATTTAGTTGTGACCCTTGCACATCTTAGAATTTCCATATTCTCTGCAGATGTAACACTATATTCAAAGTTCTTCTTGGTATGTGACAATAATAAACCCCCAAAATTTTGAAAAATGTCCACAGTAGATTCTGTCCTGATCATTCACTGGGTAAATGCAAGGGTATGAGATATTTTGGTTATTACTTTGGTCGTTAATGTGAGGAGCAGTCTTTAGACAATGTGTGGGGAAGGGGACAGTCTTTATTCACTTGGAGTAGCGGTATTCCACTTCTGTTCTTGCATGTTAATGTTTTTCACACACAGTGCCTGATTATTTTTCTGTGATTCCCACAGGAGCCGGCTAAGGCTGGAGAGCTTGGAGGATGCTCATATCCTGAAAGGAAAGGATGACTCCCTCTCTGATAAACATGGATGTCCGGCTTACGTGAGCCCAGAGATACTGAACACGAGTGGATGTTATTCCGGGAAACCAGCGGACATCTGGAGTCTGGGCGTCATGCTTTACACCCTCTTGGTAGGACGCTACCCTTTCCACGATTCCGACCCCAGTGCCCTCTTCAGTAAAATCCGGCGCGGACACTTCTGCATCCCGGACAGCGTCTCACCTAAAGCCAAGTGTCTGATCCGTAGCCTGCTGAGACGTGACCCTCCGGAGCGACTGACAGCCGGTGAGATCCTTCTACATCCGTGGTTTCAAGCTGCCTCTCAGCAAGTCCACAGTGAACAAGACAGTCCCAGCTCCGACCAGACAGTCCCTGAGCCTGAGTTCGACCAGCAGGAAGGCAGTTCCCTCATCTGTTGACACTGAAGCAAGGAACTTTTTTTTACAGGCCATTGACAGGAAAATAGACAGGAAGCAAAGTTGCCCATCCCAATCCTTTTTTAATTAAATATCCTTGTGTACACTTAGCACATGACCTGAAATGGGCATTTAACTCTCTCAGTGGACAATCATAATGATAGAATATTTGCAATTTCAATTGTTCAATGAATCCCAATTTAAAACCAGTTTAGATTGAAGCCAAATCAGAAAATCTCAGCAGACCAGGCAGCAACTGTGGAGAAACAACCGAGTTACCCTTTCAAGTTGATGACTTTTGATAGAATCCTGTTGAAAGCCTTGGTGTGTGGTGCAGTTGATGTTCACCATAAAGTCATCAATGCCTAAACTATTTATTCATTTAGAGATATATTTAAAAGACAAGCAGTGCAGCCATTTTAACTTATTACCTGTGTAACATTGAGAAGGCTGTGAATGTTGTTAATTCTGTGTAATTATCTTTCTTAAATGTCCTTTCCTCATTGCAGACAGGCCTTCTGTTTGAGAAGGTGGGCAGACTTATTCACAGCTGTTTTCCAAGAGCCTTCCCATGTGTAAGACTATTGAGTGGGTTTCATAGCAGTTCAGAGCTGTGCCATTTTCTAATCTGCATGAGCCGTTTGGTCCCACTAATAGTGCTGAAATTGGTGCAGCACCCAACCAGCATGTAGCGTGCGTCTTAATGTCCCACCCATGACCATCTGGAAACATCTCTCGTGCCAAGCCACTGCGGGCATTAGAGCTTGGTAATGTAAAGTGGTAACTGTGGCCTGATTTTTAGCCGTGCACTATACAGTGACTAATTTTGATATTGTTGTGCACCTTCTAATATGTAGAAGTTACTTCACTGTTATAAAAACCAGGGATCAGATGAAGTAGTTTGCGGAGATTGTGCTGAACTGAGAACGATGCTAGCACTGGTTAGTACATTAATTGTTGACTGTAAATTACGTCTGGTAGGGATGAGTGGGAGGAAAATTGATAAACAGCTTGCAAGAGAGAAAAGATTACTGGGTAATAAGTAATACATGGGAGAACTGGCGTAGTCTCTAAGGGCCCAAGGGCCTCCCGTGATGTAAGGGATTTTAGAGCACAGCCTGTGGGATCATCTGTACTCAACTATTCCAGAGACCGAGGACTGTGGGTTGACCTTCCTGGGAAGTCTGTGAATTGGAAGGAGATCTGAGGGCGAGTAATCGCTGAGGTCTGTCAGGCATTTAAAAACAATTGAAATAGATTCACAAAAATATAAATTTCTAACCATATTTAATTACAAACATCTTAAAATGCTAACAAATAATTATGAACATTAATACTTTACTGCAAAACACATGTGGAATCTCTCTAGGGGACGTTTGGGCTTAACAGTGACTCGAACAGCTGACCTGCTCGTGTGGGCATCTGCCCTTGGCAGGACATGTGTGGTGGTCTGAGGTGAGCTAAGCAATGAGCTGCTGGCAGAACCTCCAGCTGTCAGCATTCTTGTTTCAACCCAGCACTTGTGCTTTCCTTCCTATACTTGTGTAGTTGTTTGGCTCCCTTCATTCCACAGCTGACTTGACCAACCATCATGTTACATATAAGATTGTTGTAACCCAGTCAAAGAGTGAATTATATTGTTAGGAGAGCATTCTTCCTAATCAACTCAGGATAACGGCACAATCCTATAATCCCTCCTTTCCATTGTGTGCCAGAAAAGATCTTGTTGCTCAAGATGATTTGGGAATATCAGAATATCTCTAATATTTACCAACGGGAATGAACGACTGCAGCTTGTTAAAATGAGTTTAAACTTTTTAGGTGGTGTACTTGAGTACCTAATTTCCCAAAGGACTTAGGGTTTTTGAACAAGTGAGGCATAACATGTAACACACTCCATGTTTTCAGTTACTTTCTTGTTAAAAGTGGATTGTACCAGAATCCTGTACCAGGATTGAAAGCCTGCTGGAGGTAGACGAGAAAATCCTTTTGTGATCTTCAAGATCTGCTTTCAGACTTTGAGTTGTATAATGGTGCTGTTATTTTAAGATGCAGCCTGAGTTTAAAAAGTTTGAGTGAAAGAGGTCTGTATCATTCATGAAGTGTAAGCTTTAAATGTACAGTGAATGATGCAAATATTTTTGAAAACAGCCAAAATACAGCATTGTCATTGGACACTTTGATAATGACCATTTCAAAATGTGGCACAGATGCCGGGGGTTACGGAGTACTTGTGCAAACTGTTTTCCAGATTTTTTTTGCACCCGCACCTTTTCCCAACAGAACCTGAAAGCAAGTTTGTGGAAGGATACATGTGTTAATACAGTTACAAAGCCACATATATTAGAAAAATTGCATTAAAAAGCACTGATGTTATTCCTGCACTCATTACTTAATAACCTCTTGAGACCTGAGACAAACTGTAAACATATCTCAGCTTTAGTTTTTATCATTGTGAAACATCACCAAAGATGCTTGCGTTGAACTTTAAAATGTTACACGAATGCACACTCACATTCGCAGTGATCCGCAGTTCAAAGATGACCATCATTAGTTTCTGCCTTGACCCTATCGTTGTGTTTGTAGAGTAATTATGAAGAATGTTTTTTGTTAAATGTGCATCCGTTAAAGTGCTCAATAATTAGCTCACGAAATGAGGTTACCAACTGCAGGGGTGAAATCAAAGGTAACAGCGGGAAGATCATGCTGGAGTTGGATGTTGCATTTTTCATTAACTGTTGTGTATATTTTGTTTATACCTCATGTACAGTGTCCATGGAATCTATGTCTTGTCATTCCTGTTCTATATTGTCAGAAAATATTCTGTTGATGTGTAAAAAAGCAGTATAAATGTGAATCCTTGCAAGCAAAACTCGTCAGATAATAATAATCATGAGGTTAGAGGTTTAACGGACATTGGAATATTTCTGTTGCTCTGATAATCTCATGGTTGCTCAGCTTATGGTATCTGTGATACAGCTTTTAAAAATAATACTACTGGCGAATGTAAAACTGTACTGGCAGCAATGTCCTGCTAAAGAATACTAAACACTAGAAATGTAAATATGTAAATATGTACAACTGTTGATGAACAGGAATAAAGTGAAAAATATCTGAATAAATCTTTGTCTTTCCTGTCTGCTGTGTTAATGATGGCCCAGTGAGAGAATGGATGGAACATTGTACCTTTCAATATTCAGGACTTTTGTTTTCCTATGTGGATTCAGTGTGACACCTGCATTGTTTCCATGCAGTATTACAGTTTAGATGTAGAAGTAAGGAACTATAGATGCTGGTTTACAATAAAACAGCATTCGGACCACCAAATCTGCGCCGACCAGCGATCACCCCGTACACTAGCGCCATCCTACACACTAGGGACAATTTACAATTTTACCAAAGCTAATTAACCTAAAAACCTGTACGTCTTTGAAATGTAGGAAGAAACCGGAGCACCTGGAGAAAACACGCGGTCATAGGGAGAACATACAAACTCTGTACAGATAGCACCCGTGGTCAAAATCAAACCCGGGTCTTTGACGCTGTGAAGGGCCTGTCCCACTTTGCGATTTTATGGGTGACGACGGGCGTCAGTGACTGACGCCCGATGTCGCCTAAAAACCGTCAAGTAGCACGACACAGCCTCGTCAAGGTACGAATCTCCCCATCACCATGCGTCACCAATTTCCATGCGTCACCATAAGTCAGGCACGCGTCACCATGCATCGCCATAGGACAGCATGCAACAGCATACGACAACATAGAACAGCACCTGTGACGTAACAGCCGTCAAGCGGCGTCAATGTACGTCCACCTGCGACACGATGCGGCAAGACGCGACGGTCCGTCATCTGGGGCAACATCGCGATGCATCGTCGCAGAGTGACGCATGGTGACGCACAATAAATTAGCATAGGCAATGACCGTGCGTCACCACGCGTCACTCGTACATCATCGTGCGAAAGGGCGCACGACAAGATAAGACACGCAGATGTCGCACGAGGATTCTGAACATTCCAAAATCCTGGGGTGGCAGGGAGACACCGCGCGTCACCCACGGGTCATGAACCGACCACGACGCGACAACCTCTTTTCAGGCTGTCGCCTAAAATGTCGCCCAAGTGGGACAGGCCCTTAAGGCAGCAACTGTGCCACGGCGCCGCCCTGTGCTGGAGTAACTCAGTGGGTCAGGCAGCATCCCTGGAGAACATGACGGGTGATGTTTTGGATCCTTCTTCAGAGTTGTTTTAATCAGGCTATGCTCTTCAAATGACTCCTTATCAACAATTCAGCCACAAATTGATGCTGTCAAGTTGGTGCTGCCTGATAGTAATTATGAAGCAAAGGAATCTGAGAAATCAACAGGAGCAGGCCATTCGTGCCCCCAGTCTCTCACCTGACTCCAATTGCACATCATCTCCCACTTTGCCTGGTTCCACCCATCATATATCAGCCCCTGTTCATAAGATCATGTGATAGGAGAATTAGGCCATTCGGCCCATCAAGTCTACGCTATTCAATCATGGCTGATCTATCTCTCCTAACCCCATTCTCCTGCCTTCTCCCCATAACCTCTGACACCCATACTAATCAAGAATCTATCCATCTCTGCCTTAAATATATCCATTGACTTGGCCTCCACAGCCTTCTGTGGCAAAGAATTCCACAGATTCACCACCCTCTGAATAAATAAATTCCTCCTCGTCTCCTTCCTAAAAGACCATCCTTTCATTCTGAGGCAATGGCCTATAGTCCTAGACTCCCACTAGTGGAAACATCCTCTCCACATCCATTCTATCCAAGTCTTTTCACCGCTCCATCTCACCTCTATATACTGGCCCTCTTTTGACTACACTCTTGGTCCTGTGCAGGATCTTCACCCAAAACGCTGACCATTCTTTTGCTTTTTGACTTGCTGAGCTCCTCCAGCAGTATGTTTTTTGTTCCAGATTCCAACATTTGCAGTATTTTGTCTCCAACTCCTCAAGCTTATTGGAGAAGTGTGTGAAATGCTTGACCAACATTCCTGGTTTACCTTGTTCAGAGATATCCGGATAAGTTTGGTAAATTAAGCACTGTGTTCATTCACAAAACTGAACTCAAAAGAACATCATCTTTTGAGTTTATATGCTTGCATTTATGCTCTGAATCACTGTAGATAAGTTAAACATTTGCGTTCACCTGATGACTAATATGTTAAAAGAGAAGGCAAACGTGTTTGGTGAGCAGACTTCAGTGAAGGGATGTCAGAGACTTTCGCACAAAGCAATAGCGTCTGGTGATTGTCAACACCAGCACTCAGCTTCATAGTGTCATACAGCATAGAAACAGACCCTTTGGCCCAACATCCTTGCCGACCAAGTGGTCACATCTAGGCTAGTCCCACATTTGCTCCATATCACTCTGTCCTATCCATGTATCTGTCCAAATGTCTTTCAAATTTTGTTTTAGTACCCATCTCAATTTCCTCCTCTGGCAACTTGTTTCATCTACCCATCCCCATCTGTGTGAAAAAGTTGCCCCTCAGCATCCTATTATCTTTCCCTTCTCACCTTAAGCCTATGTCGCTTGGTTCTTGGGTAAATGACTCTATGCCTTCACCCTACCTATTCCCCTCATGATTTTGTACAACGCTATAAGATCACCCCTCCGCCTCCTGTGCTCCAGGGAATAAAGTCCTAGTCTGCCCAACATCTCCCTATAGGTTCAAGCTCTCGATGCCTAGAAAAATCCTCGTAAGTTATGTTGTATTCAGAAGAGGATCAGAACCTCATCATGCTGGCCTGTGGCTCTTTATATGTCCCGCTGTTATAAGCTCAGAAACTGTGGAAATTGGTGCACATATAGTCTCAAAATAAATTTCTCCTTCATGTATTAATATTGTTTAGTGTAGTTCCAAGACACTGTCATTCTTTGTTCCTTGCTAAATTCATTTGCATGGGCAGACCATTTGACTGCAAAATTATTTATATTTGCATTAACTTTTACATCTGGATGACTACAGTTTAGTTAAGGGGCTCACAGGATTGTTCTGAGCAATAGAAACTTTGGCTCATTTTCATTCTCTAACTCAAAATCTCTAATTATGCTCAGACTGCCCAATCCAACCCAAGGATCGATGATCAGATGCATCGCCAACGCTCTCCAACTTCCCAGCCTCTCCGAGGCCGGACCTACCGACTCGAACGACACCACTGACCCTCACAGCCTCTCCGGCCACTCCCTTGCTGGGGCCACTAACTTTGCTGGGTCCTTACCTGCACTCCTGTAACCTTCTGACCTGAACCGCTGACTCTGCTGATCCTCACATCCCCACTTGCTGCTACCACCAGACGGAACAAGGATATCGTACCCCTGGTCCTTACCTTTCACCCCACCATCTCCGTATCCAACATATCATTATCTTGACATTTCCGCCATCTTCAACGTGATCCTACCACCAGTCACACCTCCCACTCCCATCCCAATCCACCTTCTGCAGAAAACGCTCCTTCCGCAAGTCTTTGGTTCACTCATCCCCTCCCACCCTTCAGAAACTTTCCCTTGCAACTGCAGGAGATGTATCTCCTCACTTACCTGCATCAAGGGACGCTATCAGTCTTTGCAAGTAAGAGAGAGGTTCAGGTGCACCTCTAACCTCATCTATTGCATATTGTGTTCCTGATGTGGCCTCCTTTACATCGGTGAGACCAAACATAGACTAGGCGATTGTTTTGCCTAACATTTGTGCTCAATCCGCCAAGGCTTGTTAACCATTTTAACTCCTCCCCCCATTCCAAAACTGACCTTTCTGTCCTGGGCCTCCTTCATTGCCAGAGTGAGGCCACATGCAAACTGGAGGAACAGCACCTCATATTCCACTTGGGTGGCTTACAACTCAATGGTACAAGATACAGCACATAGAAACAGAAAAATAGGTGCAGGAGTAGGCCTTTCGGCCCTTCGATCCAGTACCGCCATTCAATATGATCATGCTGATCATCTAAAATCAGTACCCTGTTCCTGCTTTTTCCCCATAATCCCTTGATTCCTTTAGCCCAAAGAGCTAAATCAAACTCTCTCTAGAAAACACCCAGTGAATTGGCCTCCACTGCCTTCTGTGGCAGAGAATTCCACAGATTCACAACTCTCTGGGTGAAAAGGTTTTTCCTCATCTCAGTCCTAAATGGCCCACCCCTTATTCTTAAACTGTGACCCCTGGTTTCCAACATTGGGAACATTTTTCCTGCATCTAGCCTGTCAAATCCTTTAAGAATGTTTTCTGTTTCTATAAGATCCGCTCTCTACTTTCTAAATTCCAGTGAATCCATGCACCAGTCGACCCATTATTTCATCATATGTCAGTCCCGCCATCCCGGGAATTAACTTGGTGAACCTACACTGCACTCCCTCAATAGTAAAATTGTAATTCCTCAAATTAGGAGACCAAAATTGCACACAATACTCCAAGTGCAGTCTCACCAGGGCCCTGTAGGACCTCCTTGCTCCTAAATTCAAATCCTCTCGCAATGAGGGCCAACATGCCATTAACTTTCTTTACTGCCTGCTGTACCTGCATGCTTACTTTCAGTGACTGATGTACAAGCATGCCCAGGTCTCGTTGCACCTCCCCTATTCCTAATCTGGCACCATTCAGATAATAATCTGTTTTCCTGTCATCATCATCGTTGAAAACATCAACGGGCATGGTGCCTTACAATGCTATGTACGACATAACGGACATTGGAATATTAGGATGAGCTCATCCGCCCTTTGACAGGTCTTGTTTTTGGTCCTGCTGGGGGTCCACAGCCCCCTCCTCATCTGGCCAACCAGGTGGGGGAGACGGTTTAGTCGCCGACTATCCGACCATGGAGCAGGTAACACGGGATTACATGGTACCTGTGGCGGGGGGGGAACTCCCCCAACCTGACCTGGCTTTCCTGTTCTTGCCACCAAAGTGGATAATCTCACATTTAGCCACATTATTCTGCATCTGCTATGCATCTGCCCACTCACCCAACCTATCCAAGTCACTCTGCAGCCTTATACCATTCTCGTTGCAGCTCACACTGCCACCCAGCTTTGTGTCATCCGCAAACTTGGATATGTTACATTTAATTCCCTAGTCTAAATCGTTAATAAATATTGTAAATAACTGGGGTCCCAGCACAGAGCATTGCGGCACCCCACTAGTCACTGCCTGCCATTCTGAAAAGAACCCGTTAATTACCACTCTTTGCTTTTTTCAGAATAGTATAGGGGGATCTTTCGGGTCATCGGGTGGCGCCGCGAGCGGCTGCCTCGCCAGCAGCGTGTCAGTCATTTCGACTTTTTACTATGTCTAAATGTATGTTCCAATGTTTCTCGGTATGTTTTTATGTGGGGGGTGGTGGTGGGGGGAATAGGGGGAAACCGTTTCCAGTCACTTACCTCGACGGAGGTGCGAGTTTTCTCCTAGTCACATTTTCACCTCCCTCACGGCCTAACGACTTGGATTGGTGCGGCCTCTCTAGACTGGACACGGCCCAGAGCTTCAGCAGCGGGCGTGGTGCGGAATTCCATCATGGAGCCAGAAGAAAGGCTCCGACCGCCGGCGTGCTGACTTTAACATCGTGAAGCCGCGGTCTGCGGAGCTTCTAGCCGCGGGCGTGGCGTGGACTTACCTTCCCGGAGCCAGGGATCCCTTGGCAGGGATCACCAGAGAAGAGCTCCGACCGCTGGCCTGCCTGCGGCTTATAACGTTGAGAAGCCGCGGTCTCCGGTAAGAAAGTGGCCGATTCAGGCACTCCAAGCATGTGTTTCATCCGTCCCGACGTCGGAACTTCGATCATCCCGACGAAAGGGCCTGTACATTGGGCTGTCTGTAGTGGCGACTACGGAGGGTCAAGGCCCCAAATGTAAACTTGAACTTGGACTTGAACTTATATCTATCTTAGGAGCAGGCAGGACCTCAGCCGAAACTTACCATATCTGACAATGGGACATGCCCTCAGTGCTGCACCGAGGAGCCAATCTAGACCCTTGTGGTCAAGGTACCAATTCAAATGGAGTTGTGTGACATATCTGACCCTGAAGGTAATGTCTAATGAATCCAACTAAACATTCAGGACAGACAAATGGTGCAGGTAGCATGGGGCACATTGCAGAGTTCAGATCTTGAGTTGGTCTATGGTCAAGATATCAACAGGGAATGGGCGATTAATATTTCTGCAATGCAAGCACGTTTTTCAGGATTGGATGAGCAAGGATGAGGGGAGTGCTGTGGGGAGGATAGGTTTGTTTAGCAAAGCTCAAAGGACATTGGTGGAGTTGAGTTTGGAGTACACAATATGTACTTTGATTAATATTTTAGTGGGGAACAGTGCACGACCACACGTTGAAGCTAAGACATGACTAATTAACAATAATGTTTATCCTGAAGGGAAATTGTTCTTCTCACCTCATACACTTTGTCTGGGAATCAGGATATGTCAAATCACACTCCTTTTGATTTCCAGTATTTTGATACTGTCAGTATTTGTTCCCAGTTACATTCCCCACCCCCCCCCCCCCCAAAAAAATATTACCAAGGGCCAAAAGAAATAGAGTGGGAGTAGATTTCTTGCCAATTCAATTAAGTTATGTTCCCTTGAGTAAAATATTTTCTACATCATTTACAGCATTTAAGAGGCTTTTGGATTGGCGCATGGATTTGCAGGGAATGGAAGGATATGGAATAATGTGCATGCAGGGGGGGATCAGATTAATTTAGCATCATGTTCTGCATGGACACTGTGGCGCAGCGGTGGAGTTGCTGCCTTACGGTGTCAGAGACCCTGGTTTGATCCTGACTACGGGTGCTGTCTGTACGGAGTTTCCACGTTCTCCCTGTGACCACAAGGATTTCCTCCAGGTACTCCGGTTTCCTCACACCCTCCAAAGACGTGAGGGTTTTTAGGTTAATTGGCCTCTGTAAATTGTCCCCAGTGTGTAGGATAGAACTAGTATAGCTGATCATTGGTCGGCACAGATTTGGGTCAAAGGGCCTGTTTCCATGCTAAAACTAAAACTAAACTAAACTATATTCTTATAATTGCAGGCAGGCCAGCATTTTGAGTTTCTAATCAACAGTGACCCTCAGGCAGATGATGGTGGGGTCTTAGCAATGGCAATGCTATAGAAAGCCAAGGGTGGCTGATTGGAATCACCGTGGTTTGGAATGGTCATTTACTGACATTTGTGCGAAATTATATTTACTAGCCATTTATCATTTCACATCTGAATGTTGCCTCGACCCTGTTCATGGTTGTGTGGACTGCCGCATTTTCTGAAGAGCTGCAAATGGAATTGGATATGCTATACATGGTAGAACTGATCAGATCAGTGATCATCTTGCTTCTGACTTAATGATAGAAGGAAGGTCAGTGGTCAGTGAAGCAGATGTAAATGGTGACCTGCAGCACACACGCAGTGATGAGCTGGGATGAACCACAACTATCTTTCTTTGTGCAAATAAAAATTAAAAAAATGTAAAAAACTGGGAATTGGAAACCATCTAAGAAAATGCTGGAAATGCTCAGCAGGAAAGACAACATCTGCAAAAAGAGAAAGTGTTTTCACCTGAAATGTTCCTCCTTCCACAGATGCTGCCTGACCATGCAAAGTGTTTCCACCCTTTCCTGTTTTTACTCATTTGAGCTGAGATATTGCCTTAGTGTTTTTTGTCTTGCTGTTTGTTGACTTCAGTTTTACCAAGTCTTCTTGATGCACTCATGATTGAGACTGATATCAAGGACAGCCACGTGGAAATTCAGGTCAAGATTTATACCAAAGTTGTACAGAGGTCTTGAGCAGAGTGAGCATGTTATTGGTGAGAAAGTGATGCTTGACAGTACTTTCCATCACTTTACTGATGGTTGTGGGTGGACGTGGACAATTATTAGCTGGAGTAAATTTCTCCTGGTTTTTGTGGTCAGCACATACATTTTTGGTTTTTTTTATATTTTTATTTTTTTTAAACAGGGACAGTGCATATTAATAAACATTTACATGTAAATATGCAAGATTATAGCCAGTAGCTAATTTCCATCTTTAGTCCCTTTGGCAGGTTGATGTTAAATAAACAACTTAAACACATCACAACACAATCAATCAATAAGAAAATAAAATAACAATAAAATAAGAAAAATAACAATAAAGAATACAATAAACAACAGACAAACAATGCTGCTTATGACAGACCAGATAGCAGTGGATAATTTTAAGGTAGATTATGAGTGCAGTATTGATTTTCCAGTAACCATGTTTTTAGATGTTTGGTAAATGAGGTAAAGGTTGGCAGATCCCGTATGGCACTTGGTATCGTGTTCCAGGTCTGCGACGCTTGATATGAAAACACTGACTGCCCAAAAACACTTTTCCTAAATGGGACTAGACAATCACCTCTGGAGCCTGCTCTAGTCGACCTATTTGTGTTTTTCTTTATAAAGTCCTTTAACGGAGGTGGGGCTAGTCCATGGAAGGTTTTGTAAACCAAAATAGAATCTGCATATTTTATTACGTTTTCCCAGCTCAGCAGATCATATTTCTTCAGGATACTACAGTGATGGTACATTCTGGGCTTTTTGTCATGAATTTGTAGGGCTTGTTTATAGGCATGTATATGCCAGCATTGTACCTGTGCAGGAATAGCTTGGCTGGAAGTACAGCTAATTCTAGAGTGCAGGTATTTAGTACTACAGCCAAGATGTTGCCTGGTCTCATATAGGTATCATGTATCCAACTATTTCCCTGTGAAAAATAATTGTTTGGAGATTATCTCTTGTGATGGCAGGAGCCAGAGGAGGAAGCTGAGATGGACCATCCACTCAATACTTCGGGGTGACCATGGCCAAGATGTACCAACCAAACTCTGGCACTCCCAGCCTGCACCGCAGCACCCTAGAGGGAAGGAATGTTGTGGGATCTCCCTCCTCCTGTTAGCTATTTAACTCTCAGCTCCCATTCATGACTGTATGTGGTGGGACTGTAGAGCCTTGATCTGATCTGTTGTGAAATCACTAAGTAGTATATTGCATGCTGCTTTTGCTGCTTGGGGCTTATGTTGCCCAGTATTGCAACTCTGCCAGGAAGGCATCTCATTTTTAGATATCCCTCATTGAACGAGAGTTGATTCACTGTTAGTTTGTCACTGCAATTTAGTTTAGTTTGGTTTAGAGAACCAGCATGGAAACAGGCCCTTTGGCTAACTGAGTTTGTGCCGACCAACGATCACCCTTACAACTAGGTTACACTGGGGACAATTTACATGGGACAATTGACCTACAAAACCTACACATCTTTGAAGAGTGGGAGGAAACCGGAGTACCCAGAGAAAACGCATGAGGTCACAGAGAGAATGTACAAACTCTGTGCAGACTGCACCCGTTGTCAGGATCGAACTTGTATCTCTGGCGTTGTAAGGCAGCAACTCTACCACTACTCCACAGCGCTGCTCCCAGAGGGAAGGATATGCTGAGCCGTTAGTTTACAGATTGTAGTGTTGTACATTTCTCCAGCAACTATTGCTCCAAACCTCCTCATGGGGGGCCAGCACTGAGCTGCCAGATTACTTCCATCACATTTAGCATGATTGTGGTAACACACAACATGATGGATGGTGTTCTTTGAATAAGACTGGATTTTGTCTCCACATGGACTGTGCAAATGTATCATGGACAGATGCATTTTGTTGCAGGTAAACTGGTGAAGACAAGCCCAGGTAAGTTTATTTCTCATGCTGGTTCATTCTCTACATACGGAATATCCTGTCTGACATACAGTATGTGTTCCTCAGGACTCAGCCAGGTCTGTCATTGATGTTACTACCAAGCCACTCATTTTATACCTTCGCTCTTCTCAATATTTCTTCCAAAAGCTGTTTAAAGTGGAGCAGCACTGATTCATCAATTGTGGCAGGATGATAGGTGTTAACCTTGCCCACGTTTGGCCTGAAGGCGTCCAGATTCAATTTTGAAACACCTATAGCAACTGCCAGTCTGTATTCCACTTGGTAGCCTTTGAAGTGTCAGGATCTACCCAAGCTTTGTAATGGAGGAGTCTGCTACACTCATAGAATCATGGATTTATACAGCACGGAAACAGGTCCTTTCAGCCCACCTTGTCCATGCCAACCGTAATGCCTATCTCTCCTTATCCCATTTGCCTGCGTTAGGCCCTAATCATTCTGCACAATTCTTATGCAAGTGCCTTTTAACTGTTGCAATTATTTCTGCCTCCACCACCCTATGAGTGTGTGAGATCTGATTCTCTGAGGATGACTATGGCGTGCTGTCGCTCGACTAGTCTGAGGGACAACTCTTCTAATTTAGATACTATTTTACCAGCAACAGTAACCATAAAGCAAATGGATTGTAGTGAGTACTAAATAAAGCAGACTACGAATTAGACAGTTGGGCTGGGACCAACTTTCTCGCGGGAGAAGAACAAAGGGAAGAAATAAGACTTTGCCTTCCATCACAGTGAGGAGGTGTTGGAGACTCACTGTGATGGATGTTTATGTAAACTGTGTTAAGTGTGGGTCTTGGGTTTTTTTGTAATGTAAAAACTGTAGAAAATGAAATTTCATTCAAACCAAGTTGTTTGATTGACAATAAAAGGCATTTTATTCTATTCTAATGACTTAGGCCAATGCCAAGTGCTCTATCTGGTTTAATTCTTACCCTGTTTGAGCATAGTGAATTTGATACAAGTTGCAGCTCCACATTTTGGTTGCACTGTGGTCCCACTGGAGCTACTGTCTCTCAGCTCCAGTGATGTAGGTTCAATCCTGACCTCAGATACTGTCCATGTGGAGTTTACCCGTTCTCCCAGTGATTGGGTGGGTTTCCTCTGGGAGCTCCAGCTTCCTCCCACATCCCAGTGATATGCAGGTTGGTAGACAATAAACAATAGACAATAGACAATAGGTGCAGGAGTAGGCCATTCGGCCCTTCGAGCCAGCACCGCCATTCAATGTGATCATGGTTGATCATCCCCAATCAGTACCCCGTTCCTGCCTTCCCCCCATATCCCCTGGTCCCCTAATTTGAGGAAGGACATTCTTGCTATTGAGGTAGTGCAGCGTAGATTTACAATGTTAATTCCAGGGATGGCGGGACTGTCATATGCTGAGAGAATTGAGCGGCTGGGCTTGTACACTGGGCTTGTACACTGGGCTTGTACACTTATTGAAACAAATAAGATTATTAAGGGTTTGGGCACGCTAGAGGCAGGAAACATGTTTCCAATGTTGGGGGAGTCCAGAACCAAGGGGTGAGCCATTTAGAACGGAGATGAGGAAACACTTTTTCACACAGAGAGTTGTGAGTCTGTGGAATTCTTTGCCTCAGAGGGCGGTGGAGGCCAGTTCTCTGGATACTTTCAAGAGAGAGATAGATTAATAGGTTAATAGGCCAACTTAAAAATACTCCTAGCGTGCAGCTGACTGGTAGAATTGATGGGAATGTGGGTAGAATGAAATGTGGGAATTGATAGGAATGTGGGTAGAATAAAATTGAATTTATGTAGGATTAGTGTAAATGGGTGCTTAATTTTCGGCATAATAATAATAATAATGGATTGGATTTATATAGCGCCTTTCTAATACTCAAGGCGCTTTACATCGCATTATTCATTCACTCCTCAGTCACACTCGGTGGTGGTAAGCTACTTCTGTAGCCACAGCTGCCCTGGGGCAGACTGACGGAAGCGTGGCTGCTAATTTGCGCCTACGGCCCCTCCGACCACCACCAATCACTCACACACATTCACACACATTCACACACACATTCACACACACATTCACACGCAGGCAAAGGTGGGTGAAGTGTCTTGCCCAAGGACACAACGACAGTATGCACTCCAAGCGGGATTCGAACCGGCTACCTTCCGGTTGCCAGCATAGACCCAGTGGGCCGAAGGGCCTGTTTCCATGTTGTGTGACTATGACACTCAAAGTGAATAGTAAACCATTTGAGAGAACAGTTAATAATTAACAACATTTTTGTGGTCTGCAAACACATGAATTCCAGTCTGAATAAGGACAGCAATTTTTCTTCTCTTAAGGACAGGAGCTTTAATTTATTAAATTTATTAATTCCATGGTCACTATCATTTTTTTAAATTACACTTTATTTAATTAATACCCAGTCGCCGTATTATGATTTGGGCAATGTTTTGGGAATTGTTATTCCAGACCAACCTAAATAAAAAATACATTTCCCTCACTTTTATTTTTGAAGTTAAAAATGTACTGCTAAAAGAACACAGCGGGTCAAGCAGCATCTGTGGAGGTAAAGGGATAGTTGATATTTCTGGTCATGATCTGATAGCATCCCTGATGCAGATCTCGACCTGAAATGTTGACCATCTCTTTACTTCCACAGATGCCGCTGGACCCATTGAGTTCCTCCAGCAGTTTAGTTTTTGCTCCAGATTCCAGCATCTGCAGTCTCTTCTGACTGTTATTTTTGTATTCCCTTCAGACCAATGGAAGAGGTAAAAAAAAGGACAGGGAAACTATTTGTGCTTATAATTCACCTTTAATGCTGAAAAATGCCCTGTGCCCAAGTCTGTGTCACCAATTAAGCTTTGACAGTGAACCGGCTAAGGAGATAAGATGATCCAGAGCTTGGTTGGAGACAGGCTGGAAATAGAGGAAGGTCACAAGGTTCGGGAGTTGAAGACATGGCTAACAGAACCTAGAACATGGAACAGTGCAACTTAGGAACAGGCCCTTCAGCCCATAATGTCTGTATCAAACATAATGCCAAGTTTAACACATTGTATTGTGATCTATATCCCTCCAATGCCTGCATATTAATGTGTCTAGCCTAAATCCTTTTAAATGCCGCAATCATATCTGCTTCCACCACCATCCCTGGCGGCACGTTCCAGGCACTCACCACTCTCTGTGTAACGAAATGTGCCCCTCACATTTTCGTTAAACTTTTCTCTATTCACCTTAAAGCTATGCCCTCTAGTCTTTGATATTGCCACCCTGGGAAAAGAGGTTCTGACTTTACTATATTTACTGCCTCTCATAACTTCAGGGTTTACAAGCAGGGACCTTCAGCTGGCGGTGTGCAGCTATTTCAGACAGTTGTGGCACTGGAGAGGATTACAGAGGGAGAGGCAAGAGAGAAGTGTGTTTGGAGCCCAGTGATGGGGATGGGGGTGATGCTATTCAAAGACTGAGCACCGCCTCAAGGAACCACAGATATGTCAATACAGGCACAATGCTCTACAAATGAATTTGTTAAAAAAAAACCAAGTGCTGCAGGAATGAGTCACTGTAATCTCACAGTCTCAGTTGTGCAGTGTGAAGTAGACAACTGACAGAAACTGATGTGTCTGTGTGTGAATGATTTTGATCTTCATTTTAAATCTTTTAGCCCCAGATCAGAAAGGGATTGACCCAGAAGAACATCCATATGTCGAGGTCAGCACATTAGCCACCTGGTGGCGCCAGCAATGGCTGCCTCGTCAACAGTCTGTCTGTCCCTTCCTTCTCTGTTGTTTCTTTAGTATGTGTAAAATGTATGTTTTTAGCGCTATTTAGCTTGTTTTATGTGGGGGGTGGTGGGGTTTGGGGAATTGTTTTTAATCTCTTACCTCGACGGAGATGCGATTTTTTTCCATGTCGTATCTCCATCCGCCCTGCGGCCTAACATCGTGGAGTTGGCGGCCTTGGCTGGAGACCGACTTCTGGAGCTACAACTGCTGCAGCCTGCGGGACTTTAACATCATGAGCTGGCGATCCTATTGCCAGGGATCGACCTTTGAGCTCCAACCGCGGGAGCCTGCAGACTTTAACTTCGCGGAGCTCGCAGTCCCTGGTTAGAGGCCAACTTTGGGAGCTCCAAGCTGCAGGAGCTTCGACCGCCCTGACGCGGGAGCTTCGATCACCCCAACGCTATGATTCTGTGACATGAAAGGAGGTCAGTGCACCAAGTTTATGCTGGCTTGCACAGCAATCAGACTCCCCCAATAATTTTCCTCGTAATACACACTCCCCACATTCCCATCAAATCTTTCCCATTCTATCATTCATCTACGCGTAGGGGAAATTAAGAGAAGCCAACCAGCAAGATTTTGGAACATAGAAGTCATAAGGAAAACATGTAAACTTCACACAGACAGCACTGGAGGTCAGGATTGAACCCGTATCACTGGAACAGTGAGACAGTGGCTCTGTTGGTTACACTAGAACTGGCCATCACAGACAGTGGTGGCTGGTTACCTGAAACTGCTACATTCAGTGCAGAGGACCTGAGGGCTTCAATATACAATGGATGGAAGATGCAGTGCTGGTTTTGAGTTTTGTTGCAAGAGTGCAGGCGGTCATATGGAGAGAGACTACAATGGGAGTGGGTGGGGAGTTGATGAGGTGTTCTGCAATGCAGTCACAATTATGTTCCCCAACCTATCAGAAGTTCCCTTTGCCCTCTCCACCCCTACCCTTCACCGCAACTTAAAACATGGTTATTTTCTCACTTTTCCAGTTCTCTTGATGGGCCATCCACTTGACGGGGAGTGAACTATTGCGACAGAGTGGAGAACAATGTTGTTTATGCTTTGCATAACTCATCAGAACTGGAAAAGTGAGAAAATGTTAAATGAAAATTAAAATAAAACCCTGTCGCTGTGCAGGAAATCTGAAAAAAAAGCAGAGAAATGCTGGAAACACTCAGCGTCCATTGGGAGAGAAACAGAACTGATGTTTCAGGTCCGTGACCTTTCTACCGATCTGATATCTGACTTGGGGTCTCAGGCCTGAAGTGCTCGCTTTGCTTCTCTTTCTGCAGGTCTTGCCTAATCTGCTGAGTGTTTCCAACATTACTCATTTTTATATAAGGGGGGGAAATAAGGGGAAGGAATGATGAGAAAGACTGGGATTGGTAATTTATTTAAAGATAAATCAGTTTCACTCTCCTTGGCTGTTGCCCTACTACTGAATATTTCCAGCATTTTCCAATTTTACCTCCTATCTCCAAATTGACAAGTACTGCACCCTGTGATTAACTTACATTTCTATCTCCCATGTGACCTTACGATCATCCATATCTCTGCCATCCTAGTCTGAGCTCTTGTTGCTCCAAGTTTACCCATCACCCCTGATGCTGCTGGTTAAGTCATGTCAGACTGGCTCTTCCACATCTGTAAGCTGCAACCCTCCGAGATGGCTTTGCTTCTCCAATTATAAATTTGTGCTGTAATCTTCACAATCAGCAGCTAAATCAACGTGCCAAAGCTGTAAACTCAGCATTTCACTCTCTAAATCGCTCTGCTTCTCTCCTCTAAGAAGATTCATAAAGACAATGCCTTTGACCAAACTTGGAATCATGAACCCTAATACCTTACATGGTTCAATGACAAATTTTGTTTTGTAACACTCCTGTAGAACACATTGGTGTATTTAATGTTGTTTAAAGTCATAGAGCCATAGGGAGATGTAGCATTGAAAAAGTCCCTTTGGCCCACAATGTCCATGCCAACCATCAACCACCCATTTACACAGATACCATTGTTTTTATTTTTCATTCTTTATTTAAAAAAAATGTCATCATTACTGTTCCAAAAGAGCTTCCTTAATTACGGCTTAATAATGGCAAAACAACTTATCCTTAAATTCTGGAAAAACGCTCCCACACCAACGATAAAAATGTGGATTTCAAATATGTCCGAATTGTTACACCTGGAAGACATGAGATCCCTCTTAGCAGGCAAATCAGACCATTTCCAAAAGATTTGGTCTCCATTTATCGACTTATTACAAGCATAAGGTGCAACATAACTTTGAAAATATATGGTTTCAGGACCTGGTGAGGGGTGTGTAAAGATACGAAGTAGATACATCCCTTTTATCTTATCTTATTTTACTTTCTTATATCTTCTGTTCTCTATTTTTCTCTTTCTTTTTCTTTGGTTTTCTTTTTAGCTCTTTCTTGTGGTTTATGTTCCTACGGGTTTCTCCTGATCACTCTTTCACGCACTTACTATCTTATCTAACTCTTTCTATTTTGCTTCTTTTTTAAGTTTAAAATAAGACGTGGTACAGGAAATGTATTATGTTATTTTTGGCTGATATCACTGCAATGTACACTACTTCTAATAAATAAAAAATAAAATATTAAAAATATATATATATATATATATATATATATGTTGTTACTGTTACTTTCCACATAATCGGGGTCATTTTGAAATGATTTCCTCAATGCCAGATTGTTGTGTATGAAGGAGATAACTTATTTTTAACCTTGAATCAGACATAGAGACAATGACTGTTGGGACGGGTTCCCTTGATCTGTCTCATCAAGAAGAAGTTTGGGAAAATGTGAACTTCATAATTCAAAACAGAAATTCAGTGTTTGTTTGAGAGCACTGCAAAGTGAAGGATAAATATGCATACTAAGAAAATGATACTATTTTTTATAAATTCAATGCAAAAGCAAAATAAACTCAGTTAAAGCTATGAGAATAGCTTTAAAAAAAAATATAAAGCAACCTAAAATGTTTAAACTTTATTCTTGAGTAAAGCATATTTGATGCTTGTAAATAATTTAATTTGGCCAGTTTTTTTCTCTCTTTGCAGAGAGTTGTGGAAGTAGTCCAGACCATTATGCAAATGAACCTCTCTTCCATTGACTCCATCTGCACTTCACGCTGCCTTGGCAAGGCGATCAGTATAATCATGGACCAGTCTCACCTCTTCTCCCCTCTCCCATCAGGCAAGAGGTACAGAAGTTTGAAAATGCAAACCTCCAGATTATGTGACAGTTTCTTCCCAGCTGTTATCAGGCAACTGAACCACCCTCTTACCTCTAGAGTGGTCCTAACCTCCCAGCTACCTCATTGGAGACCTCAGAACTATCTTTAATCGGTCTTTAAACTATTTTAACTTGCACTAAACTATATATTTTATCCTTTAACTGTAAACTGTGGACAGCTTGATTGTAACCATGTATAGACTTTTCGCTGACGATAGAACACAACAAAATGTTTTGGTATACTTGTAAAATTAAAAGCTAAACTAAATTAAACTATACTAAACTAAACTATATTATGGGTTAAGGTGAATAAAATAACAGGGTGAAAACCTAGTTGCATAAGAGTCAACCTGATGAAGTAATAGAGGTGCAATTATCAGAAAAATAAAAATGAAGCTCACAAATCATTTCCTCAAATGGAAGAAATTATAAAAAGGGTTTTGTTTATTTCAAGTATTTTGTTGACACTAACCTTATTAAAATTGCTGCACATTGCATAACGCCCTATTATTTTAACTGAGAATTTCAGGCCCCTGTCCAAGTCAAATGGGGGAAACTGTTGTGTCTAATAGTAAGATTAAACGAGAACTTACCAGTTTGAAGTTTGATCTTTATTTTATGAGGAGTAACGTTGAGGGATTACGTGAAGAAGATCCCGTCCAGCCGCACACGCGTCAATCTTTCAAAGCAGCGGAGTGACAATCACAGACGATAATTACTGAAGTATGATAGTAAGATGCATAAAGACTTAGAACTACCAGCTTGATCCTTTTATGAGGGTGGGAGCGGAGGGCACGTAATCCCTCAACGTTACTCCTCATAAAATAAAGATCAAACTTCAAACTGGTAAGTTCTCGTTTAATCTTACCAATTTACTTCGGAGTCACGTGAGTGACTACGTGAAGATTTCAAAGCTCTGTGAATTCACACTGCGGATTAAAATCCAGGTGCTCACTGCACTGATTGACTCTATTTGAGTAAGCACAATCAACAATGCATAACCACAACATTAAATGTAATCAGTTAATGGTTCTATTTATTTTAACAAAAGTAACAAATTAGGCCCATTTATTATAATGGGGGATTTAATACTGAATCCAGGACGACATCACTAAACACCCCGAGATCTTTAATCTCCTTATGGTAATACTTGTGAAACATCTGTTCACTTGCCCATCCTGCGGCCGCGAGGATAAGGTCTATTGGCACATCTGAATCCCTGGCCGCCGTTGTTGATGCCGCCCTGGTGGAATGAGATCTAAATTTATCAGTATCAATACCTGAATAAATCAACACCTGTTTCAACCATGTTGAAATTGTCTGTGTTGACACTTTCTTATGAGGCTTTTTATGACTAATAAAAAATGCCAATTCTGTGCCTCTTAAGATTCTTGTTGTTTCTATGTAACATTTTACATATGTTACTACACATAGCCGTGGATCTGTAGGATATGTTGAAAAACTCCAACTTACATCCCGTGAACCCAGGTCTACTTTGCTTCAGTAAATCATAGACATAGAATGTAACGGCATTCGCCCCTACCTTCATTCTGTCAATTCTTAGTTTCTGTAATGTTTGAACTCTGAGTTGAAACTAATGCCATGACCATAACCAATTTCATGGTGATTTTTGGCTAATGACAGAGTTTCAATAGGATTCCAATCCTCAGCAGCATCAATACATCTTTTACATTCCAGATTTCTGTATACCTAGGTCTAGGAGGATTGGGGTTGAAAATTCCTTTCATAAACCTACAGTCCCAAGGATGTGATCCTATTGGATTTTGTTCTGATTCACTGCTTAAATATGCAGAGAGTGCACTTCGTGCAGCATTGATTGCACTATAACTTAATTTTAATTTGTAGTATAGAGTTTAAAGAAACTCTATTACATCTGAAATTTCTGCTGTGTTATATGCAATATTCTTTCCTGAACAAAACACCTCCCATTTCTTTATATAGGAAATGTACTGCTTCTGGGGACTATTCTTCCAGGCTGCTGTCATAACATCCACCGTACGATCTGATAATCCTTTTCCAAGATATGGCCTTCTTAGAATCTGCAAATCAACAAACCAATACGATCATGTAAAGGATGTGGTTCATCAGTTACAGGGTGTACAAGCAGTTTTATCTGCTTTGGAATAATCATAAGGTTTTTTTTGATCATTTTTAACACCAGTGGGTACCATAGCTGTGTAGGCCAATCTGGTACTACCAAAATCCCTGAGGCTGAGTCTTGTTTAATTTTCTGTATGCATCTGTTGATTAAACAAAATGGTGGAAATGCATACAGAAACATACCACCCCAATGTAGCGAGAAAGCATCCACCGCTACTGCACCAGGATCAGGTTCCCATGACACATATTTAGGCAATTGGTGGTTTAGTCTTGATGCAAACAAATCAATCTCTGGCATTCCAAATTGTGTTACAATTTGTGTAAATATTTCCTGATTTAACATCCATTCTGTATTATCATTAAATGTACGTGATATTTTGACTGCAATTAAGTTAAATTTTCCTGGTAAATATATTGCTGACAGCCAAATTTTTCCTGGCAATACACCAGGTCCAAATTTCATTTGCCAATCTATCACATGATTCTGATTTGATACCACCCATGTGATTTAGGTATGCTACAGCTGTAGTATTGTCAACCTGTACCTGAACATGCACATTTCCCATATTAGTGCAATAAGCTTTAAGGCCATGAAATGCTCCTAACAGCTCTAGATAATTTATTCCTTAATTTTCAAGCAAAGGTACTTCATCGACATTCCACCTACCTCCACAGCTGGAAATCATGTTAGTTGCGCCCATCCAAGAGCACTTACATCAGTCTGTAGAATGACGGAAGGTGTTTCTACCAGAACTTTTCTGGAAGCATTAGAGACATTGTTAATCCACCATTCTATTTCTGTAATGGTTCCAATTGTTAATTTCATGGCCTGTCAAAATGCCCTGTATTCATTTTTAATGCTTGTACCTTAGCCTTCTGTAAACATTGATAATGCAATGGTCCAAACCTGACAGCTGGAAACCCAGCAATTAATTTGCCCAGCAAGCTTGCCACTTCTCTAATTGAAGGCTTGTCCTCGTTTATAAGTTTAGTGCAATCTTCAATTAACTGCAGCCTTATCTTTTGGCAAGGTGATTACCATGTGTTCAGAGTTAATTGTGAACCCTGGCTAATCAATTATTCTTGCTTGGTAACAATTTTGATTTTTGTAGGTGAATAATGAAACCCATTTTTCAAAATGTATTTGACTCTAGATAATGACAATATTGCAGTAGCCAAAGTGTCCCGCACAATCAGAATATCCTCTAAATAAACCATTAATACATGGCCCTCAGCTCTTAGCAGAGCTAAAATTGGTTTGAGTAATTTTAGTGAATAATCTTGGTGCTGATGTCAGGCCATTGAGGAATGCTTTAAATTGCCATAACTGACTCATCCATCTAAATTTCAAATATCTTTGATCATTACCATGCATTTCACAGAATAATATGCATTTTGCAGATCTGTGCTTGCCATGTAGCAATTCTTTGTGACCAGCTGAATGGCATTTAGTAAATGTTTCCATTTTGGAATGTTTCTATTGTACATAAAGGTTTAAGATTTTTCAGATCCGAAAGGATTCTACATCCACCATCCTTTTTTTTCCTTTTTTTTTTTCTGGGAAATATTTGACACAAACTGATGGTGTTGTTCTACTGACTTTTCTATTACCTCCTTTTCCACATAAAATTTTCAATTCTCCCTTGATCAACTTATTCTGTTCCTTTGAGAAAATCCGTGACCAGTTTGAATTATGCTGAATTGGAGGATCCAAACGTGGAGAGAACTCAATTTTGAATCCTACAATGCTACATAGAATAAATGAATCATTTGTTATTGATTGCCATTCTTTTAGGAAGAATCGTAACCTTCCCCCTATTTGTGAGTGTGAAACATTTGTTGTGTTTCTTACCAGACCAAGCCCCCCTACCTCGGGTTTTGCCACCGGCAATTGTTGTCCCCTTCTAGTAGGCACATTGTAACCTCCACGTATCCTTGGTGCAGCACGTCAACATGTATATGAGAATGATAGGCTTGTTCCTTCTCCTGCACCAGCATTTCACCTGTAGGGATACTGCCTTCGCATAAGTAATCCTTTAGCTTCTTTACTAGATTTTCTCCAAAAAGCAGATTTAGGCATTTGTATATTGGATGGTTTGAGAGCCTGCATACTTAGGATGAATATTTGGTGTTATTGTATTTTTACGAATACAATTTATTTCAAAGTGCGCACTACACATAGAAACATAGAAACATAGAAATTAGGTGCAGGAGTAGGCCATTCGGCCCTTCGAGCCTGCACCGCCATTCAATATGATCATGGCTGATCATCCAACTCAGTATCCCGTACCTGCCTTCTCTCCATACCCTCTGATCCCTTTAGCCACAAGGGCCACATCTAGCTCCCTCTTAAATATAGCCAATGAACTGGCCTCGACTACCCTCTGTGGCAGAGAGTTCCAGAGATTCACCACTCTCTGTGTGAAAAAAGTTCTTCTCATCTCGGTTTTAAAGGATTTCCCCCTTATCCTTAAGCTGTGAGTGCTAAGGCATTTTGTTGTGAATCCGATATAAAATCTTCATCCAATACCTCCATAGTTAATTCCTGGGGCTGATGGGAGAGTAGATCATTTATAGTCATAGCTATTTCCTCTCTCAAAGATTCCCCTGTTACTGTGGGAACAGCAAACTTTTGTGCCAGCCTTGGAACATTTTAGCTCTGATAATGGACTCTGGTCCTGATATAAATCATCATTTGAATCTAGATATTCATCTTTATGTTGGGTAATTTCTGGCTCCCCTGTTTCAGGTAAGTTTCTGCCAGATTCCCCCTGCGCGGGCTCTCTTGTAGGCCCACGGATAGGCAGCCCTGTTTCAGGTGCTGCTGGCGCTAGCTCAACTCTAGGCCAACGCTTCATAATGTTTTCTTGTGAAATTGTCAGTGCTGGCACATATGTACGGTTGTACTGTCTTTGCTCAGACATTTCTGGTACTGGCTCTCCAGTAGGCCAGCACATATATTGCCTTTTTACGGGCATTCCTGGCACTGGCTCTCCAGTAGGCCAGCACATATATTGCCTTTTTACGGGCATTCGTGGCACTGGCTCTCCTGTAGGCCAGCACATATATTGCCTTTTTGCGGGCATTTCTGGCACTGGCTCTCCTGTAGGCCAACCACTGTAATAGCTTTGCACAGGTATTTCTGATGGCTCTCCTGTAGGCCACCCTTGTGCCTGTCCCATCCAAGGCACACCCTGTGCTATCCTTTATTGGCCAACACCGACCTAAATCCTCCTTGTGGGAGGTCTTTGTAAATCATTTTTCCCCTCAGGAGCTCTAAGCTAGCGACCCTTGCAGCCATAATATTTTCTGCTTCAGGACGGTATACCTCCGGGTCTGACTCATCCGAGTCTACAGGTCGGGCCGACTTTTGTCCAGCCTTGCGCCCCGCCGCCGGCGGTTTAACAGCACATTTGACCGCAACGGGAGTTAAATGGCTTCGATGCCACTGACTCCCCTGCCTGACGCCCGCTACCCTTAGAATCTGGGGTTTTACCTGCGGTGCGTCCCTGTCCTCTCCTTCCCCTACGCTCTTTTCCCATTGTAACTTGTGTGGACCTCTACCAACACGTCTGAGCGGGAAGAAAAGCACCCTGTAAGTGAAAATGAAACCACTTACCTTCCGACTTTTACTTTAACTTTGCTTTTTACTCACCGCCTGGAGGAGCTCCTGCTCCTCCACACACGGTCATGAACGCTATGCGTCTGATCGATATGATGCGTGTGCGGCTGGACGGGGTCTTCTTCACGTAGTCACTCACGTGACTCCGAAGTAAAATTGTGTCCGATGGTAAAGCAGAAAAGGTTATTTTTTAGAGGCTGGGAGAACAGAGGTACTCCGAGGGACTCACTACAACTAGTGTCATCACTGCTGCCTGGATCCTTTTCCATCAATGTCACTGCCTGCACTGGCATGTGTCCTAACATGCACTGTTTTGTTCCTTTTCACTAATATAACAAAACGCATGACAAATATGCACTTTGTTCACTTTCACAAACATTATGAAATGTAAACTGGAATGTCTAACACGCACTGTTTTAGTAATAGAGCTTTCACAGTTTGGAAACAGGCCCTTTGGCCCAACTTGCCCACACCGGCCAACATGTCCCAGCTACACTAGTCCCACCTGTCCGTGTTTGGTCTATATCCCTCCAAACCTGTTCTATTCATGTGCCTAAATATCCACGTTTCCTAAATTTTGGGATATTCCCTACCTTAACTACCTCCTTTGGCAGCTTGTTCCATACACCCACCACCCCTCAGATTCCTATTAAATCTTTTCCTCATTCACCTTAAAACTATATCCTCTGGCCCTTGATTCATCTACTCTGGGCAAGAGATTCTGTGTATCAACCCGATCTATTCCTCCCATGATTTTACACACCTCTATAAGATCACCCTATATCCTCCTGCGCTCCAAGGAATAGAGTTCCAACCTACTCAACTTCAAGAGTCAAGAGTCAAGAGAGTTTTATTGTCATGTGTCCCAGATAGGACAATGAAATTCTTGCATTGCTGCAGCACAACAGAAGATGTAAACATAATACAGAACAGGAGATAACAGATCACTGTGTCTATATAGCATAGACCATATATATACACAATATATAAACAGATAAAGCACAATAGGCTGTTATTGTTCAGAGTTTGTTTGATGTCATGTTCTCTATAGCTCAGACCCTCTAGTCCTGGCAACATCCCCGTAATCTTCTCTGTACCCTTTCCAGCTTGACAACATATTTCCTATAGCATGGTGCGCAGAACTGAACACAATACTCTAAATGCAGCCTCACCAACATCTTATACAATTTCTTGTTATACATATTTTGTTCTCTTTCACCAGGCTGTCTAAAACTGCACTGGTCCGGGCCCCAACATACAGTTTCCCACTGTTCACTGACATATATGGCCATTCTGTTATGCCATGCCTTGATTTCCAACTCCTCATCCTTGTATTTTCAAGCTCCATAGACTTTTCCAGCCCTTATAACCATATAACCATATAACCATATAACAATTACAGCATGGAAACAGGCCATCTTGGCCCTTCAAGTCCATGCTGAACACTTTTTCTCCCCTAGTCCCATCTACCTGCACTCAGACCATAACCCTCCATTCCTTTCTCGTCCATATACCCATCCAATCTATTTTTAAATGATAAAATCAAACCTGTCTCCACCACTTCCACTGGAAGCTCATTCCACACAGCTACCACTCTCTGAGTAAAGAAGTTCCCCCTAATGTTACCCCTAAACATCTGTCCCATAATTCTCGTCATGTCCCCTTGTTTGAATCTTCCCTACTCTCAATAGTAAAAGCTTATCCACGTCAACTCTGTCTAACCCGCTCATCATTTTAAAGATCTCTATCGTCCCCCCTTAACCTTCTGCGCTCCAAAGAATAAAGACCTAACTTGCTCAGCCTTTCTCTGTAATTTAGTTGCTGAAACCCAGGCAACATTCTCGTAAATCTCCTCTGTACTCGCTCTATTTTGTTGACATCCTTCCTATAATTAGGCGACCAAAATTGTACTCCATACTCCAGAATTGGCCTCACCAATGCCTTGTACAATTTTAACATTACATCCCAACTTCTATACTCAATGCTCTGATTTATAAAGGCCAGCACACCAAAAGCTTTCTTTACCACCCTATCTACATGAGATTCCACCTTCAAGGAACTATGCACAGTTATTCCTAGATCCCTCTGTTCAACTGCATTCCTCAATTCGCTACCATTTACCATGTACGTCCTATTTTGATTTGTCCTGCCAAGATGTAGCACCTCACATTTATTAGCATTAAACTCCATCTGCCATCTTTCAGCCCACTCTTCCAAATGGCCTAAATCTCTCTGTAGACTTTGAAAATCTACTTCATTATCCACTTCCTTCTGAGCATCTTTGAACTTAATTGCTCCTCCAGTGGTAACACTGCATTTAACACCTGCGTCTAATGCTCAGCATATCTCTCTAAAACTCTGACACTCTTTCCTCATTTGAAATGCTTGGTCATCCAATCTAGCATCTTCCAATGTTTTGATTGGTTCGACCCCTGGGAAAACCCTTCAAACCTGGGCAGCTAATTCCAATGGCACTATCAAGAGGATTTTGAGCTAAACTCAACACTTTTAGATCAATCTTCAATGAGTTTAACTCTTAATTCAAAATGTTGATATTAATTGGTCATCAGATACAACTGAGGAAGAAATCCCTTGGCAACTATCATTAATTTATGTTTCGGAAATATGAGGAGCTCCAATTCACTACTTTCAAAAGCACAGGGGCAGCAATGAACCAAGCACTGATTGTAATTAGGTGTTGGATTTTATTTGCAGAAATACAGAGAGCATTATGACCTAATGATTCCAAAAATAGAAAATGATAGCAACAGTCAGCAGGTCAGGAAGCATCAATGGAAAAAAACCAGAATTAATGTTTCATGTCAAAGCATGCCAACATCATTCTCTTTCTGCGGATGCTGCCTGGCCCACAGAGTGATTAGAGCATTTAAAAAAAAAAATATTTCAGACTTCCTACATCTGCAGTGTTTTGGTTAAGAATGATAAATTTCCCACAGCAAAATTAAATTCTGAATGTCTTCAGAAACTCCACAGTGTGTCTCCCAAGCACGCTGCAGGCTGGTCTTGTACCTAATTCAGTGAAACATGCAATGTCAACAAAATTCAACATTGTAGATGCTACTTCATATGCATCATTACACTAAATATTACACTCACTGTCTAGAATTCTGAAGGCAATGAGTCAGAGATGTTATGGACTAAATGCCGTGGGAAAGTGAAGCAGTGGAATGAGAAGTTGCTGATATTGGGAAATGAACAGGTTTTTCAGACAGAGCCAGAAACGGAGCCACAACTTTCTGTTCCCCACCCCTCCAGCTTCCCAAACCATAGTCACGACAGAAGTATGACACGGTACTTGTGACAGCTCCTGCATTTAATTCCAGTTCCAAACCAACTCCAATGCTGAGTTTTGAATCTACAGATCAAGAATCTTTAACCTATTTGTAATGACCATTCACATGAGACACTTTACTCAGCAGCATGTTTGAGCTAGTTTTTTGGACCATCTAATTTTTAGGATAATGTTGTAATTTGGGGAATTGTTGAATATTCCGGGCTTGACATTTGGATGTACAGAATCCGTATAATGTTGTGCAGGAAAGAACTGCAGATGCTGGGTTATGCTGAAGATAGACATGAAATGCTAGGGTAACTCAGCGGGTCAGGCAGCATGTCTGGAGATAAAGAATAGGTGACCTTTTGAGATTGAAGAAGGGTTCCAACCCAAAACGTCACCTTTTCTTTATCTCCAGACCTGCTGCCTGACCCGCTGAGTTACTCCAGCAATTTGTGTCTATCATCTTGTTGTCTTCCCTATAATGTTGTCTGCCCTATTACTTCCTCGGTGCTACACCTGGCATCTCAGCATAATACAAGTACAATAAAAAGGAATGCTGGCTTTACATGGTTGAATTTGACAGCTTTTTCATAAAGCCAGCATTGGTGAAATGGGCTAATTAATTCCAATCAGATGTGTTTTCACAGATGCTGGGGAATTCCACACTTCCACAGCTTCAGGATGTCCCGGCATAGCACCAAATTTGTGTATAGTGCCAGCCCACGTTAAAAAAAACCTCTCATAAAAGTCAGCTAATCTCTCTTTTATTGGTATTGAATAGGCAACAGGTTTTGGCTAATGCATTGGGAATGATTAATCTTTTCATCACTCACTCATTAAACATCACTGGTGCTTTAATCTCTACCTGAGACGGTAGGTGGAATTCCAGTTTAACAATGCATCTGAAAGCCAGCAGTTTCAGTGGTGTAGTACACCTTCTGCAATGCACTGGGGGGGGCCTAGATTGTTGTGCTGAAGTCCCAAAAGTAAACTCTCAAAGTGTCGCACATTAAGCCAGATTTGATAACCAAGAACTAATGAGTAAAGAACCAGAGCTGAAATAGTTCAGTTGAGATGGCATCAGACTGAAGGCATGAAAGTCCCTGGTTCAGAACTGAATTTTGGAATGTTTATGCATGCAATGGCACAGCTGGCAAAGGCTTTGCCTCACATTGCCAGAGACCCAGGCTCAATCCTGACCTTGGGTGCTGTCTCTCTGGAACTTGCAGTCTTCCTGTGACCATGTGGGTTTCTCCCTGATGTATTCCAGTTTCCTCCCACATCCAAACCCATGTGAATTGGTTTGTTAATTAGCCACTGTAAATTGCCCCTCATGTGTAGGTGAATGGTAGAAACCAGGGAGAGTTGATGGAAGAGTTAGATTTAGCTCTGAGGGCTGTGGGAATCAAGGGATATGGTGAAAAATCCGGAACGTGGTACTGATTTTGGATGATCAGCCATGAAGGGCCAAATGGCCTACTCCTGCACCTATTTTCTATGTTTCTATGAAATCTGAAGAAAATAGTAAAATAAAACATTTTTAAAAAAGTAGTGTTACTGGTTGACGTGGACTTGGTGGGTCAAAGGGCCTGCTTCTGTGCTCTATGACTATAGACTTATCCATGGGGTTCAGGCTTATAACAAAGACTGACAACCATGAAACCATTCCTCTGACACGGTCTACACTATCTTTCCTCATCCCTGTTAATTGCTCGTAGATGAACAAGACTGAAGCAGGGGCTGTTCATATTATGCTACCACACATTACCAAGCTCTTACACACACATGAAATGATTGATGGTGAATAATTAAATAGTTTATCAAACAAAGCCTCTGCGTCTTGATTCATTCCAGGATTTATTAATATGCTCTGGTTTCATTGACAATTTAAACATCCCCATTTTAAGATTGTTTCATTCAGTAGCAGCACCATGTTAAGTTTGAAAAGCTTATTGCAGATTTTCAGCTAAAAAGGTATTCCAATGTGTCAGCTAATCTGGATTCAATTTTTAGATTGAGAGTTCCAAACTCTCATTAAGGCACAGGGCATAGGAAGCACACCAAGGCTGATCAAGCCTGATTTAGTCTGATGAAGGGTCTCAACTCGAAATGTCACCTATTCCTTTTCTCCAGAGATGCGGTCTAACCCGTGGAGTTACTCCAGCTTTTTATGTCTATCTTCAAGGCTGATCAGCCCTTTGAGCTGGATCCAGTTTACTAGATTGCCCTTCTTCACTTCCTCTTTTTTTAAATTGACTGGTCTGTTATTTTCTGCGGAGGGCACTGTACTTCATTGCCTTGAATGAGAAATTATATTGAGGGGCCAGTCTTTTATCTCAGGTATCTCAGGCATATCTCCTCCCTCAACATCAGTCAGGGACCCGACAATCCTTTCAGGTGAGGGCGCAGAGGTTTACTTGCACCCCTTCCAACCTCATCTACTGTATCTGGTGCTCCCGATGCTATATATTGGCGACCATTTCGCTGAACACATACGCTCAGTCCGCCTTGGACCATGCGATCTCCTGGTTGCCAAACATTTTAAATCCGCTTCCCATTCCAATACTGACCTTTCTGTCCTGGCCTTCCTGCACTGTCAGAGTGAGGCCACATGCAAATTGGAAGAACAGCACATCATATTTCGCGTGGGCTGCTTACAACCCAATGGAACTTTGATTTCTCTAATTTCAAATAACTTCTGCATTACCTCTCTCTCTGTCCCTCCCCCACCATATGAGTCTTAGTAGTTCCACTGTTCACATCCTTGTATCCCTCTCATTATCACACCTTCCCCAGCCAACAAAGGGCCATCAGAGACTCCACCCTTCGTGAGGTCATCTCTTGTTGGCCCTGATTTATTCTGACCTTTTCTTGCCTCCAGTGAGTAAGGAAGAAGCGAGAAAACAAGGAACTGCAGAGTAGTTAGCCTGACATTGGTGTGGATGTCAGGTTAACTGAAATGTATTGCTGAGAAACCAATAACACGACATTTAGAAGATTAAAATGGATTTGGTAGATTAAACATGAATTTGTAAAAGGGTAATGATGTTTGATAAATATATTAGGATTTTGGAAGATAGGGGCTAATGGAATATATATAAAGATGAACCAGAGGATATGATGTATTTGGACTTTCAGAAAGTGTTCAATATGCAATATACTGCCATGGGTAGAGTATTGGTTAAATGCCAGGAAAATGTAGGAATAAGTGGGTCATTTTGCAGTGGAGGCTGTGCCATTGAGGCAGGGCTTAGTGCAAGGACCCAGCAATTCACAATACATATCAATCATTTAATAAAGCAATTGGGTGATTTATCCATGCTTGTTGATGATGTAACACTATGTGTGCTGTGAGAGGATGCAGAAAGTCTTCAGTGGGTTACAGGGAGGGTCAACGAGGACATAGCACATATAATATAGTAATATGCGAGATCATCTCCTCTGGTGGAAAAAATTGAAACATATTTCAATGTGTATTTATGAAATAGTCATTGTACAAAAATCACTGCAAGTTAATGTACAGGTCTAGCAAGAAATTAGGAATTCCAAAATATACAGATCATAATTGAAAGATGATTTAATTACGTGTAGGGCAGCATTGCACCAATCATGTAATATGCCAGTGAGGCTGCTTCAGGCATAGTATAAATAAATCTGGCCTTCTTACACACGGAAGGATATATTTGGAAGGAGTGCAGTGAAGACTCACTAGCTTAAATCCTTTAATGGCAGGTTGTTGTATGAGACAAGAGTGGCACTGTGGCACAGTGGTAGAGTTGCTGCCTTACAGTGCCAGAGATCCAGGTTCGATTCTGACTGCGGGTGCTGTCAGTATGGAGTTTGTACGTACTCCCCGTGACTACATGGGTTTTCCCCAGGTGGTCTGGTATCCTTCCACATTCCAAAGACGTGCAGGTTTGTAGATTAATTGACTTCTGTAAATTGTCCCTAGTGTGTAGAATAGAACCATTGTACGGGTTATTGCTGGTCGGCGCTTTTTCGGTGGGCCGAAGGGCCTGTTTCCATGCTGCATCTCTAAACTAACCTAAACTAAGAAGAAACTGAAGGGCCTGTCCCACTTATGCAACCTTTTCGGCGACTGCCGGCACCCGTCATAGGCGACATGTCACGGGTGACACCCCGCGACATGTCGCCAGGGTGTCGCCCGTATGGTCGTGAGTAGTCTCCTAGTCACCCAAAGAGTCGTAGCGTCTTTCTGGTCGCCGCTGAATTTTCAACATGTTGAACATTTTCGGCGACCTAAGGACAGGCCCTTAAGCAATTTGGCTCTCTGCTCTCTTGAGTTTAGAAAAATGACAAATGATCTCATTGTAACATTCCAATTTTGTTACAGTGACCACTTCTCATGTTATGGGGCTTGACAGGATTACTGCAGAATTGATGTTACCCCTGGGTGGGATACTCAAAAACCAGGATTCACAGTTTCAAAGTCAGAGGTTAGCCATTCAAGACTGAGAGGAGAAAATATTTTGTTGTGCGGAGAGTGGTGAATCTTTGGAATTCTTTACCGAATGGGCTGTGATGGCACTGTTTCTCAGTAATCTCAAGCTTGAGGTTGATTTCTGGTTATGAGGGGAAATAAGGGATTTGAGGTTAGTCCAGGAAAATAGTGGTAGGTAAAAAAAGATAAGCCACAATCTGGGAATAGGGGCCAAATGGTCAATTCCTGCTTCTATTTCTTCTGTGTTTTTTTTCCATAAAATGCACTTTAGTTCCTCACTTAGATACTCTGACAGCATTCCCCAAATCTTTCAACCGGAAGATTAAAGGGCCTGTCCAACTTGGCGATTTTTTCAGAGATTGCCGGCATCAGTGACTGACGTATCAGGTCACCGAAAAATTTACGGAGTGATGCGGCGTGTGGCGGCGGTGACGCGACGTGATGATGTATGATGCGCGGTGTTTTTTCAAGTGTCGCAACATTATTTTTGTCGCCGTTGGATTTTGAACTGTTCAAAATCTTTTGGCAACACTGATACGACGTCGGCAGTCGCCGAAAAAATCGCCAAGTGGGACTGGCCCTTAAAGGTTTCAGGTGCATTGGAACATCATTACCTGCGGTTTCCTTTCGAAGCCTCGCATTGTTCTGATGAGGAAATATATTGCCATTCCTCATATATTGATAGATCTAAATCCTGGATCTCATTCTCCAACAGTGTTGTGGAAGTTAATTCCGAAAAAAGTCTGCAGAGATTTGGGGTGGTGACACATTCTTAATGATGGCTTTTGGATTGCTGATCTATTTGCAGCCTCAAAATCACAAAGAAAAGAATAAATTAAACAACATTTCTTTAATGAGCCCTTTAAAAATTGGGCCAGCTAAGATCAGTCGAATGTTGCAGGGGTGGTGGGCTTTTGGGGGGAGGGGGGGGGTGTTGAGTAGCAGTTCATTTCCGGTAATGGAGACCCGGAATTCCTGTTGATGGGAGCAGGCCTTCAGTGAACAATCCTGGCCAATTAGGTGACCTTCCCCTGACCCCTTGTAACCATGATCACAACTCATGAACTTTTGAGGCCTGTGTTGCATCCTTTTCCAATTTCGAAGACGATAAATAATGTTTACATTTGGAAAGACAACATAAATAACACGTTAAAACATTGTGTTCAGCAGAAATTTTTAATTGAGTTTTTGTTTTGGTGTTGACTGATATGTGTCTTGCGAAATCGTTGGATCAATAAAAGATTAAGCAGAATCGGTGCCATTGGAGTATTACAGACAATGCTGGGTGCTTGCCAAAGAATGTTGCATGCAAAAAGCCAAGATTGCTTAATGTGGCTGGATTTCAAGCAGGGTAAATTTCGATAAACATCCTCCCCCACCTAAGATTACAAGTTGACATCCTGAAGCCTGTTTTCTCATGCCTGGAATTTTTACCTTGCTCCAACCAACTGAAATGGACTAAATCGAGTAAAACTGAGAGGAAGTTCCTTCAGAAAATACCTGCCGTTCAGCCTAATTGACAGAGTGATATTACATAATTAGATTACTGTATACACCGATCGCTGCTATGCCTACATGATACTTTGCTCTCTATGATTCACCGCTTAAACAATTTCTATAGAAGCTAAAAATAATCCCAATGCCTATCACGGGAGTTTCCATTTTAATGCAGGTGACCTTGGTAAATTGGGAAGGTAGGTTTGAGATGTGAACCTGTATGAAAGTGGAGATTTTTTTTTTTTAAATCAGCAAAGCTGAGGAATTCTGAATTGGGAATTTCCTTCATCACTGCCTGTCATTCGTGGCCTTGATCTATTGGGGTGCCATAGATTACGAGAGCCATTATTACAGCCCTGGGCTCCATGAAGTTTTTTTGATTATTTAGCCACATTCTCATTATAAAAGGAGCTCCACAGACCTAATGTTGCATTTAGGGGAGTTTTAAAGTGGAGGAAGGTAAGGTCTGAAAATGCTCCATAGGAATACAATCTGACTGGACTTGATACAAGGCCACTTATCCCCTCATGCCTGTCCTGCACAGTGCTAAACAATGGATGAAGGTGAATCCTAAAGGGCCTGTCCCACTTGGGCAACATTTTCGGCGACAGCCTGAAAAGAGGTTGTCGCGTCGTGGTCGGGTTGTGACGCGTGCGTGACGCGAGGTGACGCATGTAGTAACACGCGATGACGCGCGGTGTTTCCCTGTCAGCCCTGGATTTTGGAATGTTCAAAATATGCTGTCCTGCGGGAGATGCCCCGTTACGGTTAGGGTTAGGATTAGGGAGCACAGATGGGTTGTAAAATATTCTTCCTTCAATGCATGGATTTTAAACATGAAACATATTAAAATTAATACAATAAAATCAATTGTGCAATTAAAAAGATGTCTGAGTCGTTCAATTTTATTTACAAATGTTATGGTCTGCTTCCAGATCCAATCACCGTCTCTAACTTTTCACAGGGATGGACTCAGTGAGTGTAGACTGAACTCCCCTCTCCCCTCCACCCCCCTCTTACCCCATCCCTCCTGCTCCACTCCCCCCTACCCTTCCTCCCCTCCCTCTCCTCTCTCCTCTCCCCCTCTCCCCCTACCCTTCTCCCCTCCCCTCTCCTCTCCCCCCTTCTTCCCTTCCCCCCTCTTCCTCCTCCCCGCTCCCCGCTCCACTCTTCTCCCCTTCTCCACTCCCCTCACATCCCCTTCTCCCCCTCTCCCTCCCTTCTCCCGTTCTCCACCCCCCACACTTTCCCCGACACCCCCCATTTGTGGACCCAGCCTGCGACCAGCGATTCTCCGCACACTATCCCACACACGCTAGGGACAATTTGTATAAACCTGTGCGCCTTTGGAGTGCGGGAGGAAACCCAAACCCTAACCCTAACCCCAGCCCTAGCCCTAGACCTAACCCTAACCATAACCCTTACCCTAACCCTAGCCCTAACCCTAACCCTAACCCTAACTCTAGGTTGATAGGCTTGGTATAAGTATAAATTGTCCCTAGCGTGTGTGGGATAGTATGTGGGGATCGCTGGTCGGTGCGGACTCGGTGAGCTGAAGGGCACTGTATCTCTGAACTAAATGTGACACAGGGGCCCCAGGGGTTGGACTCCTCATGGGAACTAAACTGTTGGCTACGAGTTGTCCCAGAGGCAGATCTCTCTTCCAATGGTCTCTCCAAACCCCTAGAGGCAACGGGCTTTTCAACTGGGTACAGGCAATGTTGTCAATGTACCAGTGCCACCCACCTGGTCTGGCCACTGAGTCTAAATACCCACCACCCATTTTGAAGCAAGGCAAGGGGGCGGAGGGGGGGGGGGGGGGGAGTGGGGGGTTGTTCCCAAAGTCTGCATTTATCCCATAATCAATGTTACTAAAATAGATGATGCGGCCTTTGTGCAGTACGATTATTGGGATCTAGCTGTCACAGGCTGGGTCCACAAATGGGGGGCGTCGGGGAAAGTGGGGGGGGGGGACGGTTGGAGAATGGGAGAAGGGAGGGAGAGGGGGAGAAGGGGATGTGGGCGGGGAAGGTTGAAGAATGGGAGAAGGGAGGGAGAGGCAGATGTGAGGGGGGGAGTGGAGAAGGGGGAGTGGAGCGGGGAGAAGGGAGGAAGAGGGGGGAAGGGAAGAAGGGGTGGAGCGGGGGGGAGAAGGGTAGAGGGGGTGCAGTAGGAGGGATGGGGGCAGGAGGGGGGAAGAGGGGGGATGGAGGGGAGTGGAGGGGATTTCAGTTACACTCACTGAATCCATCCCTGTGAAAAGTTAGAGATGGTGATTGGATCTGGAAGCGGACCAATACATCTGTAAATAAAACTGAATGACTCAGACATCTTTTCATTTGCATAATTTATTTTATTGTATTAATTTTAATATATTAACATTTAATATCCATGCATTGAAGGAAGAATATTTTACAGCCCATCTGTGGTCCTAACCCAAACCCTATCCCTAACCCTAACCCTGACCCTAACCCTAACCGGGCATCACCCGCAGGGCAGCATTACTTCAGCGTGTATGTCGTACAACTTGATGGTTTTACAGGCGTCAGTCACTGATGCTCGCGGTTGCCGAAAAAATTGCAAAGTGGGACAGGCCCTTAAAATTACCTGAAAGCTGAGACTTCCGCTCCTGATTTCTCTTTCTCAGAGGGTTCCAGAGCCACCTCTTTGGGTAACATGCTGGCGGGTGAAGTGCCACTGAAAATACATGTTGCACAGTTTCTCTGTGGTGGCTGTAACCCCGATCCTTTATGGCTGATTATGGCCAGTGAAGTATTGACTTCACGAAAAGACACAAAATGCTGGAGTAACTCAGCAAGTCAGGGAACATCCCTGGAGAACATGGACAGGTGAGATGACTGTACTATTTCAAGGCTTTCCTGGCCTACTCAAAAGTTTTCCCCTCCATTAACATGGCACCATATTCTAACTCTTCACTCACATCGCTTTGCTGTTGAAGACATCCTCTTGGTTGGATTTTTATGGGTTGTAACTGGATCCCTATCTCTGAGATATGAGTTTCATGGAGTATTTTGCTAAATATCTCCATGGTTGGTAGTCTGCCTGGACACAGTAATTAAAATAGAATTGCAAAGGAATGTCCGAGTTTTACTTTAACTCCCCCTCCCAATCCGAATCCGACCTTTCTGTCCTGGGCCTCCTCCATGGCCAGAGTGAGTCCCACCGTAAATTGGAGGAGCAGCACCTCATATGTTGCTTGGGTAGTTTACAACCCTGCGGTATGAACATTGACCTCTCCAATTTCAGGTAGTCTTTGCTTTCTCCCTCCTTCCCCTCCCCTTTCCAGCTCTCCCTCAGCCCACAGCTTTCTACCTCCACCTCTTCCTTTCTTCTTCCCGACCCCCCACCCCCACATCAGTCTGAAAAAGGGTCTCGACCCGAAACACCACCTATTCCTTCGCTCCACAGATGCTGCCTCACCCGCTGAGTTTCTCCAGCATTTTTGTCTACCTCCGAGTTTTACTTCTACTTCCTAGGGCGGCACTGTGGTGCAGCAGTATAGTTGCTGCCTTAAGGGCCTGTCCCACGAGCATGCGACTGCATGCGGCAAGCGCGACCTAGCGTGGTCGCTTGAGCCATACGGCCTCGCGGGGCCGGTCCCACTTCGATTGCCGGAGCCGTATGGAGTTGTGCGGAGCTGGTCCCGACATCGCACGGGGCTCCGAAAAACTGACACTGTTCAAAAATTCCGTGCGGCAACGGCCTGCCGGCCCACAGCCGCCTCGACGCCGTACGCACCGCCTCGAAGGGCGTGCGCAGCGTCTCGACGCCGTACACAGCGTCTTGACACCGTACGTCACGCGCAAACTTCGCTCGAACTTCACGTCACTCACTCGACCTCCACGCGGCCCCCGCTTCCGGTTTGGTCGCGCTCGCCGCATGCAGTCGCATGCTGGTGGGACCGGCCCTGTACGGGGATCACTCGACCTCCGCGCGGCCCCCGCTTCCGGTTTGGTCACGCTTGCCGCATGCAGTCGCATGCTCGTGGGACAGGCCCTTTACAGTGCCATAGACCTGGATTAGATCCTGATGGAGTATGTAATTCTCCCTGTGATCACAAGAGTTTTCTCCGGGTCCTCCAGTTTCCTCCTATATTCCAAAGATGTGAAGATTTGAAGGTTAATTGGCTCTTGTAAATTGTTTCTAGTGTGTAGGATGCAAAAGTGAGATAACATAGAAGTAGTGTACTGGTGACTGTTGGTCGGCATGGACTCAGTGAGCCGGAGGACCTGTTTTCATGCTGTGTCTCTAAAAAAACATGTGCAGAAAGAGTTGAATCCTCTCTGTTAATCTCAAGGGCCTGTCCCACTTGGTGATTTTTTTGGCAACTGCCGGCATCATTGACGTACCAGGTCAGCGAAAAAGTCGTGGCATGACGTGGCGTGATGACGTATCGGCGGTGGTGTTTCCTCAAGTGCCGCAACATTTTTTTTGTCGCCGCTGGATCTTGAAATGTTCAAAATCTTTCGGCGACCCTGATACGTCAGTCAATGACGCCGACAGTCGCCTAAATAATTGCCAAGTGGGACAGGCCCTTCAGTAAACACCCCTGATGTTGTGTCAGATCAGGATGTGGTGATTCCAGTTTATGCTCCTCACTTAAATGTACCAGTCAATAGAAGTTTCTAGACATACACAGTTAATTCCTGTGGTGAAACATCTGTTTTCCCTGCAAGGAAAGATTCCCATGACCTTCTCATCATCTTCAGGACATCCTTTCTGGCTCACCCTTGTGCATCCTAAATGTGGCAGCCAATGGAACACAATTCCTCATCCATCTTATTTACTTCTGTTTGCAGAACCAGCAAACTGGAATGTAACGGAAAAATAAATGACCACTAATTGGTTTGGAACAGAATATTCAGACAATGCATCCTATTCTAGTACCATTAATTTATATATGAAAAGCTGACTTAGAATACCTCATTGGTGTCAGTGGACTGATACCAATACATTCAGATATCAAATCACAAATGTTGCTGATAAACAGTGTAGAAGTTGATATTCCAACCTGGATGCAGAAGGTGAGAGGGATGGGGTGGGGAGGAATTTCAGACTTGGCCAAAACTCTATGGTAGAATGCTCATCATTCACCCAATTTCATGTGCCTGATTGGGTTTCAATTTCAGGCCTCATTTGGAAGCGACGGCCAAACTATGAGAATTAAGTGGATACTGCGCTGTGGGTTGGCAGAAATTGGTTGGCTTCTAATCGGTTGGAGCCAGTTGGGTCACGAAGTGTGAGGGGGTGTATTATAATGTTGGGCGGAATTATATACAGAAAGTGAAAATGCACAGTCGTTTTTTTAAATTTTGTGGAAGTAGCTTCTGTTGTCTTCAGACTAACATAAATTCACTCAGAATACAGCAAACAGGACACTTCTGTAGACTCAGACTCCTGGAGTGGTTGTTATTACTGTATGCCTCTATTTTCCCAAGATCAATACACCAATGGTAGATCTACCTGTAATGTGTTCACACTCTGCCTGCCATTTTGTAGTCTTAACCATGTTTTTAGCTAGCACGATGCGACTGAATTTTAGTTCCAGAATGAATTAGAGATTCATTGAAGGGATATGGATCACTTGCTGGCAGAGGAGATTAATTTAACTTGGCATCATGTAGGCATGGTCATTGTAGGCCATTGGGCCTGCTCTTGTGCTGTATTGTTCTATGTTCTTTGTTTAATCAGAGCTCAAAACCACGATATGACTGAAGTAGAACAGATTCAGTGGCATATTAGCTAGTTTAGAACATAAAATGATTTTTAATGTTTTAATAATTTTTAATAGGCCCATATAAAAACAAACCAGTCCAGATAAAGAGTCTTGACTCAAAATGTCAACAGTCCATTTCACCCCGCAGATGCTCTCCGATCTGCTGATTTCCTCCAGCAGTTTCTATATTTGCTTCTGATTCCAATATCTGTAGTTCCGTGTCTCTCCGGGAATAGGGCATTTGGCTCATGGACTCTGCTCTACCATGCAATAAGAGATCCAATCTTGCCCTCAGCACGATTTGCTCCCACTTTTCTCCTACCCTTCGACTCCCTTATCCTTTGAATACCTGTTTACCTTCATCCTGAATATAATCAATGCCTCTGCCCTCACAGATCTCGAGAGATTCACGACTCTCTGAGAGAAATATCCTCCTCATCCCCATCTAAAATATGCAACCTCATAATTCTGACACATTGTCTTCTGATCCCAGATGCCACCAGTTTACTCTTTATTAAGGAGAACACACTGTGGACATCAGGAGACCTGTTTGGCCAGCTCCTGAACTCACTGAAGATTGCTCTGGCACCAACACCATGATACAGCCATAATTGGCCTGGGGAACTGGTGGAACTGGTGAGTATGTCAGGAGGGGAGGGTGGGGCACATGCACACAATGGGCCCAATGCCCTCACCCTGTGCTGTAAACGTTCTGTTATTCAATAAACTTCATTCCCTCCTGCAAAGTGCTGGTGTAACTCAAAGAGTCGGGCAGTATCTCTGCAGAAAAAGGATAGGTGATGTTTCGGGTTGGGAGCCTTCTTCTGATTTGAAACGTCACCTATCCTTTTTCCTGCCTGACCCACCGAGTTACTCCAGTAATTTGTGTCTATGTTTGCATTTTCCGTGACAGCTTTGTGCTGCCACGCTGAACATAACTCAGAATCTTGAAATCTTTGAACTACAGGTCAGCATCGATACTGACTGGTCTGTACTGCAGTTTCAGCAGTTGGGAGGAATTCAATGGATAAGGAGATTCATTGAGGGGCCAACATGTGAGCAATGGAGTCCACAATGAGATATTTCTGATGCAACTCAATTGAGGATGAATTTAAGGCATTATATGACTACTTCAAGTTGTATAATGATACACAATTGATGCATTAACAGCAGTAAAAGCAGTTGGTTTCACTCAGAGTCATATGGCATGGAAATTCAATATTGTTTATTGTACATATATTTGGTGTGTTGTTGCATTTAACTATATAATTAAAAGTCTCATCTTGACCACTTCCTGCTTGCACTGTGCTTTGATTTTACAAAAAACGCTACCACATATGGCTGTGATTTTTTGGCCATCTTACTCAGAGTCCTCCTCTGCTGCGAAGGCCCCGAGGATTTTTCCCATCGATGAAAAATAAAAGACTTATTAGTGTTTAAATAATCTTGAGATTCTCTCTCCTGTCAATCACCGCCATGAAGGCCACGCCCCTTCCGGTGGGAGGGGGAAGGACTATAAAACCCAGAAGTGTGGGTGTGGCTCAATCTGTCTGCAAGATGGCGAGGGAGAGGTCACGACTCTCTGTCTGAGCTGGAAAACTACAGAACACTGAATATGCAATGTACTTTAATAAATGATTTGTTAGCCCTTAATGAAAATAAAATGAGTTGTTTGGCCTGCCCTGTGCTTGAAACTGCAATGGCAATGGAAATAAAGTGAAAATGCAATGAGCTGTTTAGCTTGGGCCTGCTCTGTGCTTGAAACTGCAATGGCAATGGAAATGAAGTGAAAATGCAATGAGCTGTTTGGCTTGAGCATGCTATGTGCTTGAAACTGCAATGGCAATGGAAATGTAGTGAAAATGCAATGAGCTGTTTGGCTTGAGCCTGCCCTGTGCTTGAAAGTGCAATGGCAATGGAAATGAAATGAAAATGCAATCAGCTGTTTGGCTTGAGCCTGCCCTGTGCTCGAAAGTGCAATGGCAATGGAAATGAAGTGAAAATGCAATCTGTTTGGCTTGAGCCTGCCCTGTGCTTGAAAGTGCAGTGGCAATGGAAATGAAGTGAAAATGCAATCAGCTGTTTGGCTTGGGCCTGCCCTGTGCTTGAAACTGCAATGGCAATGGAAATGAAGTGAAAATGCAATCAGCTGTTTGGCCTGAGCCTGCCCTGTGCTTGAAAGTGCAATGGCAATGGAAATGAAGTGAAAATGCAATCAGCTGTTTGGCTTGGCCTGCCCTGTGCTTGAAACTGCAATGGCAATGGAAGTGAAATTAAAATGCAATGAGCTATTCGGCCTGCCTGTGCTTGAAACTGCAATGCAATTGGAAATGAAATGAAATGAGTTGTTTGGCCTGCCTGAAACCACTAATTTCGGCCCACAAGGCCCCTATTAGCCGAGAAACCAATCCCTTTTGCCCAAAATGCCTGTATTAGCCCAGGATGAGCATTTTGGCCCATTTGTGCCAGGCCAGGAAAAGTCCAGAAGTGCCTTTCCCTGAGATTTCACTCAGAATTTTTTTTAAAGAGCCCCTTCGGTCCATCAAGCCTGTACTAGCCCAGGAATCGCTTCGACCCATCAGTAAGTATTCCCCCTGCAAGTATTAAACCTCACCCCAGTATTTTTCTCCCTCCCTTCATTTGTTCCCTGTGAGATCCAGGCCAGGATAGACTTTCCTCCTTCATTGCTGTGATCTGCAGAAAAATATGAAAAATGTTTAAAATTGATTCTCCACCCTCTCCCCCTTCTCTCTCACAGAGTATCTCACCTGTTTTGGGCACAATTTCTGGCAGTTTCTGAGCTGCCAGCCCACCAGGCCTGAGTGACTGGGCTGCCAGCCCACCAGGCCTGAGTGACTGAGCTGCCAGCCCACCAAGCCTGAGTGACTATGCTGGCAGCCCAAGAATCCATTCGGCCCACAATGTCCATACTAGTCCCTTCGGCCCACACCCATACTAGCGCTCCAGAAGCCCCCCCACTCCCCAGCAATATTGGAATTGGTGGAGAGGTGGAATATTGCGTTGGGGGACCAGCCCTCCCGTGTGAACATAGGACCCAACGGGTCCCAATTAGTCTAATTGTACATATATTTGGTGTGTTTTTGTGTTTAATGTTCCAGTGAAGCTGAATTTCATTGTTCCGTTCGCAGTGCACATGACAGTTACACATTTACGACTAACAACCCTTGGTCCATGGAATACATCCCGTCTGTCAAGATCCTATTTATACTAAGGGCAATTTACAATGGGCTATTCACCTACCGATCCGCACAACTTCGGGATGAGGAAGGAAAATGGAGCATCCAACGGAAACCCATCGGTCACATAGAGAATATGCAAACTCCGCACAAACAGAGTCTGAGACACTTTCAAATCCAGGTCGCTGGAGTTGTGAGGCAGTAGCTCTATCAGTTGTGCTACAATGATCGGATAATTTATTGTATTCTTGTTTATTGTCTATAGCTGTCACGTTAGTCTGGTTTTGATTGCATATGACCTCAGTGCAATATTCATTACTATCTCACAGTTCTTCTTCCTTGCTTGCTGGGGATTGACTTTTGGGAGCTCCAACCTCAGGAGCCTGCCGACTTAACGTCGAGGAACGCGTGGTCCCTTGGTTAGGGACTGCCTTCGGGAGCTCCAACCGCAGGAGCTTTGACCGCCCCGATCGCGAGAGCTTCAACCGTCCCGACGCGGGAGCTTCAATCGCTGGCTGCAGGAGCTTTGATCGCCCCAACTGCGGATGGTTCGACTGCCCCGGACGCGGGAGAAATGGAGGGAACTAGATAATACGCTATTGCCTTCCATCACAGTGGTGGATATTTATGTTAATTTTTATGTAGTTGTGTGTCTTGCTGCCTTTTTGGTATGACTGTATGGCAAATCAAAATCCTTGTATGATCTTACATACTTGGCTAATAAATGCTTTGTATCTTGTATCTTGTATCTTGTGTATATATTTGATGGGTTGTTGCATTTAATGTGCCCGTAAAAACTGCAGCAAGAATTTCATTGTTCAGTGCATATGACAACTAAACACTCTTGCATTACAAAAATCAAGTCAAGAGTGTGTTATTGTCATACTAGACCAAGTGCAGACCCGTTGGACTGCTCCCCCAACGCAAGATTCCACCACTCACCCATTCCCCCAATGCAAGCCGTTCCCCCAACGCAATATTGCACCACTCACGCATAGCCCCCAACTGCACAGGCACGGCTCATTTTCCTCATCCCCCAGCACTCCCTCCTCCTCCTATTCACCCTCCCTCTTCAATCCTTAAAGAGGGAGGGGGTAGAGAGGGAGGGGTGGTAGAGAGGGAGGGGTGGTAGAGACGGAGGGGGGTAGAGAGGGAGGGCAGCAGAGATGGAGGGGGTAGAGAGGGAGGGGGAGGGGAGGGCATAGAGAGGGAGAGGGAGGGGAGAGGGAGGGGGAGGGGGTAGAGAGGGAGTGGGTGGGGATGGAGAGGGAGAGGGTGGGGGTAGAGAGGGAGAGGGAGGGAGGGAGTAGAGAGGGAAGGTAGAGGGAGGGGGAGGGGGTAGAGAGGGAGAGGGAGAGGGGCAGAGAGAGGAGGTAGAGAGAGAGTGGGAGCGAGGTAGAGGGAAGGATGGGATAGAGTGTGGGGAAGGGAGGGTAGAGAGAGAGGGGGAGAGGATGAGGGAGGGAGAGGGGGGGGTAGAGAGGGAGGGGTTAGAGAGGGTGGAAGTGAGGGCAGATAGGGAGGGGGTAGAGAAGGGGTGGGAGGGTAGACGGAGGGCAAGAGAGGGAGTGTAGATATGGTAACTACCCTCCCTACCCCCTCCTCTTTCAAACCCCCCACTCTCTGGGGTTGTTTTTAAAATTTAAAGGATTAATAACTTCTGCGCATGCGTGGAACGCGACGGGAAGATGTTTATCGCCATAACGGGAAAAATGTGAGTAGGATACGCGAAAATGGGAAGGCTGTGGCTTAGCGTTTGGAAGAAGATAGGAAAAGCAGATTGACACATCGTGGGCACATTGTGGGCACATTGTGGGCACAAACAAGATGAAGACTTTTAGTTATATAGAGATGTCCCAGATAGAACAATGAAATTCTTACTTGCAGAATATGAAAACATAGTACACTGTAAAGAATATAATAAACAAGAAAAAAGTTCAGTGTGTGTATATATACACATACTCACGTAACACATATATACAGATCATAATATATATATATATATATATATATATATATATATATATATCAGGCACGTGCCGTCAGGGTAGGCAAGGTAGGCAGTGCCTACCCTGACTAAAATTTATAAAAAGGTAATTATTAAATATAAATAGTAAAGATTTCCAATTCATTTACTAAATTCAGTATTTATTATTAAATGGTTATTATTTTAATAATCGATCTTAGGTTGGCATAATTCTCCCATGCCTTTCATCCGTAGTACATGTAATACGCGTAACTATGTGCAACTCACATGCTATGGACGCTGCTTCAAGCCTTCACTTACAATGGGCAGTAAAGACAGCTGAAATTCTGCCTTTGCACCGTGGACTGCACGCAAGGTGCTGCGCATACCCACAAGAGAGACCAATCTGCGCATGCACGGTTTTAAAGATTTTTTTAAAGTCGACTGACTGCCTGTAGGACCGATATGCGCATGCGCGTTTTTTACGAGCGCATGCGCAGTTTTCAGTTTTCTGCGCATGAGTGGATTTTTTTACAATTTTTAAAAGTCTATTGACTGCCTAGTGCCTACCCTCAGTAATTACACATACATACGTACACATAAAAACAAACAATAAAAGTCCAATAATAAAATTAATAGTCTGTAGTTCAGAGTTTATTTGAGGTTATCGTGTTTAATCTCCTAATGGCTGTAGGGAAGTAGCTGTTCCTGAACCTGGGCGTAACATATGACTCTTGAAATTGTATTGTCACACTTGTGCGCAAGCAATTACTTTCTTTACTCTCACCTACCCTTGTATTTTTCAATGCTCTTTTTAACCTCACCTCAGTGTGTAGCCTCCCTCATATTTCCCTGCTTCAAATGTGTCTCTATACCTTTGAGATGGCCAAGACAAATTGCGTGAGAGCAGTGCAAGCAAGGAAGAAGAACCGTGAGATAGTAATGAATTTTGCACTGAGGTCATATGCAATCAAAACCAGCCTAACGTGACAGCTATGACATCAGTCAAACTATTTCACAATCCCACTGCTGTTGCATTGAAGCTAGATAGAATAGAATAGAATAGAACGCCTTTTATTGTCATTCAAACAGCTTGGTTGGAACAAAATTAGAGTTAAGACATTTAACAAGACAAGAATTTAAAAAAAGACAGACGGACTGCAGTCGAGCCGCTGCCGATAGGCGCCGCCACACCACACCAGATGTTTTTAAGGGTAACGAATCACTCATTATATAGTGGCATTGCCCAAGCACATTGACCCAGAATTCGTGCAACCATTCCAGTGAGGCATGGCAGGGTTAGGTTACTAATGTTATGTCAACAACTGCCACACCCATCTGACTTGACTGTGCACAATGATGTTATTTGCCCCAAATGCCGTTGGACTTGAATATAGTCTTGAGAATCATTTATAACAAAGGTAAAAGGCATTACTTAAAAATGATATTTGTTACTACAGTTTAACACTCCACTACTTTATCTAAGTGATATCTTTGTAGGCGGGTATCAATGACGTTATGATTAAGAGGTGCAGAGGTGTGGAAGTGCACCACCTCCAGGTTCAGGGTCAGTTTCTTCCCAGCTGTTGTCAGGCAACTGGAGCATCTTATCACCAACTAGAGAGCAGTCCTGACCTACCGTCTGCCTCATTGGAGACCCTCAGACAATCTTTAATTGGACTTTATTGGACTTTATCTTGCACTAAATGTTATTCCCTTTATCCCATATCTGTACACTGTGGATGGCCTGGTTGTAATCATGTATAGTCTTTCCTCTGACTGGATAGCACGCAACAGAAAAGCTTTTCACTGTACCTTGGTACACGTGACAATAAAGTATACTAAACTAAACTTTAAAGTGTCCTTGAATCGGCTGTGGTCTGTGTAGTGGAAGACTGTCCCCTTTCACTTTAAGATTGCATAGCTGTGCACTTTCACACTTCTGCACCTCTTAATCATACCAAGTCATTGATACCCACCCACAAAGATATCACATAGATAAAGTACTAGCGTGTTAAACTGTAGATACAAATATCAATTTTAAGTAATACCTTTTACATGTCTCTTTGTTATAAATGGTTCTCAAGACTATATTCAAGTTCAACGGCATTTGGTGCAAATAACATCATTGTGCAAAGTTAAGTCTGATGGGTATGCAGTTGCTGGCATTAGCAACCTAACGTATTGCGTACAGTTTTGGTCTCCAAATCTGAGGAAGGACATTCTTGCCATAGAGGGAGTACAGAGAAGGTTCACCAGACTGATTCCTGGGATGTCAGGACTTTCATATGAAGAAAGACTGGATAGACTCGGCTTGTACTCGCTAGAATTTAGAAGATTGAGGGGGGATCTTATAGAAACTTACAAAATTCTTAAGGGGTTGGAGAGGCTAGATGCAGGAAGATTGTTCCCGATGTTGGGGAAGTCCAGGACAAGGGTTCACAGTTTAAGGATAAGGGGGTAATCTTTTGGGACCGAGATGAGAAAAACATTTTTCACACAGAGAGTGGTGAATCTCTGGAATTCTCTGCCACAGAAGGTAGTTGAGGCCAGTTCATTGGCTATATTTAAGAGGGAGTTAGATGTGGCCCTTGTGGCTAAAGGGATCAGGGGGTATGGAGAGAAGGCAGGTACAGGATACTGAGTTGGATGATCAGCCATGATCATATTGAATGGCGGTGCAGGCTCGAAGGGCCGAATGGCCTACTCCTGCACCTATTTTCTATTTTTTCTATGTTTCTAACCCTGCCATGCCCCACTGGAAGGGGTGCATGAATTTCAGGTCAATGTGCTTGGGTAATGCCACTGCATATTGATAATTCATGAGAAGCACAAGCATAGAAGGGCCAGGTTCAGGTTGCTGACAGTCAAATGAAGGTGCAGAGTGGTATAGGTGGCTGGGAGCATGGGCGAACATGCTGCCTGGGAGGCTGTAGTAGGATGTGGATTGGAGACTGAGAGTCACTCAAACTGCTCTACAAAAATGACTCAATTTCCAGAGCAGGAGCTGGCACAATGAAAGAATCCCTGAATCACAGATGTCTGGTTTCATCTCCTTGGAATCAGCTCTGTGCAATTGGAGCTGGATTCTGTTGACTATGTAGAAGTGTGTGACTAAGATGACTGTAACATGACCTTCCAACTCTTGTACTTGGTGCCGAGCATGCCATATGCTTTCTTCTCCACCCTGTCTACCGAATTGCCATTTCCAGGGAAGAATGTACTAGTAGGTCTTTCTGTTCAACAACATTTAATGAGACCACATCATCTATTCAGTTGTGGCCTACTTTAACTTCCAAAAATACATCCCTTTGCACTTTTCCAAGTTAAATTCCATCTGCCATTCCTTTGCCCAACTTTCCAATTAATCAATATTGTGTTGTAACCATAGACAATCTTCTTCATTGTCTGCTACACCACCAATTTTGGTGTCATCTGCGAACTTCCTTTATGAAAAACCATAAATTTCCCTCGATGGTTGGCATAGATATGCTGGGTCAAAAGTTTGTTTCTGGGCTGAATAACCGTGACTCCCTCCTGTTCTTTGCTGTCTTAGCCTTAATGATGAATATGCTAATGATGAATAGCATAATTTTGAATGTTTGGATCGCGATTTGGGATGGAGGGGGTGCAATGTCAATAGTGCTGAGCTGTCTGCTGCAAGGAAGGATAAAGGTATTTGTGGGTGTGTAGATGGTGCAGCAGTTTGTGTGAGTGAGAGGTGCAAGTGTGTGCATGCAAGAGAACAGTTTAATTTGTTGTGAGCACCTCACCTTGACAGACTTGCGAGATCATGAAATTGCATTCTGCACTGCTCCTCGGTCCTGGATTCTTACTCTGAAAGAAGGCAGCTATAGCCATCTCTTGGCAGTCTCCTCTGATGGTGGTATGGCCCCATTCACCTCCCTACACTGACCTGGGTGCACAGGACCTCACTGCTAGTCCTAGCAGTGTGCCTTCAAGGGCTGATGCGCTTCTGCAAAGGCAGTGCAGTAACATATCAATAGCTGCGCTGCATTGATAGCAGTCCCATTGCCAACCCATCCCCCGGCGCTTTTTTATTGCCTCTTTTTGGGCGCAAAATATCCTGACAATATTCACGTGTCTTGTTGGCCAACGTCATTTTTTTTCCCAATGATATAGTGCACCTAAAATAGACAAAGCACTTTTTCATGCATATTGTAGGTGGCCTATTAGAACAACAATGGAGAATCGGTGCTCACTGGATGTCTTCTGGGGCCGGAATACATTCTGGTCAAGGATGACAATGTTTTATATCTAACTGATGATTTAATAATTTATTTCTAAAACAAAACAAACTAGAAATTGCACAAAATGGGTGCCTGGAGATATACAAAGGCTAAAGAAATATTAAATGGAAGTTAATGTTAATGCCATTGATATGATACGATAGATATGATAGAACTTTATTTATCCCAGCAGGCAAATTTGTCTGCCAACAATCACAAAACACAATAAGATACACGACACATGAAATTAAAGTGACGAGTGGAATTCGCACGATTGGGAATGTGGAAAGATTGGGGGGGTGGGGTTGGCAGGGGGAGTCAGTCGACCACACGACAGAAGGGGGATGAGTTGTGCAGTTTGATAGCCACGGAGAAAAAGGATCTCTTGTGTCATTCTGTGCTGCATCTTGGTGGAACGAGTCTGTTGCTGAAGGTGATCCTCAAATTGACCAGTGTGTCTTGGAGGGGGTGAGCTGCATTGTCCAACATGCTCTGCAGTTTGAGGAGCATACTCCCTTCCAAGACCACCTCCCTTGAATCCAGGACAGAGCCAGCCTTCCTGATTACTTTGTAAATTCTGTTGGTGTCCACAGCCTTCGCCCTGCTGCCCCAGCACATGACAGCCAGGAAGCACTGGCCACCACCTACTGGTAGAACATCTGCAGCATCTCACTGCAGATGATGAAAGAGCGGAGCCTCCTCAGAAAGTACAGACGGCTCTGTCCCTTCTTATACAGTGCCTCAGCGTTCCTGGACCAGTCCAGTTTATTGTCTAGGTTAACTCCAAGGTGTACTCGTTGGTAAACTGCACATCCACACCCTTGATGGAGAAGGTTTTCCTTCCCTCCTAAAGTCCACCACTAACTCCTTAGTCTTGTTGGGTTGGTCATTCAGTTCAAGCTTCAGCAATGATGATAAGCAACAATGAGCACGTTCCCTGAATATCCCACAATTATTATTCCCCTGAATGTACCAAGACCGGTTCCTATGTTTTCATCATCTCAATTGACAGTGGGAGCCCATTTGTGAGAACAGATTATTCACATAATTCCATATTTGTCCCTCAATATGTGTGATCCTCTAATTAAATGTGGTTTTGGATTTCATTCAGAACTCAACTTTTGGCGAGCATTCCCTAAGGCAAGTGTGCTGAGCTTCACATGGGTATTCGGCCACAGGAGGGAACAGGAGCAACGCGTTTAACAGGGTTGTGTTCCTACCAATAAGGTAACAATGTGTGATGTTTTAAGCATCGTTACCATTTTGGCACCTTACATTGGGAGTTGCTGATGCATACAAGTTCTTGCAAGGTTTAAACAAGCTGTTGCCTATTAGTGGAGGTTGTGGAAAGGGATGAAAATTCCTCCTCCCCCTTCCAATATTTCCATTTCCTTTCTCTTCCTGGGTGCTAATATTAAGGCTATCAGGCATCTTGCAAAGGGCTAAAGTTATAAGACTGCTATGACAACATGATAAAACTTTGGCTCTCACCCGAACCCTTCTGAAAATACAATTGGCCACCTCTGGATAAAATGGGTAAAAATTATAGGAATAAAAAATAAAAAACAAATAAAAACTCCTAACAAATCTGTTTATCATTCATGGGATTAGTGACTCCAAACTAATGAGGTAAGGCATTGCACAGGAGCTTTATCATAGAAAATACTGAGACACATAGGGCAGAGGGACAATGTTTTGATTAACAAAGAATGCTTTTAATCAAGAAAATATAGGAGAAATAAAGAGGTAGAGAGGTGCTGGAAAGGAACGACTGATTTAACATTGACAATTGAGTGATTGATTCAGTCCTGGAAGAATAAGAGGGCAGAATTTGAGACGCACAGATGTCTCAAGGATTGCTGGACTGGAGGAGATTACAAAGATAGGGAAGAGTGAGGCCACTGAGAGATGTGAATGAAAAGGATGGTAATTTAAAATCAAACCATTGCTTGACTTGAATCCAGGGAAGATTTCAGGCCAGAAACTTCCAAATGGCAGCTGGCCAGATTCCTGATTAGGCAACTCACCAAACTCAATAGTTCCATTTGACACAACACAGGGAAGTGATGGTCAGCTTCTGATGAACTACCACTTCCACTTCTCCTCTCCGCAACATTCAACTCATGAGAAGTGAACAGGAATAAATATTGTGAATCACATAAAGTGGTTTGAGATGCACTTGGGTTGCATTTTAAAGGATAGAATTCAGGTCCCCACCATGTGCCAAATATTTGCTATATAAAACCTTCAATAAGGCATAGTCCCTTCCCGTGGAAATTAAGATTTGTTCTCTTATCTGTATTTCATGGCAAAAAATACTATAGAATGTTTCTTTTGCTATTGTTACATTGATTATGTTCATGGAATTGCTTATTGATGCTTGAAATATGTGCCAGGTTCCATCCTTCAGTAAAGGGTGGACGATGAAATTATAACCGATAACATGGATTCCATTATAAGTAGTGTAGGCAGGTTTAAGATAAGGAATAGAAGGTTTAGAGGGGATATAAAAAAACGTTTTTCATCCAGAAAAAAATACAAGTTGCTGGAGGAACTGAGTGGGCTAGGCAGCATCTGTGGAGGGAAATGGGGACAGATGACGTTTCGGATCAGGACCCTTCTTCAGACAGATGACAACCTTTGCTTTTTTTTAAATTTATGCGAACAATACTTCTTTATCTGCAACCCTACTAATAAAGGACATAAAGATTTGTTCTTTTATTTTCACAGATGCTGCATGACTTACTGGCTGTTTCCAGCATTTTTTGTTCTTATTTCAGATTTCCAGCATCTACAGTTCTCTGATTTTTGTAAAATATATCAGCTCCTGTTCAGATAAAACCTTGTTCTTCTGCACTTATGTCTGTCCAGCTGCTGATCTTTCCAATATGTCACTTCAAAACTTTAGTGCTATAATGAGGACAAGCATCCTGAAATGTGTCCAAATTAATAACAGCATTATTATGTTGTAACATCAGGCCCTCATTTCAGCTTCAATGCATTAGACAATAAAAGCCCCACATTTCTCATCCCATCATTATTAAAAAAGATATGGGGAAATGTTGATCAGGCTAGGACTTTGATTCCTTGGAGCACAGGAGGCTGAGGGGTGATCTAATTGAGGTGTATAAAATCATGAGGGGATTATATAGTCCTTTTTCAGGATAGGTGAATCAAGAATGGGAAGACACAGGTTTAAGGTGAAGGGGGTAAGATTTAATAGGAACCTGAGGGACAACGTTTTCATTCAGAGGGTTGTGGATATATGGAATAAGCTGCAAAAGAAGGTAGTTGATCTAGGTACTATAATAGCATGTAAAATACTAAGGATGGATAGAAAAGGTTTAGAGGAGAATGGGGTAAATGCAGGAAAATGGTACTATCATAGAAAGGTCATTTTGATTGGCAAGGGTGATTTAGGCTGAAGGGACAGTTTTCGTGCTGTATGACTTTGACTCTATGTCCAATATATTTCTGAAATGAATATACTTCCTTTGGCATTACCTCTATGAAAAACCTAGCTTTAGGTGCTTGACTATTTTAGATTAAGTCTCATTGGGATTATTACATTTAGTCAGAAAAACATTAATTGTGAGATGAAAACTGTGATGGTTTTCATGCTCATGGTTTAAATTCCATCCATACATTTATTGGACAGAAATTGTCTTTTATGTCTGAACAAAAGAGTGCCTAAAAAAACCTGTTCTGCATGGGAGAAGGCTCACATTTCACCACAATGGAACTTGTATGCTTGAAGTGATGATGCATTTCCGTATAATTTACATCATTCTGTCAGTTACTTAGAAACAGACAAGAAAAGGTTTTTGCATAAACATGAACTTTCAATAGGCAGCAGAGATGTACATTCATAACAAGGCTCTGAGCATTTTTTCATTAGGACAGCACAAAGCAAACCTTGACAAACATAAAATGAAGTGTCTAATGGAAACCTAAAAATGTCTGGATTTGGAAAGTTGGATTAGTCTCAATAGCACTTGAGGTCAACGTGGACATGATGGGGTCAATGGTCTCCTTGTGTGCCAGGAATTTCTGTGACTCTGTAGATTATAAAAATAGTCAGCAGATCAGCACGTGACAGAGAACCAGAATAGTAAGATTAAACGAGAACTTACCTAAGTTTGAAGTTTGATCTTTATTTTATGAGGAGTTACGTAGGTGATTACGTGAAGAACCCCGCCAGTGCGCCTGCGCGTCAATCTTCAAAGCAGCGGTGTGAAATCACAAAAAACAACAACCGAAGTAATATAGTCTCATAATAAAACGAGTAATACAAGAACTTCCATCTGACCTTTATGATAGAGGGTAGGGTCGTGGCGGGCACGTAATCACCTACGTAACTCCTCATAAAATAAAGATCAAACTTCAAACTTAGGTAAGTTCTCGTTTAATCTTACTATTTTACTTCGGAGTCACGTGAGTGACTACGTGAAGATTTTAAAGCTTTGTGATTTCATGCCGTGGATCAATCCTGGCTTCTCACTGCATAGATTGACTCGGAACGAGAATAATCAATCATGCATTCATAATAACATTTGTACCACAAATGCAGTAATTCATTTCAAGAATGAAATGAATCAGATCCCCTTTAAACCAGAGGAATTTACACAGAACTTAAAATAGTTTCTGCAAACAACCCCGCATTAACAATAGGCCGATGGTAAAAATGTTGAAACATCAACTCATTGGACCACCCGGCGGCTGCGAGGATATGGTCGACGGGGCCGTCTTTTGCCCTGGCCGCCGACATTTCTGCTGCCCTAGTCGAGTGAGACATAAAAACATAAGTGTTAATACCAGCAGCTGTTAAGACTTCTTTTATCCATCTGGAAATAGTCTGTATTGAAACTCTCTTGTGTGGTTTCTTGTGTGTGATCAAAAACCCAGTTTCCGTATTCTCAAATTCTTTGTGACCTCAATGTATTGTAATAAATATGTCTTAATACAAAGACATGGATCATTTGGATATGCTGCCAGCATAATTTTAAATCCTGTCACACCTGGCCTAATTTGCTTTATTAGGTCATAGATATAGAATGTAACCTTGTCTTCAGTTACTTCCATACTATCTATTTGTAATTTTCCAAGTGGTTGCACTCGTTGTGCTGTCACTCATGCCATAAACATGAATACTTTCATACTGAGCTTGACCAAAGGTAAAGACACACTTGATAACCATCACGAAGTAGTTTCAGTACCACACTTACATCCCAGATTGTCACGTACCTAGGTTTCGGTGGTTTGGAATTAAAGATTCCTTTCATTAGTCTGGAAACAATTGGGTGTGACCCAATTGAGTTTCTTTCTGAATCCAGAACCAAATATGAGGACAATGCACTTCTGGCTGAATTAATTACACTATAACTCAGACCTTCATCATAATAAAGTTTTGACAGAAATTCTAAACATTTGAAATATCTGCAGTACTTTATTGCACATTCTTTTGTACCCAGAACTTTTCCCATTTCTTAATATAAGAAAGGTACTGTTTTTGAGTGCTCTTCCTCCAGGCTGCCGTAAGCATGTCCACAGTATGCTCAGACAGTCCTCGTCCCAGAAAAGGCATTCTTAAAACCTGCAAATCAACAAATCCAAACGATCATATAATGGATGTTGTTCCCCTGTACAGGGAGCAGCAATAAATTACTCTTTTTTGGGAATTTTCATCAACATTTGTGTTGTTAATTCTAATATCAACGGATACCATGGCTGTGTAGGCCAATCTGGTACTACCAATACCCTTGAAGCAGCATCTTGCCTGATTTTAAGCAAACATTGGCTTATGAGGCAGAAAGGTGGAAATATATATGAAAACATACCACCCCAATGTAGCGAGAAAGCATCAATCGCCACTGCTCCTGGATCTGGTTTCCATGAGACATATCTCGATAGCTGATGATTCAAGTCGATGTCAGTCATTCCAAATCTGGTTACTATATCATTGAATACCTCTTGATTCAACATCCATTCTTTATTATCATGGAACTTTCGTGACCTGGTGTCTGCTATCATATTCATTCTACCTGGTAGATGGATAGCTGAAATCCAAATATTATTTTCAATACACCAAGACCAAATTTGATTAGCCATTTTGTCACATGACACCGACTTGATTCCACCCATATGATTAATATAGGCAACTGCTGTTGTGTTATCAATTTGAACTTGAACATGCTTATTAGTTGTGTTAGAACAGTAAGCTTGGAGCCCATAGAAACATCCTAGAAGCTCCAAATAGTTAATTCCCCATGTCTGCAGTAACAATGACTCTTCCTGATTCCATCTGCCTCCGCAGCTAGATGTTAAGTCAGTTGCACCCCATCCTAGTGCACTGGCATCAGTTTGTAATATCATGGAAGGTTGTTCAATCAGCACTTTGCTGGAACTGCTTGAGACATGTAGAATCCACCACTGCAGATCAGAAACTGCATTTGTTGTTAGTTGCATGGTTCTATTAAAATGACCAACATGCTTTCTCAGTGCCTGTTCTTTAATTCTCTGCAGCTGTTGATAATGTAATGGTCCAAATTGAACTGCTGGGAATGCTGCTACTAATTTTCCCAGTACACGAGCCACCTGTCTAATTGAGGGTTTTTGCTCGTTTAGGAGATTACTACAATCTTTAATCAAATCCACCCTTTTTTCCCTGGGCAAAGTAATATTCATTTGGACTGAATCAATTGTAAACCCCAAATAATTAATAGAGGTACATGGTGTTAACCTAGATTTCTTTGGATGAATTAGAAACCCCAAATTTTCAAAAGTTGATTTCACAACTGCAACAGATGCTTCTGTTGACTGTTTTGTCTTTCCTATAATCAAGACATCATCCAAATATGCCATGAGTACATGCCCCTGGCTTCTCAGCAAACCCAGAATTGGTTTTAACAATTTTGTGAATATTCTGGGTGCAGATGTTAACCCATTAGGCAGAGCTTTGAACTGCCACAACTGGTTCATCCATTTAAATTTAAGATACTTCCTATCTTCTGAATGAACAGACACTGAATAATATGCATCTTTCAAGTCTATAGTTGCCATATAACATGCTTCTGAAATAAACTGTTTGGCAGTCACAAATGTTTCCATTTTAAAATGTCTAAATTGCACAAAAGGATTCAGATTTGTCAAATCTAGAATAATCCTACATCCTCCATCCTTTTTTGACAGAGGGAATATATTTCACACAAATTGGTGACTTTGGTAGACTGATTTTTTTTTTTTTTTTTTTTTTTTTTTTTTTTTTTTTTTTTTTTCAATAACCCCTTTTTTATATAGGGTTTCAAGTGCAACCTGAACCTCCATCACTTCTTTTTGTACAAAGTGCAGAGTTCGGCTAGGAACATGCTGAACAGGCAAATCATAATTTGGATTGAATTCAATTCGAAATCCTTGTATATGATTCAGGATTACCACATTCTGAAGTAATTTTCTTCCAATTATTATAAAAGAAATGTAACCTGCCTCCAACTTTTGGACTTAATCCAGTTAGTATGTTCCCATGAGAACCAGGTCCACCTACCTCTTGAGTCATTTGAGTACCCTGAGATTCCTGGGTTCTCCCGGAAGCACGCCCACTGGTTCTTGCTCCCGCTGCAGGCCGCCAACTACGTCCCTGCGTTGATGAGCGACTTGGTCCAGGATCCGTATGACGTCTGAAAGGATACTTCCTCTTTACAGACTTCACAACCATTGATGTCTTCATCAATCCTGTTTTCGCTTCATCTTCCAACTCTTTAATACGTCTCCCGAGATCCTCTCCAAAGAGTAAGTTGGGTAATTGTATAGTACTTGGTTTGCAGAGTGCTGCGAATTTTGGATTCATAGTAGGCCGTATCACACTTTTCCTCAGACAATTGTCTCGAAGTGGGTGCTGCATAGCAACCCCAGTGTTTCCTGATGCAACTCCGTCATCTCTTGGCTTTTTTCTGCTATTCTGGCAAAAGCAGTTATTCCAGAACCCAGCAGCTTTAATATTCTCTGCAACTGATTCCAGATAATTTGATTCACTGCTGCTGCTTTCAGCAACCCACAGTTACTTCTTGCAGTCTCATCCATTTCCTGCTGTTCCAGCTAATGGTAAACCAAGTAATTTATTAAGGAGGCCAGTTCTTCTCCTAATGGCTCTCCTGACCCTGACGGGGCAGCGAATCCTACTGCCAGGAGTGGAACATCTGGCAGCTGCCGTTCATCGCCTTGTACAGCCTCACCGTCAGAGTCGGGGTCTGAAATCTCATGACCCGTAGCACGCTCCTCATTCCTGAGGGTGCATTCCATCAGCCCTGAGCCAGGTGCTGTTAAGCTGCTCCTGTAGCTTGGATTACAGTACACTCCTTCCTGAGTGAACTTTGCTCCAACAGCCTATGAAAAAGGCTTTCTGTTTGGGCAACATGCTCGAAAGCAGTATCTAGCCCTGTACCAGGAGCTGTTTGAGCTGTTTCCAGCAGCTTGCTTTCAGTACACTCCTCCCTGAGTGAACTTTGCTCCAACAGCCTATGTAAAAGGCTTTCTATTTGGGCAATATGCTCGAAAGCAGTATCTAGCCCTGGAGCTACTTACATTGCCTGGGACTCCCTCCTGGGCCATTGGGATTTAAACTTTGTCTTTTGCCCGACAGGCGCTGACAGTGTTTTCACCAGCCCCAGGTCCACAGTCGCTATGCTCACCGCTGGCGACTGTACCGGGGTTTAGAGGCGGTTGGTCTCTAACCGCGGACTCCCGACTTTCCCGACTTCTGTCGGCTGTGTCGCTCGCCTCTTCCCCCTGTCTGTTTTTTCCATGGCGTCTGTGGAAAAAATCCCCATAGACCCACAGTAAACGGACCTGGAAAACCTGAAAAAAGTTTTTACTTACCTTGTAGTTGAAAAACTACAAATCCACTCGAGGAGCTCTGCTCCTCACGTCCGTTTGCGTCAAGGCGTCTGACGTAATGACGCGCAGGCGCACTGGCGGGGTTCTTCACGTAGTCACTCCCGTGACTCCGAAGTAAAATTTACATTTTAGGTCCAGTTTTGATGACAGTTCATCGACTTGAAATATTAATTCTTTATATCTGCACTACTGCTGCCAGACCTGCTCAAATTTCCAGCACCTTCTGGTTTTATTACAATAAACTTGCTTAAATTTCCTTTTATGTCAGTGCTGTATCAGTTGTGTTCTTACTTTTACAGACTGGAATAACTTAGTCATAAGATGTTATGTTTTTATGGACCGATAAGGTTTATGAAGGAAATCAATTCTATTAGTTGTAATAGGAATGAAAGTCAACACAAAGGTTATTGCTGTCCCCATGTGTTGCTTGCGAGGGAGGAGTATGTTTGAATAACCTCAGTGAGTAACCACTTTATCAATCAAGTGAAATGGAGGTAAGCAAAGCAGTTGTAATAAATACAACCCTTGGCCTTTGGAGCCAGCTGATTCTAGATACCATTTTTAGTTTGTGAGTTTCTCTCCGTGGCTGAGCCTCTGAAAGCATGTACTGAACAAGAAATATTAGTTGGGGAGTTCTATATCTTCCTTGGACCACATTTGATTCACCCAGCCCTGTTTATGTGATCTTGTGAATTTCATGTGGACTCTCTCTTCTCTCTCCATTCATTTGGGGAACATGGATGGTCTAGGATGTGACTGCTGATTTTTTTTGGTGAGGGGCAGACCCATGTTATTAGAATCCAACAAACCTGTTTACCATGAAACAGAAAACAAGTTAACAAAAAATATGAGGGTGTGTGACATTGACATCATCAGTTTCAAATGCTTGTACAGTTGTCAAACATTGAGTGATTTTATCTTCCAGATGAAAGATTGTTGATGTGCAAGTTGCTCAAAATGATAAAGGAATTAGATCGACAAAGATACAGCCAAAACTAATCCCTCTTTTTGAGAAGCCACTCCAGAAATGCTGAGCCCCTTTGTCCCACAGAATATGTCCATTTGTGTACTACCTGCAGAACAACAACAACAAGGCAACTGACAGATTTACGTGGCACTATGGCACAAAGGTTCATTGCTCTACAAGTTAGTCGCCTGTCAGCCTGCTCTGAATGGCGACAGACAAGTTAGGTTGAAGATATCATATTGGTAGAAACCTGTTTTGTTGTTGGCCGAGGTTTTATGCAGCCAGCCTGCAGACGTTTGTGAAATGGATCTAAAAAGCATTAAGCAGACGCCTGAGCCTTGACCCAGTCTGTGGCTAGATTTTGCTCAAGTCTGATATCTAATGAAGGTCCAAAGACCATGCGGTCCATCCACAGTGTTGGAGCTGGTTTGCTTTTGTCCTTGTCCAGGTACCAATGCTTTTCCAGGTAAAGATTGGTTATGCCATCTGCTCTTGGAATCCCTCACACATGCCCCATTAGTGAAGTCAAAGTTCAGCATCAATAACTGTCGAGGAGTGATGTTGCCAAAATCAAATACCAGTTGGGCCTGTGCTCAAAGATTGCAGCAATTCTGATTGTAGATGTAATAGTGCGCTTCCTCCACCCAGCTGCAGCCTTGTTCCTTGTCATCTGCTTGCAGTGGGCAGTGAAGTCACCACCTCTAGTGTGAAGCATTCCCATATGTTTACATCACATGACTTCATGCTTCCAGTTATCCCAACCTCGAGAACCAGAGGACATAGGTTTAAGGTGAGGGGAAAACATTTAATAGGAATCTGAGGGGAAACTTTTAACACACAAAGGGTGGTGGGTGTATGGAACGAGCTGCCAGAGGAGGTAGTTGGGGCAGGGACTATCGCGACATTTAAGAAACACTTAGACAGATACATGGATAGGACGAGTTTAGTGGGATATGGGCCAAATGCAGGCAGGTGCGACTAATGTAGATGGGACATGTTGGTCGGTGTGGGCAAGTTGGGCTGAAGGGCCTTTTTAAGAATAAGGAGTAGGCCATTTAGGACTTTAAGAATAAGGAGTAGGCCTTTTTGGACTGAGATGAGGAAAAACTGGCAGTGGAGGCCAATTTGCTGGATGTTTTCTAGAGAGAGTTAAATATAGCTCTTAGGGCTAACATTATATTAGCCAGACAGAATTTGTAGGCTAATTGACTTTTGTAAATTGTCCCTAGTGTGTAGGTTAGAACTAGTGTACGAGGTGATTGTTGGTTGGCGCGGACGCGGTTGGCTGAAGGGCCTCTTTCCACGCTGTCCTAAACTAAAACACTGTCCCATGCTGGTTAGTAGGAAGATTGTTTGCTTTGCCAGCCTAAGGTATTTTGAGGAGGCCTTAGCTCCTCCTAACTCCACTGGGAATGTATAACGATACTGTATATCTTCTGCTCCCCAAAGTTCTCATCATACCAGGCTGCCCCAACTTAAAACTTGGCACATCTAACCAGGTCTCCTGCAATATTCACTGCTGGACTTGGTAAAGTATGTAACCTTGTGGATTTTGAGTGTAGTAATTAGAAAAGTATGCAGAGTAATTCGTGGGAAACAGAATGATACTGGGAGCACTAAAAGGTGTGTCTTATTGGTTCAAGATTCCTCCAGGTTTGCTCACATGTGAACAACAATGCTCACATGATCTATTATATCACACTTATTTTGGTATACCCAACTGCTTCTCCCTTTATAACAAAAGAATAGTGAAACTAGCATCTGCAATCTTGCATGTTTAAATAATTCATTTGTCTCTGATCGGAACAACATAAAATTGCAGATGCTGGAAATTTGAAATAAAAATAGAAAATGCAGGAAGCACTCACCATTGGTGGACAGAGAAATGAAATTGATGTTTCACATCAAGGATTCTTTGTCAGAACTAGAAAAGTGAGAAAACAAGTGTGTTATGTTACAGAGGGCAAGGGTGGAGAGAACGACAAGAGAGTTGAGTCAAGGGTGTTTAATTGTCATAGGTACCAAAATGGAACAATTACTTTCCTACTCGCAGCAGTACCACAGGTCTGTAAACTCATTAGGTAACATAATAAAAGCAAACAAAAGAAAAAGTTCAGTAAATTAAAAAACAACAATATTAGTACAAAATAAAACACGTCCCAATTCTCTCATGCAACCAAGACAGTTCGTAGTTCGAAGTTAGTTGATGTTTGTAGTGTTCAATAACTTAATGGTTGTTGGGAGGAAGCTGGCTACTGGATGATGACATTGGTTGCTATTTTGTGGCAGTGCCTCCTGTAGATCCCTTCCATCCTGGAAGGTCAGTACCTGTGATGGACTGGACAGTGTCCGCCACTTTTTGTAATCTTCTTCACCCCTGGGCATTCGAGTTGCTGAGCCAGGCAGTGATGCAACCAGTCAATATTTTCTAAAGCAGCCATCTGTAGAAGTTCAAGTGCATATTCGTTGACCTACCGAATCTCCTCAATCCTCTAAGGAAATAGAGGCGTTGGTCAGGTTTCTTTATGATTTCTTCAATATGCTGGGTCCAGGACAAATCTTCGGAGGTATGCATGCCAACGGACACGAAATTGTTGACTCTATGCACCATCGACCCATCGATGAAGACTGGTTTGTGGATCCTCGACCTTCTTGTGCTAAAGTCAACAATCAGCTTCTCTTACTGACATTGAGAGCAAGGTTGTCGTTCTGGCACCATTCAATCAAATGATTGACCTCCCTCCTATACTTTGGCTCATCATTATCCGTAATTCATCCAACAATGGCAGTGTTGTCGGCGAATTTAAGAATGGCGTTGGAACTGTGTCTGGCTACACAGTCGTGGCTATAGAGTGAGTAGAGCAGGTGACTGAGCACAAAGCCTTGAGTGCCCCTGTGCAGATGGTTATCGAGGAGTAGATGGAGGGGTAGAGAGGGAGGGGGGGCAGAGAGGGAGGGATGGGGGGTTGGGGTAGAGAGGGAGGGGGAGGGGGTAGAGAGGGAGAGGGGCAGAGAGGGCGGGGGTGGGGGGTGGGCGTAGAGAGGGAGAGGGAGGGGGAGGGAGGGGGGTAGAGAGGGAGGGGGAGGGGGTAGAGAGGGAGAGGGGCAGAGAGGGCGGGGGTAGGGGGTGGGCGTAGAGAGGGAGAGGGAGGGTGAGGAAGGGGGGTAGAGAGGGAGGGGGAGGGGTGAGAGAGGGAGAGAGAGGGGAGGGGAGTAGAGAGGGGGGTAGAGAGGGAGAGGGGCAGAGAGGGAGGGTGTTAGGGAGGGAGAGTGGGGGGGGGAGGGAGGGTAGAGAGGGAGAGGAACGGGTACAGAGAGGGAGGGAGGGTAGAGAGGGAGAGGGGTAGAGAGAGTGGGAGTAAGGGTAGATAGGGAGGGGGTAGAGAGGGGAGGGAGGGTATAGAGGGAGGGGGCAGGGGGCAGGGAGTAGAGGGGGATAGAGAGGGTTGGAGAGAGGGGCATACCCCTCCTCCACCCCCCCATCTCCCTCTACCACTCCACTCCCCACCCCATCTCCCTCCTCCTCATTTCCCTCATCCTCATCCATTCCCTGCCCCAGGACCTACCCAGATCATAGAGCAGCGCCAGGGCCTGGAACTCCACCTGGTTCTCGTACCCGGCCCGGCCCTGGCTGTAGACTCCAGCCGTCAGCTCGGCTGCCACCTGGGCTCCAGTGGGCTTCTCCCTAACCCAGACCCAGACTCGTCCTTGGTTCCAACGGCGGCTTCTTTTTCGGCCCCGGTCATGGCCTCATCCCAAGCCCCTGGCTCAGCTCTCACTCCAGCTCCAGCACCACCCTCCCCGTCGGGCATCATGCGCCGGCAGTGGCTGCCATGCGAGTGCGCTGGAGTGCCCCTCCCTCCCGGAGTGTCCCGTCCTGCCTTGCGAATAAATTGTGACGTCACTCGGGTTTTTTTTCCGAAATGGGTGAGTTTTCTGGCTTTTTAAAAAACTTTAAACGATTAAAAAGTCCGGAAATAATTAGTGGGATTGTGATGGGAAGATGTTTATCGCCTCGACGGGAAAAATGTGAGTAGAACGTGTGAAAATGAGAAGGCTGTGGCCTAGCGTTTGGAAGAAAATAGGAAAATAGGAAAATTAACCAGATTGACACTCACACACAGCCACAAACAAGATGAAGAGTTTTAGTATTATAGAGATGATGGTGTTGAATGAATGGCTGTATGTAGGTATTTTTATTGTCCAAGTGGTCCAGTGCAGAGTGGAGAGCCATCAAGATTGCATCTCCTTTTGATTTATTGTGGCGATAGGCAAATTGTAGTAGGTCCATGTTCATGTGCCATAACAAACATCTCAAGACACTTTATCACCACAGACATATGCTGAGAGAATGGAGCAGCTGGGCTTGTACACTCTGGAGTTTAGAAGGATGAGAGGGAATCTCATTGAGACATATAAGATTGTTAAGGGCTTGGACACGCTAGAGGCAGAAACATGTTCCCGATGTTGGGGGAGTCCAGCACCAGGGGCCACAGTTTAAGAATAAGGAGTAAGCCATTTAGAACAGAGACGAGGAAACACTTTTTCTCACAGAGAGTGGTGAGTCTGTGGAATTCTCTGCCTCAGAGGGTGGTGGAGGCAGGTTCTCTGGATGCTTTCAAGAGAGAGCTAGATAGGGCTCTTAAAAATAGCAGAGTCGGGGGATATGGGGAGAAGGCAGGAACGGGGTACTGATTGGGGATGATCAGCCATGATCACATTGAATGGCGGTGCTGGCTCGAAGGGCCAATTGGCCTACTCCTGCACCTATTGTCTATTGTCTATTGTCTATTAGTGCCACCGGTCAGTAGTCATTGAGGTATGCCACGTTACATTTCTTGGGCACCAGTATCATTGGTGCCATTTTAAAGCAGGTGGGAACCTTTAACCTCAGTTATGAGAGGTTGACGATGTTTGCAAAAAATCCAGCCAGTTGGTCCATGCTGAATTTGAGAATGCAACCAGGTACAACATCAGGTCCAAGCCCTTTCTGAGGATTCACCTCCATGAAGGATCTTCTGACGCTGGCCTTGGTGACTGAGATTACAATACTATTGGGGGCCCGAGCAGGTATATTGACGTTTTTCCTATCGAAGCGTGCGTAGAACCCATTGTGCTCATCTGAGAGTGATACCTCGCTGTTGCGTGAGCTGCCACTTGGTTTTACCTTATAGGAAGTGATGGCATGAAAGCCCTGCCACAGCCATTAAACATCCATTTCATCCTCCAATTTGGATAGGGTGGACAATTTTGGTCATCACAGGCATTCTTTTTGTGAACCCCTCTGAATTGCTCATCAATGTTTATGGGAAAAGAATCAGATCCATATATCTTCACTGCCTCTTCAATGTATTACCTTTTCAACTGGCTGGATGTTTCAGTGGAAGTGCAAACTATAGGAAAGTGTAGTCCTGAAGGAAATCGACGAAGGTTTATGTTGCTGGAAATGTATTAAGAGTGCAACACAATGACATGTCCTTTGTGCTACGTCTTCGCCAAAGAACTGGGACAGTGATGCTGGTGAAGGAGCAGGTCAGCTTGAGGAGCATTCTTCTGCTTCCTATTTATATCTGTGTATTTGTTAACAAGACATTTGACTTGTTGTGCGATTTGAGCCCAAAAAGGAAAGACTAGATGGAGTGCGTTGACTGATTTATTCTACAATAACCATGAATGATGGAAGTATTTACTGAAACATCCAGGCCATGTTTTCTTATTAAACGTCACGAGCAGCAGAAGTGAATAGACCCATAAAACCAGCAATGCTTGTAGTTTATGACCCGCTGGGGACTTTAACAGCAGTCAGGCTATAGCTGATAATTAGTTGAATCGTGGAGACCTGACAGCTGCAACTATGGTTGTTTGTATCGGAGCAGAATTGGTTTCAACATTTGATAGCATGAGTAATGCACACATGCAATCTTCCTTTTCACATTCAAATTGCAAAATAGATCATTTATCAAGGTGGAGGTGCCTTGAGCATTTTTCGCTTTAATCACTGAAATAATTTTTCTGAAACAGTTCCTAGTTTTGGGGCCAGATCATTCTTCCGTTGCAATATGTGCTCTCACAAAGGAGCTGTAGGTTGTTTTGCCTCTTTAGTTTTAGCCCTTCATCACATATCAAGAACGTGAGTTAAAGTTGAGGCAAGTGCGAACCAACTCTCGTCTTGGCAGTCCCAGCAGTTTAGGAAAAGCATGTTATATTCAGAAAGTAAATATTCAGAAGATGAAGGCAGATGATATTATTTGGACCTTGAACCAATAATAATAATCTGTATTAGGGATGGGCAGTAGATGCTACTCTTAACAGTTGACAGTCATGTACCATGTATTACTAACCTCATGATATGCATGATACAGTATCATGTTTAAAATTCGCTGTGTAATTACAAAATTTGGAGACCATGCATTCTCAATTGTCAGCCTCTTAAGAATGTAAGAATATAAGAAAATAAGACCAGGAGGAGGCACCTCGGCCCCTCAAGCCTGATATAATCATGGCTGATCTGTCCCAGGCCTCACCACGTCTTCAAAGACACCATTTCCTCAACCATTCAAAATAATGAATGATGTCCTTTCTAAATATCGCTAGTGATTAAGCCTCCATAACCCCACAGGTGTGAGAATTCCAGATATTCACCAGCCTCTGCAAGAACACGTTCATGCACACTTCTCTTTTAATAGAGCGCTTGGAATCACATAACTTAGTCCCCTCATTCGAGATTTTCCCACTAGTGGGAACATCTAGACATCTATCCCGTCAAGCTCCCAAACAGTCGTATATATTTCAATAAGATTACTCTTGCTTTTTCTAAACTCCAATATATATAAATTTAATTTCTTTAGCCGCTTGTCAAAGGACTATACCCTTATCCCAGGAAATAGCCGAGTCTCATTGCTGCTCTACTTTGGAGCCACCATCTTACATGAAGTCTGAAGCCAGTTTTGTCCAACCAGGAAACTTGCACAATATTTCACCAAATCTCAATTAAGCTTTTAGAATCAAAAGGAAAAATGAAGCAATCCCAGACCTTCCTTAATTATGGATTGTGATCTGAGAAAGAAAGTGAGAATTTCTAACAAAACATATATGACTGAAAAGCAAAAAACTACAGATGCTGGAAAACTGTGAAACTGCTGCAAGCAAGATTTTCATTGTACGTGTACATTGCTGTAAGTGCATTTGAAAATAAACTCAACTTGACTTGATTTTTCTGAAGATGTAAGGTCATTGATATGAAACGTTAGCTCTATTGCTGCCTCACCTGCTGTAAAATGTCCAATATTTACTATTGTTATTTCATATTTATGACAGTTTACATTGATGAAGTGACTGTAAATTTAAAATCTGTTAAATTGTGGGAAATGCTTAATTTATGTTTGCTTCAGGAGAGTTAGACTTCAACATTACTCAATGTTGCTCAATGTGAGACAGAGTATTCGCCTCAGAAGAGTGTTTGACATTTGGCTCCATTGAGGTCAAGGGGTGTGCCAAAACTCAAATTGAGAGCTAGTGCTGGGGACATAGAAACATAGAAACATAGAAAATAGGTGCAGGATTAGGCCATTCGGCCCTTCGAGCCTGCACCGCCATTCAATATGATCATGGCTGATCATCTAACTCAGTATCCTGTACCTGCTTTCTCTCCATACCCCCTGATCCCTTTAGCCACAAGGGCCACATCTAACTCCCTCTTAAATATAGCCAATGAACTGGCCTCAACTACATTCTGTGGCAGAGAATTCCAGAGATTCACCACTCTCTGTGTAACATTTTTTTTCTCATCTCAGTCCTAAAAGATTTCCCCTTTATCCTTACCAGGGGACCAACATCAAACATTTATCCCAGTGACAATTGCTGCAATTAGGTCAGAACAATGTGGCCTGAGGTTGGGTACCTCAGTCACATCCCTTTCACCAGTGGCATTTTCATGGATGACCACAGCCTTAACTAGAAATATAATCACCATCATTATAATCTGTGAAATAACCGGAATCCATCTGGAAGCTCTGATGGAAACAAGAAATGCATGCTACTGTTTACATCACTAACGCCTTGTGACTACTAAATAAAACCTACAAAAACTGGGGTTGGAATTCTGCTATTGTAATGTTTAACACATTTTTTGTGCTGCATTTTTATGTAGTGCAAGATAAGGAGCTCTGGCAATGTGCTTTCTAGGAATGACATGCGATCTTGTTGACTATTTGTTCGTGAGTTTGGAACTTATTTTGGAACAGGACTTTTTCTTTTGCAAGAGCAGTCAGGTTGATTTAAAATGTTTGTCGTGTTATTGGTAGCATTGTGTGAGCAGGCTACTGCATTAGAGGAAATGAGCCCATATGTAGTGTCAACATCTCCCCAACTCCAGCCTCATAGTAGGGTTCTCAGTAGTGCTGTTTTGACAGTTAAAGAAATATTTCGATTTAGTTCTGACATCATTTGGAGTGTTGTAATAAGATTTCCTTCCCAGAGGTTGATAGCGCTCTTTATTCACTGAGAAATGTCTCATGTCCAAGCAATTCCATTGAAAAATGCTTTGGCTTCTGGAATTTTGAGCTGGATTATTGTCTATTATGACAAGTTGTTGCTTTGGGCTGGACATACTTCTGTAGGTTTCAATTGTCTCCTACTAACTACTGTGGTTATTTGATCTGGCTATTTTCAACTTGCACAGACTTATTGCAGCCAATTGGAAAGTGCTTTTTCAGTAACCTGGTTTAATAATTCTTCAGGTAGACACAAAATACTGGCGAAACTCAGCAGGTGAGGCAGCATCAATGGAGAGAAGGAATTGGCAACGTTTCGGGTCGAGACCCTTTTTCAGACTGATGTCTGGGGAGGGAGGTAGGACAAAGACAGAATGTAGGCGGAGACAGTGGGACTAGTGGGAGAACTGGGAAGGGGAGGGGATAGTGAGAGAGAGCAAGGCTACCTGAAGTTAGAGAAGTCAATGTTCATACCACTGGGGTGCAAACTACCCAAGCAAAATATGAGGTGCTGTTCTTCCAATTTGCGCAAGGCCTCACTCTGACAATGGAGGAGGCCCAGGACAGAAAGGTCAGATTGGGAATGGGAGGGGTTGAAGTGCTGGGCCACCGGGAGATCAGTTTGGTTAAGACGGACTGCGCGGAGGTGTTCAGCGAAACGATCAGCGAGCCTATTCTTCAAAAGGCACTTTTTCCATCACCACTCTATCTACAACAAGCCAACAAGTGTTCTTTGATCATCCCAATGATTGTTTCCCCAACTTTTCTTCTACAGCTGGGCAGTTCTTGAAAGCCCTTGGAGAACTGATAATCCTTTCGCGAGGCCAGGAATCTGAACTGCCATACTATAGGCAAAATTAAATAACAGACTTTATCAATGAAATTTTATAATGTTGAGGTCACCTGGCCATTTTACCTTCTATCGTTCATGACAATGTCACAAAGGAATTAATATTGTTCAGAAATATTTAAATAATCTGCGAATGCACTTCAAGACAGTCCTTATCGTAGAGTGTCACCTGTGACTCAGTTAGAGCATTCTTGGCTCAGTGGGTCCAAGAACGACTCCAGGGATCTGAACACAAAATTCAGGCTGGGCATTTTAGTGCTGAAGAAAGTCAGTCCAGTCTTCCAGATGAAACATTTAACCATGGCCTCATCAGTCAACTCAGGTGGATGTAAAAGATCTGCAATCATGGTGGCGTGGGGCATAATTGTGCAGTGGTTGAGTTGTTGCTTCTCAGATCCAGAGACCCAGGTTCAATCCTGACTACGTGTGCTGTCTGTACGGAGTTTGTAAGTTCTCCCTGTGACCTTGTGGGTTTGCTCCAGGTTCTCTGGTTCCAAAGTCTTGCAGGTTTGTTGGTTAATTGGGTTCTGTAAATTATTAATTGTGTGTAGGGTAGAACTAGTGATTGTGGTCGGCACAGACTCGGTGGGCCGAAGGGCTTGTTTCCACACTGTATCTCGAAACTAAACACAATTTGTATCACAGAACATCGAGCTGCCGGTCCTGTACCTCCCTCTCAACAACGTTTCTGTAATACCTTTAATATCCAAGTGTCATGTTCCTATCCCAGAATCCACCTCATCTGTCAAGCCTCTTGGAATGAGATAAGATGGATTGGGGTAGCTTGTCCGAATGATGAAAGTGAGGACCAATTTCAGGGGATGTTCAAGTAGGAGATGACAGCTTGAGGCAAGCTTTTCAAAGGATTCCTTCATTAATTTAAACATCAGATCTTCCTGTTCTAAATATATTGAACCATTTATGACAGAGATCAGCACACAAACACAATGGCAGCAACCAATTAACAAATATTAACACTTTGATACATTAATGTATCATTATTGAGCCACATTAGAAGTGGAAAGGAGGTAACCAAATGTAATTATATATTTCTATAAAAGATTCCATCACATAATATAATTGATAAAAATAATATCATGACATAAAATTGGTGTTTGATATATTCTTTTAATTAATCTGTGTGTCACTGATTCATTGTCCATCCATATCTTGTTATGAAATCTCAAAGGTAGAGGGATTAACCCATGTTTATAAAAGTTGACTAGATGCCACATGTATGATAAGAACATTTTATCCTGAGAAATTACAATTGCCATGGCACAATATAGCAGGTCCAGAACATGCCAAACAAACCATGCCAGGAGGATGGTCATCAGGTCAAGCAAATGGAAAATGTTGTGCTGTTACTTTAGCTGCTGATGTTGCAGGAGTTTGTTCATGTTGTGCAAGTGTAAGGTGCAATACTCTGCATAGTTTAGTTGCTGTTTCAACTTTGCAATCTTGTGCCTGTTGCACCATTTGTTAAATCTGTGCAATACATCTTCAATATGTTGTAGGCCTGGTCCAAATGTGTTATTTTGAAATGTTCAATGTTACATTGTACAACATTGTATGGTATTGTGAACTATTGAACGTTACGCTATTAAGCACTACACATTAAATGATGATATATTGTGCAGTCATTGAAGGTGCAGTGTTAAATGATATTTTAATAAACTATCAAATATTAAACTTCAAGATTCTAAACTTTGCTATGTTAAATTGTGCAGTGTTAAACTTTAAAGCAGTGTACTGTACATTATTAAATAGTGCTCAACAACTTATATATTATTAGGTAATAAAATATTTCTCATATGTCCTGACACAGAAGAAGATCATTCAGCCATTGGATCCATGCTAACTGAGAGCTTTCTTTTCAACATCTATCCACCTGCCATTTCTCTTAACCATATTTTTTTCTGGTCATATGTTTTTCCTTTTTGAATTAATTTCTTTGTTGAATTCTAAAAGTACTAATCCTCAGCGTTTTTTTTGATAATTTTATAAACCTTTTCATTGGATTTGATACTGTCTTTAATTGCTCCTATAATTTATAATTGAGCCACATTTCCTCGTATGTTATCCCAGTTTCAAATCCACTCCTTACACACTCGGGCCAATTAACATACATCTGGAAGTCTTTGGAATGTGGAAGAAAACCAGAAAGAAACCCATTCAGTCAGAGGGTGAACGTGCAAACTCCACACAGTCAGCGCCCATGGTCAAGATTAAACCTGGGCCTCTGGCATTGTGAGGCAGTAGCTCTTCCAGCTGCACCAGTGTGCTGTCCCAGTTAGTAGATGAATAGTGGCAAATTGGTCTGTAATCTTCAGCAAGAGTTTATCTCAATCAAAATGTGGGATCCGATAAGAAAGACACGCAATCCGTGATTGATAAAGGAGGTTGAGGATAATGTTAAATTGGAAAACAGGATATCCAAAGTGGCAAGGGATGATATGAGGACTGGAAGTTTTTAGAATCCAGCAGCTGGAGACTTTAAAGCTCATAAGGAGAAAATTAATTTTGAGAAAAACAGTATTATAATAACAAATAGTAAAAGCTTCTATGGATATATACATTGGAAGAGGGCAGCTACGGTAAATGTGGGTCTAAATAATGAGACTGGTGAATTAATTGGCAAACAATGACATGGCAGAAAGGTTGAATATTCTTTTGCATCAGTCTTCACTGTGGAAGACATTGCTAAAATCCCCAAGATGTCACTTGGTCTAATTTAAAATAACAAGAAAGAATCTCAATTACAATCTCAATTACAAGGAATAAAGTATTGGAGAAACTCATAGGGCTAAAGGCAGAAAGTCATCAGGGCCAAGTACACTGTGCACTCGAGATTTAAAGGAAGTGGTTGCAGAGATAATGGACCCATTGGTTGAAAATGTCCATGTTGCTAAACTCCAGGAGGGTTCCAGGAGATTGAAAAACAGCACATGTGACTTTCTTAGTCGAAGGCAGGGAACTAAAGGCAAGTCTGTTTAAAAGCCTTTATTTGCAAGATGCAAGAGTCAATAATCAAAGAGGAAATAGCTAACCCCGAGGCTAGCTGGCTTTAATTAAACTTAGTCAATGTGATTTTAGTTCAAGGTAATTCGTGTTTGACAAATTTGCTTGAATTCTTTGAGAATGCAACAGGGACCAATTGATAGTGGGCAGACACAAAATGCTGGAGTAACTCAACGGGACAGGCAGCATCTCTGGAGTGAAGGAATGGACGACATTTCGGGTCAAGATCCTTCTTCAGACTGTTTGATATTGGGCACTCCTTTCAGAGAGCATATTTAGATTCAATGAAGGAATTTGGCACAGTGCCACTTAAGAAGCTAGTGCATAATTTAAAAGCCCATAGTATTAGAGGGAGTGTCTTAGAATGGATTGAAAATTGTCTCTCTCTTAGAAAACAGAGTTGCCACGTTCAAATCATTGACTCAGGGAGAGTTGATTGCCAATTGATGACAATTTGCAGCTTCCAAGTCTCTGAACTGTCCGATCTAGGTGTAAAGAGATGCACAGTTCATATATTTCTTTAAGGCCCGACGTCCTGGTGTTACTGGATGGTTGAAGTAGTTGTTGGCCTGCCCCCGTGAAATGTTGTTTGCTCTTTCCACTGCCGCATCATGCAGCTGCTGCAGGTTTGAGCCATTCATAGAACTTTAGGGCACTTTCTGAAGTAGTGGGTGGTGAGTTCGCAGTCGGTTCTGAGGCACTGACATCCCCTTTCAACTTCCATCGCCACCATACGGTAGCATCCATTTACTAGTATTCTACCTGGTTAAACAATGAGGAGAGTTTGCTCAAATAGATTCTATCCCTTGAAACCCGGCCGCCCGCAAAACCGGGGCCGCTGACTGTGCTGATCTTCACCATCTATCCTGCTGCCTGCAGGCCAGGGTCACCAATGTAGTTGCATTCAATGGCACCCCCCAGCCATTGAGCTGCTACAGGCAACACCAGGGTTATGCCATTATAACAGCATGTGTTTATAAAGGTCATAGTTAAATGGAACGAGTTACCAGAGAAAGTAGTTGAGGCAGGTACAATGACAATATTTAAAAGGCATTTGGATGGGTGCTTGGATAGGAAATATTGAAGGATATGGGATGGACGCAGGCAAATGGAACTAGCTTAGATGGGGCATCTTGGTCGACATGAATGAGTTGGGCCGAAGGGCCTTTATCTGTGTAGGACTCTATGTCTGTAAGTCCTCTTGACTTAATAACCCCTCTTGACAATCAGAGATAACTGACTCAATTACCCCACCCCCCAACTCTGACAATCAATGTTTCCTCGGGGTTCATGTTGTCGACCTCCCCATGGCGAGCCCTGCCAACTGACCTAAGTCAGGTGAACGACAACAAACAGAGGCAGCAGCACCGCAGCTTGGCGCCAACCCGGAGCATGCGCCCTTTTTAGGGCGGGCACCTACGGATGTCGAACCGGATGGCATCACCCTGCTGCAGAGTTCTGCTGCCTCAAATGCAAGAAGAAGAAGAATGTTTCCTGATTGACCATCAATGTCTACTTATTCAATACCCCACTGACTGGAAAGAGAGCCCCCATACTTATCAAGACCACAGTCCCCTGATTCAACATCCCTGTGATTTAGTCAAAGCCCCTGGAATCAACTGCCCTCTGATTGACAACATCCCAGTACTAAACTATCTTACAGTTAATGTTCTGTGACACAATTAGCTCAGACACAATCCCAGCCTCAAACCCACCGAATGGCATCAATGCCCCTGACTCAATTACTTGACTTTAAATCACAGACCACTGACTCTCAGTGGAAATCAATGCCCTCATACACAACTACCCATTGACAGACAATCACTTCCACTATCCTAACTACATTCTGTATGACAATCAACCTTACTCAATAACATCCCAACAGATAGTCACATTCCTGACTAAACTAATTTTAGTCGACATTCATCACCTCCATTTGTTTTATTTCTTGGTTGGCAACCAAGCTCTCTCACCCAGTTACACTCCCTGTGATGAAAAGAGCATTGACTCGTCTATAACCCAACGGACAATTTTAGCAGGTCCAACCTGACTACCTCCAATCTTAACATTGTAATAAACCTTACACAACTGACAATCACAGCCCGACAACACAAGGTGCTGGAGTAACTCAGCAGGTCAGGCAGCATCTCTGGAGAACATTAATAGGTGACGTTGTGGGTCGAGACCCTTCTTTAGATTCGCCCCCCCCCCCGATTCAAGCGAGCAAGCAAGCAAGTTTATTTATATAGCACATTTCAGTAACAAAGGCAATTCAAAGTGCTTTACACAAAGCATTATAAAGCAATCAAAAGCAATTAAAAACAATCATTAAAAAGAATAGTAAATAAAAACAAGCTAAAATTGAATGACAAGTATAAAATACAAGAATAAAAATGACAGTGCAGTGTTAGAAATGAATAATTATTTAATTTAATTAAAATTAAAAGTAATTAAAAGCAGCGTCAAAGAAAAGTCAGCCCCGATTTAAAAGAACTGAGAGTTGGAGCGGACCTGCATTTTTCTGGAAGTTTGTTCCATATACGTGGTGCATAAAAACTAAACGCTGCTTCTCCATGTTTAGTTCTGACTCTGGGGACAGAAAGCAGACCTGTCTCCGACGACCTCAGAGGTCTGGATGGTTCATAATGTAGCAGAAGATCAGAAATGTATTTTGGCCCTAGACCATTCAGTGCTTTATAAACCAACAGTAATATTTTGAAATAGATTCTTTGACGGACTGGAAGCCAGTGTAAAGACGTCAAAACTGGTGTGATGTGATCCACTTTCTTGGTCTTAGAGAGGACTCGAGCAGCAGCGTTCTGAATCAGCTGAAGTTGTTTAATCGATTTTTTAAGGAGACCTGTGAAGACAGCATTACAATAGTCAAGTCTACTGAAGATAAATGCATGGACAAGTTTTTCCAAATCCTGCTGAACCATAAGTCCTTTAACCCTTGATATATTCTTAAGGTGATAGTAGGCTGACCTAGTAATTGTCTTAAAGTCGCTGTTGAAATTCAGGTCTGAGTCAATGATCACACCAAGAGTTCTGGCTTTTAACATTGCCGATTAAAGCTGAGCACTGACTTTTAATCGTTCCTCTTTGGCTCCAAAAACCTCAGTTTTGTCTTTGTTTAATTGAAGAAAGTTTTGGCACATCCTATCGTTGATTTGTTCGATGCATTTATTCAGTATTCGGATTGGACCATAGTCCCCTGGTGATATGGCTATGTAAATTTGTGTATGGTCTGCATAATTATGGTAACTTATTCAACAACTCTGAATCCTACAATCAACCAATGATCACAGATGGCCACCATCTTTCCCAACTCTAACACAACCTTTTTATTTGCCTGATCCACAGCCCTCACCCCTCCACCTCATCCTGCAAAGTTCCCCACAGGTGTGCTGCTGAAGAGAAGGTATTTCCTCACCAAACAGCGCAGTGACGAGTGGGGTGCCAAAAGGCTTGATGCTTGGACCCCAGTTATTTACAATATATATTAACGATATAGACGAGGGAATTAAACGTGACATCTCCAAGTTTGCGGATGACACAAAGCTGGGTGGCGGTGTGAGCTGCAAGGAGGATGTTATGAGACTGCAGGGTGACTTGGATAGGTTGGGTGAGTGGGCAGATGCATGGCAGATGCAGTATAATGTGGATAAATGTGAAGTTATCCACTTTGGTGGCAAGAACAGGCAGGCAGATTATTATCTGAATGGGATCAGATTAGGAAAAGAGGAGGTGCAACGAGACCTGGGTGTGCTTGTACATCAGTCACTGAAAGTAAGCATGCAGTTACTGCAGGCAGTGAAAAAAGCTACTGCAGTTGCACAGGGCCCAGATGAGACCGCACCTGGAGTGTTGTGTGCAATTTGGTCTCCTAATTTGAGGAAGAACATTATTGCTATTGAAGGAGTGCAGCATAGGTTCACCAGGTTAATTCCCGGGCTGGCGGGACTGACATTTGATGAAAGAATGGGTTGACTGGGTTTGTATTCACTGGGATTGGACAGGCTAGATGCAAGAAAAATGTTCCTGATGCTGGGGGAGTCCAGAACCAGGGGTCACAGTTTAAGAATAAGGGGTAGGCCATTTAGGACTGAGATGAGGAAAATTTTCTTTACCCAGAAAGTTGTGAATCTGTGGAATTCTCTGCCACAGAACGCACCAGAGGCCAATTCACTGGATGTTTTCAAGAGAGAGTTAGATTTAGCTCATTTGGGCCAAAGGATCAAGGGATATGGGGAAAACGCAGGATCAGGGTACTGATTTTAGATGATCAGCCATGATCATATTGAATGGCGGTGCTGGCTCGAAGGGCCGAATGGCATATTCCTGCATCTATTTTTCTATGTTTCTATGTTTCCATGCAGTTTGGGCACTGAATTCTAATAAATCCACCTCTAGGCAAACCCCCCCCCCCCAAAAAAAAAATCAGTAAGATCCAATTTAAAAGTTCTGAGGAAAAACATGATTCACTCCCCATAACTTCAAGTTAATGAGAAACAGCATCTCCAGTGTTGCTGCATTCCTTCACAAATACACTGAAATGCCAACTCTGAGTAAGTCTTCATGACTTGACATGAGACTTTTAACTGACCATCTCCTGAGTGAGCAATGGTAGAAACATGAATTGAGCCATGATAAAGAATAACAGTCCCATTTAAAGAGCATGTATGTAATTTACTCTGACATTCTTAGATAAGTCTTGCCAATGCTATTGCCTCCGTGGATTATATCTAATATACCTACTATTTTTATGCAAAAAGAAAGACATGTTTATGGAATCTATTAGACAGCATTGTCTTTGTGGAACTCATCTTCAGAGTCCCTACAAAGTGCAGTGACTGAATATAATACACATATAATTTAAATCTATCATCTATTATCTTTTTCCCCAAAGAATGTGCAAATTGAGCATGAGGTCACGTGACTTGCGAAGGCAGTTAGAAATTAACAGAAATGAAATGAGTGGACTATGAAATCGGTAGATGTTAAGTACAAATACACCAGTTGTTGCAATGATTGTATAGTCAAGAGGACTGATGATGCAACCACAGCTTGTTTTTCAGGGTGGAGGGATGTTGGGCAACTCTCATCTGTTGTACATGGACACAGTTACCCAACAGTTGAAGGATGCCACATATTGTTGCAGTATTCTGGATTACATAAACGGCATTGCAAAAGTATCGAAGAAATTCACCTTACACAACTACTACTTCTTTATGATGAGAAATCTTACCACATCATACAACTGTATTGAAAAATAATTGCATTGGGGACTATTTTTAAATTGTCATTGACCAGGATTATTTATAAATGCTGCCAGTTCCGACAACCTTTTGGATTCCAAGAAAGCATCCAAAAGATGAAGTATGTTGAAGAATAACTTTTCATGCAGGCTGCTCATTTGACTCTAACTATTAACCATTGACTAGTTAAAAAAACCATTCTTTAAACATCTCCTGACTGTTCTACATAGTTTTTTAAAACTCTGGTGGGGGTGGCGGGGGGGGGGGGGGTGCAGGAATTACTTTTATATGAACACACTTATAAGGATTGGATCAGCAGAGAGACACAAGGAACCGCAGATGCTGGAATTCTCAAAGTGCTGGAGTAACTCAGGAACTCAGGCAGCATCTCTAGAGATACACTTACACAGGTCCATTGATCGGAAAGGTTTGGAGGGATATCAGTCAGGCTCAGATAAGTGGGTCAGCATGGACAAGTTGGGCCGAAGGACCTGTTTCCAAGCAATGTAACTTTGTAACTCTCTAACATTGCTCGCCACATCAGCATGCCAAGTCACAAGGCAACTTCACAAAGTAGTTTTACTCGGCAACGTCAACAAGCAAAATCAACAGGTTACATTAGTCGGCAACACCAGAAATCAACATTCGCAAGGCAACAGGAAATGGAACAACAGCAAGCAATATCAACAAGCAACAGAACGAGACACCACTAACAAGCAACATCACTAGGAAACACCACCGTGCTCCATCAGTGTGCAACATCAAAAGGTAACATCAACCAGCAGGCAACATATTATTGTACGAAATGGTCACTTCATCTACATGCAACATCAATGGGCAACACGGGACAAGTAAGAAGTAAAGTAGATGAGCTTGAGGCTCAGTTAGAGGTTGGTAGATATGACATTGTGGGGATTACTGAGACGTGGCTGCAGGAGGATCGGGCTTGGGAACTTAATATTCAGGGTTATACATCCTATAGAAAGGACAGGCAGGTGGGCAGAGGAGGGGGGGGGGGGTAGCTCTGCTGGTGAGAGATGGAATTCAGTCCCTTGCGAGGGAAGACATAGGGACTGACGAGGTAGAGTCACTGTGGATTGAGTTGCGGAATTGTAAAGGCAAGAAGACACTAATTGGTGTTATTTACAGACCCCCAAATAGTAGCCCGGATGTAGGGTGTAAGTTGCAGCAGGAGTTAAACTGGCATGTAACAAAGGTAATGCCACTGTGGTGATGGGGGATTTCAATATGCAGGTAGACTGGGAAAATCAGGTTGGTTCAGGACCCCAAGAAAGAGAGTTTGTAGAATGCCTCTGAGATGGATTCTTAGAGCAGCTTGCAATGGAGCCGACCAGAGAAAAGGCAATTCTGGATTTAGTGTTGTCCAATGAACCAGATATGATAAGAGAACTCGAGGTAAAGGAACCGCTTGGAGGTAGTGATCATAATATGATTAGTTTTAATCTGCAATTTGAGAAGGAGAACGTTAAATTGGAAGTGGCAGTGATGCAGTTGAACAAAGGGGACTATGAAGGCATGAGAGGGGAGCTGGCCAAAGTAGACTGGAAAGGGATCCTAGCAGGAATGACGGTGGAACAGCAATGGCAGGAATTTCTGGGCATAATCCGGGAGACGCAGGATCATTTCATTCCAAAATGGAAGAAAGATTCTAAGGGGAGTAGGAGGCAACCGTGGCTGACAAGAGAAGTTAGAGATAGAATAAAACTAAAAGAAAAGATGTATAACACAGCAAAAAGAGTAGCCAGAAGCCAGAGGATTGGGAAACTTTCATAGGACAACAGAAGGAAACAAAACGGGCAATACAGGCTGAAAAGATGAAGTACGAGGGGAAGCTGGCCAGGATTATAAAGAAGGACAGTAAAAGCTTCTTTAGATATGTTAAGGGAAAAAGAGTAGCAAAGTCAAATGTGGGTCCCTTGGAGGCAGACACGGGTGAAATTATTATGGGCAACAAGGAAATGGCAGAAGAGTTGAATAGGTACTTCGGATATGTCTTCACTAAGGAAGACACAAACAATCTCCCAGATGTACTGGAGGATAGAGGAACTGAAAGACATTTTAATTAGGCGAGAAATAGTATTGGGTAGGCTAATGGGACTGAAGAATGATAAATCCCCTGGGCCTGATGGTCTGCATCCCAGGGTCCTCAGGGAGGTGGCTCTAGAAATAGTGGATGCATTGGTGATCATTTTCCAATTATCAATAGATCAGTTCCTGTGGATTGGAGGATAGCTAATGTTATCCCACTTTTCAAGAAAGGAGCGAGAGAGAAAACAGGGAATTACAGACCAGTTAGCCTGACCGGTGGTGGGAAAGATGCTGGAGTCAATTATTAAAGAGGTAATAATGGGGCATTTGGATAGCAGTTAAAGGATTAGTCCAAGTCAACATGGATTTATGAAAGGGAAATCTTATGAAATCTTCTGGAATTTTTTGAGGATGTGACAAGTAAAATGGATGAAGGGGTGTCAGTGGATGTAGTGTATCTAGACTTTCAGAAAGCCTTTGATAAGGTCCCGCATGAGAGACTGGTGACTAAACTTAGAGCACATGGTATTGGGGGTAGGGTGTTGACATGGATAGAAAATTGGTTGGCAGACCGGAAGCAAAGAGTAGGAGTGAACGGGTCATTTTCAGAATGGCAGGCAGTGGCGAGTGGAGTGCCGCAAGGCTCGGAGTTGGGGCTGCAACTGTTTACCATATATATTAATGATTTGGAAGAGGGAATTAGGAGCAACACTAGCAAGTTTGCGGATGACACAAAGCTGGGTGGCAGTGTGAACTGTGAAGAGGATGTTAGGAGGTTGCAGGGTGACCTGGACAGGTTGAGTGAGTGGGCAGATGCGTGGCAGATGCAGTATAATATAGATAAATGTGAGGTTATCCACTTTGGCGGCAAAAACAAGGGGGCAGATTATTATCTCAATGGGGTTAGGTTAGGTAAGGGAGAGGTACAGCTAGACCTGGGTGTCATTGTACACCGGTCACTGAAAGTTGGCGTGCAGGTACAGCAGGCAGTGAAGAAAGCTAATGGAATTTTGGCCTTCATAACAAGAGGATTTCAGTATAGGAGTAAAGAGGTTCTTCTGCAGTTGTATAGGGCTCTGGTGAGACCACATCTGGAGTATTGTGTACAGTTTTGGTCTCCTAATTTGAGGAAGGACGTCCTTGTGATTGAGGCAGTGCAGCGTAGGTTCACGAGATTGATCCCTGGGATGGCGGGACTGTCATATGAGGAAAGATTGAAAAGACTAGGCTTGTATTCATTGGAGTTTAGAAGGATGAGGGGGGATCTTATAGAATCATATAAAATTATAAAAGGACTGGACAAGCTAGATGCAGGAAAAATGTTCCCAATGTTGGGCGAGTCCAGAACCAGGGGCCACAGTCTTAGAATAAAGGGGAGGTCATTTAAGACTGAGGTGAGAAATAACTTTTTCACCCAGAGAGTTGTGAATTTATGGAATTCCCTGCCACAGAGGGCAGTGGAGGCCAAATCACTGGATGGATTTAAGAGAGAGTTAGATAGAGCTCTAGGGGCTAGTGGAGTCAAGGGATATGGGGAGAAGGCAGGCACGGGTTATTGATAGGGGACGATCAGCCATGATCACAATGAATGGCGGTGCTAGCTCGAAGGGCCGTATGGCCTACTCCTGCACCTATTTTTCTATGTTTCTATGTTTTTATCTAAGAAGCCACTTGGTTCCCTGTACCACAAGGTTTGACTTTGGATGATCAGCAATCTTAACCCCAACTGCCTGCCTTGGTTTTGTAACCTTTAATCTGCTTGCCTAATAGAAATCTATTCATCTCCCTTTTGAAACTTTTCAACCGACTCAGCCACAACAGTATTACAGGGGGAAGAGAATTCTATAGTTTCAATCTAGTTTGCACACAAAATGCTCACTGACTTCACCTCTAATCAACCAAGCTGAAAGTTTACAGACTTATCTGCTTGGTCTGTTCTCCCCCAACTGGGAAAATAGCTATTCACAATCTTTTGAAATGCATAATTCATCTGAAAGTCTTCAGTTAGTTGACAGTTTAACCTACTGTGCGTAAGAGACTACAACACTGCACAATAGCTCTGAAATGTTTATGTGTAACAGCTTCATGAAAGTAACAGGACAGATCTTCAACTTAAAAGTCAGTAAGTCCACCTGGCCTGGTTTGCTGTGTTATTATAGTCACATGGACCAAGATAAAGGGTTTTGCCTGGTATCCAGGCAAGTCATGACATTCATGACTACATCAGGTAGTGCAAAAGTGAAAAGAAACAGAGTGGAGAATATAGGGTTTACAGCTACAGAGAAAGTGCAGATTAAAAAGTGCAAGGTCCACAATGTAGATTAGAAGATAGAGGGAATTCATCCATAGCTTATGAGAAATCCATTCAAGAGTCTGGTAAAAGCTGGGAAGAAGCTGTTCTTGAATCTGGTGATATGTACTTTCAAGCTTTCCTTATCTTCTGCCTACAGGGAAGGCAAGAAAGGAGAATGAGGTGGTGTGACATTCTGTTACATGCTTTCCTGAGCCAGCATGAAATATAGATGGAGTCAATGGCAGGGGGAAGGTTGGTTAGTGTGGTGAACTGGGTTCTCGTGGTCTTGGGCTGAGCAGTTGCCATACCAAGCTTTGATGCATCTTGATAGGATGTTTTCTAAGGTGCGTCTGAGAAAATTGGAAGGTGTCATTGGAGTCATGCCGAATTCCTTAGCTTTCTGAGGATGTAGAGTTACTGAAGTGTTCTCTTGGCAGAGGTGTCAATATAGTTGGACCAGGATATTTACACCTCTCCCCTCCCTCTCCTCCCTTACTCCCCCTTCCTCCACTAAAAGTCAGTTAACCAGTTTGCAACAAAATATTCCTCTTGGGATCATACCGTCCCTAACCAATAATTAACCTATCAGGGAACTTCCCTGCCTGCGGTAATCTGTTGCTGCCCCGATTTATGCTGTTATGTTTTGTTTCTTGCTTCCAGTTCCCCATTCCCCCTGAAATCAGTCTGAAGAAGGGTCCCGACCCGAAATGTCACCTATTGATTTTTTCCAGAGATGCTGCCTGATCTGCTGAATTATTCCAGCATTTTGTGTCTATCGTTTATATAAACCATCATCTGCAGTTCCTTTTTATTACAGGATATTTACACCTAGGCACGTGAAGCTCTTGACCATCTCCACTTTAGCACTATTGATACAGATGTTGCGTGTTCTCCACCCCACTTCCTGAAATCGATGACCAGAGATGTCATTCCAGTGACCTTCTGTTCAAAACAAGCATAGAATTCATTGAGCTCATCAGGCAGGGAGGGATGTTGCTGTTGGTGATACTACCTGATTATGCTTGTCTGTGTCATTAGTCTGGGACTCTAGCTTGGTCTGTTCTTGTACAGGTCAGGAACTAAACTAAACTAAACTAAACTAAATTAAACTCATCTAAGCTTGGTCTGGAATTGGCTCTTGGATGCCCGTAGGTAGACAAGGTAGATCTGAAGAAGGGTTTCGGCCCGAAACATTGCCTATTTCCTTCGCTCCATAGAAAACTTTTGTTTTCCAGCATCTGCAGTTCCTTCTTAAACATCTTGGATTCCGTGATGGCTTTGCGAAGTTTGTACCAAAATTTCTTGTACCGGTCAGGAAAACCTGACTGGAACACCTTGGACTTGGTCTTCACAAAGGAAAGAATCTCTCAGTTCAAGAGTCAAGAGTGTTTTATTGTCATATGCCCCAGATAGGACAATAAAATTCTAATGGCCCTGTCTCACGGTGCGAGTTGACCCACGAGTGACCCCGAGTGAAAGACTCGTGGTTGTGTACGAGATTCCAAGTTTATGATCAAGAGTTTAACCGAGTTCCCACGGGTATGACTAAGTTTGCCGTTTACTTGTCATTTCTGCGATGTTCCAAGTTCGTCTCCCGAGTTACCAAGTTCTTCTCCCGAGTTACTCTTGAGCCAACAACGTCTACCGACGTGTTGAAAAATCATCACATGGTCAAAATGACCTTGTTTTATTTAACTTTAAGTGTGGATTTATTTTTTCATTTTAGTGTAAGTAATTTCATTGCATCTGTCTTTTCTTTAAAAAGTGGTTATCATGCATCTGCTTATCTGATGGTAGATCTCAAAACTTGCCATTGAGTGCTTTGCATTGTCTCTTTTATTGCCTGAATTCAGGCTTGTGCTCCATTTCTCAGCTGAATGAGACTGGAAATACTTATTTGTGCTTCATTTGTTGATTTGCATGTTTGAGAAGCCCTTTTTCAGACCACTGTGTTGTTTGCTGTGGTGCTCCTTTTCTCAATATGTACAAAAAAGCGTTTTTTATATTGAACAAGATGAATAAAGACTTTGTGTCACATTCACCTTTTTGTCTTATTTTCTGATCTACTGAGAGGGGACAATTCTTAACATTTAAAAAGCACAGCATATGAGGCACCTGAGTCCTTAACTCTCACAAATGATTGTGAGAATCAAGATGTGAATATATTGTGCCACTTCCTCAATTTTGTGTTGTATGATGAAAGGAATATTACATTCAAGTCATGAATGTAACAGAGTAAAAATCACCTTTTTTTTACTCACCTTTTTTATCTCTGTCCAGCTGCCGAATTCAGAGTGCCCACGAGTTAACATGGTAGACTCAAGAGTCACTAAGTTTAACTTACGGGCCACCAAGTTCTTACAACGAGTTAAAATGTTTCAATTTTTAACTTCAACAGTAAATTTGACTCGTGGAAAACTTTAAACATGTTTGAAATTTTTCAAGAGTTATCAAGTTTCACGGGTACCTGCCGTTAGCGCCACGAGTCGCTAAGTTGCGTCCACGAGTTCCGACATTCCCGCTACGTTAATCGTACGTGATTACCACGAGTTTAATTTGTTTTAAACTCGGGGTCACTTGTGGGTCAACTCGCACCATGAGACAGGGGTTTTACTTGCTGCAGCACAACAGAATATGTAAACATAGTACATAACGGGAGAAGAAAAAAAGTTCAGTGTGTGCATACACTTGCACACATACTCAATAAATAACAAATATAGTGCAATAATTATAATAATAGTCTGTTGCACTGCCGGTGATGGACTGGGCAGTGGTCACAACGTTTTGCAGTCTTTTCCGCTCCTGGACGTTCAAGTTGTCCAACCAGGCCACGATGCAACCAGTCAGTATGCTCTCTACTGTGCACCTGTAGAAGTTAAGGAGAATCCTCTTTGAATCTGTGTAATCTTCTCAGGCAGTAGAGGCGCTGATGTGCCTTCTTTATAATTGCATCAGTGTGCTAGGTCCAGGAAAGATCTTCGGATATATGCACGCCCAGGAATTTGACGTTTTTGACCCTCTCCACGGTTTTTCTGGATGGGGAATATTTGGATTGACTTCTTTAGCACGTGGTCCTCTACACACTTAATAAAGTTTGTGAAAGCGTACCAGCTTTTACACATTTAATCGTGAGAAGCTCAGGCTTCTTAGGCCAGGGTTGAAGTGCAGCTTTCCACTTCTAGTAAATGCCAGTCCCAGCCTTCTATCCGGCATCAGAGATCTCCACGTGGAAGCCAAAGGAATGACACAAACGTCCTCATGTTTTCCATCTTTCAGAATGGAAAATCTATCCTCGTAACATGCCCTTTGAACCTATCAAAGAAACATTGTTTTTATGGCTCAAAAGGAGACAGCTCAGCCCATCTCTGTGGCTGCTAGTAGAGCAAGCTCATCAATCCCATTCTCCTACTCTTCCCCCTTAGCCCTGCAGATTATTCTCTCAACTGCTGATCCAGTTCCCTTTGAAAGCACTCAATATATTTCAGATTCTAGCTACAGTAAAACTGCAGTCATCTTCTATCCTACAATTTGGAAATCTCAATGATGTGGCACCTGGTTCATCCAGTAATGTTGTGCTCCTTTCACTCACTGGGTCCCCATTTCCTGAGCTCTATTCAACTTTTCTAGTTCACTGGAATAATTTATTAGAATACCATTTGACACGATATTTGCATTAATAGAAGATTGGCTGAATGGTAGAAGGCACAAAGTGGGAATAAAGGGGGCTTTCTCTGATTGTCTGCTGGTGGCTAGTGGTGTTCCGCAGGGATGGGTGTTGAGTCCACCACTTTTTATGTTGTATGTTGATATTTGGATGATGGAATTGAAGGCTTTGTAGCCAAGTTTGCGGATGATACAAAGATAGGTGGAGGATCATGTAGTGTAGAGGAAGAAGGCAGTCTGCAGAAGGACTTGGACAGGTTGAGAGAGTGAGCAAAGACGAGGCAGAAGGAATACAGCATTACAGTGTGGAGTTATGCACTTTGGTAGCTCGAATAACGACATAGACTATTTCTAAATGAGGAGAGGATTCAGAAATTGAAGGTGCAAAGGGACTTGGGAGTGCTGGTGCAGGATTTCCAAAAGGTTAATTTGCAGGTTGAATCTGGAATAAGGAAGGTAAATGCAATGTTAGTATTCATTTCGGGAGGACTTGAATATAAAAGCAGGAATCTAATGCTGAGGCTTTGTGGGGAACTATTCAGACCACAATTGGAATATTGTGAGCAGTTCTGGGCCCCATATTTGAGGAGGGATGTGCTAGCTTTAGAGAGGGCCCAGAGGACGTTTATGAGAATGATCCTGGGTATGATTGGGTTAACGTATGATGACTGTTTGACGGCTCTGGGCCTGTGCTCGCTGGAGTTTAGAAGAATGAGAGGGGGATGTTTACCAACTTGAAACTTACCAAATAATGAAAGGCCTGGATAGAATGGATGTGGAGAGGATGTTTCTAGTAGTGGGAGAGTCTATGACCAGAGGACACAGCCTCAGAAAAGGACACGTCTTTAAAAAGGGGATGAGGAGGAATTTCTTCAGCCAGAGAGAGGGTGGTGAATCTGTGGAATTAATAGGCACAGACAGCAGTGGAGGCAAAGTCTTTGGGTTTTTTAAAGTGGAAATTGATAGGTTCTTGATTAGTAAGGGTGTCAAAAATTATGGGGGAGAAGGCAGGAGAATGTGGTTAAGAGAGGAAAGAGAGTTCAGCCATGATTGAATGGCGGAGCAGTCTCGATGGGCCATATGGCCTAATTCTGCTCCTATGACATGAAAAAAAAGTCAACTAAAGGTGTGTTGGGTGTAATAATGTGCATTGGCATCATGGTTAGCATAGACCTTATGGGCTGGAGTCTGTTCCTGTTGTGAGTCTGTGGAATTCTCTGTATCAGAGGGCGGTGGAGGCCGGTTCTCTGGATACTTTCAAGAGAGAGCTAGATAGTGCTCTTAAAGATAGCGGAGTCAGGGGATATGGGGAGAAGGCAGGAACGGGGTGCTGATTGGGGCCATGATCACATTGAATGGCGGTGCTGGCTTGAAGGGCCGAATGGCCTACCTACTCCTGCACCTATTGTCTATTGTCAATTGTCTATCATATGGTTCTATGATCTATAACATAAAATAGTCCAGAAAATCTGCTGGTCTGACTCCATCAAAGCCCTGCATTGTCTGAATTTTAATGTACCTTTTGAGTTAAAATGTTTTCTTCACAGCTCCTTCTATGTTTTGATTAAAAGTTTTAAATCTCTTGCTTGTTAGAGTACCAGGAAACTGCATCCCTCTATCCTCCCAATTTAAACTTTTACAAAATGTTTTCTAAACTTTCATCACTCCGATCTGTGCTCAGGAATTCTGAGCTTCCAGGTTTTAATTTATCCTTAGAGATGCAATCCCTTATTCCTGGAATCATGGCTACAGGTGTGGCCTGACCAGTGTTTTGTACAAGTCAAACTGAATGTTTATGTACTCTGTGTCTTTGTTTATGGATTCAATCTGTTTTGCATAACATGGTCATAACATGCGTGTCCATTTGTAAGGAATAATGCCTGCGTGCTCACAGTGAGTGGAGTTGTTGTCTCACTGTTCAATCCTGACCTCTGCTTCTGTTTGCTTTAACTTTGTGTATTCTCTCTGTCTTTATGAGGGTTTCCTCTGGATGTTCCAATTTTCTCCCCATGTTTATTGCCCAATACAAATTGACCCCAGTATATAGGTGAGAGGCAATTCTATAGCTGATTAATGGGAATTTGGGGAGACTAAAAAACAGGATGAGCATAAATGGGTGCTTAATGGTCAGAGAGGACTCAGTGGGCCACGGGGACTGCTTCTGTGCTGCTTCACTCTCTATCCCTATACTCCTCGACCTGCACCATTTAGTCTATGCTGTCTCAACTTATTTGTTCCAACAAATTATATCACATCACACTTCTTGGTATTAAACTTCATCTGTCATTTCCCAGCCCAGTCTGTCCCTATCATTGTACGGTCTATGACTATCTTCCTCAGTGTTCACCAACTCCAAGCACTGTCCTCTTTATAAATTAGGGAATGTCACTCTGTACATCCATACTCTCCTCTGAACAATCATCCCAGCCAACAACCCCTAAAAGTACATACTTGTTTTTAGAGATAATAGCCACAGGGGCTTCCTGCCCTCTCTGCCGACTCACTTTCCCTGGTGGTCACCCATCTACTTTCTGCCTTCATGTTAGATGTGACCACCTCACTATAACTCCTATCTGTGACACTTTGATCCATCAGTCAACCAGCTGCAGCTTCAGTTCCCTCACAAGTTTAAACCGAGGGTTTAATCCACAGAGACCTGGATGTGTCGTAAATAGATTTCATGGACCACTCCAGATTGTCTGACCTGGGAGTGGAGGACACATTCAATGTGGGCTTGATTTCTTGCTCTGCATTTTGAATCCCTACAATCTTTTGACTGTGATCTCACTCTCGGACTGCTCCCATTCACTCAATTCTACCTCATAAATTCTGCTCCCATTTACAACCTTGTACACATGGTCGCCCTGCTTTTACCCTGTTCAAGAGAATCTCCACCTCCCTCCAACCACCCCCCCCCTTCCCACCCACCGCCACCTCCACCACCCTCCCTGCAACTTAACAAACTTCTTTTGCCTCCATCCCAGTTCTGCTGAAGAGTCTTAGCTGTTTCTCTTCCCACAGATGCAGCCTGATCTACTTAGTATTTCTAACATTTTCTGTTTATATTTCAGAATTCCAGTATCCACGTTTTTTAAACTTTCAGTGCCATGTTGCCGGAAAGCTAAGACAATCTACACAATCTGCCAAATGCCAGCCTTCACTTTGGAACAATGGGTTGGTAGTCTATGGGAACAAGTAGTTTTCCCTGAAATTATTTATTTATCCAAGGCTTAGACTAATACAATGAAATTCCTATGTTTCCTTTCCTGAGCCAAACATATTTCTGCCCATTGAGTTTGAGATAATCATTTTGCATCCTGATCTGACAAAACCTGTGTTACATGAAGTATCAGTTTAATTCCGTTTTCATAATGTAGTCACAGAAGAAGTTACTACATTATGAAAACCTGAAATTATCTGATAAAACCTATATTATTGGAAACCCGACTGTTGCTATGTGTTGATACAATGTGACCAAAGTCAATATTAAATTAGATCATTGTAATAATTTACAATGTATTTAAACAAATTAATTGCTAATATACTAGTAACTGGTTTAACAGGTATATGAACATTTTGAAATAAATATGAGCTATTATTTCCTTCCATAAATATTATTTCAAGGATGAAATGCTGATTTTATAACATATTCACTGAATATGGTTCTGCATTTGTTCTGCAGTTTCAGAACCGAGTCTGTTGAGCAAAAATGTCAGAAATCATTTGTTGAATCTACCCAAACTTTCACAAAGAATCAGGTAGATGAAACGGTACAGCAGGTGCCAGGTGGGAATTCCTCTCTGCCTTTGGATCTATTTCATTGGGAATTATCGCCGAATCGTAGTAGAATCTGGAGGGAGTCGACGAGACTGCGGGGAGAATGAAAAATAGGATTAATGTAGAATCGTTATAAAGGTCTGGTTTATCAGACTCAGTGCGCTGATGATTTATTTATGTTATGTGTCTATGACTTTCTATGACGTTATGATGAAAGGGACTTTCACCTCTCAGTGACGAGCCGCATCTGAGTTGTAAATCCTTGGGTCCAAGTCCCTCTCCAGGCACTTGAGTAGGTGATCTCAACTTATATTTTAGAGAGGTGCACACTACTGTCAGAAATGCTGTCTTTTAGATAGTCTTTCAATGGATGTAAAGGGCCATGGGGCAGTGTTCACAGAAGGGGAATGGCTTCTCTCTTTGTTTATTCCTCAACCAACCATTAAAACTGATGTAAAGCAAAAAGACTACAGATAGTGGAAATCTGAAATAATTCAGTAAATCATGATGGGAATTGATAGGGTGAAAGCACCGTCTTTTACCCATGGGTTGGGAAATAAAGAACCAGAGGACATAGGTTTAAGGTGAGAGGGGGAAGATTTAATAGGGACCTGAGAGGCAACTTTTTAATTCAGAAGGTGGTGGGTATATGGAATGAGCTGAGGAGGTAGTTGAAGCAGGTACAACAACAACATTTAAAGAAACTTGGACAGGCACATGGATAGGAAAGGTTTAGAGGGATATGGGCCAAATGCAGGCAAATGTGACTAGCTTAGATGGAGCATCTTTGTTTACAAATTCTTAAATTCTGAGGAGCAAAATTTGGCCTCCTCTACAAAATTCAGCCCATCAAGTCTACTCCACCATTCAATCATGGCTGATCTATCTTTCCCTCTCAACCCCATTCTCCTGCCTTCTTCCCATAACTCCTGACACCCGTACTAATACAGAATCTATCAACCTTAAAAATATCCATTGATTTGGTCTCCATAGCCTTCTGTGGCAATGAACTCCAGAGACTCAGCACCCTCTCACTAAAGAAATTCCTCCTCATCTCCCTTCTAAAGGTACATCATTTTATTCTAAGGCTATGACCTCTGGTCCTAGTCTCTCCCACTAGTGGAAACCCTCTCCACAACCACTCTATATTGGCCTTCCAGGGTGGCAGGGACAAGTTGGGCTGAAGGGCCTGTTTTCCTGCTGTATGACTCAATGACTCTAAAATGCACAAAACATTCAGCAGGTCAAGCAGCACCCATAGAAACAGAATTAGCATTTCAAGTCCAAGTCCCTCTCCAGTCTGATACTTTTCTAGGTCTATTCTGGAATAGGTTCTCTGACTGGAAATGCTAACTCTGTTTCTCTTTCCACAGGTGCTGCCTGACCTGCTGGGTGTTTCCCACATTTTCTGTTTGTATTTTATGCTTTTGTTGGCAGTTTTCTCATGCACGTGCTCAATATGAGACACCTCTACCTTGATCATTGTTATGGGAAGATATTTCCAGTTCAACAGAGGAAAAAAATTCAAAGATGTGCTTATTAACTTCTTGAAGAAATGCAACATTCCCACTGTCTCCTGGGAATCTCAAGCCAAGTGAAGAAGTAACTATTTGAATGTTTATGAGAGCCTCAACATCATGCACTGGGTAGGCACAAAGCCTACTAACAATTGGCTTTTGTAAAAATTGTAAATTGTCCCTAGTGTGTAGGATTGTGCTGGTGTATTGGGTAATTGCTGGTCGGCGTGGACTCAGTGGGCAGAAGGGCCTGTTTCTTCACTGTATCTCTAAACTAAACTAAACATCCTTATAAATCTTCCCTGCACTCTTTCCATCTTAATGGCATCTTTTGTTCAGCCCAAAACTGAATACAGTACTCCGTGTACCAAGTGGCCTTACCAATAACTTGAACAACTATAAGATAATGTCCCAACTTCTATACTCAATGCACATACTGCCAGGGTGCTAAAAACCTTCTTCACCAGCCTATCTACCAGTGACACCACTTTCATGGAATTATGTACCTACACTCCAAGACCTCTGCTCTGTAACACTCCTCAGGCCCTGCCGTTCACCTTGAGAGTCTTGCCCTGGTTTGACATCCCAAAATGCAACATCTCACACTGTCTGCATTAAACTCCATTTGACTTTTCTCAACCCACTTGCTTAGCTGATAAAGGTCCCACTATAATTCTTGGTAGTTATATACATTGTATAAAACCCCTGACCTCCTCCCCTCTCCGTTCTTAACACCCATCTCCCATGCTCACACCTTTTTCCCATTATCCCTGTCACCCTATTCTTTTCCCCTGCCTTCCACCCTCCCTATTCTAAATCCCCCATTTCCACTTTATCTCCCTGCATCTCCCACCCCTCCCTACTCTAAATCCCCCATTTCCACTTTATCCCTCCTCCGGCTTTACAGTTTATTCCAACGCAAAACATCAGCGGTCCATTTCCCTTCACATTTCCTTCCCTGAACGCTAAGTTTCTCCAGTCCTTTGTCACTACAAAATCACTGTTTAGGTTGTGCTTTACAAAGCAATAGTGAAAGTGCTGTAAAATTATGCACTCGTTTAGTAAATTTGAAGCTATTAATGGGCTTTTGAACCACAATGAGCTTTGAGTCTGTTCAGTGAGGATTTATTTCAGGTTCAGCCAGCTCATAACAATTTGTTGATTTACAGATAACCACAAGTGCGGAGGATTAAGCCTGGTTAGTCTATTTAATCCAATCATTATTTGTACCAATCCATTATTGGTAATTATGTTGCTTTTAAATAACATCAAGTTCAGAACAAGATGTTCAAATGTCGGGAGGCAATGGGATTCAGAGCCATTAATTCAACCCTGCAGCTACATGTATAGTATATCAGCACTCAAAATCAGCAAATTAATTTGAGCACCTGCGCAAACATGGACAGAGTCACGCAGGCAGAAATCTAGAGACACTTCAGGGCAGCAATGGAAATCGTAATTTAAAAAAACTTTTGCTTATTGAAAATCCAGCACTTGGTGGGCGCTGCTGAGTATTACAGCAGGTGCCTTGGCTCTCACATTTGGCCCATTGAACCTGTGCCGTCTCTCAGAGCAATCCCATCTGTCCTGTTGGGTCAAAGCATGTACAATTGCCAAGAGGAATGCCAGACATGGAAGATGCACAGTTCCTGTCGCGGTCAAGTGCCTAAAGGGCCTGTCCCACCAGCATGCGATAGCATGCGTCTAGCGCGACCAAATGTGGTGGCTTGAGGCGTACGGCCTCGCGGGGCCAGTCCCAATTCGAACCGCGGAGGCGTATGGAGTTGTGCGGGGCTGGTCCCTACATCATACTCACCAATCAGCTGGGCAGGAGGCGGGCCAACTGAATTTGGACGTCGCACGGCGTTGGGCGGTGACGTCATCACGCAACGGCACGCCGGGCGGTGATGTCATCGCGCAATGCCGCACGCTAGGCGTACGCCGTCAAGCGCTGCGTACGACGTCAAGACGCTGCGTACGACGTCAAGACACTGCGTACGCCCGTCGAAGCGCTGCGTACACCCTCAATGCGGCTGCGGGCCGACAGGCCGTTGTCGCGCGGGATTTTCGGACAGTGCAAGATTTTTGGAGCCCCGCGCGATGTCGGGACCAGCCCCGCACAACTCCGTACGCCTCCGCCGATCGAAGTGGGACCGGCCCCACGAGGCCGTACGCCTCAAGCGACCACGTTTGGTCGCGCTAGACGCAAGCAATCGCATGCTGGTGGGACAGGCTCTTAACAATCACCTCTGGGCCTCCATATACTGTTTAGAGCAAGTAAATTAATATGGGTATCTACAGTGCATTCAGAAAGTATTCAGACCCCTTCACTTTTTCCACATTTTGTGATGTTACAGCCTTATTTTAAAATGGATTAATTACATTTTTTTAATTTACAATACCCCAGAATGAAGAAGCGAAAACAGGTTTCGCAAAGTAAATAAAAATAAATAACTGAAATATCACATTTACATAAGTATTCAGACCCTTTGCTATGACACTAAAAATTGAGCTTAGGTTCAGCCTGCTTCCATTGATTATCCTTGTGATGTTTCTACAACCTGAGTGGAGTCCACCAGTGGTAAATTAAATTGATTGGACATGATTTGGAAAGGCACACACCTGTCTATATAAGGTCCCATAGTTGACAGTGCATGTCAGAGCAAAAACCCCCAAGCCATGAAGACAAAGGAATTGTCTGTAGACCTCCGAGACAGGATTGTGTCGAGACACAGATATGGGGAAGGGTATAAAACAATTTCTGCAGCATTGCAGGTCCCAAAGAACACAGCGGCCTCTGTCATTCTTAAATGGAAGAACTTTGGAACCACCAGGACTCTTTATAGAGCTGCCCCCCGGTCAAACTGAGCAATCGGGGGAGAAGGGCCTTGGTCAGGGAGGTGACCAAGAACCCAATGGTCATTCTGACAGAATTCCAGAGTTCCTCTGTGGAGATGGGAGAACCTTCCAGAAGGACAACTATATCTGCAGCACTCCACCAATCAGGCCTTTATGATAGAGTGGCCAGACGGAAGCCACTCCTCAGTAAAAGGCACATGACATCCTGCGTGGAGGTTGCCAAAAGGCATGAGAAATAAGATTCTCTGGGCTGATGAAACCAAGAATGTTCTATTTGGCCTGAATGCCAGGTGTCACGTCAAGAGGAAACCAGGCACTAGTCATCACCTGGCCAATACCATACCTACGGTGAAGCACGGTGGTGGCAGCATCATGCTGTGGGGATGTTTTCCAGTGTCAGGAACTGTGAGACTAGTCAGGATTGAGGGAAAGATGGTCAGAGCAAAGTACAGAGAGATCCTTGATGAAAACCTGCTCCAGAGCGTACTGGACCTCAGACTGGGGCGGAGGTTCCCTTCCAACAGGACAACGACCCTAAGCACACAGCCAAGACAACGCAGGAGTGGCTTCGTGACAAGTCTGTGAATGTCCTTGAGTGGCCCAGCCAGAGCCTGGACTTGAACTCGATCGAACATCTCTGATGGGACCTGAAAACAGCTGTGCATTGACGCTCCCCATCCAACCTGACAGAGCTTGAGAGGATCTGCAGAGAGGAATGGGAGAAATTACCCAAATACAGGTGTACCAAACTTGTAGTGTCATACCCAAGGAGACATGAGGCTGTAATCTCTGCCAAAGGTGCCTCAACAAAGTACTGAGTAAAGGGTCTGAATACTTATGTAAATGTGATATTTCAGTTATTTATTTTTAATTACTTTGCAAAAATTTCTAAGCACCTGTTTTCACTTTTTTTTATTATGGGGTATTGTATGTAGATTGATGATAAGAAAAATGACTTTAATCAATTTTAGAATAAGGCTGTAACATAATAAAATGTGGAAAAAGTGAAGGGGTCTGAATACTTTCTGAACACACTGTAATGTTTATTTTTATTTGCAGGTGATTCTGATGGAAGCTGCCTCACATTTTTGTGGGGTGTTTCAAACACAAAGCGGCTGGTCATGTGTATAAGTTCATGAGTTCATAATTTATAGGAACAGATTTAGGCCATTTGGCCCATCAAGTCTACTCCGCCATTCAATCATGGCTGATCTATCTTTCCTGCTTAACCTCATTCTTCCCATAACTCCTAGCTCCCTTACTAATCAAAGATCTGTTAATCTGCACCTTACAACAAAAAGACTGCCACTCCCGTCCCCATGCAGCAGTGGGCGAGCAATCAACAAATTAATTGTGCCTTGCCAAGATCCAGAGATTTTGAATGCAGGATGGAGTTCTGCTTGGAATGCCACACCAATATCCCACACACTCCATTCACTTCTCTCTTAAACTGTTCTGTGACCTTCAGAGATTTGTACACTAATGCTCTCTTGATGGACCTCCTTTGACAACCGATTGTGAACAATGGCGTTAAATATGTGAAGGGATTACTTTCTGGAGAAAACATTACAGCATGAATTGCATCTGTGTTCTAGGAAGGAATGCAGTTACTCAGCCTCTAAGGTGGGGACGGGTAAAATATGAAACTGGGCCTCCATTTTGTTATAAGTAAATGGGAGTTTTAACAAGCTTCATGGATCCTAATGGCAACCTTGAGATGTAAATGGATGGTCATGTGATTGGCATGTTTGATCTATCTTTTTGCTATTGAATGTCTAACTAATCTTTCTTAAAAAAATATTCTAGAATGGTTGTAGAGCTTTTTATAGCATTTACTTTTTTAGGGCTATGACAAGTAGAAGTTTCACCAAGGGAACTCTAGTTACTTGCTGGCCCACTTGATAAAGCTCTTTGTGAGTTGTTCATCCTCCCACAGCTCAGATCAACTTCCCGCAGCCCAGAGTCTGACTGAAGGATGGCTCTCCAAGCGGACAACCCACCTTACATTTGGCACTGGCATGGTATGTGTGCTGTGAGCATAAAGGTGCTGCTGCCTAAAGTGGTCACAGAACATATCAGCACAGCACAGGAACAGGCCCTATGGCCCACAATGTCCATGCCGAACAAGATACCAAGTGAAATTAATCTCCTCTACCTGCATATAATCCATATAATTTTGTTCCCTGCAAAGACATGTGGCAAATTCATCAGCAGCAATGCATTGTGAGTTGTCTTGAGGTTTGCAAAGATGTGATAAAAACAAGTCTGTTGTTTCCCTTTTTTTAAACCACTAAAATATATAGCCTGCTCTGTTTGAATATTTGGCATTGAAAACTGCTGTGAGAATGAAAATCCCCTGATGTGAGAAATCCCAACGGTGTTGCTCCTCTGTTTAACTAAATACAGTAATTATTTTGCACTGTCATTGCCATGAGGTGATGTTATGTCATCGCTTTGAGCAGCTGGGCACAGCTGACTTTTAAAATAGTGACATTATTGAGGGTAGAGGAATTTTAATGTGTAAACACGATAGGAAAAATCCTCAGCAAATCATACACCTCTTTATGTTGCATTGTCCCCTGATTTTAGATACCAAATCTCTCCTTAGATCATGTTGGGAAGTGGGTGATTTTGTTGGCACAGGAAACACTTTGGTAAGTCGAACACCAGCGTATTCCTAAGCCAATGCATTCTAGTTTCCCCTATCCTGGAGAAAATGGTTTCCTGGATACCTAAGCTGTTGGAGTTCCTATCTTTTGGATGATAGATTAAACGGAAGCCAGGTCTGTTGTTAGGTGGATGGAAAAAATGTCATGTTACTATTCCAAAGAGAGCAGGTTAATTCAGCAGGGTGTTCTGGCAAGTTCAATTGACATCATCGAAACAAAGGGTTGTCTGGTAATTATCTCGTTGCTGTGTGTGAGAGGGATGGCTTTGCATAAATTGACTAGATTGTTCTCTACATCTTGAAAGTACACCATAAAAGTGTGCTCCTGGATATAAAATGCGTTGGGATCACCAGAATGGTACACAATGGAGAAACCTACTTACCACAAAGCACAGAAATGGGCACTTTCCGCCTAGTCTATGCTGATTATCGTACACCTATGTACAGCATTTTATTCTCCCCACATTTCCGTTGACTCGCCATGGATTCTACCACTCACTTACGCGCTTAGTAATTTTGAGAAACCAATTAACCTGCCAACTTGCATGGATTTTGGATGTGGGGGGAAAGCACAGTCACCGGGGAAAATGTACAAATTCCACCGTGGTCATGGTGAAACCTGGGTTAGTGGAGCTGTGAGACATTAGGATAACTGAGTTTGAGGAAATTCCTGGGATGATGATTCCTTTGACTGATTCCTGGGAAATCAGGACTTTCATATGAAGAAAGACTGGATAGACTCGGCTTGTACTCGCTAGAATTTAGAAGATTGAGGGGGGATCTTATAGAAACTTACAAAATTCTCAAGGGGTTGGACAGGCTAGATGCAGGAAGATTGTTCCCGATGTTGGGGAAGTCCAGAACAAGGGGTCACAGTTTAAGGATAAATGGGAAATCTTTTAGGACTGAGATGAGAAAAACATTTTTTACACAGAGAGTGGTGAATCTCTGGAATTCTCTGCCACAGAATGTAGTTGAGGCCAGTTCATTGGCTATATTTAAGAGGGAGTTAGATGTGGCCCTTGTGGCTAAAGGGATCAGGGGGTATGGAGAGAAAGCAGGTACAGGATACTGAGTTGGATGATCAGCCATCATCATATTGAATGGCCTACTCCTGCACCTATTTTCTATGTTTCTATGAAACCGAAAGGTGGAAGGATATAAAATGGTGTCTGGTGAACAGCAGGAGGAGGAGGAGAAGAAGAGAATAAACACCAAAGAATTTAGAAAGGAACTGCAGATGCTGGTTTACACTGAAGATAGACACAAAGTGCTGGAGTGACTCAATGGGCAAGGCAGCATCTCTGGAGAAAAATGACAGTTGATTTGTCAGGTTGGTACCCTTCTTCGGACTTATCTATCTAACCACCAAAGGATGTTCCTGCCCAGCCTCATAGCTCAATGGAATAGAGGAAGAAATGATTGACTCTCATCTTAAAATTATGTCCTCTGATTCTTGATTCCCCTACTCTGGGCAAAAGACCATATCTATTCCCCTCATCATGTTATATATCTCCTTTAGATCATCCCTCAGCCACCTGCGCTCCAAGTGAATAAAGTGCCAGTCTGCTCAACCTCTCCCTAGAGCTCAGGTCCTTGAAGACTTGCAACATCCTCGTAAATCATCTGAGCACCCTTCCCAGGTTATTATAGACAATAGGTGCAGGAGTAGGCCATTCGGCCCTTCGAGCCAGCACAGCCATTCAATGTGATCATGGCTGATAATCCACAATCAGTACCCAGTCCTGCCTTCTCCCCATATCCCCGGACTCCGCTATCTTTAACAGCCCTATCTAGCTCCCTCTTGAAAGTATCCAGAGCATCGGCCTCCACCGCCCTCTGAGGCAGAGAATTCCGCAGACTCACAACTCTCTGTGTGAAAAAGTGTTTCCTCATCCCCATTCTAAATGCCTTACCCCTTATTCTTAAACTGTGGCCCCGGTTCTGGACTCCCCCAACATCGGGAACATGTTTCCTGCCTCTAGCGTGGCCAAACCCTTAATAATATTATATGTTTCAATAAGATCCCCTCTTATCATTCTAATTTCCAGAGTATACAAGCCCAGCCGCTCCATTCTCTCAGTATATGACAGTCCCGCCATCCCGCCAATTAACCTTGTAAACCTATGCTGCTTTCCCTCAATAGCAAGAATATCCTTCCTCAAATTAGGGGACCAAAACTGCACACAATACTCTAGGTGTGGTCTCACTGGGGCTCTGTACAACTGCAGACGGACCTCTTTGTTCCAATACTCAAGTCATCTTGTTATGAAAGCCAACATGCCATTCGCTTTCTTCGCTGCCTGCTGTACTTGCACGCTTACTTTCAGTGACTGATGAATTTAACCAGCACCTGTTGTACTTCCCCTTTTCCCAACTTGACACCATTTTGATAACCATATAACCATATAACCATATAACCATAACAGCACGGAAACAGGCCATCTCGGCCCTTCAAGTCCGTGCCGAACATTTAATTTTTTTTTTTTTTTTTTTTTTTTTTTTTTTTTTTTAAATTAAAAATAAAATACTTCCCCCTAGTCCCATCTACCTGCACTCAGACCATAACCCTCCATTCCTTTCCCGTCCATATACCCATCCAATCTATTTTTAAAGGATAACATCGAACCTGCCTCCACCACTTCCACTGGAAGCTCATTCCACACAGCTACCACTCTCTGAGTAAAGAAGTTCCCCCTAATGTTCCCCCTAAACTTCTGTCCCTTAATTCTCAAGTCATGTCCCCTTGTTTGAATCTTCCCTACTCTCAATGGGAAAAGCTTATCCACGTCCACTCTGTCTAACCCGCTCATAATTTTAAAGACCTCTATCAAGTCCCCTCTTAACCTTCTGCGCTCCAAAGAATAAAGACCTAACTTGTTCAACCTTTCTCTGTAACTTAGTTGCTGAAACCCAGGCAACATTCTAGTAAATCTCCTCTGTACTCTCTCTATTTTGTTGACATCCTTCCTATAATTAGGCGACCAAAATTGTACTCCATACTCCAGAATTGGCCTCACCAATGCCTTGTACAATTTTAACATTACATCCCAACTTCTATATTCAATGCTCTGATTTATAAAGGCCAGCACACCAAAAGCTTTCTTTACCACCCTATCTACATGAGATTCCACCTTCAGGGAACTATGCACAGTTATTCCTAGATCCCTCTGTTCAACTGCATTCCTCAATTCGCTACCATTTACCGTGTACGTCCTATTTTGATTTGTCCTGCCGAGATGTAGCACCTCACATTTGTCAGCATTAAACTCCATCTGCCATCTTTCAGCCCACTCTTCCAAATGGCCTAAATATCTCTGTAGACTTTGAAAATCTACTTCATTATCCACAACACCACCTATCTTAGTATCATCTGCATACTTACCAATCCAATTTTCCACACCTTCATCCAGATCATTGATGTACATGACAAACAACAGTGGACCCAACACAGACCCCTGAGGCACCCCACTAGTCACCGGCCTCCAACCTGACAAACAGCCATCCACCATTACTCTCTGGCATCTCCCATTCAGCCACTGTTGAATCCATCTTGCTACTCCACCATTAATACCCAACAATTGAATCTTCTTAACTAACCTTCCATGAGGAACCTTGTCAAAGGCCTTACTGAAGTCCATATAGACAACATCCACTGCTTTACCCTCATCAATTTCCCTAGTAACCTCTTCGAAAAATTCAAGAAGATTAGTCAAGCATGACCTTCCAGGCACAAATCCATGTTGACTGTTCCTAATCAGACCCTGCTTATCCAGATGCTTATATATATTATCTTTAAGTATCCTTTCCATTAATTTGCCCACCACTGACGTCAAACTAACAAGTCTATAATTGCTAGGTTTACTCTTCGAACCCTTTTTAAACAACGGAACAACATGCGCAGTACGCCAATCCTCCGGCACTATTCCCGTTTCTAATGACATTTGAAATATTTCTGTCATAGCCCCTGCTATTTCTACACTAACTTCCCTCAATGTCCTAGGGAATATCCTGTCAGGACCTGGAGACTTATCCGTTTTCATATTTTTCAAAAGTGTCCGCACCTCCTCTTCTTTGAATCTCACAGTTTCCATTGCTACTCTGCTCGTTTCCCTTACCTCACATAATTCCATATCCTTCTCCTTCGTGAATACCGAAGAAAAGAAATTGTTCAATATCTCCCCCATCTCTTTTGGCTCTGCAGATAGCTGTCCACTCTGACTCTCTAATGGACCGATTTTATTCCTTGTTATCCTTTTGCTAATCTTCCTTCCTGTTTTTGCTACCAAAGTGGATAACCTCACATTTATCCACATTAAACTGCATCTGCCATGCATCTGCCCACTCACTCAACCTGTCCAAGTCACCCTGCATTCTCATAGACTCCTCCTCACAGTTCACACTGCCACCCAGCTTTGTGTCATGTGCAAATTTGCTAATGTTACTTTGAATCCCTTCATCTAATTCATTGATGTATATTGTAAATAGCTGCTGTCCCAGCACCGAGCCTTGTGGTACCCCAATAGACGCTGCCTGCCATTCTGAAAGGGACCCGTTAATCCCCACTCTTTGTTTCCTGTCTGCCAACCCTGTCAGCACTCTACCCCCAATACCATGTGCCCTAATTTTGCCCACTAATTTCTTATGTGGGACCTTATCAAATGCTTTCTGAAAGTCCAGGTACAATACATCTACTGGCTCTCCCTTGTCCATTTTCCTAGTTACATCCTCAAAAAATTCCAGAAGATTAGTCAAGCATGATTTCCCCTTTATAAATCCACGCTGACTCGGACCGATCCTGTTACTGCTATCCAAATGTGCCGCTATTTCATCTTTTATGATTGACTCCAGCATCTTCCCCACCACTGATGTCAGGCTAACTGGTCTATAATTCCCTGTTTTCTCTCTCCTGTCTTTCTCAACAAGTGGGATAACATTAGCTACCCTCCAATCCACAGGAACTGATCCTGAATCTATAGAACATTGGAAAATTATCAGCAATGCATCCACGATTTCTAGAGCCACTTCCTTAAGTACCTTGGGATGCAGACCATCAGGCCCTGGGGACTTATCAGCCTTCTGTCCCATCAGTCTACCCAACACCATTTCCTGCCTAATGTGGATTTTCTTCAGTTCCTCCATCACCCCAGATCCTCTGGCCATTAGTACATCAGGAAGATTGTTTGTGTCCTCCTTAGTGAAGACGGATCCAAAGTACCTGTTCAACTCATCTGCCATTTCCTTGTTCCCCATAATAAATTCACCTTTTTCGGTCTTCAAGGGTTCAACTTTGCTCTTAACTTAATTTTTTCCTCTTCACATTCCTAAATCACTTACTATCCTCCTTTATATTCTTGGCTAGCTTACCTTCGTACATCATCTTTTCTCCCCGTCTTGCCTTTTTAGTTACTTTCTGTTGCTTTTTAAACATTACCCAATCCTCTTGCTTCCCGCTCATCTTTGTTACGTTGTACTTATTCTCTTTTATTTTTATACTGTCCCTGACTTCCCTTGTCTGCCATGGTCACCCCTTACTCCCCTTGGAATCTTTCTTCCTCTTTGGATTGAACTGATCCTGCACCTTCTATACTATTCCCAGAAATACCTGCCATTGTTGTTCCACTGTCATCCCTGCTAGGGTTTCTTTCCGGTCAACTTTGGCCAGCTCCTCCCTCATGGCTCCATAGTTCCCTTTGTTCAACTGTAACACGGACACCTCCGATTTACCCTTCTCCCTCTCAAATTGTAGATTAAACTTGACCATATTATGGTCACTACCTCCTAATGGCTCCTTAACCTTGTTCCCTTATCAAATCCGGTTCATTACACAACACTAAATCCAGAATTGCCTTTTCCCTGCTAGGCTCCAGTACAAGCTGCTCTAAGAATCCACCATGGATGCTCTCCACAAACTCCCTTTCTTGGGGTTCAGTACCAACCTGATTTTCCCAGTCTACCTGCATGTTGAAATCTCCCATAACAACCGTAGCCTTACCTTGATGACATGCCAATAACTCTTGATTCAACTTGCACCCTATATCCGGGTTACTGTTTGGGGACCTGTAGATAAGTCCCATTAGGGTCTTTTTACCCTTACAATTCCTTAGTTCTATCCATACTGACTCCACATCTCCTCTCAATGTCACTCCTTGCAAGGGACTGAATTTCATTCCTCACCAACAGAGCTACCCCACCCCCTCTGCCCACCTGTCTGTCTTATTGCATCCTTCCTATAGCAGGGTGATCAAAAATAAAAACACATACTCTAAAATGTGATGTCACCAACGTGTTGTACAACTGCAACATAACATACCAACTTCTATACTCAAAGTTTCACCCTTGGTTTTGGCTCCCTTCTCCATTTTTTATCAGGGGAATCACATTTGTTGTTGGCATTGAACATAATAATGGTTTAGCACACTAAAGAAGTGGTCCAGTCCAATATCTAGGCAAGAGGGGGAGCATCCAGAAAAACCATGTGCAGAGAGTGGCATGGGGGTGCAGTGGTAGAGTTGCTGCCTTACAGCGCTTGGAGTGCCAGATACCTGGGTTTGATCCTGGCTAAAGATGTTTGTCTATACGGACTTTGTAGGTTCTCCCCGTGACCTGCGTGGATTTACTCTGAGAACTTCGGTTTCCTCTCACACTCCAAAGACATACAGGTTTGTAGGTTAATTGGCTTGGTATAAATGTAAAATTGTCCCTAGTGTAGGATGGTGTTAATGTGCAGGGATCGCTGGTCGGTGCAGACTCTGTGGGCCAAAGGGCCTGTTTCCGCACTGTATCTCTAAACTAAAGATAGAATGAAGGAGAGAAAATAAAGTATGTTTTGAGCATAATAGCAGAACTAGGACATTACTGTTCTTTTGTCATGTTGTTCAGGCAATAGGCTGCTATATTGACTGATTTAATCAAACTGCACTTTTATGTATAAAGCAGAGGGCTGACATTGAGAAATAAAGATGATGGTAGCAGCAGAAGAGGGCTTATCAATCCTGTTTTGGCAAATATGTTACATTCCCAGAGCACAGTTGGGTGGGAATCTCAAGCAGCCAAGAAGAAATGAAATTCTGGTGAAATAGGACTCATTTAGTTTCATTCTCACTTGCATAGAATTAGATTGATTGAGAATGAGAGAGTGAGAGAGAGAGGGGGGGGGGGGGGGGGTTGGGGAATACAGTCAACCTTATGGTTCCATAATAATGTTGTAGTTCCACACCACTCCTCCTCCTCTCAAAGAGTTATAGAGTCGTACAGAACAGAAACGGGCCCTTTCGCCCAACTCGTCCATGCTGTCCAAGATACCCCATCTATGCTAGTCCCATTTTTTGGTGTTTGGCCCATATCACTCTAAATCTTTACTACCGATGTAACTGCCAAAATGTCTTCACATGCTATTAAGTTTACCTGCCTGAATTACTTCCTCTGGCAGCTCATTTAATATACCCAGCATCCTCAGAGTGAAAATGTTGCCTAGATCCTAGAAAAAGTTCATATTTCACTATGCTCTCTGGTTCTTTATTCGCCTACCTTCACCCTATCTATTCCCTTCATGATTTTATAATCCGATTAGGAAAAGGGGAGATGCAACGAGACCTGGGTGTCATGGTACACCAGTCATTGAAAGTAGGCATGCAGGTGCAGCAGGCAGTGAAGAAAGCGAATGGTATGTTAGCATTCATAGCAAAAGGATTTGAGTATAAGAGCAGGGAGGTTCTACTGCAGTTGTACAGGGTCTTGGTGAGACCACACCTGGAGTATTGCGTACAGTTTTGGTCTCCAAATCTGAGGAAGGACATTATAGCCATAGAGGGAGTGCAGAGAAGGTTCACCAGACTGATTCCTGGTATGTCAGGACTTTCATATGAAGAAAGACTGGATAGACTTGGCTTATACTCGCTAGAATTTAGAAGATTGAGAGGGGATCTTATAGAAACGTACAAAATTCTTATGGGGTTGGACAGGCTAGATGCAGGAAGATTGTTCCCGATGTTGGGGAAGTCCAGGACAAGGGGTCACAGCTTAAGGATAAGGGGGAAATCCTTTAAGACCGAGATGAGGAAAAACTTTTTCACACAGAGAGTGGTGAATCTCTGGAACTCTCTGCCACAGAGGGTAGTTGACGCCAGTTCATTGGCTATATTTAAGAGGGAGTTAGATGTGGCCCTTGTGGCTAAAGGGATCAGGGGGTATGGAGAGAAGGCAGGTACGGGATACTGAGTTGGATGATCAGCCATGATCATATTGAATGGCGGTGCAGGCTCGAAGGGCCGAATGGCCTACTCCTGCACCTATTTTCTATGTATCTATGTATCTATGTACTCGCTAGAATTTAGAAGATTGAGGGGGGATCTTATAGACACTTACAAAACTCTTAAGGGGTTGGACAGGCTAGATGCAGGAAGATTATTCCCGATGTTGGGGAAGTCCAGAACAAGGGGTCACAGTTTAAGGATAAGGTGGAAGTCTTTTAGGACCGAGATGAGAAAAACATTTTTCACACAGAGAGTGGTGAATCTCTGGAACTCTCTGCCACAGAAGGTAGTTGAGGCCAGTTCATTGGCTATATTTAAGAGGGAGTTAGATGTGGCCCTTGTGGCTAAAGGGATCAGGGGGTATGCAGAGAAGGCAGGTACAGGATACTGAGTTGGATGATCAGCCATGATCATATTGAATGGCGGTGCAGGCTCGAAGGGCCGAATGGCCTACTCCTGCACCTATTTTCTATGTTTCCTCCTTTGCACCCACCTCTAACTTGCTTGTAGTACCTCTACCCGAGATCATTAAGCTGCCAGTCCTGTCCCTACATATGGACACAAAATGCTGGAGTAACTCAGTGGGTCAGGCAGCATCTCTGGAGAAAAGGAGTAGGTGACGTTTCGGGTCAGAACACTTCTCAGAATCCTGACCAGCTGAGATACTCGAGCATTTTGTGTCTATTTTCGGTATGAACCTGAATCTGCAGTTCCTTCCTACACAGTCCTGTCCCTATCTTGCCCAGGCTTCTGTAATGGATATAACTGCATTTCTAATAGCTACATATTATCCCCTCTTATAGAATGATGGACTGGCTTTCATATACTTCCATTCAGTACCACAACATCCCCGAGAGCTTTACAATCATGCCAATATTTATGATGTCAGAACAAATGTCTATTTCCTCCCATCACACACATTTTAAGCTTCTTTTAAACTGATTTACATGTTGTGTCTCAGCTATTTGTTGTGCTTGTGAACCACACATCTTTTTCCATAGCTTTTTTTTGCATCCTCTCCATTTCTTTTCCACTAATGCATTGAGTTCTTGGTCTCAGCTCCTTACATATTATAGACAATAGGTGCAGGAGTAGGCCATTTGGCCCTTCGAGCCAGCACCGCCGTTCAATGTGATCATGGCTGATCATCCCCAATCAGTACCCCGTTCCTGCCTTCTCCACCATATCCCTTGACTCCGCTATTTTTAAGAGCCCTATCTAGCTCTCTCTTGAAAGCATCCAGAGAACTCGCCTCCACCGCCCTCTGAGGCAGAGAATTCCACAGACTCACCACTGTGAGAAAAAGTGTTTCCGTTGTCCTCGTCTCCGTTCTAAATGGCTTACTCCTTATTCTTAAACTGTGGCCCCTGGTTCTGGACTCCCCCAACATCGGGAACATGTTTCCTGCCTCTAGCGTGTCCAAACCCTTAAATCTTATATGTTTCAATGAGATACCCTCTCATCCTTCTAAACTCCGTGTTCAGTGGAAGGAAATGCCGCGCCTTTGAATGACGGCCTAAGGGGAGCATATACAGAGAGAAGAGAATGAGGCCTAGGATGGAGCCTTGTGGAATCCCGCAGCAGAGGCTAGCTGGGGAAGAGAAAGAGTTGCCTATGTTTGTAGAGAAACTCCTATCTTTGAGGTAGGAGACAAACCAGCTCAAGGCAGTGCCATCAATACCAACCCCGAACCGGAGAGGGTCAATTAGGATGGTGTGGTCCACTTTATCAAATGCTGCCCTGAGGTCAAGAAGGAGCAGGATTGCACAGTCGCCGGAGTCAATGGCAAGAAGCAGGCCGTCATGTACCTTCAACAAGGCAGACTCTGTGCTGTGGTGGGCCCTGAAACCTGATTGGTAACTTTCCAGGATGGTATTTTGGTGTAGATAAGGCATTAGTTGGTTTAGAATTACCTTTTCAAGGACTTTTGAAAGGAAAGGCAGTTTGGAAATAGGTCTGTAGTTGCTAGGCAATAGTATATCCCCACTTTCCCACCGCCAATCATTTGCATTCCTTCTTCCCCCAGAACCGTTTTGCGTAATACCTGGGTAATATGTGAGTAATTGAATGGATTTGGTTGAGGGAAACAGACCAGTGCTTTATTACAATGCTAATCTGTCTCTATGGACTGCCCCTGTGCTATTTGTCCCAGAGCCACAAAGATTATTTCCCACCCATAGAGAGGTGAGTACTTCAAACACACCGCCAGAGGGAATGGTGCAGAGTCATTATCAACATTCAAGATGTGTTTGGATGAGCACTGGACCAAATTCTGGAATATGGAATTTACACAGCTCGATGCCACTGGTCAGTAGGAACGTGGTGGGCTGAATGGCCTGTTTCCAAGGGTATTTCTCCATGACTCTATGAATATGCAGCTAGCCATAAACTTCAGCATGCAAAATGTGCTTGGACAAATTGTGGCAAATAGACCATTTAGAAAACCATAAGAGTTCCTGTTATTTTTGTTCTCTTCAGCTGGCACTAAGTTAAGCTTGAGGTTTAATACTTAGTATGATTATTTGTTGTTCATCATCCAGTGTCAGACTTGGCTCATTGGATGTGCTTTTGCATTTGGATCAGGGAGTTGCACGTTCAAGTTCAAGTTTAGTTTGACAATCCAGCGCAACTTGAGCATTTTACTGTAAAACTCTAATAAACACCATCCAATTAATTGGAAATCCTGATGGTTTGGCCTCTGGCACATTGGATAAAGCTCCCTGTATGCTCTTTAAATCTGTCAGAGAAGTCTCCTGAATTCCCTTTGGACTTACTGGGTGCTGTTTCCTGTGCTCCCTTTACACTCAATGGGATCACTGAAAAGCTTATTATATAACTGCATACCATTAGAGTGCATTAAGGTATTAATATGAATAATACCCAATAATTCAGAAATTCTGCCAGTCCAGCACACTTAAAGTCTTGAGCATGCCAGCACCATCAATGTATACTGGGGAGTGTGTACTGCTTTGCTTCCTGAAGTCGATCACATTCTCCTTTGTTTTGCTGACATTGAGGGAGATTTTGTTGTCATGGCACCAAGTTACGAGGTTCCCAATCTCCTTCCTGTCGTTATTTGATATCTGGCCCACTACGGTGGTGTTCCCTGCAAACTTGTAAATTAAGTTGGATTGGCATTTGGCTGCACAGTTGTACAAGTGTACAAGGAGTATAGCATGGATCTGAGAATACATCCTTGTGGGGCACCAGTATTAAGGAATATCGTAGAGGATGATTTGTCACCCATCCTCACTGACTGGGGTCTGGTCAGGAAGTTGAGGATCTAGTTGCAGAAGGGATTGCTGAGTCTAAGTTCCACGATTTTGGAGACGCGCTTGATTGGGATAACGGTATTGAGAGAAGAGCTGTAGTCTGTGTATAGAGGTTATAGTAGTCAATTATAGTATAGCCAGTTATTGTATTCAGACCTTACCACGGATATCTGAGTGTCCTGGTATTGTCTCTTGGCATTCCTGAAGGCTTAGCAAAAATCATAGTTAGATTTCTTGTACCGCTCGGGATCGTTCGACATACACAGTGGTCTTAGCCTTAGCCTGAAGAAAGGTGTTGACCCGAAACATCACACATTCCTTCTCTCCACGGATGCTGCCTGTCTCGCTGAGTTACTCTAGCTTTTTGTATCTTTCTTCAGTCTTAGCCTCCACCTGGGAATGGACATGGTTCATATATGGTTTTGATTGGGAAACACTCGGATTGTCTTTTCAGCACGCATTCCTCTGTGCAATTACTAATTAAGTCAGTCATGGCAGTTAGAACGTGGGCCAGAGGGGCCTACCGTGCACCTCCCCCCCTATGATCCTACTTCTTGGGTGTCATTGTATTCATTGGTATCTCTTCTGTCGGAAAAATTATGTTCCCAAGAAAAAAACTTGTTTGGACTATTTTTTGTAACCCTTATTTCAATCTGTCAAAATTGTGTTTTTTCACACTTTGCCCTCTTTCTTGGTGTCTGTGAATTTGGTACTTGCAATTGAAGGAATCCAAGACATTCTTAGTAAAGATACATAAAAAATCCACTAAATTAGGACCATATCATCTTCAACTCTATGACAATCACCAAGCTCTGCCAGAGGTTTCACAAATTGGTTGCGCTGTTGCATCAGTTTGATTGGCTTGACTTTGCCGATTCCTTTGAAGGAACTTGTTGAGTCACAGCCTGAGAACGCATGCATTCCAAGTAATGCTGAGCAGTATTCTGAGGAGGACTGGTTTGCAAATGGGTGACATCTATTAGCCTTTGCCTGTTTCCTCTCCCTGTGTCAAAGAACACTGTGGTGTCTTGAACTCTGTTTGCATAGTGAAGCAATATGATAAAGATATCGCTGTCTGAGCTTTTGACTTGTACGTGGTTATATCCTTGCTCTTTGCTATAGTTGCAGTATTGGGATGACTCGCGAGTCTGTTTCTTCTTGGTTTGACTTCAGGGATTGAATCTCAGACTGCAGTGTCTCTTTCCCATTCTGAGAAGTAAGAAGTGTAGCCTCTCCTTCCTTAATGAAGATCACCTTCCTTCCATGTAGCCTCTTTGCCATGTCATGCTCACTCCACACATCAAGGAGAAGTTCAATGAGCTGTTTCTTGTTCTCATCATTGGTCAAGAACTGCTTCCAATCTCTTGGTTTTTTGGTCTGTCCTCCTTTGATTATTCTCTTCTCCGCACACGTGTCCGTTCACTTGACTTCACTGAATCTGGTTTGTACATATCGGTATCGAAGAATACATCATTAGATGACAATACACGGAAGATTTTGATGCCAATCTCTTTGAAGTTTGCAGGAATCTCTTTGAGATAGTAGAATGCAGCATTGCCATCTTCAACTATCAATGTCTTGTTACTGGCAGGAGGTTGTGAGTTGTCTACATCTTTCAATAGGTAGCGTAGGCCCTTGGATTTATCAGTCTTTGCAAATAAGTTGTCTGATGTACCAATGGACCAGGGTACAGGGGTCGGAGAGTAATTCATAATCTCCTGTAGATTGAGTTGACTGCCAGAACTTTGTGCTTTGACCATTAGTTGAAAAGCAATATCTCCTTGTTGCTTGTACTCTAACCTTTCATTCAGATGTTTTCAGCGTCACTCTTTTCTTTGTTTCTGTTTCGAGCTTTAGATTCTTGATGGGTTTGGAGAATGCTGTCTTTTTCTCAAGTCGTTCTCTGATGAACTTCTCTTTCTGTTCTTTCCCTGTGGTAAGTACCTTTATGACATCTTTCTCAACTTCAGCTGGAACACGTGCACCAGAAGAGAGTACATACAACCCAGTCTTGTCATCTATGTCAAAAGGATTCAGGAAGCTCTTTACAGCATCAATGGCTTTCTTTACACATGCCTCACCTTTCCCTATCTCAGATGGTTGTTGGTCTCTGTATTTGCTTCCGCAATTGGTACCAGAAGTCATGTCTGCGAGGCTGAGAGATGCAGAGAGAAAATGTGCCCTTTCTGTTAAAGTTCGAACCCATCTCAGATAAGCACTGTGATTCTCCAAGATGCCAGAGAGCCCAACACCACTACATCGACATTTGCCATGCATCATGATAGTCTCCTCAATCGTTTTGTCAACAGCACATCGGTTTCCTGGTATGAACGACCTAGCGACACTGCTGGCACCTCTTTCGAGGAAACCCAGGGCACCGGGATGTGATTCTTCGATGTTTGCCAAGTACACGGCAAGGTAGGATAGATAGCAGGAGTAATTGTGACCACCAAAGGTGAAGAAGAGATCAGACATAAGAAACAGACAGTGCAAGTACAACGGAAAGGTGTTCTCTTTCCCAGTCATAATCAATGAGAGAGCAATCCACACAGAATCCATGTACGACAACTAAAATTGTGCAGTCTTCCGAGAGATCCTTTTCGAACATCAGCTTTGAAGCTCTCATACGACTCCATCAATGTGTTGAGATCTGCGTTGGCCATGACTTCAAGTGCCTGCTTTGTTGGCGATCGGATTAGCTCTTGAAAGATGCCCTTTGATTCCTCTGGCATAGCGAACAGCACTGCATCTTTTCCAGCCATAGACAGGAATTAATCAAGAAGGAGCTTCTCCAAGCACTCCACCGTCGTCTTGTGGCAGTGCAGACTTCTGTCGTAGTTCTTTCCTGTCATAACACCTTTCATAGAACCAGTAGACATGAGTCCCGATTCCATGAGAACATCCTGAAGTCCAGATTTTCCATTTTCTTTCCAAGCATTTTGAAGTATGCACAATAGACAATAGATGCAGGAGTAGGCCATTCGGCCCTTCGAGCCAGCACCGCCATTCAATGTGATCATGGCTGATCATCCCCAATCAGTACCTCGTTCCTGCCTTCTCCCCATATCCCCTGACTCTGCTATTTTAAGAGCCCTATCTAGCTCTCTCTTGAAAGCATCCAGAGAACCTGCCTCCACCGCCCTTTGAGGCAGAGAATTCCACACTCACCACTCTCTGTGTGAAAAAGACATAAAATTTGCCAATCAACACAATGTGTTTCTTGTACTTTGCAGGATGACTCCACATGAGAGGATATGCCTTCATGCAGACACCCAAGACAAATGTTGTAATGACATATTCTTGGCCAACCTCATGACTTGTTTCTTCAGAAGCTCGTAAACACTCTTGAACTGTACTAAATTCCGCAATGGGATGATTGATCACAGGATAGTAGTCAATTATGGTCACATTTGAAGGCACCTCACCTGTTGCTGAGACAAATCCAGCCCAAGCTGGAAGCTCTTGACCTTTCTCACTACTTGCTTTCTGGGAAAGCATCCATGCCAGATATTTTCTTGTACACAGTTTGAATGCTTCATCCCCATCATCACGCTTCCAGTGCTGCACACGAAAATCTGGATTTGCTTTCCGGTTGACCTATGATGGAAGAGGGCCACAAGAAAGAGGGCAAAGTGTGAAAAAACACAATTTTGACATAGATTGAAATAAGGGGTTAAAAACATAGTCCAAATTAGTATTTTTTCTTGGGAACATCATTTTTTCTGACAGGAGAGATATCAATGAATAAAATGACACCCAAGGAGTAGGATCATAGGGGGGGTGCACGGTAGGCCCCTCTGGCCCACGGACTATGTCATTCAGGGTGGGCCGCAGATTTCCTGAATATGGACCAATCTCAAAGAGGTTGTTGCATAGAATGTCATCTGTTTCTGCAGATCAGTACTAAATGACTTTCTGTACCAGATCTTCCCTCGTCAGTTTTTGTTTGGAGGCAGGAAGTAAAAACACAGCTAGATTATCGGATTTCCCCAAATGTGGCCAGAAAATGGAGCAGTACGGATTTTTTATGGATGTGTAGCAATGGTCGAGGTTGTTATGGCCCCTGGTGAGACAAGAGTCACGCTGACAATATTTTGATAGTACTTGAGATTGAAGTACAGTTCATTCAGAGCAAGCTTGACATCAGCTTGGGAAGCTGAGGTTTTACCTCAGCTATCAGGATAGCTGAGGTAAAATCCCATAGCAGGTAGTAAGGACGGCTCTTCACAATTAGATATTCCAGGTTCGGGGAGCAAGAGATCGCCAGGACTGCCACATCTGAGCACCACAAGGTAGTGATTAGGAAGCAGATCCCTCCGCCTCTAACCTTGCCTGAAGACACCGTGCAGTCCATCCAGTGAAGGGAGAAGCCCTTGGGTTGGATGACAGAGTCAGGTAGATCAGGGGTGAGTCATGTCTCTGTGACCTCCCTTCCAATTACTCCATCTACACTTCATGCTGCCCCAGCAAGGCCACCAGCATAATCAAGGACCAGTCTCACTCCAGTCACTCCCTCTTCTTGCCTCTCCCATCAGGCAAGGGGTACAGAAGTTTGAAATCGAACTTGAATGCATACCCTGAATGCATACCTTGAATGCATACAGAAATTGAATGCATACCTCCACATTCAAGGACAGTTTCTTCCAGCAACTAAACTGTCCTCTCACCAGCTAGAGTGTGGTCCTAGCTTATCATCTACCTCATTGGACACCTTTAATGGACTTTATCAGATTTATCTTGCACTAAACATTATTCCTTTTATCCTTTATCTGTTCACTGTGGATGGCTTAATTGTAACCAAGTATAGTATTTTCTTCAATTGGAAAACATGCAACAAAAGTTTTTCACTGTACTTCAGTACACTAGATAATAATACACTAAACTAAACTAGAACTGCAATGGTGATTTGCTATCAAAAGCAATTAAGTGGTTATGGATCTATCTGGGATATTACAACATAATAAAAAGAGTTGCATGAATGGCATTCTGTCTTTCCATGATAGTCTTTTGTATGGAGTTTTAGACAAAATATTTTGCAAAGTTTGTACACAGTCATGGGGTTTATTGCACTAGTGTCATAGGTGATATATTGATAATTTTGAACAACATGTTCTCAGAGCTGGATTGGCAATGATGTGCAATGGACCTCTGCCAAAAAATTGAGCCACATTCCACCATGAGAAGAATGGTGATCATTGTGGCCTCAATAATCAGCAACTCAGGGACTCTGAGGGGCATCAACTCAACATACTAAAACCACTGAGATCTGTGTGTAGGAACCCCTTAGGAATTGCTGCAACTTAGTCCTAGGGTAAGTTAAGGGTGTTTTGCCAGCCTGCCTACATTAATCACAAAATGTCCTTTTGTGAACAAATAAATTACAGTTAGGTGAATCAATTTCAAATTTCAATTTGATAAATGAAACCACCATATATATCACACAATTGCACCCAAAATAAATGCATTATAAGAAAACTGCAGTCTCCAAACGTATCTTTACCAGCCTAGAGGGATTTATAATAATGGATTAAGGCTGCCCTTTTCACAGATTACCCGTCTTCAAACAATCCATCCTGCTGCATCCTGAACAGAAGGAGAAGGTAATTATCTAAACAGCAAGGAAGAGCATCATATCTTCAACTAACACCCATTAAATCAACTAATTTGAATTTATCAAATGTGTTCCGGAAGGTTTTCTCAGGCAAAATGTAAAGGGTAAACAAGGGACAAAGCTTAATCTACTCTTAGGAAATTGGGTGAAGTGACTGAAGCGTCCGTGAATGAGCCGCTTTCTACCAGCAACCACTTTCTATTAGCTTTAAAATAGTTATGGATAAAGATAGGCTGGGCCCACAATTTAAAATTCTAAATTGGGTCAAGGCCAACTTTGATGGTATTAGACAGGAACTTGCCCGGAAAGTGGGATGTATTTAAAGGTGTGATGACACAATTTCAGGGAAAGGCATGTTCTAGTGAGGGTGAAGGGCAAAGCAGGTGGAGTAACGAAGATTGGACAATGAGAGAAATTGAGACTCTCATCAGGAAAAAGAAAGGCATGTGACAGGTATCAGCAGCTGGGACACAAGCACATGGGTGCACGCACACACACACACACTGCGCATAAACCAATCTCCATACACCTTCTTCCTCAATGCCTCCACCCTGATCCCCTCACTCCTTCAGATCCTACTTCTGTTGTCTTCCCCCAGTCCTTCTGTCAGTCCTCCTCTCATTCAGTTCCACTCTCTCTAGTAATTTAAATATACAGTATTACAAGATGTTTTTATATTAAACTAGCAGCTGAATGAAATCTTTGCTGCCTTACCTTTATTCTTTGGAAACATACAGCATGGAAACACACCCTTAGCACAATGTGTTTATGCCAACCAAGATCCCCCATCTAAGCTTGTCAAACCTGTCCGTGTTTGGTCAAATGTATTTTAATTATTGGCTAACTACCTGCCTCAACTACCTCTTCTGGTAGCTTGTTCCATACACGCATCACCCTCTGTATGAAAATGTTGCTCCTGGGGTTTCTATTAAATCTTTCTCCTCTCCCTTATTCCTATGTCCTCCGATTCCCCTACTCTGGGTAAAAGATTCTGTGTATTCACCCTATCTATTTTCCTCATGATCTGATACAACTTTATAAGATCACACAATGGCCTTCACTCCAAGGAATAAAGTGTTATCCTGCCAAATCTGCTCCCTATAGATCAGGCCCTCAAGTCCTGCCAAACCCTTGTAAATCTTGGTTGTCCCCTTGCCATCTTAATGACATTCTTCCTATCGCAGGGTGATCAAAACTGAACACAACACTCCAAATGAGGCCACATGAAAATCTTGTACAACTGTAACATAACATCCCACATTCTATACTCAATAACTTGACTGATGGCCAATGTACCATAAGCCTTCTTGACCACCCTATCAACCTGTGACATAATTTTCAGGGAACTATGTATATGCAGTCCGAGATCCTTTTGGTTTACAACACTCCTCAGAGCCCTGCCATTCACTGTAAGGGTGTTGCCCTGGCTTGACTTCACAAAATGCAAGACATCGTTCTTATCTGCATTAAACACCATCAACCATTCTGTTGGTCTCACCAAGGACACGTACAGTTATAACACGATGGCCTAACGCTGTACTTATTGCCCTCACCAATGAAGACAAGCACACTAAACACCTTCATCCGTGGAAACTCATGAATGCAGTGCCTGTTGGGGTTGGCTATGGGAAACCAGTGAATAAGTTCATAAGTTCCAGGAGCAGAATTAGGCCATTTGGCTCATAAAGCCTATTCCATCATTTAAGCATAGCTGATCTATCACTCCCTCTCAAGCCCATTCTCCTGCCTTCTCCCCATAACAATTGATACCCTTAAGGGCCTGTCCCACTTGCATGCGACTGCATGTGTCTGGCACGACCAAACGTGGTCGCTTGAGGCGTACGGGCACCATATGTCCGCGCGGGGCCGGTCCAACTTTGAAGCGCGGAGGCTCCGGAGTTGTGCGGGGCTGGTCCCGACATCGCGCGGGGCTCCGAAAATCCCGCACAGTCGGAAAGTTTCGCGCGCCAACGGCCTGTCGGCACTCAGGCGCATTGAGGGCGTACGCAGCGTCTTGACGGCGTATGCAGCGTCTTGACGGCGTACGCCTAGCGCGTGGCGTTGCGCGATGACGTCACCGCCCGGCATGGCGTTGCGAGATGACGTCACTGCCCGATGCCGTGCGACGCCCAAATTCAATCGGCTCCTGCCCAGCTGATTGGTGAGTATGACGCAAATGACGTCACGCGCGAACTTAGCGCGTACTTAGCGCGAACTTCGCGTGAACGCTTCCGTTTGGTCGCGCCAAACGCATGCGATCGCATGCAAATAGGACAGGCCCTTTACTAATCAAGAATGTGTCAATCTCCACCTTGAAAATATCTATTAACTTGACCTCCACGGCTGTCTGTACCAATGAATTCCACAGATTCACCACCCTCTGACTAAAGAAATTGTTCCTCATCTCCTTTCTAAAGTTACGTCCTTTTATTCTGAGGCTATGGCGTATGGTCCTAGGCTCTCCCACTAGTGAAAACATCCTTTCCACATTCACTCTATCCAGTCCTTTAATTATTCAGTAAGTTTCGATGAGGTCCCCCCCTCATCCTTCTAAACTCCAGTGAGTACAGGCCCAGTGCCTTCAAACGCTCATCATATGTTAACCCAATCATTCCTGGGATCATTCTCATAAACCTCCTCCGGACCCTCTCCAATGCCAGTACATCCCTCCTCAGATATGAGTCCCAAAACTGCTCACAATACTCCAAATGCTGTTTGACCAGTGCCTTATATAGCCTCAACATAACACCCCTGTGTTTGAATTCTAGTACAGTACCTTCGGGAGTTACATAGAGTGATACAGCGTGGAAATAGGCCCTTCGGCCCAACATGCCCTCACCGGCCAACATGTCACAGCTACACTAGTCCCACCTGCCTGCGTTTGGCCCATATTCCTCCAAACCTGTCATATCATGTACCTGTCTAACTATTTCTTAAACGTTGGGATAGTACCAGCCTCAACTACCTCCTCTGGCAGCTTGTTCTATACACCCACTTGTGTGAAAAAGTTATGCCTCAGATTCCTATTAAATCTTTTCCCTTTCACCTTAAACCTATGTCCTCTGGTCCTCGATTCACCTACTCTGGGCAAGAGACTCTGTGCATCTACCCGATCTATTCCTCTCATGATTTTATATGCGTGGAAAACCAGTGAATGCACTGTATGTAATATTGTGACCACTTCGGAAATTGTGTCCATTGGGATGAGCTTGTATGTAAAAAGCCAGTGAATGCTGCAGTCAATTTTGCTTCTAAAACCTAGCTTCTTAGATGTCAGCAGAAACAACTTTCAGAAGTGGAGTACAATACTAACATTGTATGCATTTGGGACAAGGGCAAATTTCAAACACCAGACACTGCAGTAAAACCAAATGAAAGACTTCTGTCTATATGGTGTCTTTCGTAGCTTCACATTCTCTTCATGTGGTTTACAGCAAATGAAGTATTTATATAGCTGCTGTTGTAATATACCCAGATGGTGTTTAAATACCTTACCTCATTTTCTGTAAAGCACATGAAGAGAATGTAAATCTTTGAAAGGCACCGTATAGACAGAAATGCTTCACTTGGTTTTACTGCAGTGTCTGGTGTTTGAAATTTGCCCTTGTCTCTTGTACTAAGTGCATATTATGAAGTCAATAGCCGAGACCCAAACAATATGTCCCAGCCAAATTTATCTAGTAACGCGTTCTTGTAAACCAGGAACACGTTACTAGATAAATTTGGCTGGGACATATTGTTTGAGTCGCGGCTGTCAGTCCAGCTGTTTTGATGTAGAAGGAGCAGTCACATTAGGGTGGAAATTGGTGGATGCTTCACTGACAAGCCCCTGGAGCCAGCAACCTCCTGACGCCCTTGTGTCAGAGAACAGCGGACTTCCTAAAGTGAACTGGAACGGTTCCAACAAGCTCTGTGGGAGTCTGTGCTGATCTTGATTAGATCAGCGAGAATTTGTGGAAATACATAAGAATAAGCTTTTGAGTCTGTGTGGCTGGATTAGGAACTGCGTACCACGCCTTAATCAAGCCATCAGGCAGACTATTCATGTGAATGATATAATGCAATGACATCAGCAGAAGGGAAACAGTGTGCTCTGGATAAC
>CM075977.1:30803998-31098835 GCA_038087875.1 Malacoraja senta | reverse complement strand
CTATTCAGACAAATACGCCTGTGAGCATGTTTGATTTGCCAAGTGACAAATACATTTGGTCTGAACTCTTCATCTCTATCACAAAACTTAAGCTGAACATCTCAGGTTTGATGCAGGCCAAATTAGCATATCCTTAACATTCAGTTGATGCAGATGAGAATGTGTCGTGGTCATATGTAACAAAATATATGTAGGATTCAAGGACTGGGATCAATGACTGGTGAAAGCACATCCTGAAGAGCAGGAAGCACTGCTTGGTTTCAAAGCTGTCCTTTTAATTTTATACTGATTACTGCTTGTAATGTATATTGAAACAGATATTATGAAGACTGGTTCAAGACGCTTAATGAATTTATATGAGCGTTCAAAGTCAGTAAATATTATTTTCTACTGCTATTTATTTGTTGATCAAATCACTCTACCTGCTATCCACCAACAGCCTCGATCAAAGCTTCATGTCACCCTTGGACTGTTGAAAACCCACATCCCGATCTCACACTTTAGAAGTATTTCCACCAATGGCAGCTACATTATATTTATAAAGGACCTACAGTACTTTCCAAGAGAGGATGGTGCACAGTGAGCCGTTGCTGGAACTAATTGAAGAGATGTACCTAGCAGGCAAAAAATTGGTAGGTGTAGAATAACATGGGAAAGTATAAGGTTATCAACTTTCAACGGAAAAATTGAAAAAAGCATCATCACTAGTAGAGACTAAACATTGAAGATTAATGATAATTTATGATAAATGGAAGAATTAGGGACAAAAATGTTTGTGACAAAGTTGCAAAGAGGGAAAAGAGAGATAAAGTGGAATGTTTGTTGATAGAGAAATTACTCAGAATAACAAAGCATATGCCTGGGGAAATTAATGAAATTTGAAAATATGTGATACAACTCTGGAAAGGATGATAATGAATATTGTCAGCATGTGAAACTGTTCACTTAATATTCAGTCCAGAAGGCTGTAAGGAACCAAGTAAGAGGATGAGGGACCGCTGGTTTAGTTTATGCTGAATGTCAACAGCAGAGAAGCAGATTGGTTCAAGCATCACAATGAATCTCTTACCTCAGCACTGGATCATGCAGAGTTTCTTGAAAACATGTCAGTGCTCCAAGCTAAATCACACATAGTTGAAATCACATGCTTGTCCTACTCTGTCTCCAGGTTGCATAATGCTTTAAAAGTCATAGAGTCATAGAAATACACAGCATGGGAACAGATATTTTAGCCCACCGAGTCCACGTGAACCATCACCCACCCATTTACACTAGTGCTACATTAAGCTCATTCTTTTTATTCTTCCCACATTCTCATCAACTCTCGCCAAATTCTAACACTCCCAATACACGGCAATTAACCGAAAAACCAGCACATCTTTGGAACATGGGAGAAAACCAGAGCATCTGGAGGAAATCCACGTAGTCACAGGGAAACCTGCAAGCTTCATATGGACAAGGGCTCAGGTCAGGATTGAACCGGGTATCTGACGCTGTGAGGCAGCAACTCTACTAATTGCACAACTGTGTCTTTATTTATTACTTTAAGTATTCGTGTTGCATTCTGTGGGTGCTTGGTGAATTATGTCATAAGGTGCTGTCTAAGCTATTAAAAAACTGAAATCTCTGCTCGAGAATCCTATTGCAACCTCCCACTCTAACTTCCATTCTACTGCTACCAAAGATGGGATGGCACACCTGAAAGGAAATTCTTGATGCACACAACTTCCACATGAACAGAATGAGCCACATAGTGCTTCCTCTCTTATAACTCTTCAGGAGACAAGCACATTAAAATACGCATGATCTTCCCTGTTTCTGCTGGGAAAGGAGTCTGTTGTGATACATCTGGATTTTTGGATGATAGGGCAGCACTGTGGCAGGTTACATCACAGGCTCAGCTTCCTGTGTTCAATCTGAACTTCCAGTGTTGCCTTTGTGGAATTTGCACCTTTTCTTGTGACGGCCAGGATTTCTCCTGGTAAAAGGTGGGAATGGGAAATGATAGGATTGCTTTGTGAGCTAGCATTGATTCAATGGAATGTATGGCCTCCTTCTACACTGAAACTTGCTATAACCATCTATTGAACTAGATACTATTTCATATTACATTCCTCTTTGTACAGTTCACATGCTAATGGATTTTCACTTTTCTATTTAACTCTACTTAAGAGTTTGGTTTGGTCTCTTTAGTTTAAGACAGAATGAAAGGAAACTGTTCAGATTACCTTGAATGTGTCAACTCTTTATAACAACTGTTCAATTAAGCTCACAACCTCGCACTTTATCGATAAGCCTTCGAAAAACACAAAAACATAGATACAATGGGAGGGATGGACATGGTGGGCCGAAAGTCCCCTGATTCTATGACTCTTTAGGAAATTTAAGCAAGAGGCAGCCATTTAGTTTTTGCACCATCCAGTGCCAACATGCTGGATAGTTACCTCTAAAAGGTGATTTAAGTTATTGGCAGCAGCATGTAAATTATAATTATGAGCCAGGAATTTTGTTCATCCCACGTTAGGTAGCAATAGAGTCATAAGATCATGTAATAGGAGCAGAATTCGGCTACTCCGCCATTCAATCATGGCTGATCTATCTCTCCCTCCTAACCCCATTCTCCTGCACTGCTCCACGACATTGAGATAGTGAATGCGTTTGGAATATGCAGAAAGGTATCATCCTCAATTAATAAAATAACTGTTTTCCTTGGAACCAAGCACATAAGTAAGGACATGGTTATTGTGTTTGTACTATTGGTACCTGAAGAGCAGATTGGGGTGGCGGATTGTGGATTGCTTTAACTAGCCTCTGAATGTTTAGGTTAGACCAAAAAACAGCTGACATTTCTGCACCAGAAGCCTATCCATCGGCACTGGTAAATGTCCAACAAGGGCAGGAATGAGTTTATCTCTATTATATTCCATGGAAATGTGCAAAGTACATAGAACAGGAACATAATATTTGGTTCATGGAACCATTCTGTTGTACACGCACTTTACTCCTCCCAACCTACTTCACTCACCACAACAATGTATCTTCCCTATTCATCCCATACTCATTCAGTTTCCTCTTAAATGCAACATCACATGGTTTCAATTACTCATTGTGGTAGCGAGTTCCACATTCTAACCACAATCAGTGTAAAGGAGATTCCCCAAATTACCTACTGGATTTACTAATGACCATCGTCCAACAAAGTATTCTAGTTCCAGACTATCAGGCAAGTGAAAGCACCCTCGATGCCCACCCTTCATCATGTAAGGACTTCTGAAGTTATGTCTTGGATTTTACTTTTGGCAGGAATAAGTCCCTGCTGGTTTTGTCTTTCCTGATATTTGTCTCCCTTTTAGTTGCCTGGACTCTCCCTTTTCATATTGATATTTCCAGGAGTCAGTAGAGACTTGTAAGATTACATTACTGTACACGTTTTCTTTTTCAGGAGGGCAGAACTAAAGAAAGGCAAGTGACACAAATATTAGATGTAGAAACGGGGATTGGGGCAATGTGTCTATTAACATACACTGACCTCTAGTGGATGTTGGATTCTCATGCAGGGAATTTACACCAATAAATAAATGCAACAAGTCATGAATGAAAGTTAATCAAGTTAATCAAGTTGGGGGGGGGGACAAAAGGAGGAGCCGGCGTGCTTTGTAACTTTGTCAGCACTGTAGGTGGCTGCTATTTGTTATCACTGTGTATGCAAGCAAATAATCTCACTGTGCCTAGTCACATGTGACCATAAAGTATTCACATTTCTATTCCTGGTAGGAATTGATCTCTGGAATCAAAAGTTATGAAACCTCATATAATTCATTCTAACTTGGAAAAAACTTTGAATGCAACAAAAACATATCTGTGGATTTGCTTCAATGGAATAAAAACATAAAATGCAGAGAATACTCGAAAGGACATTCATGAGAGTTCATGTTTCAGATTGCTGACCTTTCATCTGTGCTGGATAAGGTGCAAAGTGCAACTTAAGCAAGAACCTGGGTAGAGGAAGAATGAGGTGAGGAAATCAGGTTATGAGATAGGGTGAAAGATAGCAGAGATCAGTGACAAATGGACAATGGTGCAGGCAACAGGAAGGGAATGGGACAGCTGGAGTAACTCAGCGGGACAGGCAGCATCTCTGGAAACAAAAGATAGGGTTAGACAAAAGGCAGCTGGTGCATGCAAACACCACCATCTACTTTATATTCCTCTCCAGGTTGCAGTCTTTCCTGACTTGGAAATATACCACTGGTCCTTTATTATTACTGGTGCTAACTCCTAGAAGTCCCCAACCAACAACGTTGTGCAAATATCTTCACCAGAAAGACTGGAGTAGTTCAAGAAGATGGCTCACTGCCGACTTCCCAAGGGCAAGTAGAATTGGGCAATAAATGCTGGCTTTGTGAATGACACCTAATCCCCCAAAATGTAAAAAAAAAATTAAGTGGTTTAGCACCCTTGACTTTATCATGCTCTGAAAATCTCAAACACAGAACCAGTCCTTTGTCAAATCCTGCATTGTAGTAATAAAAAATACAGCTTTAACTGTGTGTTTGTTGCACTGCTGCTTTGGAATTTGTAATCCATTTTATTTGAGTGAGCTGCTTACCACACATTGCACAAGAAATCTCAGAGCTTAACTCCAATCGCATTTCCTGATGCCAGCAGTATCTCAGGGTAGGGTGAGTTTCTGTTGGGAAAGATAGAAAATTGGTTGACAGACAGGAAACAAAGAGTAGGGATTAACGGGTCCCTTTCAGATTGGCAGGCAATGACTAGTGGGGTACCGCAAGGCTCGGTGCTGGGACTGCAGCTATTTACAATATACCTCAATGATTTAGATGAAAGGATTCAAAGTAACATTAGCAAATTTGCAGATGACACAAAGCCAGGTGGCAGTGTGAACTGTGAGGAGGATGCTATGAGAATGCAGGGTGACTTGGACAGGTTGGGTGAGTGGACAGATGCATGGCAGATGCAGTTTAATGAGGATAAATGTGAGGTTATCTACTTTGGTAGCAAAAACAGGAAGGCAGATTATTATCTAACTGGTGTCAATTTGGGGAAAGGAGAAGTACAACAGGATCTGGGGGTCCTTGTGTAAATAGCTCATTCTAAGCTCCCCCCAGTCTAGTTTCAGTCAATAAAATACTGAATCAAGCACTTGAGCAACTAAACTTTATTTTGGATAACACAACAACAGTTCCCCTATACAATACCTAACCACCGCGGGTTCGATCCTTGTATCTGCTAGGCCAAGCCCTTCTAGCCTTGTGCAAGCAGAGACACTCCAAAAGGTCACGCAGTCCCAAGCGCTCTTCCAGAAGATCGACATCGGACCTCGTGGGGGCTGCCTTTTATAGGTCCCTAAACCTTGAGGGGGCGAACCACATGGGGGTGGTCTCTTCATAATCCAATTAAACACAGTAATTATAACAGTACATAATTGACAGTTCTCCAACCCAATAATATAATCTTATATACGTTGTATTTGAAAGAAGCTTCTAGAGGAAGCCAACAGATGAATAGTACAACATGTGCCCTGGGATTCAAACAGTTCCTCCAAGGCACAATATTTCAACCAATCATCAATTAACAAAGTAAGGCTTTGCAACAATATATATACTATGTACACTCAGTTTGCATTGACCCAATTAGTTATGTGCATTTTCCACCTCACTGTAAGACTTCTGCAGGTGTCCCATTCTTTCTCTGCAGCTCTTATCTGGGCCACAGACATACTGGGACCATTCAGCAGCTTGTCTCAGCTCTGCTAAGGCATATTTAACTTGACCAAAATGGCCTAGCAGTACATAAGCCCTTACTCAATTTTAATACCATGGCTGCTCCAATTTAGTCAGGATTAACACTTGTTCATCAGTCAATGAAAGTAAGCAAGCAGGTACAGTAGGCAGTGAAGAAAGCGAATGGCATGTTGGCCTTCGTAACCAGAGGAGTTGAGTATAGGAGCAAAGAGGTCCTTCTGCAGTTGTATAGGGCCCTAGTGAGACCACACCTGGAGTATTGTGTGCAGTTTTGGTCCCCTAATTTGAGGAAGGACATTGTTGCTATTGAGGGAGTGCAGCGTAGGTTTATAAGGTTAATTCCCGGGATGGCGGGACTGTCATATGCGGAGAGAATGGAGCGGCTAGGCTTGTACACTCTGGAGTTTAGAAGGATGAGAGGAGATCTTATTGAAACATATAAGATTATTAAGGGTTTGGACACGCTAGAGGCAGGAAACATGTTCCCGATGTTGGGGGAGTCCAGAACCAGGGGCCACAGTTTAAGAATAAGGGGTAAGCCATTTAGAACGGAGATGAGGAAACACTTTTTCACACAGAGAGTTGTGAGTCTGTGGAATTCTTTGCCTCAGAGGGCAGTGGAGGTCGGTTCTCTGGATACTTTCAAGAGAGAGCTAGATAGGGCTCTTAAAGATAGCGGAGTCAGGGGATATGGGGAGAAGGCAGGAACGGGGTACTGATTGGGGATGATCAGCCATGATCACATTGAATGGTGGAGCTGGCTCAAAAGGCCGAATGGCCTACTCCTGCACCTATTGTCTATTGTCAGTTGTCAGTTGTCTGTTGTCTATCCACCTGTTCAGTTTGCATTGCCATAAGAAATTGCCTGAAACCTTACATTCAGGCACTAGAGGGCAATACATTCACAAGCTCTGACTGTCTGAGGACACTTTGAGAAGCATTTCATTCATTTTCTGCACAGCAGCAGAAAACCCCCTTAACTTGCCATTGTTACAGGGTGATTAGACATTGGCATTCCTGTGCTTTGTTAAACTCTTGAGGATTAAATCAATCATTTGTAGGAATGCAGCAGAATGCAGAACTATAATAATATGGATGCCATTTTTATTTTAATGTTGCTGGTGCAAAGCTTTGAGTGCTTTGAGTAAAGCAAACAAATGCTGGGAATTTGTTAATGGTAGTGGAGGGGTGGGTGTGTGTTTCATGTGGCTGATTGGTGTTGACTGCACAGTCCACTGTTCGCTGAAAGCTGGACTGGAGTTAAAATTGGGGCCAAATTGAAACTGGATCTTGTGTAGCCTTGGGAGAATGCAAGGAAGTGTATTTTTGTGGGGTCAGTTCTGCAGTTTCAGTTCACCAAACAGAACCATGTTGACTTGAACTGCGATTTAAGTTCAAACACAGTCAAAAATAGTTGTGTATTACAGCAATCAATATTTTCTGGGAAAACTAACCAAATTTTTCCCCCTTCTTTAGTCATCATAACATTACTCGTGATTTGCCCAATGAGTTTATAAACTGAAAATTGATTAATCAGGTATATTCAAGTCTGAGGTAAATAAACCTTTGAACTCTAAGGGAACCCATATTTATGGGGATCTGGCCAAACTTTGTATCAGTTATGATTTTATTCAATGGTGTATGACCTACAGGATTATCGAATTTGTATGTTCTTATGGGAGTGTGCTTGTTGAAATTAGCTGTTGTACTCACAATAAAAAAAACGTGACTGCCCTTTAGAAGTACTTTGCTGGCTGCAACGTGCTGTATAATGCCTTGGAAAAAAAAGAACGCAAATATGCGTATGTTTTCTTCTTCAAATTCACTTTCTGTAGCTGTTCCCAAGGCTTGCTTTTTTATTTGCTTATCAGCAGTCTGGTTTTTACTCTTGAGATTAACTATTCCTATTAAATTGTATTTTGTCCTGTGGAAATCAAAGACAGGCATGAATCTCTCAAAAGAATGTGACTGGCTCTATCAATGTTTCAGACACAAAGCAGTCTACAGTCCCAACTTAGTGAGGGATTGCTTTGCGCTTTGGTTATCCAGGTCATTGATGCACTTTATTCTTGAGTCTACGGATGAAAGGAAAAGAAAGAAAACTTTCCGATAAAGCATTAGATATCAAAAGCAGGAAAAAATGCAGCTGGGAAAATCAACAGTTAAAATTCCCATTTTGAACATTGTCATTGACACAGAGCAACAATCCCTTTGCCTGATCGTGAAGCCCAAAAGACTGTTCCTTTCACCTTCTTTGACAGTTGGCATCGAGAGTGTCATCATTTATTAAATTTTATGGTTAGATCTAAACGAAAGGACAGCTGAGTAGATTAAATCAATTTGCATCCCTCTGCATGTTATTATTTCCTGTCTTTTTTAAATGTTTACCTTTAGGATCTAGGTGCAACATCTAAGGCCGGCATTCATGGCCATCAATGATACTGGGATGTACAAATAAATAAATAAAAGGTATCTGGACCTGGTAATGGGAGGTAAAATAAAAACAGACTTGGTTGGTAGTTCCTTCTCTATGAAGTATGGTATAAGAGTTATAATAGAGCGATTGTTCCTTCTTTCTTTCTCTTTTTTTTTCTAGGGTCTATTTTCTAACTTTACTTCCTTCTCTAACTTCTTTTCTAAGGGGCTTTCTTTTCCCAACACTCTTTTGCACTTCACAACCTTTGTGCACTTTCTCCACTTTTCTTACTTCTTTCTTTTTCTTTCTTAAAGTTTAAAAAAGTGAAGCGGTACAAAAAATGTATTAATATATACGTGTTGTACATTACTGTAATCTACCGTACTTCTAAAAAATAAAAAAAATTAAAAAAAAAAAAAAAAAAAAAAAAATGATACTGGGATGTAGCACATAGAGCTCCAGTGACCCGACTTCCATGGGGATTGCCCATTCTAGCTGTGACTGCATGGATTTCCACAGGGTGCTTTGGGTTTCTACCCACACCCCAAAGATATTAGTCACTGAAAATTAACCCTAGTATGCAGGTGAGTAGTAGAATCTAGGATGATTTGCTGGGAATGTGTGGAGAATGAAATGGGAATAGTGTAGGATTAGCATAAATGAGTGCTTTCACCTCACCAGCCTCCACATCCAACACATTATCCTCTTCTGTCATCTCCTAAGGGGTCCCACCACTAATCACATCTTCCCATCTCCACCCCTTTCCACCTTCTGCAGGGACCGCTCCCTCCACAAGTCCTTGGTTCACTAATCCCTTCCCACCCAAACTACCGAATACCGAGGTACTTTCTCCTGCAACTGCAGGAGATGCAATACCTGTCCTTATATCTCCTCCCTTGACTCCATCCAGGTACCCCGACAGTCCGTTCAGGTTAAACAGAGGTTCACATGTACCCTCCTCTAACCTCATCTACTGCATCCGGTGTTCCTGATGTGGGCTTCTGTACATCGGTGAGACCAAATGTAGACTCAACAACTATTTTGTTGAACACTTATGCTCGGTCTGCCAAGGCCTACTGGATCTCCTGGTTGCCAACCAGTTCAGCTCCCCTTCCCATTCTCATACTGAACTTTCTGCCCTGGGCCTCCTCCATTGCCACACACAAATTGGAGGAACAGCACCTCATATTTCGGAATTACCTTACTTGCACACAGGTAAAGGTGTAAGCATCTTTAATTGTCATTCCAGTGTCAGATATGCAGTACATTGTATGTTCAGTCTGCTGCATCTAATGAGTATAATAAACGAGTTCTTACACTATAAAGCATGCACTAGGTGGGGTTATTATTACTAAGCATTCTGATTGGCTAACATGCAATAGCCAATCTACATCTCTTCTCCTAGAAATGAAAAGCAACTAAGGCACTTTAAACAATAAGCTGAGGGAATACAGTAAGGTTAAACAAAATCGGCGTATCTAGTGGGTGGCCTACTAACCCGCCCGGTATGGAGCCGCCTCATCCTCCTTTCCTTCCGAAAAGTTGGGGACTGGGGTTGGTAATGTCGCAGGTGACCCGATGGGCTTGTGGGGAGAGGACGCCACGGGGGAACCGGGGGTGGACCGACGAGGGGAGCCCGGGGCACTCGTTACTGGCACTGAAGGCAATATCTCCAAGTTTGCGGATGACACTAAGCTGGGGGGCAGTGTTAGCTGTGAGGAGGATGCTAGGAGACTGCAAGGTGACTTGGATAGGCTGGGTGAGTGGGCAAATGTTTGGCAGATGCAGTATAATGTGGATAAATGTGAGGTTATCCATTTTGGTGGCAAAAACAGGAAAGCAGACTATTTTCTAAATGGTGGCCGACTAGGAAAAGGGGAGATGCAGCGAGACCTGGGTGTCATGGTACACCAGTCATTGAAAGTAGGCATGCAGGTGCAGCAGGTAGTGAAGAAAGCGAATGGTATGTTAGCTTTCATAGCAAAAGGATTTGAGTATAGGAGCAGGGAGGTTCTACTGCAGTTGTACAGGGTCTTGGTGAGACCACACCTGGAGTATTGCGTACAGTTTTGGTCTCCAAATCTGAGGAAGGACATTATTGCCATAGAGGGAGTGCAGAGAAGGTTCACCAGACTGATTCCTGGGATGTCAGGACTGTCTTATGAAGAAAGACTGGATAGACTTGGTTTATACTCTCTAGAATTTAGGAGATTGAGAGGGGATCTTATAGAAACTTACAAAATTCTTAAGGGGTTGGACAGGCTAGATGCAGGAAGATTGCTCCCGATGTTGGGGAAGTCCAGGACAAGGGGTCACAGCTTAAGGATAAGGGGGAAATCCTTTAAAACTGAGATGAGAAGAACTTTTTTCACACAGAGAGTGGTGAATCTCTGGAACTCTCTGCCACAGAGGGTAGTCGAGGCCAGTTCATTGGCTATATTTAAGAGGGAGCTAGATGTGGCCCTTGTGGCTAAAGGGATCAGAGGGTATGGAGAGAAGGCAGGTACGGGATACTGAGTTGGATGATCAGCCATGATCATATTGAATGGCGGTGCAGGCTCGAAGGGCCGAATGGCCTACTCCTGCACCTAATTTCTATGTTTCTATGTTTCTATGTTACAACAGGAGACGCAGGGGCAGACCGACGCGGGGCGTGTGTGGTCGCAACAGGTGATGAGACGGCTGCAACAGGCGTCGGTGTAAACACGACCGGGGGGGCATCAGGACCAGCAGGTGCTGGACGAGGTTCCTTCACTGGAAGGAGGTGTTGACGGTTGCGTCTGTAGAGGACACCATCCACTTCGACCAGGTAGGAGTGTGGTTCCTTTGAGGGGCCATGAATGTGCCCTAGTCTGGTACGTCCTTTGTCAGTTTGTAAACTACCACCTGTCCTTGTACTAGTGGTTTAAGCGGCTTGCTGATCTTATCATAAAACCGCTTTTGCGTGTCGCGTTCAAACTGCACTCGCTTTTGTATCGAGGTGGGAGAGCGGACCTGCGGCTGCAGCTGTTGCTGGGAGACAGGCAGTGGTGGACGCGTCTGGCAAGACATTAGCCGCTGGGCGGGGGAGCCGAGAACGCTGTCCCTTGAAATGTTCCGCAGGTTGAGTAGGTCCAGGTAGACATTGGATTTTGCTAGGTAGGAGCGCTCCATGAGTTTAGCACTCTGAACAGCACGCTCGGCAAGTCCATTGGACTGTGGGTATTCTGGGCTGCTGGTGACGTGTTGAATGTTCCATCGTTTGGCAAAGTTCTTGAATTTCTGACTGGTGAATTGCCTTCCTTTGTCAGTTTGAAGGCGGACAGGTACCCCATGCATGGACAGGTGGATTGATAGTTTTTGGATCACTGTCTCGGAGGTGATCGTTGGTATTAGGTCAATTTCGCACCAGCTCGAGTAGGAGTCCACCAAAACAAGATAGTGTTTTCCGTGCCATTCAAAGATGTCGGCGGCTAGTGAAGACCATGGAAGGGAGGGAGCTAACTGAGGCAGGAGGGGCTGCTTCTGCAGGTGTGGTGCCAGGCTGTTGTAGATGGCGCACGATTTGGTCTTTTCGCATATGAACCTTGTCATCCCGGGCCAGTAGATCATGTTCTGGGCCCTTTAGAGTGGCTTCCGTGCCGGGATGACCTCTGTGGATATCGTCATAGTACTCTCCCCGTAGAGTGGGAGGGATGACTGCCTAATGGCCTCGAACGAGACCTTCAGGACTGAGAATTCGTCTTGTTCGATGGGGTGGCGTTCGCTGGTAGTGCGCGGGGCTCTGGAAAGCGTGTCTGCAATGTGCATGTCTTTACCTTTTTTGTATATGATGCGGAAGTCGAAACACTGTAGCTGCATCATCATGCGTTGTAGGCGAGCCAGGGCATCGTGGATGGGCTTGTTCAGGATGGTGACTAGTGGCTGGTGGTCAGTCTCAACTGTGAAAGTTTTGCCAAAAATGAAGTCATTGAATTTTGAACAGGCAAAAACGACGGCGAGCAGTTCCTTTTCAATTTGGGCATAGTGTTGTTCAGTGTCTGTTAGGGTACGTGATGCATAGGAGACAGGCATCACATCGCCGTTGGTGGTTGTCTGTAGGCATGCTGCGCCTAGTCCGTACTGGGATGCATCGCAGGTGATGGTGATCGGCAGCTCGAGGTTAAATACGCCAGTGTTGGTGCGCTGGCTAGCTGGAGCTTGAGCGTCTCGAAGGCTCTTTGGTGTTGTGGGTACCAGGACCATGCAGTGTCCTTGTGAGTCAGTTGTCTCAGGGGGGCAGAAAGGTCGCTGAGGCTGGAAATAAATTTGCCCAGATAGTTCACCATACCGAGGAACCGTTGCAAACTGGTGACGTCGGTTGGGACTGGCAGTTCATTAATAGCTGTAGTCTTTAAAGGATCAGGTTTTAATCCATTGCTGGTGAACACAAGGCCGACGTAAGTGACTTCCGGAACCCGGAATCTGCACTTGAGTGGGTTGAGTTTGAGGTTGATGTCTCTGGCACAGTTTAGTAACTTCTTCAGGTTGGCGTCATGCTCGGCTAAATCATGGCCGTAGACTACGATGTCATCAACAATGATGGCACATGGATATTCTGCAAACAACTGTTCCATTGCGCATTGGAAAACTTCGCTGGCTGAGTTGATGCCGAAGGGCATTCTTAAAAATCTGTAGCGGCCAAACGGTGTAGCAAAAGTCGTCAGAGCAGATGATGCACGGTCCAGTGGTATTTGCCAGAAATAGCTTTAGGCATCGAGGACCGAGAATACCGCTGCGTTTCCAATTTGCGCAGCCACGTCCTCATCGGGTAATGCGGGCATTTAATTGCTGTGTTTAGGTCTTTGGGGTTAATGCAGACCCGCAACTCCTCTATGTTTTTCTTGGTGGTTACGACCATAGTGGAGACCCAAATCAGAGGGTTCGCTGACCTCGGCAATGACTCCGATGGAGACCATACGTTTTAGTTCAGTGTGTATTCTTTGCCGCATGGCATGGGGAACTCGGTGGGGTGCGCGAACCACTGGTGTAACTGCAGGATCTACGGTGACTCTGTACGTTGTGGGCAGCTTGCCAAGTTTGTCGTCGAACAGGTCTTTGTACTGGAACAGCAGCTGCTGTGTTGGCTCCTCTGTCAAACAGAGTTTGTGGACAGCACGTCCAAAATAGACCAGTCCTAATTCATGGCATGCACTGATGCCAAGCAGGGTTTCAGAGTCAGGTTGAACGATGTAAAACATCAGGTTTTTTGTTTGTTCATTGACAGTGCATTTCAAATCAGCTTTCCCCAGTGGGTGTAAAACTTCCCCACCGTAGGCATGTAGTGCGGAGTCCTTTTTCATTTGCTCCGTGCTCCTGATTTTCGAAGCGACATTATGTTGACCTTTGCACCCGTGTCCACCTTGGTGGTCAGGGCCTTGTTGTTTATCACCATGGTCACTGCTGGGTCCAGCAGTTTGCCTGAGGAGCGTAGGAGAGATAGTACTTCTGAGTCGTTGTCTGTGCTATCGGAATCATTCCCGAGGGAAGCATTGTCGTGTTCTTGTAACAGGTGCAGATTTGTCCTTGAAGTAGCGTTCCCACGAGACCAACAACACATAGCAAAATGATTAAGCTTCTTACAGTTGTGACAGACTTTCCCATGGGCTACGCAGAACTGCTGCCCTCTAGAGTGGAAATAATTGCAGTTGGGGCATCTTGTGGCAGGCACATTGGAACTTTTCCGAGGCACATTTGAAACATTGTGGGGCGAGTAGTTAGCAAGATTTACATTGTGTTGCTGTTGTGGGCTGGCAGGATCAAAGTCTGCGAGTGGGGCCATGACCTCTGCCATGAGACATGAATGAATGGCTTGCTCTAAAGTCAATTCAGCGTTTCGAAGAAGTTCAGCACTTAGCTTGCAATCGCTCATTCCCCCCACAATCGTATCGCGTACTAACTCATTAGTCAACACACCGAAGCGGCACCGTGTAGCCATATGTCGTAAGTCACCGATGAAGCGTTCGACAGGTTCATCGACCTGCTGCTGACGGGCGAAAAACCTTGTTCTCTCAAGGATGCGATTCGAGGGCAGGTCACACAACTCTCTAAATTTTCTGAGTAAGACGGTTGGATTGTCGATAGTTTCTGCAGGCACAAGGACCTGGCCATTAGCGTCGTTGATTGCTGGGGCAAACTCGAAGTTGTCTGCATGGATCATTGCCTCTGGACCCGCTAGGTTGAGCAGTAGCGATGCCTTCAGATCATCGGGGTCATTCCGGTGAACGATGCGAATATAGTGAGTATAGTCAAGTTCAAACATGCGCCATCGCTCAGCTATGTCAGAGTCAAACACAAGGGGACTCGGCTTTCGACACAAGTTGTCCATAACATTGAAAAATTACAAAGTAAAACTGACAAAGAAAATAAATCGCTGTAAACAATTGGAGTGGGTTAGAACCACTATTCTGATACCATGTATTTACCTTACTCGCACACAGGTAAAGGTGTAAGCATCTTTAATTGTCATTCCAGTGTCAGATATGCAGTACATTGTACGTTCAGTCTGTTGCGTCTACTGAGTATAATAAACGAGATCTTACACTATAAAGCATGCACTAGGCGGGGTTATTATTACCAAGCATTCTGATTGGCTAACATGCAATAGCCAATCTACAGGTGACTTACACCCCAGCGGTACGAACATTGAATTCTCTAATTTTAAGTAACTTCTACTTACTCCCCTCTCCCCCCCTCCCCCTCGCCTCCTTCCTCTATCCTGAATGTTTTACCAGTTCCACAGTTATCCATGTTCTTTTCCTCCTCCTCTTGAGGGCGGCACGGTGGTGCAGTGGTAGAGTTGCTGCCTTACAGTGCTTGCACCACCGAAGACCCAGGTTTGATCCCGACTACGGGCGCTGACAGTGCGGAGTTTGTATGTTCTCCCCGTGACCACGTGTGTTTTCTCCGAGATCTTTGGTTTCCTCCCACATCTCTGTGTCCCTCTATGTGTCCCTCTATGAGCCTCTGTGTCCCTCTCTGTGCCTCTGTGTCCCTCTCTGTCACTCTGTGTGCTTTTGTGTCTCTCTGTGCCTCTGTGTCCCTCTATGTGCCTCTCTCTGTGCCTCTGTGCCTGTGTCCCTCTCTGTGCCTCTGTGTCCCTCTCTGTGCCTCTGTGTCCCTCTCTGTCACTCTGTGCTTCTGTGTCTCTCTGTGCCTCTGTGTCCCTCTCTGTGCCTCTCTCTGTGCCTCTGTCCCTCTCTGTGCCTCTGTGTCCCCCTCTGTGCCTCTGTGTCCCTCTCTGTGCCTCTGTGTCTCTCTCTGTGCCTCTGTGTCCCTCTCTGTGCCTCTGTGTCCCTCTCTGTTCCTCTGTGTCCCTCTCTGTCACTCTGTGTGCTTCTGTGTCTCTCTGTGCCTCTGTGTCCCTCTCTGTGCCTCTCTCTGTGCCTCTGTGTCCCTCTCTGTGCCTCTGTGTCCCTCTCTGCCTCTGTGTCTCTATCTGTGCCTCTGTGTCCTTCTCTGTGCCTCTGTGTCCCTCTCTGTGCCTCTGTGTCTCTCTCTGTGCCTCTGTGTCCCGCTCTGTGCCTCTGTGTCTCTCTCTGTGCCTCTGTGTCCCTCTCTGTGCCTCTGTGTCTCTCTCTGTGCCTCTGTGTCCCTCTCTCTCTACGCCCTCCCTCTCTAGCCGTGCCTGCGAGTTGGGGCTATACGTGAGTGGATAGGGTAGGGGATGGGGTAAAAGGAGTGAATGAATAATATTAATATAATATCAATGGGGGTGGTTAGTGTATGTGTGGGGGGGGGGGTAGTTAGTGTGTGTGTGTGTGTGTGTGAGGGGTTGGTTAGTGTGTGTGTGACGCCGCAGGCCACCCCCTCCCCCGCAACTGCGTGTTGAGGGGACCATATAAATGCTGCAGAAAGAATAATCCAAACAAGTGGTTAAATAATCAATTGAAAGAAGTGTCTCTTAGAAGTTCATAATAACAATTTAAGTTTAAGGTATGCAAACTCAAAATGGTTGCGACTACAGTGGTGAGGGCGCAGGGTTACCTGAAGAACAGGAAACATCATTGATAAATCTGCTCATCAATGATATTTAAGAACTGTGAAGAAAAAGTGTGATAAATGTAAATCACTTCGAAGCATATAAGATTTACACACATCTTTATTCAGCACATTAACTTAGCAGCATTACAGATTTAGGTGTTGTCAGTTCATCCTGGCTGCTTCAACTAACGGTGCTGGGAATGGGCGTTAGTATAATTGTTATAATGGGGCGGAGTTAGTGATGCCAACTAAGTGTGATTGATTCACATGCATCCTCAATCTACAATAAAAGAGAAAGTTTTTAGCTGCTGGGAAGAAGAGAAAGGCTGCAGACAGAGAGCGTTCCCACATTCAAAGATACATTATTTTTGAATGGGATGGAGGCCAGAATGAAGACACACATGCCAAGATTGGAGCCCAGCAAACCTGCCATTCAAAGACCGTGGCTGGTGATGGCTACTGGTGTCTCCTCAAAGAGTGAGTATCTTTGAATCATGAAACAATGCCAAAGAAATGTTGTGATTCCAGAAGATTGGCCATGTTCTCCAGAGATGAATCCTGACCTGCTGAGTTGTTCCAGCACTTTGTGTCCTTATGTGTATTAACCGGCATCTGCAGTTCCTTGTTTCTACAGACCATTGCTCTTGGACTCATACAAGGATCACAGGAGGTCCAGAACAAGAAATAATCAGAAAAAGGAGAATGGATTAAAATAGAATGAACAGTCAGAAAAGAAAAAGTAACACAAATTAGGTTTAAATTTCATTTTTCTCAAAAGAGCAGAGAAACATAAAATGTAGGAGCCATTGTAATTTCGACAGTTCCTTGGCCTCACCTTTACTTTCTTGTCTCTTCTCCCTAACCCTTGACTACCCATTGTCAAGGATTTATCTCTCTTGATCAAACCACAGGAGAGAATTCCAGAGATTCAAGACTGTCTGAGAGAAGAAAATCTTCCTCAAATGGTATTCTGAAACTATGCCCGCTATCCAGGTCTGTATGGCCCTCACAAGAAGTGTCATTCTCTCAATATACTCACCACACTATTAAGCACTTTAGAATTTTATGTTTGAACAAGATCACTTCTCATTCTTCTGACATCCAATGACTGACGCTTGGCCTTATCAATGAGGAATCAACCTAATGAATTTTCTCTGCGTGGTCTTTCGTGCAAGGATATCGCTCCTCTCATAAGAAGATCGAAACTCTGAGAAGAATTTTCTACTTTCAGACGTAATTGTTGATAGTTTATTTTTGGGACTGGAGAGTTTGCTTGGCAAAACATTAGTCATTTTCACGTTGTTAAAAGAGGTATTTTCTTTGGTAACTATCAGCTGCAAAATTCTGCAGCAAGTTTATTCGAGTTTAATGTTAAAATCCAATTGGTTCGACTAAGATGGGGAGGCTGAAGGCGAGTTGTCTTTGGCCAGAGGCACTTGGAGGAGCATCAAAGTTTACCCATCCAGCATTAGCAATTCTCATTTCATGCCGTAGCTCTGTACTCCCTGAGCTTGTTAGCTGATGTATTCATTTCTAAGGGAGTGCACCATTATTATCCAGCAAGGGTCAGACCGACATTGCAAAGTTACACCATCCCTCAGTCAAAACTACCCCATCACCTCTTGATTGCCTGATAGGAAAACACCCACTACAAGATCTGTGTGTGCTTGTACATCAGTCACTGAAAGTAAGCATGCAGGTACAGCAGGCAGTGAAGAAAGCTAATAGCATGTTGACCTTCATTGCGAGAGGATTTGAGTTTAGGAGCAAGGAGGTCCTACTGCAGTTGTACAGGGCCCTGGTGAGAATGCACCTGGAGTATTGTGTGCAATTTTGGTCTCCTAATTTGAGGAAGGACATTAATGCTATTGAGGGAGTGCAGCATAGGCTCACCAGGTTAATTCCTGGGATGGTGGGACTTGCATATGATGCAAGAATGGGTCGATTGAGCTTGTATTCACTGGAATTTAGGATGAGAGGCGATCTTATAGAAACATATACAATTCTTAAAGGATTGGACAGGCTAGATGCAGGAAAAATGTTCCCAATGTTGGGGGAATCCAGAACCAGGGTCATAGATTAAGAATAAGGGGTAGGCCATTTAGAACTGAGATGAGGAAAAACTTTTTCTCCCAGAGAGTTGTGAATTTGTGGAATTCTCTGCCACAGAAGGCAGTGGAGGCCAATTCATTGGATGTTTTCAAGAGAGAGTTAGGTTTAGCTCTTGGGGCTAAAGGAATCAAGGGATATGGGGAAAAAGCAGGAATGGGGTACTGCTTTTAGATGATCAGCTTAGATCATGCTGGCTCGAAGGGCCAAATGGCCTACTCCTGCACCTTTTTTTCTTTGTTTCTATGTTCCTATGTTATTAGCAATTTGAAGACGGGTCCAGGCCTGAAAACCATCTGTACATTCCCTCCGCAGATGCTGCCTGACCGATTGAGTTTCTCCAGCACTTTTGCCCTACAATTTATTACTTCTACTTGCATGGTGTTTTTCTAAACATTTAGCATAGGTGGTGAGAGCAGGTATTGAGGGCTTTGGTTCTGGGATACCAGTACTAACTGTTGAGCCTTCCTGAGGTGTTTAGTGAGTCTAACTCAAGAAACATCAGTGAATGGAGATGCCCACTTGATAATTCCAATGATATACTGGCATCTACACGCTTAGTTTTTTATGTGCTTGTTAACATATAGATAGCTTATTACTGAATATGGAGTTACTTATTGTCCTAAAGCATAAGTTTGTATAGGCAGTTTAAATACTATTTTGTCATTGGGCTTGGTTTTCTTGGGTGAGCGATCCTGGTGTTATAGCACAAATATCTTGAGTTTTAATGGTAACCTGTGACATGAAGGATTTGTTGGAATCAAATTTATTTGATTTTCACTGAGTTGATATTGATTTGGTAATATGACATTTTACATACTTTACGACATTTTACATACTTTATTGGCTAATGTTAATACTTGGACTGAGTGGCAGCCTATCACCAGTCAGTGCTATAAATTGGATTAATATAAATGATGCTTATCATTGACTTTCTGGGTCATGGGGCCTGTTTCTATGACACTATGCTTCCAAACTTTGCCTGGGTGATTCCGTGAGCAAGAGGGCATTAATGGAAAATGAAAGACGAGCCAGAAGATAACTCACACATGAGCATCAGTTTGTGATGCATTGTTGTTAATCAAATGGGAGACATGATTCGTGCCGGTATAAAATGTTAAATTGATATGTCTGTTACGTCCCTGGTTTATATCCCAGCCTAAGATGAAAGGTTTCAAATACATTGTTGGCATATCTTAGATATTTTTCAATTAACTACAAAGGTATTCACATTAAAAATTCCAGCATGATGTTCCAGGTTTTTGGAATTTTATCTTTGTCCTGTGTATGAATATATTCTCACCAGTGAACTGAATAACTTGATTGACTGAAGTTCTAAATTTGATCTGTAATATTTTAATTGAACACTATTGCAAAATTAAAGCAATAAACATTTAGATTTTGATTTTGCTCTTTTGATTTTTCTATTATTTTGCTGCTCATGTGATAAAGGACCAACCAGTTAAACTTTCAACTGTCCTGGTATCCTTTAAATTGTCGTTTAATACTAGAGATTTTCAGAAAGCATCATTTTAATAAAAATAGTCGAATATTTAAAACATTGAATTGATGCACTGGTTTGACAGAAGTGTTTAATATTATGATGAGTTTAGCGACGCGCAAAGGCAGAAAGCAATCCCACAGGCAGGAGGTTGGTAACCAAAGAGCACAGATTTAGGATAATTAACAAAAATATGCAAGGAGAAATGATTTTTTCTTATACGCTGCAAGTTGTTATGATCTGGTATGCACTGCCTGAAGGGATGGGGGAAGGAGGTTCAATAGTAACTTTCAAAAAGCAATTGGATACATATTTGAAAGGAAGATACTTGCAGGCTGATGGGGAAAGATCTAGGGAGTGGGACTAATTGGATGGCTGCTTTAAAAAAACAGTGGAGGTACAATGGGCTGAATGTCTCCTCTTGTGCTGCACAACTGTATCTGCAGTGATGTGAAAGCGTGGGATGTGGTGATCTCCATTTCTTAATTTCATGTCCCCTCTCCTAAAGCCAGCATGTCCATCCTGCACAATTAATCTCCTGACTAATGTCTATCAAGTTGCCATTACGGTGACTGATACCGGCAGTAGACAAGAAGGTGGGCTATAACCTCCTGGGTTCATATCAATGGGTATTTAGGGTGTCCTGGGTAGAGGCTTGGCTTCATCCTCCTGCTTATGCCATGTCCCAGGATTGAGGATGACTTGCTTCCATGTTGGTTCCACTGAGGTGACTGCAGGTGTGGAAGTTAATAATGATTTAAACTCCCAAAATGGATTCCGCTGAAACTAAGACAAGCTTTAACCTTCTTCTATTAAATTGCAAAGCCAGCAAAAATGCACTAACCTTTGCTTTCAGCACATTACCAAAGCTAGCAGACTGTTGATGTTCCCTTTCCAATAACATAAGCGAGATAACAAGCACAGCTTCATGAATGTCTCCTCTACAATGTAAACATTGAGAGAGAATTCAGACTATAAGATTATAATGTGCATCATAAGTAGAAAAAAACAAAATGCTTGTTCTGCAGAAATATAACCTTCTCATATAACCACATATGGCTAACCCTTCCTCTGTCAGAAGAACCTGTGAATCTTAAGAAGCTGTGAATCTTAAGAAGCTGTTAATCTTAAGAAGCAAGAGGCTGTAATATGATCTGTAGATAAGGTATTGCTGAATTGTTGGTTATTGGAGTATATATATGTAATTAGATCACTGCCCCATTGCGTGGGGATGAGAACTCTTTATAGTCTGTCATCTGCATACTGTAAAGAGTTTTACCACACCCGCCTGGCGAAATAAAGATTGTACTGCTTGATCACTGATTTTATTTGCATTTTTGTCTGTTTAAGAATACTGAACCACAACATTGGCGTATTCGGCAGCTCTTGTTGGAAGGCTACAGTTTGGCCGGGGTCTCGAAGGGGGAAGAAAGTGCACTATCAGACCCCTTGAGTCTGAACTCCAAAGAGTACCCTGGAATACTGTTGTCCTTCTTCTGAAGTGACCTAGTTCCTGCCAAGATCTTTCAGAACAGACAATGCAAGGTAAGACAATTTTTGGGATTGTTGACTCAGACTAAGTAGGCTGTCTGTAGTATTAAGCCGATATATTGGGCCAGTAATGGGATAGGCTCTGGATTGAGTAAATTCAGACTAAGTTGGCTGTCTGAAGTATTAAGCCGATATATTGGGCCAGTAATGGGATAGGCTCGGGATAAGAGTAATGTGGGAGCTTCGGTACATGTGGGAGTTCCGGTACGTGGGAGTTCCGGTACATGGGAGCTTCGGTACAGCATATGTGTTATTTGGATCCAGGAAAAACGTAAAGATTGCATAATGTATAAAAAAATGAGAGAGAATATGGTTGGCCAACATAATATTAAACAATTGGTATGTAAAAATGGAAACCTAAGCAAAATATCCCCAGGGACCCCTTGTCTGACATAGTGACTTTGTTTACAGAGAGAGGGGGAGATAAGGAGCAAATTCGGTGAGAGAAATAATTGGAAATAGTGTAGACTACCTCCCCCATGCCCTGGCCACCCGGTCACTAACAGCAGGAGCTACGACACTCAGATCCCAGGAAGAGGGAGGGGTTCCAGTATGTCTACAGGGAAGGGCACCCCCCAGAAGTAGGAATAACTGATAAGGAAGATGAGGAAGAAGGAGAGGGCTTAAGGCAGAAGAGGAAGAGCAGTGAGAGAGTTAAACAACACAGAGCACCAGGAAAGAGGAACAGCAGATAAATAAGAAGATTGAAAAGATAAAGCAGGATGTCGAGCTGGTGGCTTTCGAGGCATTGTACCTTAACTACCCCGCAAGAATCGAGGCTGCTGACTTTTGCCCCAAGAACTCTAACATTTTGCAGCCAACAGTCGGTACAGTTTAAAACAAACTTGAAACAAAAGACTCTGAATTGTTTGAAAAACAGAGCTTGTTTCCCTGGTGGAGAGAGAGGGGAAAGTCTGAGTAATCGGGCAAGTGTGAGGTGTGGCAAGACCCTATATGACAGGGAATCAGACCAATCCCATTTCTTAATTTCTACCGGCAGTGGATACATTGGTGTCTCCGCCAGGGCACAACAGCAATTCTCTCTAACTCTCTCACTCCAATAAGAAGAAGACTTTCGCAACTTAAAAACAGCGATTGCTACTGCACCAGCCTTAACTCTCCCAGTCCAACTGGCCATTATTAAGTGCAATGCCCATACAAGTGGCCACAACGAAGTCTCCCGCTGATATTATTGCCCACACAGCAGATTACGAATTCTTCACATTGATCCCCACAGAACCAGAGATTCTAGTAGACATAACTGCTCTTTCAGACAAGGGAATGTAAAGTTAATTAATCATTTTGTGAGGATTGTTGAGAATTGTAAAGAAACAGCACCAATGTGCTTCAATTTGGTTTCTGTGTAAAATGTAAATCAAGATAAATGCATTTGCGACAATTAAAATTCATTTTAGCAGGGATAATAAAGGGGGATGCAGGAGGAGCTGAGAAATGTTATTACATAATTATGCCTTCCTGCAACTTTAATATTAAATTTGTAATGATAAGGAGGGAAGAGAATGTGGAAAGTAGCTTACACTTTGAAGCTTTTAATGAAATGACCTGTGTTCAAGAGAGAGAGTCCAGAGTGTGTTTTGGGTTGAGACCGTTCTTCAGTATGTGTTGTATTTATGAATAAAGTATGAAAATTTTTGGTGAATGGCTGGCTGACAAATAACATTTTCCTCTGATACAGCCTATATATATATGAATCTTGTCTACTATCTCATTGTTTTTCTTAAATTATATTTAAGAAGTATATGGCTTCTGTTTTATAATTCTCCAAAGCTATTTGGTCAAGGTTAGCAACACAACAGCACAAGACATAGTGCCTTTGCCTGATAAAATCTTATATTAAAATGTAAATTTCTCATTTTTGTGTGTTTCAAAGTTTAAGGGTTTTGCATGATTTCCTTGAAACATAGAAACATAGAAACATAGAAAATAGGTGCAGGAGTAGGCCATTCGGCCCTTCGAGCCTGCACCGCCATTCAATATGATCATGGCTGATCATCCAACTCAGTATCCCGTACCTGCCTTCTCTCCATACCCCCTGATCCCTTTAGCCACAAGGGCCACATCTAACTCCCTCTTAAATATAGCCAATGAACTGGCGTCAACTACCCTCTGTGGCAGAGAGTTCCAGAGATTCACCACTCTCTGTGTGAAAAAGTTTTTCCTCATCTCGGTCTTAAAGGATTTCCCCCTTATCCTTAAGCTGTGACCCCTTGTCCTGGACTTCCCCAACATCGGGAACAATCTTCCTGCATCTAGCCTGTCCAACCCCATAAGAATTTTGTACGTTTCTATAAGATCCCCTCTCAATCTCCTAAATTCTAGCGAGTATAAGCCAAGTCTATCCAGTCTTTCTTCATATGAAAGTCCTGACATACCAGGAATCAGTCTGGTGAACCTTCTCTGCACTCCCTCTATGGCTATAATGTCCTTCCTCAGATTTGGAGACCAAAACTGTACGCAATACTCCAGGTGTGGTCTCATCAAGACCCTGTACAACTGCAGTAGAACCTCCCTGCTCCTATACTCAAATCCTCTTGCTATGAAGGCCAACATACCATTCGCTTTCTTCACTGCCTGCTGCACCTGCATGCCTACTTTCAATGACTGGTGTACCATGACACCCAGGTCTCGCTGCACCTCCCCATTTCCTAATCGGCCACCATTTAGATAATAGTCTGCCTTCCCGTTTTTGCCACCAAAGTGGATAACCTCACATTTATCCACATTATACTGCATCTGCCAAACATTTGCCCACTCACCCAGCCTATCCAAGTCACCTTGCAGTCTCCTAGCATCCTCCTCACAGCTAACACTGCCCCCCAGCTTAGTGTCATCCGCAAACTTGGAGATGTTGCTTTCAATTCCCTCGTCCAGATCATTAATATAAATTGTAAATAGCTGGGGTCCCAGCACTGAGCCTTGCGGTACCCCACTAGTCACTGCCTGCCATTGTGAAAAGGACCCGTTTACTCCTACTCTTTGCTTCCTGTTTGCCAGCCAGTTCTCTATCCACATCAATACTGAACCCCCAATACCGTGTGATTTAAGTTTGTATCCTAATCTCTTATGTGGTACCTTGTCGAAAGCCTTCTGAAAGTCCAGATACAACACATCCACTGGTTCTCCCCTATCCACTCTACTAGTTACATCCTCGAAAAATTCTATAAGATTCGTCAGACACGATTTACCTTTCGTAAATCCATGCTGACTTTGTCCAATGATTTCACCACTTTCCAAATGTGCTGCTATCCCATCTTTAATAACTGACTCTAGCAGTTTCCCCACTACCGATGTTAGACTAACTGGTCTGTAATTCCCCGTTTTTTCTCTCCCTCCCTTCTTAAAAAGTGGGGTTACGTTTGCTACCCTCCAATCCTCAGGAACTACTCCAGAATCTAAAGAATTTTGAAAAATTATCACTAATGCATCCACTATTTCTGGAGCTACTTCCTTAAGTACTCTGGGATGCAGCCTATCTGGCCCTGGTGATTTATCGGCCTTTAATCCATTCAATTTACCCAACACCACTTCCCGACTAACCTGGATTTCACTCAGTTCCTCCATCTCCTTTGACCCGCGGCCCCCTGCTATTTCCGGCAGATTATTTATGTCTTCCTTAGTGAAGACGGAACCAAAGTAGTTATTCAATTGGTCCGCCATATCCTTGTTCCCCATGATCAATTCACCTGTTTCTGACTGCAAGGGACCTACATTTGTTTTAACTAATCTCTTTCTCTTCACATATCTATAAAAACTTTTGCAGTCAGTTTTTATGTTCCCTGCCAGTTTCCTTTCATAATCTATTTTCCCTTTCCTAATTAAGCCCTTTGTCCTCCTCTGTTGGTCTCTGAATTTCTCCCAGTCCTCTGGTATGCTGCTTTTTCTGGCTAATTTGTACGCATCATCTTTTGCTTTGATACTATCCCTGATTTCCCTTGTTATCCACGGATGCACTACCTTCCCTGATTTATTCTTTTGCCAAACTGGGATGAACAATTTTTGTAGTTCATCCATGCAGTCTTTAAATGCCTTCCATTGCATATCCACCGTCAACCCTTTTAGAACTAATTGCCAGTCAATCTTGGCCAATTCACGTCTCATACCCTCAAAGTTACCTTTCTTTAAGTTCAGAACCGTTGTTTCTGAATTAACACTCTCCATTCTAATGAAGAACTCAACCATATTATGGTCACTCTTTCCCAAGGGGGCACGCACAACAAGTCTGCTAACTAACCCTTCCTCATTACTCAATACCCAGTCTAGAATAGCCTGCTCTCTCGTTGGTTCCTCTACATGTTGGTTTAGATAACTATCCCTCATACATTCCAAGAAATCCTCTTCCTCAGCACCCCTGCCAATTTGATTCACCCAATCTATATGTAGATTGAAGTCACCCATTATAACTGTTTTGCCTTTGTTGCACGCATTTCTAATTTCCTGTTTGATGCCATCCCCAACTTCACTACTACTGCTAGGTGGCCTGTACACAACACCCACCAGCGTTTTCCGCCCCTTAGTATTTCGTAGCTCTACCCATACCGATTCCACATCCTCCAAGCTAATGTCCTTCCTTTCCACTGCGTTAATCTCCTCTCTAACCAGCAACCCTACCCCACCTCCTTTTCCTTTCTCTCTATCCCTCCTGAATATTGAATATCCCTGGATATTCAGCTCCCAGCCTTGGTCACCCTGGAGCCATGTCTCCGTGATCCCAACTATATCATAATCATTAATTGCTATCTGCACGTTCAACTCATCGACCTTATTACGAATGCTCCTTGCATTGAGACACAAAGCCTTCAGGCTTGTTTTTACAACGCTCTTACCCCTTATACAATTATGTTGGAAAGTGGCTCTTTTTGATTTTTGCCCTGGATTGGTCTGCCTGCCACTTTTACTTTTCACCTTGCTACCTATTGCTTCCGCCCGCATTTTGCACCCCTCTGTTTCTCTGCTCACCCATTTAAGAACCCCACCACCTCTTATTCTCTGTTTATTATTGTTTTCTTCTTTCCCCCCGACATGTTGGGTCTGAGTGCTTTCCTTCTCTGCCTCCTGCCTCACACACTGTCTAATAGCATTCTCTATTTGAGTCCCTCCCCCCAACCATTCTAGTTTAAAGTCTCCCCAGTAGCCTTTGCAGATCTCCCCGCCAGGATATCGGTCCCCCTTGAGGAGTACATAGCTGTGTTTTACTCTTGAGTGAGAATTTTATTGCTTTAACAATGTGTGAATATCTGAGATTTAGCATATTGCATGAGGTGTGGAAATTTGTGAGTGAATGGCACAGAAAGAGGGCGTAGAGTTAGTGAGTTTAAAGACTGTTACTTGTTTGTGGAACCAGTTCTGGGTGATTGTTGAATTAATCATATAATTAAGAAGAAATAGGATGTCATTGAATGAGACATCCTATTTCTAGTTTAAAGTCTCCCCAGTAGCCTTTGCAGATCTCCCCGCCAGGATATCGGTCCCCCTTGAGGAGTACATAGCTGTGTTTTACTCTTGAGTGAGAATTTTATTGCTTTAACAATGTGTGAATATCTGAGATTTAGCATATTGCATGAGGTGTGGAAATTTGTGAGTGAATGGCACAGAAAGAGGGCGTAGAGTTAGTGAGTTTAAAGACTGTTACTTGTTTGTGGAACCAGTTCTGGGTGATTGTTGAATTAATCATATAATTAAGAAGAAATAGGATGTCATTGAATGAGCTTGCTCATTTACGTGATAAATCTTTGTAGAATCTGATGTGTTAAAAGGTAGTGTCTCTTTAAGAAGTTGCAGTTGTATTGGCATTGAGCCTGGGACAAAGTTACTTTCTTTTTCTTTGTTCTTTGAAAATGTATTGGTTATCTATGTAGAAATTAACTGTGTATTCTCTGTCTTCTCGACTTTTACTGAACAGGGGATGTGGCTCAGCAAAGAGACTGTTCATTTTCTTCGCCGCATAACCTGGCATTAGGATTAGTGACCTTGTTGGTATTTTAATTATGATTTCTTCCTATTTCTTACCTTTTGAATTGAATTCAAGAGAGATCTGAATTACACACTGGCCATGTGAAATTCAGAATAAGGTGTTGGATGAGAATTGGAATAATTTTTAAATTGTTTTCTTCTTTATAGTGACCTATTTTGTAAAGTCTTGACTGAGACTGGACAGGACCTTAGAGTGAATTAATTACATATGCACAGCAATTGACCAGAACCTTGTTAGTCTTACAGAAACCACTGAACCAGAAGAATGCAGAAACCACTATCAGTTGACCATAACGGCGAATCCTTACAACCAGGAGATCACGAACTGATAAGAAATTGGGATGGGAGGAAATTGGGAGAACGGTGGAAGGAGCCCTTCCCAGTACTACTGACTACACCCACCTACAGTGAAGGACAAAAATAATCCTTGTTGGATACACCTAACTTATTGCGAAATAATTGGAAACTGGAAAAAGGAACTTGGATGTCCTCCTGCAAGACTGGAGGTAAAAGGAAGCCACGCACACAAATAAAAAAGGCCAGTATTTACAGTATCTTGTTAAAACCAGCCATGAACATAAGCGGACGCACTGCACTGAATTATATACATGCCTCCCTAATTCCGGATACTTGGAACGAGTCTCCCCCTGGTTGAATAAACTTGAACAATTAACAGTGACCCCTTATTTGTTCTTTGGGGTCCTGAGATTAGGAATATAACCAAAGGGATTGATTTGAAATGAGAGACACCTCTGAGTCACACTTAGTTTAACTGCTCGACCTCCAGCAACAGCAAAAGAAGTAGGAAAAATGATAAATGGCTGAAGAACAAACAGACAATTCATGTTTTAAAGTTGCCAATGACACAGAAGGAAAGATCACATTGGTCAGAAAGGAATGGGACACTATGAAAAGCAACAGATGCCTAGTGAGGATCTGCCTACTATGGCTCTGGTCCAAGTACCCTACGAACTATGGACAAAGCATAAGAATCATGTGGGATGAGTGTACTCAGCCCCTGAACATAAACTGACTATAAAAAAGGGGAGCTGCTTTGCCATGAATTAAAACAATATTGACTGGCCCCAGAGGCTTAAGAAGGGATAGCTATAGTCTTTATGATTGACATGATTGTATTTATTGCAACAAGCACTATTAGTGAAAATGCAAAGTCTGTGTAATAGACCCCGAAAGTGGGAGAACGTAATGACGTATTATTCTGTCATCTATAACAACAGAAGCCAACACCTTTACAGTGATTGACCTATGTTCAGTCTTTTACCCCATATCTCTACATAAAGACCGATAGCCTATTCTTCTGTAGCTTTGCCAGCAGTGGTGGAATAACATGCCAGCCTACTTACACGCTGGAACAGCGAAAGGCTACAATTATAGAATGTTAAGCAGTGAAACTTGCTGCTGTAAGGTAAACAAGCTTCTTTATCTGATTAGGATTTTGGGTTTGTGCCATAATCCCTTACGAGCTCAAGGACAGATTCAAAATCAAATTACAATCAGACACATAATGCTTCAAGTTCATGGTATCTTGTAACATTGAACTTATGGATGTTAATCTCTTAAAGAAGCTGAAAACTAATCTGCAGATCCCACAGTCATGGATAAATGGCATGAAGCAATTAAAGGGGAAATTTGTATAAGAGTTAACGGTAACAGACTGAAACGTATGAATTCTTAGAACTCTTTATTATTACTTCATTTTTTATATAACCTCTGCATAAAGATAGTTGACAACTCCATTCTCAATTCTTGATAATCTTTGTATGTAATAATGTAAACTGTTTTACAACTATTGTATATAAAAAACACTTTCTTACTATGAAATAAGTATTGATCATAAAGATCAACAAAGAGGAACCTATATTATAATAAGAAGAGTGTTGTCCCTAAATTCCTTCCTGATTGCAAAAGAATTGGTAAAGGAAAGAAGAACAATGACAGGTACACAAAAATGCTGGAGAAACTCAGCGGGTGCAGCAGCATCTATGGAGCGAAGGAAATAGGTAACGTTTCGGGCCGAAACCCTTCTTCAGACCTACCAACCTAGAACAGACCAACTGCAGGAAGTTTTCCCATGGTGATCACTGGCTGAAAAACATGTTATCATTCACAGCCCGCCCTTGGAGGTTGCATTAATTACCCATGAATTGGTGTAAAAATGGTGTTGGGTGTGTCTATGTTGTGCCTCTTTAGGACTCTATAAGATTAAAGTTAAATTTAAATTTAAAGTTAAAAGATAAATGAATATGTTTTATGGCCAAGTATTCACAGACAAGGAATTTGCCTTGGTGCTCCACCCACAAGTGACAACATGACATACAGTGACAGTTACGAATGACACATAAAACACTAAACATTAATAATAAAACATTATTGATCAAACATGTGAACCAAACAAAATACCACAGCAAAAGGAGGCTACAGATTTTTGGCTATTAAGTAGAGCTACTACTCGTGGAAAAAAGCTGTTTTTAGGTCTGGCTGTGGCAGCTTTGACAGTCTGGGGTTGCCTTCCAGAGGGAAGTGATTCAAAGAGTTTCCGGCCAGGGTGAGAGGGTTCAGAGATGATCTTACCCGCTCACTTCCTGGCCCTTGCAGTGTACAGTTCGTCAATGGAGGGAAGGTTGCAGCCAATAACCTTCTCAGCTGATCGGACGATTTGCTGCAGCCTCCGGGTGTCGTGCTTGGTGACTGAGCCAAACCAGACCATGATGGAGAAGGTGAGGACAGACTCTATGATGGCCGTATAGAATTGGACCATCATTGCCTGTGGCAGATTCTGCTTCCTCAGCTGCCGTAGGAAGTACATCCTCTGTTGTGCCTTTTTGATTGTGGAGTCGATGGTCGCCCCCCACTTAAGGTCCTTGGAGATGATGGTTCCCAGGAACTTAAAGGACTCCACAGATGTGACTGTGGTGTTGTTGATGGTGAGTGGGGTGAGGGGAGGAGGGGGCTCTCCTAAAGTCTACAATCAATTCCACTGTCTACGGAGCATTGAGCTCCAGGTTGTTGCGATGGCACCAGGATGCCGGCTGTGACACTTCCTGTGTGTAGGCAGATTCCTCCCCATCCTGGATCAGTCCAATCAGGGTTGTGTCGTCCGCAAACTTGAGAAGCTTGACAGAGGAGTTTTTGGAGATGCATAACATTTCATTCATCAAAGAGTAAATTGAGTCAAATAGCCTTCGGTGCAATGGATAAGGCTGTGGAAATTAGACTAAGCTGTCAAAAGTACAATTAGTTATCAGAGCAAAGGAGAAAATAAGATGGAAGCATTGTTTTGACTACCTTGTAAGCACTAGATATTTACCGTATAATCTTTTTTTTTTAAAGGAAAGATTTAGCATTGTGTAATCAATCCTAAACAAAAATACGTCACACAAAAGCAAACAAATATTTCACAGGAGAAACATGGATCAATATCTAATCAGATTAGAACTAACATAATAAATCTTGTAAATCTGATAAACTGAAGGAATCACTTCCAGAACACGGAATCATTCTCGGAATAGAATGCCGATAGAGGAGGGTTTGATAACAGGGCCACTGAGGTAGAAACTCTGTGGCATGATTATGGAATCAAGTGGCAGGGAAACAGAAAAAAAATCCCAGTTTCAACAGATGGGACACAAAAGTATGGACAAGAACTTTGTAATAAGGACACTCTGCAATACCAAGAGCAGCAATGATGAACTGTTACTTTATGAAGGTTTAAGTCCAGTTGATGCACAAGAAACGGTGAGGTACAAGTACAATGACAATCTTGCTTGCTGTAGCATTGCAGGCACATGGATACAGACACCACACAAATATATAAATTATACAGAAATTACAAATACATTCTACAAGACAGTGAAAACAAAAGACGGTGCAAAATATAAGTCTTTTGTGCAAAACGCAATTAGAAAATAAGAGGTGGTCCGTAGTGCTTTGTTGCCAAGGTCGGACAAAATATCTCTTGTGGTTTTCTTAATTTATTTTCTAAATACAGATTTCATTAGAGATGTGTGGAAGATTGAGTAAAATCTTTAATGAATCCACAGAAAGTGCAAAACCATGTTATCATGTACATATTTTATAAGGTTGGAAAATAACATTGTACACAATTTTACATCCAGCAGCAAGCTGAGTAATATCTGATGAAGGATCTCAGACAAGAAACATTAACTCTGCTTTACTTTCCACTGATGCTAATGAACCTGCTGAGTGTTTCCAACATTTTCTGTTTTTTATTTCAGATTTCCAACATCTGCAGTTTCATTGATTTTCATGAGCGATTCCTTTGGTTCATTTATTGCTTGTGAAAGTGATATAGTTACATGTTTTGGAGAGATTCTGCCTGTATAGATGCTTAAAAATGGATTGAATATACTAATTGTTGACTTGAAACGTGTAGAGACAGAGTCATAGAGTGATAGTGGTACAGTGTGGAAACAGGCCCTTCGGCCCAACTTGCCCACACCGGCCAACGTCCCAGTTACACTAGTCCCACCTGCCTGCATTTGGTCCATATCCCTCCAAACCATCCATGTACCTGTCTAACTGTTTCTTAAGCGTTGGGATAGTCCCAGCCACAACTACCTCCTCTGGCAGCTTGTTCCATACACCTACCACCCTTTGTGTGAAAAAGTTACCCCTCAGATTCCTATTAAATATTTTCCCCTTCACCTTGAACCTATGTCCACTGGTCCTCGATTCCCCTACTCTGGGCAAGAGATTCTGTGCATCTACCCGATTTATTCCTCTCATGATTTTATACACCTCTATAAGATCACCCCTCATCCTCCTGCGCTCCAAGGAATAGAGACCCAGCCGACTCAACCTCTCACTATAGCTCAGACCCTCTAGTCCTGGCAACATCCTCGTAAATCTTCTCTGAACCCTTTCAAGCTTGACAATATCTTTCCTAAAACATGGTGCCCAGAACTGAACACAATACTCTAAATGTGGTATCATCAACGTCTTATACAACTGCAACATGACTTGGCTTATACTCGCTAGAATTTAGGAGATTGAGAGGGGATCTTATAGAAACGTACAAAATTCTTATGGGGTTGGACAGGCTAGATGCAGGAAGATTGTTCCCGATGTTGGGGAAGTCCAGGACAAGGGGTCACAGCTTAAGGATAAGGGGGAAATCCTTTAAGACCGAGATGAGGAAAAACTTTTTCACACAGAGAGTGGTGAATCTCTGGAACTCTCTGCCACAGAGGGTTGTTGACGCCAGTTCATTGGCTATATTTAAGAGGGAGTTAGATGTGGCCCTTGTGGCTAAAGGGATCAGGGGGTATGGAGAGAAGGCAGGTACGGGATACTGAGTTGGATGATCAGCCATGATCATATTGAATGGCGGTGCAGGCTCGAAGGGCCGAATGGCCTACTCCTGCACCTATTTTCTATGTATCTATGTATCTCCCAACTTCTATACTATTCTGACTGATCAAGGCCAATGTGCCAAAAGCCTTTTTGACCACCTTATCTCCATATTTCCTTAACCACCGTGGGATCAATGTTAACTGTTCTCACCTCATTTTGCAACATCCCCAATCTTTCAATACCACTCCCTGATCATGCCATTTAGCTCCAGATTGTGACCTTCATCTTTTATTTAATATTGGGAAAAAATCCTTTGCCTGCCTAGTGTCTGTGGGACATGCTCCTCACTTGCTGTCAATCTTGACACTGACTGCTCCTTTTTGGATTTTGTTTAAATCCATATCCATAACACATTCTTTTGCTCAACATTTCCAATATCTTTTTTTGGCGCAGCATCTGTTTATTGTTATGTCTCTGTGATATCTCGGGGGAATGGTTTTCTATTCTAAAAGTGTGATATAAATGCAAATGGTTGTCGTAAATTTCTGTTCATCTGTTTGAGTTCTGGCAGTCAGGTGTTTTTTCTACTCTGTTCATATTTTTTTGGTTGAAATAAATTGCCTTCTTTCAAAACAGCCATCTGTTAGGGTAGGTACTTTCCCTGCGATTATGTGCATCACATAATCATCACATTCTGGCACTTTCCAAAATGGGACATTACACCAGCTATAAAACATTGGCTAGTATTTAGGATGAAACTTTTGTTTTAATCTAGAAGGATTCAGAAATGTGCGAGTATTCCAGCAACACGACCAGATTCAACCAATCCCATGTTTTCTGCATTGATTTTTATCCTCATGCTGGATTATGAAATTCTGCATATGTAATATCTAAATAACAATTAAAACAAATGGAAAATAAGTTACCATTTCAATGTTACACAGCATCAGAGACCCAGACTCGATCCTGACCTCGGGTGTAGTCCATGTGGTGTTCCTTTAACCACGTGGGTTTCCATCTCTAGTTTCCTCCCACATCCCAAATGTTGTGCAATATTAATCTTCTAGAGCAGCCTACTGTATGGAATGTGAAACGACAGTTGAGGAATAAGCCAGAAAACTACCTTTAATGATACTTGTATCATTAGATGTTTGGAGGAAACAGTTTTCCCCAAAAAGAAATTTGATAGATACTTGCTACTGCATGAAGACAGTCATGAACAAAAAACTTGAAACTGTAACTGAAAGATTAAAAAAAGAGTTAGCCACCCTGGAAAAACACTGTGCGAACTTGACTGAGACAGCAAAGGATGTGGAGGAACGGGGCGATAAGGTGAAATTGAAGCAAATCAATACTGCCTCTAAATTAGCTACTGTTCAACAGCAAAATAAACGAAATAAGAAGGAATGATGGGTGGGCCTAGTGAAAGCATGCAAGGTGGTTGGGACCCCGAACACTGGGATGGGGATATGTGGCACTCAGATGAGTCAGACAGAGAGTGGACAGAGAGGAAGATGAAGATGACAAACTGATAGTATAAACTAGATCCTTGTTCTGAACCATAGTCAAAACTAAACAAATAAATAACAACTAAATTGGCTCAGCTGAATCCTCTGACTGGAACCATAGAGACCACTGGCAGAGATTATAGTCCCACAGAATTACGTATATAGAATACAGGATTACGAACACAGAATTAGTCCCACGAATAGTGAAAGGCATGGATAGAGTGGATGTGGAGAGGATGTTTTGACTAGTGGGCGAGTCTAAGACCAGAGGTCATAGCCTCAGAATTAAAGGATGTTCCTTTAGGAAGGTGATGAGGAGGAAGTTATGTAGTCAGAGGGTGGTGAATCTGTGGAATTCATTGCCACAGAAGGCTGTGGAGGCAAAGTCAATCAATAATTTTAAGGCAGAGATAGATAGATTCTTGATTAGTACAGGTGTCAGGGGTTATAGGGAGAAGGGAGGAGAATGGGGTTGAGGGGAAGAGATAGATCAGCCATGATTGAATAGCAGAGTAGAGTTGATGGGCCGAATTACCTAATTCTTCTCCTATCACTTATGAATTTATGAATTACAAGAGTGAGGAGCTGGAATGAAACCGCAACCTGGCCAGCCATTGGCTTCTTAGCTCACCTGGATGTGGAATTAGGGTTCTGACCAGATGAATTTAAAGGAGAATAAAATAAAACACATGGGGCTTTAACTACAGATCCACTCATGTGGCAGCAGTGTGCGCCGGCAACAAGATACATTATTTCTAATACTGGATCACCCGCACTCTTGGAGACTGCTACCCATGGCTATAGACTGGGGATCAGAACCCTAGCCCGGGTGCACAGCGAGAGGACCATTGCTAGATTATGGGATATGGCTTCTCAAACAGGGACGCAGAGGAAGCATTTTGCAGGTCTGAGGCTGAAAGGTTTACCAGCTGCATGAGTAGCTGCCTGATAAGAACAGGGTCCACTTATCCGTCAGGCATCTAGTAGGCTGTGCTGCGAGTGACAATATGGAAGAGCATAGTGAAGGTTGCTTGTATGCTTGCACAGCAGAGGAAAGTGGAATGGGGGGAGGTTAAATCTAAAGGAACCAATGTAAACCCAGGATAAAGGAAGACTACAAGTTAAGGGACGATGGGACAATTCAGAATAAACAGAGGCTCACAAGGAAATAAATGTGTGTTTCTCTGTTAAGTTAATGTTCCTAAGTCATAGGAACAGAATTAGGCCATTTGGCCCATTGAGTCAACTCGACCATTCAATCATGGCTGATCTATCTTTCCCTCTGAATCCTATTCCCCTGCCTTTTCCCCATAACTGGAGCCGGGGTAGAAAGTGATAGATATGACAGCCTTCTGATTGATAACTGGATTCCTTTTGGAAATAGCAGTGTGGGACAGAGCTGACATGGCCAGGAAACCAAAGGAGGAGGCCCTAAAGTATTTTGTACCTCCCGTGATCTGAATAAAACCTCCTTTATTTATTGACCTAAAATGAATCTGATTGGAATCTGGAACCAGTGAGTGAAAATGGAAGAAGAAAGATGGATTTGGAAGAAATTGAACAGAATCAAATGGGCGATACAAGCAACAACTGGTTCCTTACAACAATTGCTGGTTTACAAAAAAAGACACAAAGTGCTGGAGTAATTCAGCGGGTCAGGCAGCATATCTGGAGAACATGGATCTGTGACGTTTCGGGTTGGGATCTTTCCTCAAAGGGGTGCTTGTAGTATGAAAAGCAACCATAACACGTCAACAAATGGAAATATAAATAAGAAGATGGCTACTGAATTGCTGCGGTCCCATTTCATGTTGCTGACAAAGTTCTCTCTTGCTCTCAGATTGTCAGAGTGCTCATCGTCACTCATCTGGAGAAGGGTTGGGAGCAGATCACACGGCGCATGCAGATGGAGAGCTTTCAGATTCCAATCAGATTCATTTTAGGTCAATAAATAAAGGATGTTTCTTATTTGGGATACAATTATGCATGAATAATTGAGGCAGAAGATTTGAGAGTAAACTGGGGAATGCAGTTTAAAATAGAACATTGCAATGCAAAGTCGTCAAACGTCAGGGATGAGATTTAATGACAGACACACAGGATTAAAAAATTGATTTAAATATTGAATTGGTTAGAAATGGAAGAGTTTGCACTCAAACACTCAGATCACCATTATCTCTGTATATCTTTACATGGTTTTAATATTCCTGACAGACCTATACAGATCATGATAATGTACACTGACAACAGTTGGTTTGATCCTTCATTCTAGTTATGTGAAGCATTGTCATTAAAACAGTTGGGTGCCTTATATCAGCCTTTGTGCATCACGGCTCGTAGGGATTGCCTCAATTGTGTCAAGGTTGTGTGAGATCTGTCCACCTTGCGAATTGCTGCATGCCTTGCTTTTGGAATCCAATTGCTCTTATCCAGCTCACAAGCAATATTGTGAACCCCTATAAAAGTAGGCAGGGTATCATGATTTTACTTCGGAGTCACGTGAGTGACTTCGTGAAGAACCCGCTCAGTGCGCAGGCGCGGCATTACGCCAGCAGTGCAACAGCGGCGGCAGCTGGAGGAAGGCGCTCCGGCTGCATTTTGAAACGGACCGTTGGGTGAGTATATTCAACTAAGTCTAACAGAGAAAGAGAGTGTGGGTGTTCTTAGCAAATAAGTACACTCACCAGAAGACTCTCCAACAGAACTGCCCCAGCTCAACTCCACCAGAGGAGCGTTTAATCTCAGGGGGGCAGCAACAGGTGGCAGGACCGCTCATAGAGCGCTCCGCTATCCCCGAGACCGAGCCGAGCCCAGTCCCGCTAATGCCTGCACAGCGGACAGGGAGGAAAGCCATGAGAGCAACCGGCCGGTAATGTCTAATTTGTCGGATGGGGACATGTCTCCACCTACACGGAGGAGAGACAGCCGCCAGAGCTTACAACAGCTCTTGGAGCAGATGCTCCAGCGAGCTACGCAGAAGGAGCGTTCTCGCAGGAGGTAGGTCAGGCACCTCCTCCACAGTGTCTTGGGCACTGCCCTCTGCTCCCTCATTACTGGAGGCTAGCATTGGTGACCAGGGTTGGGCTGGTCTGGAAAGGGGCTGGCGGAAGAATTCGGCGGTATGCAAGGGGTGCAGGAGCAGGAAGAGCTGCTGGGTGTGGTGGACCGCTATGTAGCAACCCCACGTGCTGGAAGACCGCTGGAACCAAACATGGCGGCCAGCATCAATCATCTGTCAAATAAGCCCTTGCAGGAGAAGGTACTTCTTGAGGTGCTTGAATTTTATACAGCACCAGAGAACTGTGAGGCCCTCAGAGTGAAGACTGTGAACAGCCAGATCTGGGGTCACGTGGGGTCAAACATGTGTAACCATGAAATCAAGCTACAGCGGATCCTAAGGCTCCGGACGTCGGCCATTACAGCCTTTGCTCGTTCTGTGCAAAGTACGGAGATGGATACTTGCCAGCAGGATGTGCTGGCACTGATGTGCAATACACAATCTCCGGCGGGGAAACATAAGACCTGCCCTCAATCCCAAATTTGCTGGGTTGTGCAGAGCCCCAGCTGCAGAGACGGATGCTCTGTTATTTGGGAAAGACCTCAACAAAAAACTGAGGGACATGGAGGAAGCAGCGACATCTTTCGGCCTCATGAGGGCAGGCCCTGGGACGAGCAAACCAAGAGCTACAATACCCAAGCGGCTGCACCCCATGGCATCCACCAGTCGACGTCCTCAATATGGGACTGGTGAAAGCTCGGGGACCGCATTTTTATCCCCAAAAGATCTTTTTTAGATCAGGGCCCACAGCGGACCCCATGGAAAATGCGCCACCCCCCAACATCGCCAGCACGTCAGACAAGCAAAACCTACAAAAACATCAGGAAACAAAAGAAACACCACTGAACATGGAGGTAGGTGGGTCTGGTTCCTGCCAGCATATAGAGAATAAGGGTGCTTTACTAACAGAGGGGAGCTTACACTGGTTTAAAGAAGCATGGGTTACTGTCACGTGTGATAAGTATATACTCAACAGCATTAGTGGAGAGGTCATCCAAAAGACCAAACATGAACCTTTGGAATTTGTATCAAATAAAACCAAAAAAGATGGTGGATGTCGCATCATCATTGCCTTAACATCACTAAATAAGTTTGTTGAGTATATACATTTCAAAATGGAGACAGTTGTTACTGCCAAACAACTGATTTCCAAAGGATACTTCATGGCAAGCATTGATCTGAAAGATGCTTACTATCTAATACCCATACACAAGGATCATTGCAGATACCTACAATTTATCTGGTTGGGGCAGCTGAGGCAGTACAACGCATTGCCCAATGGGCTAACCTCAGCCCCAAGATTATTCATCAAAATATTGAAAATAGCCATGGCAAGACTAAGAAACATATTGTCATGGCATACCTGGATGATATTCAGATACTAGGGAAAACGATGGAATTGGCTGTGGCAGCAGTATCAGCTACAAAATAGCTCCTCGAAACTCTGGGGTTCATCCTACATCCAGATAAATCTAAGTTGAAGCCATCCACTATTATGGACTACCTGGGCTTCACAATTAACTCAGTCCATATGACTGTTACCTTGCCAAAAGGAAAATAAAAATAAAAAATAAAAATAAAAATGGTTGCATTAGCACAATCATGCAACTATTTAATGGTCAACAAAGGACCAACTATTTGACAAGTCCCAAGAGTGATTGTGAAAATGGTAGCAGCATTTCCAGCTACACAATGCGGACCTTTGCACTATCAAAATTTACAAACAGCAAAGGTACAGGCACTAAAACGACATACAGGTCACGATGTTCGTGTCATGTAATTACCCACTGAAGCAATATCAGCTACAGTGGTGGGCAGAAAATGTTTGGCATAGTTTCAGCTCTATCATCATCACTAACCTTACTTTAGTTCTTCAAACAGATGCCAGTGCTCAAGGCTGGGGAGCAACTTACTCCATATCCAGCACAGGTGGTAGATGGACTAACCTAGAGTCATCATTACTACTGACACTGGGCATTAACTATCTAGAGATGTTGGGCGCCTTTTATGGGTTAAAAGCATATGTAGCTAATATGCAGCACTTGCATGTTCGGTTACAGATTGATACTACGGTGGTGGCTTATATTAACCATATGGGCGGCATAAAATCATTATCATGCGACAAATTGGTCAATGTGATTTGGCTATGGTGTGTCGAAAGACATATTTGGCTATCAGCTACTTATCTACCAGGTAAGCTAAACACAGTGGCAGACACCAGGTCACGCAAATTCAATGATAACATTGAATGGATGTTCAACCCTAAAGTATTAGCTAAAGTTATTAAGCAGTATGGAACGCCAGATATCGATGTATTTGCATCAAGACGAAATCACCAGTTACCTATATATGTCGCTTGGGAACCAGACCCAGAGGCAGCAGCGATACATGCCATCACGCTGGATTGGGGAAATGTCTTCTTCTATGCTTTCCCTCCCTTCTGCCTCATCAGTCGGGTACTTCGCAAAATACAGATGGACTCTGCTTCTGGAATTTTGATGGTGCCCGACTGGCCTACACAGCCATGGTTCCCGGTTCTACATGACATGGTGGTTGAGTCACCAATGGTCTTTCCCAGTGATCCAGGATTATTAACTCACCCAGTATCAGGCATAAGCCACCCATGCCATGAGAAAATTAAACTCCTGGGTTGCAGGCTTTGAATAGATCTTACCTGGAACAGGGATTGTCCGAACGAACCATCACCACCATGTCGGCATCCCTTTGAACATCCACCAAGAGGCAGTACTGAATCAGCATAAGAAAATGGGAGAAGTACTGCCAGGAAACAGGGACAACGTATGCAACAGCCACAGCCACCAACGTACTGGAATTCCTGGCCCATCTACACCATGATGAAGGGATCAGTTACAGTGCCATCAACACAGCGCGAAGTGCTCTTTCTGCTTATCTCAAATCAGCAGGACAACAGGCAATGGGATCCCATCCACTGGAGGTAAAACTGATGAAGGGCATTTATGATATCAAGCCCCTAAACCCAGGTATACCCATATTTGGGATATCAGTGTGGTCCTGACATACCTCAGGGAATGGCCACCAGCCAGATCCCTCAGCCTCGAGCAATCTACACTAAAGACGCTCATGTTGATGGCACTCGTATCCGCTCAGAGGGTCCAGTCACTAGACAAGTTAAGGCTGGACAACATGGTGACCACCCCAGATCAGATCACATTCATCATACAGAGTCTGGTGAAGCAAAGCAGGCCAGGAACAGCTAATCCACTGGTGGTATTCCGGGCCTACCCACAAAAGCCACGGTTGTGTGTCGTGACCCATCTACAACATTACATAGACACAACCCACAATATCAGAGGGAGTGAAAAAGCCTTATGGGTCAGCCACAAGTAACCTCATGGCCGGGTAACGAGCCAAACCATTTCAAGATGGCTCAAACAGGTACTGAAGGCTGCCGGAATAGATACTAATACATTTAAATCTCATTCCACTAGGGCAGCATCTACATCAACGGCCGACAGAATGGACGTACCGGTTGACCATATTCTGAATACAGCAGGATGGTCGAGGGAAACGACATTCAGAACTTTTATAATAAGCCGTTGATGAAACCTGATTTATTTGCAGAGAAAATATTACAAGCTGCAAATATTTAAGTTAAGCCCGGGGGAGCACTTTAATTTTGTTATTGTTAATAACTACCTTTTGTGTTTCTTGAGAAACAGATTCATAGGTTGATTACGATAACACTTCCTCCCTCAAGAACTTTCGGCAGTGAGTGAAATAAAACTGTTACACGGTTTGAAATCACAGAGCTTTGAAATCTTCACGAAGTCACTCACGTGACTCCGAAGTAAAATAGTAAGATTAAACGAGAACTTACCAGTTTGAAGTTTGATCTGTATTTTATGAGGAGTTACGATGAGGGATTACGTGCCCTCCGCTCCCACCCTCATTATATGGATCAAACTAATAAATTGATGTCTCCTTTTCTTTACTATGTTTACTTCAAATACCTGTGTCTATCTGTGATTCCACACCGCTGCTTGGAAGTATGCCGCGCCTGCGCACTGAGCGGGTTCTTCACGTAATCCCTCATCGTAACTCCTCATAAAATACAGATCAAACTTCAAACTGGTAAGTTCTCGTTTAATCTTACTATTATACTGCCTACCTACCACAGACACAATAGGCCAACACACATCCTCAAGTAAATGCACAAATTTGAATATTCTGTGAGTCTCACTGTAAACTCTTGCAAGAACTCGGAGTCTTGGGTCTGAGAAAAGTCCTGATGTTGGAGCCTTTCTGATTGATTTTTGACACTGCAAAATTGTGGTTGACAGAAAAATGGTGAGTCTTATATAGTTGAGAACAATGAACCAAGGAATTTCAGGTACAAAATCATGAATACAAAGGATTTTTGGGAGGATTTATTCCCATAGCTTTTAGAAATACTACTGTCAAGTCAAGTCAAGTCACATTTGGTATAAGAATAGTATAAACAAACAAACTACATACATATATACATATAGCCCTCGCTCAGAGGACGTCAAGAAAGGCTTGGGAGTATAGATACGTTTTTAGTCTTGACTTAAAGGAGTCGATAGAGGGGGCAGTTCTGATGGGAAGGGGGATGCTGTTCCACAGTCTAGGGGCTGCAACCGCAAAGGCGCGGTCGCCCCTGAGCTTATGCCTAGACTGCGGGATATTCAGCAACCCCAAGTCAGCCGATCTGAGGGACCTGGAGGTGGAGTGGTTTGTGAGAAGACTTTTAATGTAGATGGGGGCAAGCCCATTGAGGGCTTTGTAGACATAGATCTTGAAATGTATACGGAACCGCACAGGGAGCCAGTGGAGAGAGGCCAGGATCGGGGTGATGTGGTCCCTTTTCCGGGTGCCCGTCAGGAGTCTCACTGCGGCGTTTTGGACCAGTTGCAGGCGGGACAGGAAGGATTGGCTGATGCCAGTGTAAAGGGAGTTGCAGTAATCTAGGCGGGAGGAGATAAATGTGTGGATGATCTTTTCGAGGTCATCAAAGTGGAGGAATTGTTTTATTTTAGCTATCGTCCGAAGCTGAAAGAAGCTAGCTTTTACCACGGCATTGACTTGTTTGTCAAATTTCAGTGCTGAGTCAAATATCATGCCAAGGTTTTTGACGTGAGGTTTGAGTAGTGGGGTAAGGCTACCAAGGCTGCCTGCTATCATTTTGATTGAGTCCGAGGGGCCGAGAAGGATGACCTCAGACTTACTCTCGTTTAGTTGGAGGAAGTTCTGGGCCATCCAACACTTTATATCCTCGAGGCAGTGGGTAAGGTTAAGCAGATTTGATTGTTTTTTGGGCTTCAGGGGGAGATAGAGTTGTGTATCGTCTGCGTAGCAATGGAAGGAAATGCCGTGCCTTTCAATGACTTGGCCTAAGGGGAACATATACAGGGAGAAGAGAATGGGGCCAAGGATGGAACCAAGGATGGAACCCACAGCAGAGATTAGCTGGGGAGGAGAAAGAGTTGCCTATGTTAGTCGAGAAACTCCTACCTTTGAGGTAGGAGATGAACCAGAGCAGGGCAGTGCCATCAATACCAACCCCGTACCGGAGACGGTCAATTAGGATGGTGTGGTCGACAGTATCAAATGCTGCGCTGAGGTCAAGAAGGAGCAGGATTGCAGTCACCAGAGTCAACGGTGAGCAGTAGGTCATTGTGTACCTTCAACAAGGCAGACTCTGTGCTGTGGTGAGCCCTGAAACCTGATTGGAAAGTTTCCAAGATAGTGTTTTGGTGAAGGTAAGGCATAAGTTGACTTAAAATTACCTTTTCAAGGGCTTTTGAGAGGAAAGGCAGTTTAGAAATGGGTCTGTAGTTGCTTGGCAAGGTGGGGTCGAGGTTAGGTTTTTTCAGGAGTGGCTGGACCACCGCATGCTTGAAGCAGGTGGGTACAGTGCCAGTGGCCAGAGAGCTGTTGAAGATGGCGAGGATGCTGGGACCGGCTGTTGTAATGACGTCCTTTAGGAGGGCAGAGGGGACAGTGTCGAGGGGGAAGGTAGTAGGTTTCATGGTGGTGATCAGTTTTACAAGGGAGGGTAGAGTAACGGGTTGGAAACAATCTAATTTTGAAGAGCAGACCAATGAGACAGACAGGTCACGGGCGGGAGGGGGAATATTCGTTCTTATGTTCTCTACCTTGCTGGTGAAAAATTTAGTAAATTCCTCGCACTTAGCAGGGGACCCAGTTAAGCTGGTGCTGGGGGCAGGACAAATGATGGAGGTGATGGTGCTAAAAAGGACCTTGGAATTATGAGCGGTTTTGGAGATAAGGGTGGAAAAGTATTTAGTTCTTGCAGATTTTACCGCTCCTGGTAATTGTGAAGATTGTTTTTCAGGAGTTCAAAGGAAATTTGAAGCTTATCAGATTTGTACTTCCGTTCTGATTTTCTGCATTCTCTTCTCAGGGCTCTGGTGGAGTCATTGAGCCACGGCTCGCCTTTAGGCGTAGGCTTTTTCATTTTAAGAGGAGCAACAGAATCCAGGATGGAAGGGCAGGTGGTATTGAATAGCGAAATGAGGTCGTCGGTACTGAGATGGGGGTGGACGCCTCAATAGTGCAGATGTTGGGGCTATGAGAGCCTCAGAGAACTTACTGGCTGTCATGGAGTTAACGCAGCGGGAGTAGCGAGCAGGGAGATGGGATTTTGAGGGAGAGAAAGGCAGAGATATATCGAATATAATAGCACTATGATCAGACAGGCAGGCATCAATAATATCTGTTACAAATTGGGAGACCAGACGAAAGCACTAGGTCTAGTGTATGGCCAAGCTTGTGCGTGGGTCCAGTGGTGAGTAGAGACAGATTGAAGGACTCAACCAAGTTCATAAATTCACTCACAAGAGGCTTCGTGGGACAGCAGACATGAATGTTAAAGTCACCAAGAATCAGGACCCGGTCAAATTTGGGCAACAAGCTAGCGATAAGATCACCAAATTGTGAGATAAAGTCCTTATTCGTTTTTGGTTGGTGATACACAAGAACAATTAAAAGCGGACAGATTAGACCAACTATGATTAGTTGATGTTCAAAACTGGAGACGTGATCAGTGTTCAGAAGGCGGCAGTTGAAATTCTTCTTAAACACAGTGGGTAGGGCCCCACCGCGACCTGAGAGCCAGGGCGAGCTGAAAAAGTTACAGGTATCGGGGCAGAGTTCCACAAGTGGAGCAAGCTCACCAGGATTAAGCCAGGTTTCAGTGATCAGTAGGAAGTCCAGTCGACGTGCGGTGAAGAAGTCATTGAGGACGAAGGTTTTATTCAGCACTGATCTCGCATTGATCAGGAACACTTTTGCAGGGACTGCAAGTGAGTTGAGGGCCGGTAGCGGCTCCCACGCCAGCGGGCGGAGGTTCAGGGAGATCACGCTGCTGCGCTTCACACAGGGCCTGGCTGGGAGCCCGCGGGCCGACAGACCGGGGAATGGGAGGATCGACCGGAGAAAAGCATACCTGGGCTCAAGGGACCGCCGATGGATGGAGCGGTAGGGCCGACCAGGTCCATCCTCACCGCGCTGGGTGAGGTAAGTTGATGTTAAACGGGCGTGGGCGAGGTTCTTCAGCCTTACCAGGGCGCCCGCGCGTTTACTCTGCCTCCAGGCTCGGCGCGTGCGGCGGCCGCCACAAGGCCGAGCCCATACATCCATCGGGAGCCGAGCGAGGAGCGAACGGTAAGGGAACCCTTGTCCGGGGGTCTGTCGGGGGTTCAGTCGAGGGCCCAGCCCGGGGCTCAGTTCGCGGGTCGGTCCAATGCTCAGTTGGAGGCCCAGTCCGGGGCTCTGTCGGGGGCTCAGTCGGGGGCCCAGTCCGGGGTCTAGTCCGGGGCCACGGATGAAGATCTCGACGACAGAGGCTCGGCTCATAGATACATAGATACATAGAAAATAGGTGCAGGAGTAGGCCATTCGGCCCTTCGAGCCTGCACCGCCATTCAATATGATCATGGCTGATCATCCAACTCAGTATCCCGTACCTGCCTTCTCTCCATACCCCCTGATCCCTTTAGCCACAAGGGCCACATCTAACTCCCTCTTAAATATAGCCAATGAACTGGCCTCAACTTCCCTCTGTGGCAGAGAGTTCCAGAGATTCACCACTCTCTGTGTGAAAATGTTTTTCCTCATCTCGGTCTTAAAGGATTTCCCCCTTATCCTTAAGCTGTGACCCCTTGTCCTGGACTTCCCCAACATCGGGAACAATCTTCCTGCATCTAGCCTGTCCAACCCCATAAGAATTTTGTACATTTCTATAAGATCCCCTCTCAATCTCCTAAATTCTAGCGAGTATAAGCCAAGTCTATCCAGTCTTTCTTCATATGAAAGTCCTGACATCCCAGGAATCAGTCTGGTGAACCTTCTCTGCACTCCCTCTATGGCTATAATGTCCTTCCTCAGATTAGGAGACCAAAACTGTACGCAATACTCCAGGTGTGGTCTCACCAAGACCCTGTACAACTGCAGTAGAACCTCCCTGCTCCTATATTCAAATCCTCTTGCTATGAAGGCCAACATACCATTCGCTCGGTGCGGGGCATCGTCCGGGGGTCGGTGCGGGGCTTCATCCGGTGGTCGGTCCGGGGCCTCGGGTGAAGACCTCAACGGCCGAGGCTTGTATATTCAATAGTGCTTGCCGTTCGTACGCCAGCTTTGACCGCAGGCCATACGAACGGTAGCGATTACCTTGAATGGGTCTTTGTTCAGGCGGGTGACGACGGGCAGCCAAACACAACGGCGCGGCCATCTTGAAAAATAACTGTATCTTCCTAATGATTTGATGTCAAGGTCTAAATGGGCCAGCTGGAATTTGGGGTCTTGCAGAGGATGGGGGAGGGAGAGGAGGCCAGTACTTTTTTTCTGGTGCTTTCACTTCTGGCCATTAAATAAATATTTTCTCTTTGCTGGAGGTCCTTGTTGTCCTTCGGGCTGTTTGCTGCTTTGAAGAGTGAGCTACAGCAGATTTGCTGCTGATAATGTGGTTCGATAGGGCATTACTGGGCATTGGTTACCATTGATGTAACAGATATTCATCTTATTCCAGTGAATGACTGAACCTTTGCTACCACTTGCACCATGAAAATCACAGACCAGCAGGTGATTGAGTTGCTCTACCTTAGTACATCCCTGTAGTAACTCATTCAGAAGCAGTAACTCATTCAGAAGCAGCAACTCATTCAGAAGCATTAACTCTGATCTGTCTGACTTTGTGAAGTGTCTCTTGGCTGGCTCATTGTGCTGGTTGGGAATTGTTGGTAATGGTCTTTTTTAATAAGCTAACCATTATCCAACCAAAAATAAATATCTTTGGAATAATTTTGACTTTATTGTTTTTGTCCAGTGAGGGCAATACCAACAAAATCGTCCAATTTTGAAAATTCAGTTTGCAAAGTTGATATCAGCTATGTTACAGTTTTAGCTAGTCCAAAGTTATCCCTCTTGGCTGACAAAGAGTTGTTTTTATTGCTTTGCAATCAATTTTCTGCTGATTTTACAATTATAAAATCAAGAAATGTGGTCAGAGTCATATGGCAGTATCCTTGGCTCACCAAATCTGTGGCAACTATCAAGTACCCAGCCTACACTAATCCTATTGTATTCTACCCATATTCCCATCAACGTACCCCCAGTTTCTGCCACCCACCTGCATACAAGGGACAGTTTGCCATGGCCAATGGAACTGTGCCTTTGGAATGTGGGAGGAAATTGGAGCAGCTGGAGGAACCCAATATCATTACAGGGAGAACATACAAACTCCACATGGACAACAGCAGAGGTCGGGAGTGAACCCATGTCTCTGGTGCTGTGAGGCAGTGGCTCTACTGGGCTGAAAACATATGTTGACTGTTGCAATACATAACGATATGTATATCTTTGTACAAATACAAAGTTTTCCTTCCATTTCTTTTGTTCCTTCTGTTCCTATCTCTCTGTTCCAGAATAATGCGATTTATACAAAGTGACAGTATTTTATATAACTTTAATGTTATATAAAGCACTGTCCCGTGATATAACACTGAGTGACACATAACAAAACATTATTACATTTTTCAAAATATTTGCAGGAAGCAAATACATCTCCTTCTTTCAAATTCTCTGCACATTTGACAATGATCTCTATTGATTTGTTTGATGATTCAGTGGAAGAGTTTCAAATTTTCTTGAGAGGTTTTATTCAGGTTAAAGGAATAATGTTGCCAGTTAGGCTATAAGATCTTTTCAAAAGCTTTTAACAAACTCTCTGCAGACACTGTTCAAGATCTTTTATAGTAATGTTTTCTAAAGGTTTGTAATCAATATGACCAAGACACATCCAACATCATAATTTTTTCAGCAGATCATTTTGAAGGAAACCCACGGTAGTCTGTGAACCTTTTTATGTGGCTGGACAGGTAGTTGTTGATATTCAGCTTTGAAAAAATCATAAAAGCACAAAAACATTTTGGATTCTCTTTCCTGTCGTGCGTAGAATGTTGATTCACTTCTGGCGATATCGTGGGATGTTACATTCTTTGGTACTATGTACATGTGCATTGAATATAGTTAGTACTATTGACAGCTCCAGCCATCCACAGTCAAGAATGTTTGCCATATGCACTGAGACTGGTTGAATGAAATTCTTATTTGCTGCAGTTTTACAGATTAGCAGAACAACACAACAAATAAATATACAATAAACAATAATTCAATAAATTATCGGTATATTAGATAACCCGATCATAATAGTGCAAGCTAAAGTACATAATGCACTGTAAATGGATTGATTGTAATCATGTATTGTCTTTCTGCTGACTGGTTAGTACGTAACAAAAGCTGTTCACTCTACCTTGGTACACATGACAATAAACTAAAGTGAACTGATGTTCGGTCCAGAGTAATGCTGTGAGGTACATTGCGGTTAAGGTTGTTCAGGAGCCTGACAGTTCTGTACCTTCTACCCATTGCTAGTAGTGAGTTGAGAACATGGTCAAGATATTGTGGGTTTTGACTATATTAGCTGCCTTCTTGAGGCTGTGCTTCCTGTTAATCCATTCGGCGGTGGAGAGCTCAGCTTCCATGATGGATCAAGCAATGTTAAATGATTTCTGCAACCCCCCTTTATTCTTGGACATTTGCCGTGATGCAACCAGTTGGTATATTCTTCACTGTACACCTGCATATGTTTGAGAGAGTATTTAGCAACATACTAAATCTCCTCAAATTTCTGAGGAAATTGCGGCATTGATGAGCTTTCTTTGCGATCGTTGACTTACCATGGCAGGGTATAATTTTCAAGATCCTCACCATACAACAAGGGAGCAAATAAACTGCCCTTCTGCCTTGCAAATAATCTGCTGTTCGCTATCACACAAGAGAACATGCAAATTCAAATGAGATTATGGGGCGAATCTCTCATTGTGAATTGCATGGATCTGACAGCTTATATACCTGCAACTGGGTTATCCGAGGTAATTAAAATAGAGGTGTTTGGCTTCCCTCTGACAGTGGAGGAACCCCAGGTCAGAAAGTTTCCTTCTCCCCTGACTCTCAGTCTCAAGAAGTGTCTCTAACTAAAACATCACCTATTCCTTTTCTCCAGAGATTCTGTCTGACCTGCTGAGTTACTCCAGCATTTTGAATCTATCCTTAAGAAAAGTCTGTGGTGCTAGGTTCTGCACTGCAGAACGCTGATTGTGGGACTCTTGTGCTGTGCCATCATGTCAGAGTCATGGAATCATATAGCACAGGAATATACCCTTTACAGCACCATCTCTAAACTGACCATCCACATAATGTAGAAGCAAAGAACTGCAGATGCTGGTTTAAACCAAAAATGGGCACAAAGTGCTGGAGTAACTCAGTGGGTCAAGCAGCATCTCCAGAGAAAAATGATCAGTGACTGAAGAAGGGTCCCAACCCAAAATGTCACTGATCCTTTTTCTTTAGAGCTGCTTCCTGACTCACTGAGTTACTTCAGCACTTTGTACCCATCTATATACTCTCATTTACTGGCATCTGATCCACTGCCTTCCATGCCTTGATGAACCAAGTGTTCATGTTGTGAGAGTTCCTGCTTCCATCACCCACTCAAGCTGATTCCAGATTCGAATCATCCCCTGGGTAAAACAAGTCATTTAGCAGATTCCCTCCCAATGTTATCTTTACCACGGTAGTTATAGGCACATCTGCTCTGGAGAAAAAAAATCCTTCAATCCATTTAGTCTATGCCCCTGATAATTACGTATACCACTATTAGGTCCCTTTTCAAACTTCCACCACTCCAAGAAAAACAAAGCTATCTGATCTATTTCTTCCAGGTAACTGAAATGCTCTGTCCAGCCAACATCCTGGTGAATGTTTGCACCTTATTCAGTGCAATCACATCTTTACCATAATGTGCACTGTTCCCCTGCATGGCCTACCAATATTCTATAAAGTTGTATAATAATTCCTCCTGCTTCTTAATTCTCAATAATGATGTACAAAGGCAAATATCCCCTATTCCTTCTTCTCCACCTTATGGCAGTGACTAGTGGGGTGTCACAAGGCTCGCTGCTGGGACACCAGTTATTTACAATATATATTAACGATTTAGATGAGGGAATTAAATGTAACATATCCAAGTTTGCAGATGACACAAAGCTGGGTGGCAGTGTGAGCTGCAAGAAGGATGCTATGAGGCTGCAGGGTGCAGATAGTTGGGTGGGTGGGCAGATGCATGGCAGATGCAGCATAATGTGAATAAATGTGAGGTTATCCACTTTGGTGGCAAGAACAGGAAGGCAGATTATTATCTGAATGGTGTCAGATTAGTAAAAGGGGAGGTGCAACGAGACCTGGGCGTGCTTGTACATCAGTCACTAAAAGTACGCATGCAGGTACAGCAGGCAGTGAAGAAAGCAAATGGCATGTTGACCTTCATAGGGAGAGGATTTGAGTTTAGGAGCAAGGAGGTCCTACTGCAGTTGTACAGTGCACTGGTGAGACCGCACCTGGAGTATTGTGTGCAATTTTGGTTTCCTAATTTGAGGAAGGACATTATTGCTATTGAGGGAGTGCAGCTTAGGTTCACCAGGTTAATTCCCGGGATGGCGGGACTGACATATGATGAAAGAATGGGTCGACTGGGCTTGTATTCACTGGAATTTAGAAGGATGAGAGGGAATCTTATAGAAACATATACAATTCTTAAAGGATTGGTCAGGAAAAATGCAGGAAAAATGTTCCAGATGTTAGGGGAGTCCAGAACCAAGGGTCACAGTTTAAGAATAAGGGTAGGCCATATCGGACTGAAATGAGGAAAAACGTTTTCACCCAGAGAGTTGTGAATCTGTGGAATTCTCTGCCACAGAAGGCAATGGAGGCCAATTCGCTGGATGTTTTCAAGAGAGAGTTTGATTTAGCGCTTAGGGCTAAAAGAATCAAGGGATATGGGGAAAAAGAAGAAAGGGGGTACTGATTTTAGATGATCAGCCATGATCATATTGAATGGTGGTGCTGGTTCAAAGGGCCACCTGTACTGCCACCTTCAGGAATCCATGGTTTGTATATCAAAGTCCCTCAGTTCCTCACTATTCCCCAGAGCCCTACCATTCTTTGTGTTGGCTTACCCTTATTAATCCTCCCAAAGTATTTTACCTTGCAGTTCTTGGTGTTAACCTGTAATCTGCCAATGACCAATTTCACAAATGGCTATGTGTGCACTTTGAAGGGGTCCAGCAGATCTTGATCGTGATTGCAAATGTGTTTTGGGTGGTTCCTTTCAGTACACCCCTTTGATTGGTCCTGCTGCCTATTATTATGGACACACATTTGTGTGCACACATGGGAGAGCTTTAGTTTTGTGAATATTTTTTATCCTGCTAACTCTGCAAACAAGTCAAACAAAGATGATGCAGATATTGTTAATATTTAAAATAAAACAATTTTCAGGGTCTGAGCGTTGCTCATTTATAGCCCATCACTTCGTGAAACACTGCAGACCTTCTGGTGGAGGTACTCACATGGTGCTGTTGGGCAGCAAGTTCCGTCATTTAGACCCAGCAGTAATAAAGGACAGGCAATGTATTTCCAAATCAGGATGGTGCAGAGAAATCTGCAGATAATGGTTCCCATGAATCTGCTGGCCTTGGCTTTCTTTGTGGTTGAGGTCATGTGTTTGGGAATAGGGGATTTGGCACTGGCAATTTCATTGACTAATACCCGATTAGTCTCTCTTGTCTGGTAGTTTTGTCAGATAATGTGTATTTGTAGTGCATTGTAAACAATACACATTGCAGTCACTGTGCACCAGTGGAGGAGGGAATGAGCTTTTGGTGTGGTTAATGGTGTCTAGTCTAGGGAGCTGCTCTTTTTTAGATGTTATTGAGCTTCTTGAGAGTTGTTGATGCTGCACTCATCCAGACAAGAAGAGATATTCCATAATGCACTGACTGGTGTGTTTCAAATGGTATTGGTATTGATTTACCTTTACCATGTGTACTGAAACACAGTCAAAACTTCATTTTGTGTGCTTTCCAGCAAATCACAGCATATATGAGTATGTAGGATCCACTAAATCTCACGACTGAAAGTAAAGGACAAGCGACACCAAGCTTTGCCGAACACCTTGTCGTTCGTTTAATAAAAACACCTCATTACTCCTCGTGTGCAGATAAGCTCGTTAGTCCCTCTGACCTCGAAGTTTGAATCTCAGCTCCTCTTGCCTCATGTGACGCTGCTCATTACTAGGCATCGGGAACAAGTGTACTTAAAAACCACGTGGGCATGAAGTCGCCACAAGTACACCACAGAGTGCAAAAGAGAGAAATAAATAGAGTGTTGAATGTAGTTACAACTGCAGAGAAAATGCAGGTTAATAAATTGGTGCTAAGTCCACAATCAGGTAGAATGTAATATTGGGAATTTAACCCTAGTAAATTAGGTATGTTACAAAACTTACCTTCAGTCGCGCTGTAATTCTGCCACTGGCCGTGTGCGCGATTCTGGCGCCTTTAAGGGGGGGGGGCGGGGTTAAAACACGGGTTTTTCCTACCTTGTCCTGAATTATATTTCGTTGGAGTACAAGTGTTTGCTGAAAAATCGTTCCTAGGGGCGTTTTGTGAATTTTTTATTTTTATTAAATCGTCAATGTCAGCGCTGGAGTAATTTTAAAAGCAGCTCCTGAAGCGTCAACGCCGATAACGGGGACGGATTTCACACACGGGACAGGTAAACGAAAGTGGTTTATTTAAATGTATAAAAGTGCTTCTTAAGAAGCCTTTAATTCACATTTTTTCATGCGAAACGGTGATTTTATTCCCCGAATTAACGGCAGTATTTTTCATGCCAATACGGGGTTAAATTCACCGCAAATGAACGTTCCAAAAGATCGCGTTCCAGAAATCCTCACTCACAAGATGATTTAAATGCCCATTAATTTACAGGTATTAAACATTCAATTCCTTCCATTTGGCCTGTAAATTCATGAAAATGAGATTTAAAAATTATGTTATATTGTGAATTATTGTGTGAATGTTATTTGGACACTTAGGCTATTTAAAAATGTTAATCTATTCTTAAGAAATTGATAGATGTTTAGATCTAGTAATTGAATTATGTAATTAGCTACAATTAGGTAACTAACTAATTATATGCTTTACTTTCATGTCTTCTAAGTAAGATTGTTTCATATTTGTTTCAGAATGCTTCAATCTATAATAACTGAACATTTCTTTCAGTTATCTTAATTTTTAAGAAAGTTATGGGCTTTTAACTGTCCTCGATCACAGCTTTTGTGTTGTCAATGGAAAAGCAATAGGGAACAAGGTGCTAATTTCCGAGTATGAAAATGGCCATAACTTCTTTAATACTGAAGATATGAAAGTGAATTAGGTGTCAAATTAAACTTCTTTTTATGCTTTATCTGATGGGATAAATTGCAGACTTTATTTTTTAAATCTCAAAATTTTGTAACATTGCTAAATAAATGAGTGGTCCATTCAAGAGTCCGATAACGATAGGGAAGAAGCTATTCTTGAATCTGATGGTATGTGATTTCAAGCTTTTGTACCTTTTGCCCGATAGAAGAGGAAAGGATAATTCAATGTTCATACCATTGGGTTGTAAGTTACTTACCGGGTGTAAGTTGATTATGAGAGGGAAGAAGAGAGAATATAGAAGCAAGGAATTGCAAACGTTGGTTTACACAAAAGGACACACAGTGCTGGATAACTGAATGGGTTAGGCAGCATCTCTGGAGAATATGGATAAGTGATGTTTCGGGTTGGAGAATTCAATGTTCTCACTGTTTTGTAAGCTACTGACCGGGGTGTAAGTGGTCCTTGATTATGTTGGCTGCTTTTCTAAGACAGGATGAAGTGTGGATGGTGTCAAAGGGCAAATCTCTTGAGCTGTCAGGAGATGAGTTACTGGGTAAAGACCTACTTTAGTAACCTTTAGACATTAGAGATACAGCATGGAAACCGGCACTTTGGCCTACCAAGTCTACGCTGACCAGGCAACTTGATAAACACTGGTAGGTAACTTTATAGGCTGACCTTTACAGGTTCAAGAACAGCTTATTTCTGTTTTTAATTTGTTGCATTTTTGATTATTATATATCACCTGTGTGTTATTGCCTGTGAATGCAGCAAGTAACAATTTAATTGTTCCGAAGATAGACACAAAAAACTGGAGTAACTCAGCGGGTCAGGCATTATCTCTGGTGAAAAAGAATAGATAATGTTTCGGGTCGACACCCTTCTTCAGGTGTTCCTTTTCTATTCCTTTTCTCCAGAGATGCTGCCTGACCCGTTGAGTTACTCCAGCTTTTTGTGTCTATTTTCAGTATAAATCAGCATCTGCAGCTCCTTCCTACAAATTTCATTGTTCTGTCATCTCTACATAGAACTATGAAACACTCTTGACTCTCTTGACTCTTGAAAATCACATTATAAAAACAATTGTATCAATGGGAAAAAGGGCTTGGAGCTAGAGAGGATATTTTTGATTTCCAAATAATAAGTTCTTTTCAATATAAGTTTATTTTTATTGCTGCAAACAAAAAATAGGAAAGGCTGTATGTTACATTGTTTAATACATTTTCATTGCACTGATGTAATATAAATGATTTCAATGGCCTCCTTGATGAAAGTAGCAGCTGTGTACTTAATATACAATGGCATCTAATTATGGCAGGGAGGCTACATGGAAACATTTTGTTTCTAAGACAGCTCTATTTTCCTGTTTCTGAATTTTCAAAATACTTTTCAGTGGTTCTCTACTAACTGATCAAAATCTCAATATAACTAATTAGGCCCGCCTAATACAATGGGTGTTCCCTAATTCATGGTCTGTGTTATATCACGATGTGGAAACACGGGTTATAGTAAATTACACCTTATGTAAATTCACAGTAAAATGGGACTAGCTCAGAGAGAAAAATTGGTATGCATGGACGTTGGGCTGAACGGCCTGTTTCTGTGCTGAATTTAAAAAATGGATCCATTATCAGTCTTAAAGCAAAATTTGACATTTATAATATGGACTGGGAAAGTGAGTGATCATAATTGTAGAATTCAATGTTGAGTTGAGAAGGCTCCAATATGCCCAGACATAAAATAGTGTTGTTCCTCAAGCTTGCATTGGGGTTTATTATAACATTGCAAGAGGCCATGGAATGATTAGTTAGAGTGCTGATTTATTTTGATTTCCTTCTACCTATTTCCGGTAGCTGTAATGTAAGCAGGTTCTCCCTATGACAGCGTGGGTTTCCTCCTGGTGCTCCAGTTTCCTCCTCCAGTTGCCCAATCTGTATTTGGTTTACCCAGTGTCAGGAAGATCACATCATGAGCAGTAAATACAATATACAAAATGGGACAAAAGTACAAGGTGGCACAGTGGTGTAGCTGGGAGAGCAGCTGCCTCAAAGCGGCAGAGACCTGGGTTTGATCCTGACTAGGGATCCTGACTACTGTATGTGTGGAGTTTGCACATCTCCCTGTGACTGCCTGGATTTCCTTTCAGTGCTCCGGTTTCCTCCGACATCCCAAATATGTGTGGGGTTGTGGGTTAATTGACCTCTGTAAATTGTCCCATGTTTGTAGGGAGTGGATGACAAAGTGGGATAACGTAGAACTGGTGTGAATGGATGATCAATGGTTGGCACGGACTCGATGGGCTGAAGGGCCTGTTTCCATGCTGTATCTCTAAACTAAACTAATCTAAAAAAGGCATGAGACTTGTTGCTACCAGCCCGTATCAGTGAAGAACTGACAAACAGAAGGGAGTGAGACTTGTAATTCATTTAATTCTTTACTAATCCCTGTACCGTATTCCACTATACTTTAAGAAACTTAGTTTCTTTGTAACCTTGAAGTTTTCTTTCTTTAGCATTGATCTAAATCCTCAAAACCTGCTCGTATCATTGCAGCTAGTTTATCCAGTCATCTGAACCAGACAAACTGTCCTTGTCCCTGGAAAAATACATCTTCTGCTAAAGCCCCAGCTCAAATGTTGTGGCCTCCACTTGATGAATCATCTATTCACTTAAATCCTGGGAACCTAGGGACATTTCAGCAGATCAATTTGTATATTATACCTCCCCACCCCCACTCCTGCCTACCGTGTGCTTTATCTCCAAAAGTATGACTTCAGTAGGATCTTACACTGTGTTTTAACCCTCAATTCTGAATTATATTTTGAAGTCACGTGAGTGACTACATGAAGAGCCCACCAGCCCGCATGCGCGTCAAATACGCGAGAACGCATGGGGCGAGTCGGAGCAGTTCGTCAACTGCTCTGGCAGGTAAGTAATTTTAATTTCAGCGGGCCGCAGCGTCAGCGGGCCCGGAGTAGCTGATGGAGCCGGCCGGTCTTGGGCCGCCATGAAGGCTCCATTAGGAGCCAGATTCAATTTTGCGGCTGCCGCCGTTGGAGCTCCGAATGGGAGCAGGCGGGCGAGTTTGGAGGCCGCCGTGGAAGCTCCATAGGAGCGTGGTTTCATTGCAGCTGCCGGCATTGGAGCTCCAAACGAGAGCAGGCGGCCGGATTTTAGGCTGCTGTGGTAGCTCCATAGGAGCTCAGGTTCAATATTGTGGCTGCCGGTTTGGAGCTCCATACGGGAGCAGGCAGATGGATTTGAGGCCACCATGGAAGCTCCATTAGGAGTTAGGGCTGCCGGCATGGCTAGGCGAGCTCGCTGCTAAGATTAGCAGCAGACGGTAGTTTAAATTAGCCGTGGCTAGCGTTTCGATCGCTGCTAAGATAACAGCAGCCGGTGCTTTGAAAATTAGCCGCGGCCAGGGCAGCGACCGCTAGGGAAGTCTCAGCTGCCATACCGCCAAAAATCTTTTTAACTTAGATGCTGCTGAGGCAGCATACGCTGTAGACTATATAGTGTGTGCTCTATTTTTAGGGGCATTTCGATATTCTGCAGATAGTTCTTTAATTGAAGTAAAAAATCTGTAGAACTGATTAAGACATAAATAGAGTTGGCAGTTTTAATAGCGGTTGCTGTTCGGTCTCGTTTGTGACTATCGCAGCAGATAGGACATTTATTATCATACACCATATGGTGTAGTAAATCTTTGACTTGCCATTTCGGCACAGTATGGGGCTCCACTGGAATGGGTGGCTGTTCGGAGGAACTCCATTGAGGCTCCGGGAAGGAGCTCCTGGCTTGGGAAGCCTTTTTTCCAGCTGTGTCTATTAGACACCTGTGGAGCAATACCTAGTGCAGGGTTGCGTCATGATAATTTCCGCTCAGTAGAGGGGACTGTTGGAGATCTTTCATAAGAAACCCCAACCATGTGGATATCGACAAAGTAGTCGAATCTTTGATCTAATGGGACTATGCTTCTGTTTAATCATATGAACTAACTATGTTCCGTATACCGGAGGCATTACAGACGGCTCCAGTACTTTGCCTGTGACAACACCTGGCAAGGTTGCAGAATTTTTCTCCCACTCTGTCTAGCGGACTATCGGGAAGAGGTGACTCTGAATATAATGCCAGCTCATTCGAGTCATATGGGTGCCAGAGGCCTGAGGAAACACCTGGTGCAGGGTTGCACTCTATTTCCTCCCTGAAATACCCCGTTGAGGCTCCAGAAGGGAGCAATGACTCGGAGTCACTAGCAGGTGCAACCTGTCTGGTAAGTATAATAAATAATGATGATTTATACCGACAGAGCGCCGATCTGCACAGCTAGTCCTGATTCGGCTCCTAGAGGGAGCAGCTTGGCAACCCGAGTTGGGGCAAAGTCAAAGCCAAGTCTGTGGGACAAGTCCTGTCGGACGATTTGGATCAAGGGGATTCTGTCCCCACATCTATGGAAGATGTGATTGGCCGTTTGTCTCAATTGGAACATCTGATGAATCAGATGTGGCACAAAAAATGCTCTGTGTTACGGAGGCATGTCAGGCAGCAGCTCCTGGTTCAGGGTTGCAATATTCCTCCCACTCGGATGAAAGGAATGTTGGAGATGGTGCCAAATAATATGCACATAGGCCTGAGGCAGCTCCTGGTTCAGGGTTGCAATATTCCTCCCACTCGGATGAAAGGAGTGTTGGAGATGGTGCCAAATAATATGCTCCGTGTTACGGAGGCATGCACAGGCAGTTCAAGTCATATGCCTGCAGCAACTCCTGGTTCAGGGTTGCACTTTTCTCCCACTCTAAGGGAATGTTCAGAGTCCAGTATGGAGATGACACCGAACATGATTTCGAACATGACCTATGCCTGAATCCCATGCTTTAATGCATGATGTACGAGAGCCGCATAGGAAGAGCTGCCTGCTCTTGCCTCTAAATTTCCTGTTTCCTCGGGGATGGGCAAGCCACTACAAGAGGAGTTGGCCAGCGGCATCAGCTATCTAACATCACACCAGCTGAGGAAATGGCAAGCATGGCGGACAGGGTCTGCAAATGGAACTTCGCTGTAGCTCCAACAAGCAAACCGACCCGGGTTCAGAGACGCTGGCAGGTAAGGTCTCTTTATTTACCTCCGTAAAACTCCAAAATGGAGCAATCTGTTGGCCCAGGTTTGGGTTTACTGGCAGCATGGGCTGTCTAGTATTTTTCACTGTCTCTGGGATAGATCAGGTTGATGCAGAGACATTGGCGGGATGCCTTGCATAGTAACTTCTGAAAGAACAGCTTGGTTACTCTGGTTCAGGGTAGCCCGTCATGGAACTGGCTGGCCATATGGGTCATATTGGCCAGGGAAGCACTGCCTCATCATCTGTGATTGAGGTTATCAGGCTGCTCAGTAGAATGAAGTAGTTGGAGTTTTCCTCAACACATGTTTAAATTTCTGCTCAGTTAGCCGAGTTGCCGGTTCATTGGAATCATCATTGCCATCCTCTCTGGGATAGGTAGCTACCAGCAGCAAGCTGGTCTGGCATATAATATTTTATCCGACCTGCAGGTTCATGTTGTGAATCAGCAATGTATTTATAATAATCCGTAGGCTCTCAATACCAGTATTCCTGATTGAGTGGCGGGTCGAGGAGATTGGGTTGTGCACGCTGGCGACTCAGACAAGTAGTTTCAGTCGGAGGACTGCGAAGCAATTCCTGATTCAGGTTTGCATTATGCTAAATTCCAATCTGAGGTAGTACGCTGAGAATTCGTGGTGACTCTTATAGTCAAGAGTTGACAGGGTACTTGTATTCCCACATCAAGGGCAGACTGTCTTTTAGCTCTAGTCATAAGGTTCAGATTGTTATCAGCAAAATGTATCAATAACTAGATAATGCATCTTCCGCGGCAAGAGAAGCCAGGAAACTTTCCGTCCGTATGGTCAATAGATGAACAGTGGTTCCGAGGGGAATCAGTGACATCTCATCGGAGGATGTGGGCTGGCCAAGAACTAGTGGGGTATATTTCTGATACTTCTCAAGATTACAGAAACTTGGAGCATGCCGAATCAGGTTAGCATTTGGCTAATCTGATCATGTGTTTAGTTACCCAGTTTAAATGGATGATTGGGTTTCTGCAATTTAACTGATTCAGAGCATCGATCTAGAAGATGCATATTTTGCCATATCTATACACATGAGCCACAGATTATCTGATGTTTGATAAACAAAGCCAATGGTGGAAGCCAATGCTGCTCTACTCAGACCTAAGGGCATTGTGGCGTCGAGTTTTAGATAATATGCAAAATTTTGCAGCTGATAAAACTTGAGGGTTATCAGTAGATACCTCTTGCAATATTAAGTATAAGGCAACATGAAATTTAATAGTGCCAATTTTGCCTATTCGTTCAGGCCGTGGTAAGGCGGCTGAAGCAACTCCTATTTACTCATTCACGACTGATGGGGGCAGCCTGTCTTCTCGGGCAGCTAGCACTGCACGATTGTATGGGAAATTTGTGAACAAATATGTGAGTTATTTTTTAAACGGAAGTAACAGAGGTTTGTGTGGCTTTGAGTTTGAGCCTAGAGAAGTGTTATGTGATAGCACAATTGACATTGCTTGTGCTGCTTTGTCATTCTCTATAGTACCATAAGTGGGACAATAAATGATTGGTTATTCACCTGCTGTTCACTAACGTTATGCAGGGTGTCTTTTATATGACCACTATAATAGCCTACACTCATTGTAGTGTGCGATGTATATCAGTAAATTATTATGCAAATATTCTTCTACTGTATTCCTAATGGGAGCAGTATTTTAAAGATGATTATGCTTTCAGCAACTGATCTCAGCACAAAGAACACAGTCTTTACTCAATCTCTGGCTTGGTCTCTGGGTCATAACTGACATTAGGGTAGTTTGAAATGGGCATGATTGCGTACATTTGAAGTTGAATTTGAATTTGAATTTTCCTTTATTGTCATTCAGACCTTTCGGTCTGAACGAAATTTCATGCCTGCAGTCATACATATAATAAAAATAACAAAACACACAATAAACACAAATTTAACATCCACCACAGTGAGTTCACCAGGCACCTCCTCACTGTGATGGAAGGCAAAAGTCTTAAAGTCTCTGTCTCTTCCCTCCTTGTTCTCCCTCTGCGCTGAGGCGATCCAGGCCTCCGATGTTGTGACCCCGCCGGGTGATGGTAAGTAAGTCAGTCCCGCGGCTGAATCCAGCTCCGCGAACGGGCCAGTTCAAACTCCGCGGCCCGGGGTGGTCGAAGCTGCCGAAGCTGCCGCCCTCCAGTCCAGCGGACGAAGCTGTTGTTGCGGGAGCTCCAGAAAAACAGGTCACCAACCTGTGACCTGCGAGCTCCCGACGATGTCATCCACTGGGCCCGCGGCTGAGCCTCCGAAGTCGGGTCGCCGCCGCTGGAACGCCGGTACGCCGTCACAGCCCGAAGTCGGCCAGCCTCGCGTTGGTAAGTCCTGGCTGGCTCTGCCTCCGGAGCCTCGAGGTTGGTCGCAGTTGGAGGCCGCCAGCTCCGCCATTAGGCCTCAGCGCAGACGGAGACAGAGACGGGGGATACGACAAGAAAAAGTCGCACCCCCCCCGAAGGAAGAGACCAAAAACATGTTTCTCCCACCCCCCCCCACACATACACAACCTAATAAACTAAAACAGGACAAAGAAAACAACAAAAAAAGAAAAAAACAGACGGACTGCAGGCGAGCCGCTGCTGCCAGGCAGTGCCGCCACTTCCGGAGAAGCATACCCACCAGAGCAGAGATTGGGGGTGTCATTAGGTATACAAGTGCACTGAGCTTGCTAGTACCTATGAGATAAAATATAGTTTCTTTATTGTTATTCAGTAGTCTCAAGATATTGCTGATGGCTCATTAGCAGCCAATAGAATGGATAGTTCCCTTTCATCATACAGCAAGAGGCTTACATAGTGCATGTTAATAAATTAATACATTTGGTTGAATATGTCTGGAAATTTGCAGATAGAATTCTGCACAGTGTTGCATGGGTTATTGTCTAATCAAAGTCAATTGGGACTATGGTCCGGTTAAGAACAATGGCCATGTATGCGAGTTAGTATCATGGTATAAAAAAAACATGTTTTTTCTACCATTAATGGATTATCTGTTTAAGTGTTTCACACACAGATTGGGTTACTGCATGAAACCACAGAGCTTTGAAGTCTTCATGTAGTCACTCACGTGACTTCGAAATAAAATAGAAAGATTAAACGAGAACTTACCGTTTGAAGTTTGATCTTTATTTTATGAGAAGTTGAAGTGAGGGAATACGTGCCCTCCACTCCCAACCCTACTTCTCATAAAGATCATTCGGTAGTTCTAAGGTCATTAATCTTTCTATAGTTTCAGTTCAGCAACTGGTCTGTGGTTTCATACAGCTGCTCTGAAGATTGACGCACATGCGGGCTGGCGGGCTCTTCACGTATTCCCTCACTTCAACTTCTCATAAAATAAAGATCAAACTTCAAACGGTAAGTTCTCGTTTAATCTTTCTATTCTTGCTGACATTTTTCTAATGGCATATAAATGACTCGTCAGCATTCTTTTATTATAAATTAGAATTGTAGATAATGGATGGTGTTCATCGTTCTCTTAATGAGAGAGAGCTAATGCTCTACATTTTGCATTAAATAGTCATCAAACTCACCCAGCAGGATTCCATCTCTGCGTAACTATTTAAGCCTGTGGGATACTCCAATAATTGCAAATCAGATGTGACTTAAAAGATTTGATCTGTGCAAAAATTCATTCTCATTCATTTCTGTGGCGCTATGTTCTTGAGATAAGAACATCACTGCGTTTCTTTTCCCAATCAGGGCACACTTTCTAGATACATAATATTTAGACCTTTGATTCTTGAGCCTGCCTCATTAATCATCCCTCAGACACATCACACCAGCCACTAAAATGTGCTCATCGCTTCCTTATCAAAGGTGAGAACAAATTTTAGCATTTACCATTGGCTATTTAACAGAATCTGACTTTTAATTGATCATTTTCTCTGCCATGGATGGGTTGCATTAAAATTCAACAATCGCAAACTATTTGCCCTCATCTACTGCCATTTATATACATAATTCACAGCAAAAATGGTAATTTTTTGTAATTGTAGCTGTTTTAAAACGGAGATGCAGAGAAACTTCTTCTTGCCGAAGATTGTGAACTCTGGAATGCTCTACCCATAGGATTGTGAAGGGTAGACATTTAAAAGGAAGGCATTTAAAAAGGAAGTAGATACAGGGAAATGGGGAACTGACACGGAAGAGTCCAGGGCCAGAACAACCGTGATCATATTGTTAGTTATATGTATGAAAATTATCTGTTTGATATTTACAAATCTTTATCCATACGAGGAGTTACAGAAGTAGGCAATAGATAATAAATCAGAAATGTATCTGCTATTAGGAGCAATAAATATACTACATACTACCAGAGTTTTAAACTATGTCAAAAATGTATTAAATTTTTCATTTCACTAACATATAATGCATCCAATTGAACAGAGGTAAACTTAATGCCTCTCCTAATGTATTCTGGATCTTTAAGGGTATCACTGGGAATCCTGCTATTTATTGCACTTTAGGAGAACTTCACAAAGAGAAGCAGGAAAAGGCTATTCAGCCCATTGTGTCTGCTCTGCCATTCTAATGGCCAATCCTTTACCTCAGTGCCACTATCTTGCACTATTTTCAATATGTAAAAGAATATCGATCTCTGTTTGGAAAGTATTCAGGAACTGAGCCTCCACAAACCTTTTGGACAGTGAATCACAAAGATTCACAACTTCCTGCTTGAAGAAATTTATTCTTATCTCAGACTAATCCCTTATTTAGAAACCTTTGGTTCTGAACATTCCAGTCAAGGGAAACATATCCTGAACACGAGAGAGTACAGGTCTAGTCTGCTTAATCCCTCCTGACTAGGTGGTGATGAACTGCCTTCCTTTTGAGATGTTGCAGTCTGTATGGTGCAGGGTGCTTTGCCATATTGTCAGTGGAGGGTTTTAGAATTTTGATCCAGTGATGATGAAGCCGTGACAATGATATATGCAAGTCTGGATGATGTATGACTTGGAGGTTATAGATCAGTGTCACTCATATTATGTCATGCTTTTGTAGTTACGCCCACTAGCTTTACAGTAATCCCTGCTTACCTGGTTCCCTTAGAATTAGAGAGATGTGCAAGTGTGAAGTCGTACCTGCTATGTAGTTAATAAAGTCTTTAGTAAATATATGGCCTAAGTATTTTATCTCATTCACTCTGAGTTTGCATTTTTGAGGATTTAGCTTGAGATGGATGGCCTTGCCACGCTTCAATACTTTTGTCAGATTGGCATCGTGCTCTTTAACCATTTTTCCAGCAATGAGGATATTGTCCACTACGATGGAGCATGGGGAGCCTGCAAATAATTGCTCCATAGCTTGTTGAAATACTTCACTGGCAGAACTTATATCAAAAGGCATAAGAATAAATTTATAACGTCCGAATGGAGTGCTGAAAGTTGTCAACTTGGAGGAGTTATGTTCCAGCGGAATCTGCCAGAATGAACACGTGGCATCTAGCACCGTGAATACAGTTGCTTCAGCCATCTGTGCAGCAATCTCATCCACAGTGCGCATGAGATAACGTGGTCATTTAATTGCTGTGTTTAAGTCCTTGGGGTTGATACAAATCCGTATCTCGTCTCTGTTCTTCTTAGTAGCAACAACCATTGTGGAGACTCAGTCTGAGGGGTCAGTTACGGGAGTAATCACACCCAGAGACACCATTCTGTGAACTTCACTTTGAACACGATCCCGCATAGCATGGGGAATCTTATGAGCCGGACGAACAACTGGGACATATCCTGCCTGTGAACGAGCCAGTTCCTCCTCCGTATTATCCAGATCGTGCAAGTTCACTTCCATCTGCGTCTAGTGGCACTCGCATGCTTCTGCCAGCACAACAATCCATGTCTGCAACGACTCCTCTGCCTGTCCCGTCTTCGCCTGCACCACAGTCTCCTGCTTCATCTCCAGGGATGTTGGTCCAGTCTCCTTCGCCTGTGAAACCGCCTGCTCTCTCCCCGGGGAAAAAGAACGGAGATGGTCTCTATCGTATACATGCTGGTTATGTTTGTAGGCCGGTTCTGAAGTATCCGGACTATGTTTGACTTTCCTTCAGTTTGTCATCGATTGTTATACATGCCTTACTTAGTTTATGGATCTGTATTGTTGTTGATTCTTTAAGAGGGAGGATGTAGATCAGTGTCACTCATGCTTTACAGTGCCAGACACCCAGGTTTGATCGTGATTAAAGGTGCTGTTGGTACGGTGTTAGACAAAAATGCTGGAGAAACTCGGTAGGTGAGGCAGCATCTGTGGAGAGAAGGAATAGCCGACCCTTCTTCAGACTGATGCGATGTTTGTACTTTCTGTGACTGTGCAGGTTTTCTCTAGATGCTCCGGTTTCCTCCCACATTCCAAAGACGTGCAGGTTTGTAGGCTAATTGCCTTCTGTAAGTTGTCCCTAGTGTATAGAATAGAACTAGTGTATTGGTAGTTCTATCCACTGCTGGTCGGTGCAGACTCGGTTTTCCAAAGGACCTGTTTCCGTGCTGTATCTCTAAACGTATCTCAATATTTAGTCTTTCATCCCTCTCAGGAACTTATAAGCTTCAATCAGATCATCCATCTTTCTTTCTAAACACTGAAAAATATAAATTGACATCTTACTTCAATCAATGATCAACATCAGACTATTCAACAGTGATAGTCATCCCAGTTTGCTCTCTTGCATGCAGATGTCAACAAGATCAGAAAGAGCTGAATGCAATTATTCTTGATGATTCCACTAAGCTTTCTAATAGTTATCCTTGGAAAAGCAAAACAACCATTATAATGAAAGAAACATAGACTGAGTATTAGAAATCTTGAAGCAAAAAACATAAAGTGCTCAAAATAGTTGACATGACTGGTAGGAAAAGCGGAGAGAGGAACACAGTTAATGTTTGAACACATTATAAGGAAAAGTCACTGATCCCTCTTTTCTCTTTGCAGAAACTGCCTAACCTAATTAATGTTTCATCATTTATATTCATTTACCACAAATTATTACTCCATCAAATTGCAGTTTGATCTTTCAGAACAACGGAACATTTTCCGTACTCCAGCCCATATTCTATAGCTGTCTTCAACAGTTAGCATGCTCAGAATGCTCGGAAAACAGGTCATTTAAGATGAACAGCTAACCTGTCATTGCCCTTCAGTCTTACTAATGTCAAAAGCTGGTACTTCTGTGCATTGTGCATTTGACTCAGTTAAAGTGACAAGGGAATTAATAATGTTCTATAAATGTATATAAATCTTGTTCCCTGTGACAATCAGTGCATTGCCCATAGCAAAGACTACACATCCTGACTAAAAGTCTGTCAGGTGTAAAAGGAATGTCTGACCTGAACCTAACCTGACTACAGTTAATCCAAACCCAGTGCTGGACTGGGGGATATATAATTATTTGTATACTGGATATCATAAGTCATAAGATCTTACGTGATAGGAGCAGAATTAGGCCAGTTGGCCCATCAAGTCTACTCCGCCATTCAATCATAGCTGATCTATCTCTCCCTCCTAACCTCATTATCCTGCCTTCTCTCCATAACCTCTGACAGATATGATCTGAACCGGACACATATTGTTGGGAGGCTCTAAGTCTAAATAAAGTACTGACCCTCAGAAAATTTGTTTACAAGGAGCTGGCCCATCCTAATTCAATATGAGCCAGCAAATGTATAATCTTCCTAATACCTGATTGGGGTTGAGCAAACATTTAGTTCCCATTAGGCTAGGGATAGGCAGCCAGGTTCTAATCCCGATAATAACCCAACTGCTAAAGCAAGGACTTGAGCTACATTTGGTGTCAGTACTGGTATTAGGTTTCCAATGTGGAGTACAACTGCACAGAGCGGGAATTAAATATACTGGATTCCATTTTAATGAAGTTTTTAACGTCTCTAGTTAAAATCTGCAGTGCAGGTATATTTGATGTCAATCAGTGATCCAGGCTGATTAGGCAACAGCAATGTATTTTCAGTGATATCCCCTCTCGAGCGTCATTGGTTCAATGGTACTTTATCTGTCACATGTACCGAGGTACAGTGAAATTCAATTTTGTATACAGTTCATTACGGGTATCACGATACATAAGCACTTAGATAAGCATCCCAGATACAGTACAAGTGTATAGCAGCAGTACACTGAGACAGTATATAGGATCCAGATTTGGTGCTAATTTCAATTCCCAGTTGTTAAGTGCACAACTGCTACTTGCAATTGCAGGCTGCACCCGGTCCACGTGCTCGGCCTTTTGGATCGTCCCCCGATCCAGTTGAGCCCCAGGCTGCTGTCGGGCCTCCAGCGGCCCACTCCACCGCCGAGGAGCACTGCACTGCCTCCCGCAGCCAATCTGCTTACATTTTCTGATTCCCACAGAACATGGGTTCATCCACTGGCGTGCAAACTGCTTAGACAGCTCTAATTAGTGATTGTCAATTACTTATATATTTACTTGCTGGTTACTTTTCTTTGCTGTTGCTACAATTCTATACAGTCATGTTTGTTCTCCATCCTTAATTTTAATTTCCAAATGTCGACAGTGAGTGGTGTTTCAAGAGCTGGAGGAATGTTTGGTGACTTAGTGGCTTCAGTAACAGCTAGTTGTTTCCTGACAGTGGTGGGTTAATATAGATCTCCCTAGATGGAAAAATGAAGAGGTCATACAGAGTATGATAACCTGATAGAAAAGGGCAGGAGAAGAAGGCTATTTCTACTTGGGGTGTTCAGGGAGATAGTTTCCAACCCAAGCTCATCAGCATCTTAAAGGGCCTATCCCACGGGCATGCAACTCCATGCGGCAAGCGTGACCTAACCGCAAGCGGGGGCCACGCGGAGGTCGAGTGATCCCCGTATAGGGCTGGTCCCACCAGCATGTGGCTGCATGCGGCAAGCGCTACCAAATTGGAAGTGGGGACCGCGCGGAGGTCGAGTGCCGTCAGGACGGTGCGTACGGCGGCGATGCGGCTGTGTCTGGCGTCGATGCGGCACGCACGGCCTCGATGCGGCAGGCCGTTGGCGCACGGAATTTTTGAACAGTGTCAGTTTTTCGGAGCCCCGCGCGATGTCGGGACCAGCTCCGCACAACTCCATGTGGCTCCCGCGATCGAAGTGGGACCGGCCCCGCGACCTCCGTGTGGCCCCCGCACGGCACCCACTTGCTGTTAGGTCGCGCTTGCCGCATGGAGTCGCATGCCCGTGGAACAGGCCCTTTACACATCTCAGAGTAGGGCAAGGGCTGCATGGCCAATGGGTGTGAAGAGGGAAAGTTATGTGCCTGGCCCCTTCAATGTTGTTGCTGGGAATATTGGAAACATTTCACTGTTGACGCAAGAAGGAAGATGCCGATGATGTCTTTTCAGCAAGAGGAAAATTCACATTATTCCCTCATGGACCAGATGGCAGACTGAGTCCAAGGATCTGCAAGACTTGTAGGTTCCATATAGTGTCCCATTAGCTATGCATATTTTACTTAGACATTGCCATAGCTCAACTGTACCAATTATGAGAACTGGACTGAATTCATCTCTCTTGATGTCTATTTGGTGTGTGACACAGGCATTCCATCATTCCCATTTGTTGTGTTCAGCCATGATACATTGATTCTGTGACAGTCTGATGTGCCTAATGTACTTAACCACTATGGTAAACTAAAGAGTAGTTATTTTGTACAAAACCTCCTGCTGATGATGTCTCCTATTCTCATTTCACACACATATATGCAGAATGCTACCAATAATAGCATTCTACATCAGTAAGTAGGGCATAGTTGACCATCAAATTAATGATTCCAATGTCTAAGCCGCTGGCAAAGCCTTTCAGTATTTAGTTAAGCAACACAGTCATAACAGCCCTTTGAGCAGCACAGTAGTAGCCTGACAGCACCAGAGACTGGGGTTCAATCCTGTCCGTGTGGAGTTTGCGCATTCTCCCTGTGACCACATGGGCTTCCTGAGATTCCCTCCCACATCCCAATGATGTGTAGGTTGGTAAGTTAAATGGCCACTTTAAAATTCCCCCGGTCTGTAGGTGAGTGGTAACATTTGGAAGGAATTAATGAGAACAAAGGGAGGATTAGTGGACATGGGGTGGGGTTGATAGTTTTGGTGTCCCTATGACTATGATTCCTAAGACATGATGCAGAGCTGCTGAATATCACACAGATTCTTCAGACATGATGCGGGATTGCTGATTAAGGACTGGGTAGTCCTTAACATCATGTGAGAAATTAAAGAGTAAGAGCATAAAGAGGAGGAAGAAGTAGGGAGGAGGTTCCCTGGACATCATCTTCTTGCTCATGCATTATATGGAGAATTAATGGGACCAATAGTCACAATCTCAGCTCACCATTCAGCACTGCACCCTAGCCCTTGCCTTCTCTCACTGGCCATCACAATGTCCCCTTACCCACATTACAAAAATGAAACCTAGCACAACCTTACTGCAAGCAAACACAAACTTGTGCATTTTCTTAGCACTTAGTCTTCAGTGGTTGTGCCTGTGTTGGTATCCCTATGGTATTCTTATTTAAGTTTCTGTCATGAAGGAATGGTGCAAACTGTGAGGTTGCCATAATACTGTGTATATTTGTGTTTTAAGGTTAAGTATGACCTAGAGTGATGGAGATTATTGGAGAGTGAGTGATATAACCATATAACCATTACAGCACGGAAACAGGCCATCTCGGCCCTTCAAGTCCGTGCCAAACATTAAATTTTTTTTTTTTTTTTTTTTTTATCAAAAAAAAAAAAAGGTACTTCCCCCTAGTCCCATCTACCTGCACTCAGACCATAACCCTCCATTCCTTTCCTGTCCATATACCCATCCAATCTATTTTAAAGGATAAAATCGAACCAGCCTCCACCACTTCCACTGGAAGCTCATTCCACACAGCTACCACTCTCTGAGTAAAGAAGTTCCCCCTAATGTTACCCCTAAACTTCTGTCCCTTAATTCTCGTCATGTCCCCTTATTTGAATCTTCCCTACTCTCAATGGAAAAAGCTTATCCACGTCAATTCTGTCTAACCCGCTCATAATTTTAAAGACCTCTATCAAGTCCTCTTAACCTTCTGCGCTCCAAAGAATAAAGACCTAACTTGTTCAACCTTTCTCTGTAACTTAGTTGCTGAAACCCAGGCAACATTCTAGTAAATCTCCTCTGTACTCTCTCTATTTTGTTGACATCCTTCCTATAATAAGGCAACCAAAATTGTACTCCATACTCCAGAAGTGGCCTCATCAATGCCTTGTACAATTTTAACATTACATAAATCAATGCTCTGATTTATAAAGGCCAGCACACCAAAAGCTTTCTTTACCACCCTATCTACGTGAGATTCCACCTTCAGGGAACTATGCACAGTTATTCCTAGATCCCGCTGTTCAACTGCATTCCTCAATTCTCTACCATTTACCATGTACGTCCTATTTTGATTTGTCCTGCCGAGATGTAGTACCTCACATTTATCAGCATTAAACTCCATCTGCCATCTTTCAGCCCACTCTTCCAAATGGCCTAAATCTCTCTGTAGACTTTGAAAATCTACTTCATTATCCACCACACCACCTATCTTAGTATCATCTGCATACTTACTAATCCAATTTTCCACACCATCATCCAGATCATTGATGTACATGACAAACAACAGTGGACCCAACACAGACCCCTGAGGCACCCCACTAGTCACCGGCCTCCAACCTGACAAACAGCCTGTAGGGGTTTAGTGTTTCCCTTTATTATACAAAAGGGGTTCCCCTAGGTTCTAGACCTCGGAATTATGGTGGGATATGATAAAAAGGTTGAATTGACCAGAGTGTGCCGGTGAGAGAAAACAGAAACCAAGATGGACTCAAAGCAAGTCTAAAATTTACAGGCTTTATTAAACAATGAGAAATCGGATCTCACCAACACTACACAATACGTGGCTAAACTTATGCTTTAAGCTAAGACTATGGACGGAAAACTATCGGTCACGTCGTGAAACTTACTTTAACACAATTTTACAAATACACCCCTTTCCCCTTCTTCTCTCAACCTCTATCCTATTTTTGGGAACTTCACCAGGTCATCTGGGGTACTCACAGCTTAGGTTGATGCAGGCTCACGGGCTGTCCAGCAGAGCAGGAAGAGCAGGAAGAGAGAAAGAGTTCTGGCTGGACTTGGGTTTTATACCTGAGCTTCCTTTGAAACCCCCAGGTGGTCCTCTGGATAGAAGGGGTTCTTTTGATGTTTCCCAGTTTCGATCTGGCATGAACAATAGGCTTCCGATGATAAGGGGTTTGCTGATGTCATGATCCCTCAGCCTGATCGTTATCATCCCCGATGGTGATTGTGTTACTGCTGGCCTGTTTACCACCGTCTGCTGAGGCTTGGTTCCTTCCTTTGTGTATCCAAGAGAATCTCGTTTTCTCCGTCTCAGCCTTTCTGTTCACACCGTTGTGTGATGTCCAAGTCCACAGGCCAGACGGGTTGATTCTTTCTGTGGATTGCGGGTCTTTCCGTTGCAGCCAGCAAATCTGTCTTTTTAAAATGTCCATGTCCTTATCCAAGTTCTTCCATAATTTTGGAGGATTTGCCCCAATAACTTACAAGCCATCCACCATTACTCTCTGGCATCTCCCATTCAGCCACTGTTGAATCCATCTTGCTACTCCACCATTAATACCCAACAATTTAATCTTCTTAACCAACCTTCCATGAGGAACCTTGTCAAAGGCCTTACTGAAGTCCATATAGACAACATCCACTGCTTTACCCTCATCAATTTCCCTAGTAACCTCTTTGAAAAATTCTAGAAGATTAGTCAAACATGACCTTCCAGGCACAAATCCATGTTGACTGTTCCTAATCAGACCCTGCTTATCCAGATGCTTATATATATTATCTCTAAGTATCCTTTCCATTAATTTGCCCACAACTGACGTCAAACTAACAGGTCTATAATTGCTAGGTTTACTCTTAGAACCCTTTTTAAACAACGGAACAACATGCGCAGTACGCCAGTCCTCTGGCACTATTCCCGTTTCTAATGACATTTGAAATATTTCTGTCATAGCCCCTGCTATTTCTACACTAACTTCCCTCAATGTCCTCGGGAATATCCTGTCAGGACCTGGAGACTTATCCGTTTTCATATTTTTCAAAAGTGTCCGCACCTCCTCTTCTTTGAATCTCATAGTTTCCATTGTTACTCTGCTTGTTTCCCTTACCTCACATAATTCCATATCCTTCTCCTTGGTGAATACCGAAGAAAAGAAATTGTTCAATATCTCCCCCATCTCTTTTGCTCTGCAGATTGCTGTCCACTCTGACTCTCTAATGGACCAATTTTATTCCTTGTTATCCTTTTGCTATTAATATAGCTGTGGAAACCCTTTGGATTTACTTTCACCTTACTTGCCAAAGCAACCTCATATCTTCTTTTAGCTTTTCTAATTTCTTTCTTAATATTCTTTTTACATTCTTTATACTCCTCAAGCACCTCATTTACTCCAAACTGCCTATAATGATTGTAGATCTCTCTCTTTTTCCGAACCAAGTGTCCAATTTCCCTTGAAAACCATGGCTATTTCCAATTTTTACTATTTCCTTTCAACCGAACAGGGACATAAAGATTCTGTACTCTTAAAATATCACCTTTAAGTGTCCTCCATTTCTCTTCTGCATCCTTCCCATAAAACAACCTCCCAATTCACTCCTTTTAAATCCTTTCGCATCTCCTCAAAGTTAGCCTTTCTCCAATCAAAAATCTCAACCCTAGGTCCAGTTCTGAAGGCTGTTGTCACCGAAGGGGAGGGGGGAGGGGGGGGAGGGTGATAGGGGGGGGGGGGTGGTGGTGGGGGAGGAGTTGGATGTGTGGATGGTGGATGGAAATGGCATTTAACGGTGGAGTTAACCTTAACTTCCCTTGTGATGATCACTCAACCTCTTTTTGCAGTCTAGGTCCCCTGATATTGGCACTCATCATTGACGCATTCTTCCTGTGCATGTTCCAGCAAGGACCCCTGCCCCTCCTTTGGTTACAGGACATCTTCCCTCTCTTCCACCCCAGCTCGTGCCTGGTCTCCAGCACATTCAATTGCACTTCAATCCATGACAGGCCTGATTTAGCTCCCAAAGAGCTGTTACTACTTCCGTTAATCGTGACAAGCCTCTTTTATTCAATGCAGATTGCCTTTTGTGTGGCAGCAGTCATCTGCACCATCAGACCTGCTGTTGATGGGTGCAGGTAGTTCTGACTACATGTAGTAATCATTTAGAATTACAGCATTTAATGTGCTGACAGTAATATATTATTGCAATCCAACATCCATATTTTTAGGTTTCATCCATTCTCTCATCTGCTGATATCCAATCTGCGTTCCAATCTTCTATCATGAACATTACTATCTCTCTTGCTTTCACCTTCTCTTCATGATTACAATATTTTTCCATATGCCCAGCACATCTTTCTCCGCTGCAACCACCACTTTCTTTACCAACGCCTGGTCATTATCCTTCTTGGAGTCATTGGTTCCCACATTGGCCTTTTCTATTCTGGTGGCCTGCACTCTACTATCTCCCAACGGAACCACCTTGACTTTTCAGGAGAGAGTTTCCCCTATAAAGTATCTTTGTGTGAAATGACATCTGATGCTCAGTATCCTGGGTTGCTTGGAATTATCCATTCTAGCTCAGGGATTACATTCAACACTTCCTGCTCCTGGGTTTCTGCAACATCATTCTCAAATGCTCTAAGTGGTGATGTTTTCTCCAACAGGAAACCACAAATCGAATGACAAGATTCCAGGATTTGTTCAAAAAAATTGGATTGGAGATCACTCCTCTGCATAAGATGCTGAATTACACCACTATCTATATAATTAAAAGCCTCATCTTGACCACTTCCTGTTTGCACTGTGCTTTGATTTTAGAAAAAATGCTACCACATATGGCTGTGATTTTTTTGGCCATCTTACTCAGAGTCCTCTTCTGCTGCGCAGGCCCTGAGGCTTTTTCCCATCGATGAAAAATAAAACACTTATCAGTGTTTAAAAAATCTTGAGATTCTCTGTCCTGTCAGTCACTTCCATGAAGGCCATGCCTCTTCCGGTGGGAGGGGGGAAGGACTATAAAACCCGGAAGTGTGGGCGTGGCTCAGTCTGTCGGCAAGATGGCGAGGAAGAGGTCACGACTCTCTGTCTGAGCTGGGAAACTACAGAACACTGTGAGTATGCAATGTACTTGAATAAATGATTTGCTAGCACTTAATGAAAATGATATGAGTTGTTTGGCCTGCCCTGTGCTTGAAACTGCAATGGCAATGGAAGTGAAATGAAAATACAATGAGCTATTCGACCTGCGCTGTGCTTGAAACTGCAATGTAATTGGAAATGAAATGAAATGAGTTGTTTGGCCTGCCTGAAACCACAAATTTCAGCCCACGAGGCCCCATTAGCCGAGAAACCAGTCCTTTTTGCCCAAAATGCCCGTATTAGCCCAGGAGGAGCATTTTGGCCCAAAAAGCCCTTGCCAGGCCAGGAAAAGTCCTGAAAAAGTGCCTATCACTGAGATTCCACACAGATTTTTTTTAGAGCCCCTTCGGCCCATCAGGCCTGTACTAGCCCAGGAGTCCCTTCGGCCCATCAGCAAGTATTAAACCTCATTCCAGTATTTTACACCCTCCCTTCATTTGCTCCTTGTGAGATCCAGGCCAGGATAGACTTTCCTCCTTCATTGCTGTGATCTGCAGAATAAGATGAAAATGTCTAAAATTGATTCTCCATCCTCTCCCCCTTCTCTCTCACAGAGTCTCTCATCTGTTTTGGGCAGAATTTCTGGCAGTTTCTGAGCTGCCAGCCCACCAGACGGAGTGACTGAGCTGCCAGCCCACCAGGCCTGAGTGACTGAGCTGCCAGCCCAAGAATGCATTCGGCGCACAATGTCCATACTAGCCCTCTGGAAATCAGTCCTTTGGCCCACAACACCCATACTAGCGCTCCAGAAAGCCCCCCCCCCCACTGGCCAGCAATATTGGAATTGGTGGAGAGGTGGAATATCACGTTGGGGGACCAGCCCTCTCGTGTGAACAATGGACCCAACGGGTCCCACTTAGTCTAGTTACTTTATAAAAGTATTTCTATTTAATTAGTTAGTAACCAAGTGATTACAAGGATTGCTGTGTTGGTTAATTCATTCACAGGTGGAAGTGGATAAATACTTAATAGAACCAGGATTTATGATTATGTGAAAATGTTTCCTAAATAATAAGTCATCAGAGAGAGCAATTGTCAATGGAAGAAATGAGTCGTGGAGGAAATAAAAGTTTCATAATATTTCTAATTGCCTTTGAGGGTTTAGGGAGACTTTATTAAAAGGTTTCCACAAGAACATTAAAAAATATGCACTATGGAGTACAACAGCTAATGGAATGAGGCCAATGTGTTGTAAAACCTCTTCAAATTTATATCTGCGGGATTTTCTGTCATTATGTAAATTAAGCAACCTGCAGAGAGGACTTGTTTTGAGGTTTTTGCTTTTAGGATTTGTTTTCATGCATAAACTAGACAAAAATTAAAAAAAATACTTCAGTTCAACATACAGTAATTATAGAAAACTATGTGAAGGTTTGGACCCTGCCTGCAATTGCAAACTGAGAAACCAGCATTTTGCAACCAGAGCAACAGGATAATGAAACTGGAGAGATTGAAATCTTAACAGTTCCTTAAAACGTTATACATAGATACAATAGACAATAGACAATAGACAATAGACAATAGGTGCAGGAGCAGGCCATTTGGTCCTTCAAGCCAGCACCGCCAATCAATGTGATCAGCATATGACAGTCCCGATACATAGACAATAGGTACAGAGTAGGCCATTCAGCCCTTCGAGCCAGCACCACAATTCAATGTGATCATGGCTGATCATCCACAATCAGTACCCCATTCCTGCCTTCTCTCCATATCCCTTGATTCCGCTAGCCCTAAGAACTCTATCTAACTCTCTTTTGAATGCATCCAATGAATCGCTCTCCATTGCCATCTGAGGCAGAAAATTGCACAAATTCTCAACTCTATGGGTGAAAAAGGTTTTCCTCTTCTCAGTTCTAAATGGCCTACCACATATTCTTAAACTGTGGTCCCTGGTTCTGGTCTCCTCCAACATCGGGAACATGTTTCCTGCATCTAGCGTGTCCAATTCCTTTTAATTGTATTTGTTTCTATAGGATCCCATCCTAAATTCCAATGAATACAAGCCCGGTCGCTCCATTCTTTCATCATATAACACTCACCATCCTGGGAATTGACCTCATAGAAACATAGAAACATAGAAAATAGGTGCAGGAGTAGGCCATTCAGCCTTTCGAGCCTGCACCACCATTCAATATGATCATGGCTGATCATCCAACTCAGTATCCCGTGCCTGCCTTCTCTCCATACCCCCCGATCCCTTTAGCCACAAGGGCCACATCTAACTCCCTCTTAAATATAGCCAATGAACTGGCCTCAACTACCTTCTGTGGCAGAGAATTTCAGAGATTCACCACTCTGTGTGAAAAATGTTTTTCTTATCTCGGTCCTAAAAGACTTCCCACTTATCCTTAAACTGTGACCCCTTGCTCTGGACTTCCCCAACATCGGGAACAATCTTCCTGCATCTAGCCTGTCCAACCCCTTAAGAATTTTGTAAGTTTCTATAAGATCCCCCCTCAATCTTCTAAATTCTAGCGAGTACAAGCCGAGTCTATCCAGTCTTTCTTCATATGAAAGTCCTGACATCCCAGGAATCAGTCTGGTGAACCTTCTCTGTACTCTCTCTATGGCAAGAATGTCTTTCCTCAGATTAGGAGACCAAAACTGTATGCAATATTCCAGGTGTGGTCTCACCAAGACCCCGTTCAACTGCAGTAGAACCTCCCTGCTCCTATACTCAAATCCTTTTGCTATGAATGCTAACATACCATTTGCTTTCTTCACTGCCTGCTGCACCTGCATGCCTACTTTCAATGACTGGTGTACCATGACACCCAGGTCTCGTTGCATCTCCCCTTTTCGTAATTGGCCACCATTCAGATAATAGTCTACTTTCCTGTTTTTGCCACCAAAGTGGATAACCTCACATTTATCCACATTATACTGCATCTGCCATGCATTTGCCCACTCACCCAACCTATCCAAGTCACCTTGCACTAGCATCCTCCTCACAGCTAACACTGCCCCCCAGCTTCGTGTCATCTGCAAACTTGGAGATGTTGCATTCAATTCCCTCGTCCAAATCATTAATATATATTGTAAATAGCTGGGGTCCCAGCACTGAGCCTTGCGGTACCCCACTAGTCACTGCCTGCCATTCTGTAAAGGATCCGTTTACTCCTACTCTTTGCATCCTCTCTGCCAGCCAGTTCTCTATCCACATCTTTACTGAACCCCCAATATCGTGTGCTTTAAGTTTGTATACTAATCTCTTATGTGGGACCTTGTCGAAAGCCTTCTGAAAGTCCAGATATAACACATCCACTGGTTCTCCCTTATCCACTCTACTAGTTACATCCTCAAAAAATTCTATAAGATTCGTCAGACATGATTTACCTTTCATAAATCCAAGCTGACTTTGTCCAATGATTTCACCACTTTCCAAATGTGCTGCTATCCCATCTTTAATAACTGACTCTAGCAGTTTCCCCATTACCGATGTTAGACTAACTGGTCTGTAATTCCCCGTTTTCTCTCTCCCTCCCTTTTTAAAAAGTGGGGTTACATTAGCTACCCTCCAATCCTCAGGAACTACTCCAGAATCTAAAGAGTTTTGAAAAATTATCACTAATGCATCCACTATTTCTGGGGCTACTTCCTTAAGTACTCTGGGATGCAGCCTATCTGGCCCTGGGGATTTTTCGGCCTATAATCCATTCAATTTACCTAACACCACTTCCCGGCTAACCTGGATTTCACTCAGTTCCTCCATCTCATTTGACCCCCGGTCCCCTGCTATTTCCGGCAGATTATTTATGTCTTCCTTAGTGAAGACAGAACCAAAATAGTTATTCAATTGGTCTGCCATGTCCTTGTTCCCCATGATCAATTCACCCGTTTCTGACTGCAAGGGACCTACATTTGTTTTAACTAATCTTTTTTTCACATATCTATAAAAACTTTTGCAGTCAGTTTTTATGTTCCCTGCCAGTTTTCTTTCATAATCTATTTTCCCATTCCTAATTAAGCCCTGTGTCCTCCTCTGCTGGACTCTTTTCTCCCAATCCTCTGGTAGGCTGCTTTTTCTGGCTAATTTGTATGCTTCATCTTTTGTTTTGATACTATCCCTGATTTCCCTTGTTATCCACGGATGCACTACACTGAATCTACGCTGCACGCCCTCAATAGCAAGAATCTCCTTCCCCAAATTAGGAGACTAAAACTGCACACAATATTGCAGATGAGGTGTCACCAGGGCCCTGTACAATTGCAGAAGGACCTCTTTGCTCTTATACTCAACTCCTCACGTTATGAAGGCCAATATGTCATTAGCATTTTTCACTTGTCTGCTGTACCTGCATGCTTACTTTGTGACTGATGTATAGGGACACCCAGGTCTTGTTGTACTTCCCCTATTCCTAACCTGACACTATTCAGATAATAATCTGCCTTCCTGTTCTTGCCACCAAAGTGGATAACCTGACTAATGTGAATTTCCTTCAGTTCCTCCATCACCCTAGGTCTTTTGTCCACTAGTATATCTGGGAGAATGTCTGTGTCTTCCTTAGTGAAGACAGAACAAAAGTACCTGTTCAACTTGTCTGCCATTTCCTTGTTCCCCATACTAAATTCACCTGTTTCTCTCTTCCAGGGACCCACATTTGTCTTTGTAGATGGTTTATGCATGCAACCAATTACAAAGCTATCTCCCCACTACTAACCCCGCCTTAAGTATCATTTATAATAACGCCTGCTTCTCCTTCTGCGCAGTACAGTAGCAGACTGGAGTCCGTGACTACTCATGTGATGTTTAACTCTGTATACTTATTAAAGACTATTATTATGCTACACATGTGTAATGACTATTTACATGGTGTCAGCCAGTGACTTCTCACGTCTCCTGTTTATCGGTTTTTATTTCTTTTGCTACGTTTTTATTTTAAATTTTGACAATGGCTTCCTCTTGCCGAAAGCCTGCTCAGCTCATCTTCTATTCGGACATCGCGGAGCGCTGGGCTACTTTCGAACTGGACTACCGCCACTACATGACTATTGCTCATCGGAACGAGCCCGATGAGGTCAAAGCCTCGCTTCTTCTCAACCTTGCCGGCCCCGATGCCATGAGAAGAGCCAGGATCTTCAATTATGCCCCAGCCCTCACCCAGCGTCCTATGTGCGTATTCGCAGCGAACAAGTGTGTATCCAGCCTTCACCATCCCGCGGCTGCAGGGGTCACCAAACGTCTCACCTGGCCGACAAGGGGGTCTGGCGCCAGCACGGTGTCTGGAGCTGTGGACAGGTGTCTGGTGTCGAGAGTGTGGCCGGCATCATGGATCCCAGTCTGGGATAGAGGGGAGAGGCGGTCGGGAGTGCTCGGGGGAGGTTGAGGATCGCTCCCGATCGGTAGGGCAGGTATCTGGGTGATACGGTGTGTTAGCGACCGGGGCGCCGGCTCTGGGACACGGGTGGGCAGGATGTTCCGTATCTGAAGGACAGCGGTCTGGGACAATGTCCGGGGTAGCGATAACGGCGAAGCTGTGAGTGACTGTGAACGGGTCTCCCAATCCTCAACGTGAAGCAATCATGTACAATAAACATTTAAACACCAAATAGTGGCCTCGCCAGCCTGCAGGCAATCGGTTGATCACTAATGATTGCACCGATATCTTGCTGGTTGCCAATTTATAAGGCAGCTCCTCAAGCGGGAATATGTCGCACCTCCCAAACCATGAGTTATTCTTGGTTTTCTCAATCGTTCTTGGATTGACAGCGATGCAAAAGAAAAACAAACGTTTGGGTGAATGAAAACATGGGGGGGTCACAACGAGGCCTGACATCTAGGACAGGGGTCGGCAACCTACGGCACATGGGCCAGATCCGGTCCGTAACCCGAAATCATCTGGCCCACAGGCGTTTTTTTTTTCAATTGGTTTTCGCAACGTGGGAACTGCAGCCAGTCCCGGGGCACGCAGGCGACCTGGGCACGACAGCCAGACCTGGGGCAAGCGAGCCAATCTGGGTGCAAAAAACAGTCCCGGGGCAGGCGAGCTGACCTGGGAACTGCAGCTAATCCCGGGCTGCTAGATTCTAGGAGCTGGCGGCCTCCAACTGGAATCGACCTTGAGGTCTCCAGTCGCAGAACCTGTGGACTTACCATCACGGAGCTGGCTGAAGGGGCTGTCCCACTGCGGCGACCTAATCCGCGAGTTAAGAAGAGTGTCTTCGACCTTCAAGCGCGAGGGCACTCGCCTGGAAAACCTCGAGCTGGATCGACCGTCAGCGTTGAAACCGCGAGCTAAAAAAAAAATATATATATATATAAAAATAATAAAAAGTGTTTGGCACGGACTTGAAGGGCTGAGATGGCCTGTTTCCGTACTGTAATGGTTATATGGTTATATGGTTATATGGATCGACTGACCGCACACACACACACAAACACATCGCAAAGGCGGTGGCCAGGGAAAGCGGGGGAGCGCTGTCTGAAATTCAGCCCCGCGATGAGAGGAAGGTAAAAAAAGGCTGCACAGTGTATGGTAAGTCCTTTAGAGAGCGCGGAGGGGGGGGGGGGGAGAAGGAGAGAGGGGGAGCGAAGGAGAGAGAAGGGGAGGGAAGGAGAGAGAAGGAGAGAGAAGGGGAGAGAAGGGGAAGAGAAGGGGGGGAGAAGGAGTGGAGACACTTCTAAGCAAAGATCGTATAGCGGAACTAAATCCAATGGGCTGATGTGTAGTACGCAACGGAGCAGAACGTCAACCTTTTCTTCGGCCATTTCAGTAAACTCGACCCGACTGGTTATCCCTCTCGCAGTGTAATCAGCGTTGCGGGGGAACAGTTTGTGTGTGTGATATAGGGTTAGATTCATAATTCATAATTATGTTAATTCATAATTCTGTTATTTTTTGTTAATGATTAATATGTCAATAAATTATAATTCTGTTAATTTTCTTTTTTAATGTAAAAAAAATTTTTTTTTTAATGGCTCATGTGCTGCGTTTGAGTTGATTTTTGTATTACACTTGCACTCTGTAAATCATCTAATCACACTGTTCACAACTGTGGTATTTGGTAAAATAATAGCAATATGAAGATTCCAGTTGCTCTACTCTTGGAATGTTCCTTAATGATTTTTTGTGTCTATGGAATTGTTTTTCAACTATAAAATGGGTCTGGTCTTCCCAATAGCCGGAGAGTGGAATGAGATCTGTCTGTAATGGTGGGGTTATCTAAATGAAGTATTTAACAAAACAACATTTGTTTTGAGCAAGATTAACAAATGATGTATAACTTAAGGATGATTTTATTCAGCGACCATACAACTGATTAGATTGTGTAGGAAAGAACACACATACACACATATATGAATGTGATATAGATGTATATAATCATATAACACACATATATATTTCTCCAGATTTTTATATATAATGATAAACTTTATTTCGGACTCAAGGCCCAGACAAGAGATAATATTACATAAAAATACATTGCAAACCTCCCCTCAACTTTACCTTGGCGTCCCAGCCGTGCTGATCTGGGCCAGACTTCCCACACGCTGTGGAAGGAACATAGGCATCTTTTTGCTTTTTATTGTGAGGCAGAGAGGCAGAAAGAAAATGAGGAGAAGATTTTTACCAAAGATGTTTGATTTTTACGAGGATGTTTCCGTAACCGGCTTCCATCTGCGCACTAGTATCTTTGCTCCGCTATGGGATCTTTGGTGCGGAGACGGAAGCCGGTTATGGAAATGGTGCTGAAGATTACCCATGACCATACTACGGCTTTTTCGTCGAGTGGACTATCTTGCTCCGTTATAGAATCTTTGCTTCTAAGAAGTCAGACAACGTTTAAAGGGTGACCCCACCACTCGCCACATCTTCCCATCTCCCCCCCTGTCTGCTTTCCGCAAAGACCGCTCCCTCCGTAACTCCCTTGTCAATTCTTCCCTTCCCTCCCGCACCACCCCCTCCCCGGGCACTTTCCCTTGCAACCGCAAGAGATGCTACACTTGTCGCTTTACCTCCCCCCTCGACTCCATTCAAGGAACCAAGCAGTCATTCCAGGTGCGACAGAGGTTCATCTGCATCTCCTCCAACCTCATCTATTGCATCCGCTGCTCTAGATGTCAGATGATCTACATCGGTGGGACCAAGCGTAGGCTTGGCGATCGTTTCGCCGAACACCTCCGCTCGGTCCGCATTAACCAACCTGATCTCCCTGTGGCTCAACCACTTCAACTCCCCCTCCCATTCTGAATCTGACCTTTCTGTCCTGGGCCTCCTCCATGGCCAGAGTGAGCACCACCGGAAATTGGAGGAGCAGCACCTCATATTCCGCTTGGGCAGTTTGCACCCTAGCGGCATAAACATTGACTTCTCCAATTTCCGGTAGCCCTTGCTGTCTCCTCCCCTTCTCAGCTCTCCCTCAGCCCTCTTGCTCCTCCTCTTCCTTTCTCCTTTCTTCTCCCCACTCCCCCCACCCTACATCAGTCTGAAGAAGGGTTTTGGCCCAAAACTTTCTCTATTTCCTTCGCTCCATAGATGCTGCTGCACCCGCTGCGTTTCTCCAGCACCTTTGTCTACCAACGTATAATAAAGTTTAGCGGGCATTTTACCTACGGGCATTTTTCCTTGGTCCTGAAAACTCCAATGAGCCAATTAAAATGCCCGGTCAGCGAAGGAGATTGCCAACGACTGCCTGTAACTAAATAGAGACCCCACTCCACTGCACTACGAGTTAAAAAGAACCATGCCGACCAAATTTTACTCGCGGAAAATTTTTCAACATGCTGAAAAATATTCCGTGACCTAGCTGAGGCTGCGAGTATTCGGGAACTTCCCTCGAGCATGAAGGAGAGTTCCAGTGACCTCATAGGACCTCCTAGGACGTGTCGACCATGCTGCGAGTTTGAGTCGAGGGCAAACTCGTCTAATCTCGCAGATTAGGTCCCCGCGGTGGGACAGCCCCTTGACTTCGGAAGCTGTGGACTTCCCCCTTGCTTTGTGCGAGCGGTTGCGGCTGCAGTCCGGAATGTCAATGGATGACCACTGTAAACTAGAAGCTGCTATCTTTTGCAGCGATTAAACGGCTACAGAGGTCAGCATCCAACGGAAAATTTGTCTGATCAAACCCTCCCTACAATATCATCCAGCTACACATCACCCCGGTGCACACAAAATGCTGGAGTAACTCAGCGGGACAGGCAGCATCTCTAGACAGAAGCCAGCTGGTGACGTTTCAGGTCGAGACCCTTCCTGTAGGATGAGTTATTCCAGCATTTTTTGTCTACCTTCGATTTAAACCAGCATTTGCAGCTCTTTCAATTCAATTCAATTCAATTCCTTTATTGTCATCTTGCAAGCAACAGTTGTGCAGTGCAAAACGAAAAGACGTTTCCCAAGGAATACCGGAGCATCGCACATGACGTTTAAAACATTTCACACATAATAATAATAATAACAACACTAAAACAATCCAGTCCCTGATGGAACAGTATAAGTTAAAATAGATACAAACAACGTTAAAATACAGTAAGACCAATCATAAACATGTCCGGGGTGGCTGATTTGAGTGGCCAGTGCCAGTTATTGAAGTGGCCAGTGCCAGTTATTATAGTGTCCGTGCCAAGCCGCAGAATCAGGTGACTGTGAGTACAGAGTGGCTGTTTAGCAGCCTCACAGCATATGGCAGGAAGCTGTTTAGCAGTCTTGTAGCAGGCTTTGATGCTGCGATATCTCTTGCCTGATGGCAGGACATCCAGGTGTATGTGGAGGGGGTGCATTTTGTCCTTGGCAATTTTTTGGGCTTTTTTCCGACAGCGGCTCAGGAACAGTTCTTGTACCGAGGGTAGGGAGACGCCAATGATCTTCTCTGCTCCCCTCACTACCCTCTGCAGAGCCTTCCTGTCTGAGCAGTTGCAGGTTGAGTACCACGTATTTAAACAGTACGTGAGTACAGACTCCACCGTACCCCTGTAGAAAGTCCTGAGGATGTTGGTGGGGAGTGAGGCCTGTTTTAGTTTCCTCAGGAAGTGCAGTCGCTGATGGGCCCTTTTGACGGTCCCAGTGGTGTTTCTGGACCAGGTGAGGCTGTCTGTAATTTGCACCCCGAGGAACTTTATGCTCTCCACTCTCTCCACTGTGGCGCCACTGATGTTAAGGGGTGCATGCTTTGGCTGCGCCCTCCTGAAGTCGACAACCATCTCCTTTGTTTTTTCCACATTTAGTTCTAGATTATTTTTGCCGCACCAGTCCACTAGTTGTTTTACTTCCTCCCTGTACATTGATTCATCATCTCCGCTGATGAGTCCCACCACTGTTGTGTCATCCGCGAATTTTATGATCATATTGTCCCTGAATCTGGCCGCACAGTCATGTGTGAGCAATGTGAACAACAGCGGGCTGAGCACACAGCCTTGAGGTGAGCCGGTGCTCAGCGTGATCGAGCCTGAAGTGTTCTTGCCCACACGGACTGACTGCGGTCTCTCTGTCAGAAAGTCCAAGATCCAGTGACACAGGGTGGTGTTGAGGCCCAGCAGGGTTAGTTTCTCCACAAGTCTCTGTGGGATGATGGTGTTGAACGCAGAGCTGAAGTCAATGTACAGGATTCTGGCGTATGTGTTACTTTTTTCCAGATGCGTGAGCACTGTGTGCAGCGTGGTAGAGATGGCGTCCTCTGTAGAACGGTTGGGGCGATAGGCAAACTGGAGGGGGTCTAACGATGAGGGGAGGCTGGCAGTAATGTGGGGTTTCACCAGGCGTTCAAAACACTTTATTATTATTGGGGTCAGCGCGACAGGGCGGTAATCGTTTAGGCAGGCCACAACTGGTTTCTTCGCTATTGGGATTATTGTACTCGTTTTGAGGCATGTGGGGACAATGGCTTGACTGAGGGAGATGTTCCTTAAGCACACGTCCTGGGATGTTATCGGGTCCGACTGCTTTCCACGGGTTGACCTTAGACAGGATTCTCCGTGTGTCCATAGGGTCTATGGTCAGGACTGGCTGGTCGGTTTGTATGCAGGGACTGGCTCTCCCCTTGGGTGTGGTGTTTGCTGCATCAAAACGAGCAAAGAAGTTGTTTAGTTCATCAGGGAGAGAAGAATCCGTGTCAGTTACCTGCTGCCTTGCCCTGTACCCCGTCAGTGTTTGGATTCCCTTCCACATCCTCCTGGTGTCTCCTGTGTCACAGAGGTGTCCCTGAATTTTTCCTGCGTAGGCACGTTTCGCTGCCCTGATTCCTTTTTCCAGTGCAGTCCTGCTAGATCGAAGAGCGGATGTGTTACCGGCTCTGTAGGCTTCATCACGAGCCCTCAGCAGTGAGCGTACCTCTGCTGTCATCCATGGCTTTTTGTTTCCACGTGCAGTGAAGGTTTTCATGATGGTGACATCCTCGGTGCACTTGGCAATGTAGCTGGTTACAGTCTCTGCGTACTCCTCGATGTTGATGTGGTCGTCATAGGATGCCGCTGTCCTGAACACATCCCAGTCAGTGTGCAGGAAGCAATCCTGCAGTGCTGAGGCTGCTCCCTCTGGCCAGACCCTGGTGTGTTTTCTCTCCGCTCTGACTTGTTTCTGCCGAGGTCTGTAGGCTGGTGTTAAAAACACTGAAATGTGGTCCGAGTGGCCCAGGTGAGGGCGTGGGGCTGCCTTGTAAGCCTCTGGGGTGTTGGTGTAAACCAAGTCCAAGATGTTCTCTCCCCTGGTCTCAAAATCCACATATTGCTTGAATTTTGGGAGCACCGTCTTAAGGCTGGTGTGATTAAAATCCCCGGCCACCACAATGAAGCTATCAGGATGTTTGGTCTGGAACTCACTGATGGCGTCATGCAGAGCTCCCAGTGATTCGTTGGCCTTAGAATTTACATTATCACTTGGAGCAACATAAACAGCCACAACGAAAACAACGGAGAATTCCCTCGGCAGATAGAAAGGCCGACATTTCACGATGAGGAATTCTATCAGCGGAGAGCAGTGTTTCCCGGCTAAACATGTTTTCCTAAACATATCAGTCCGGCCCGCTTTGGTCTTTAGACTACAGCCTTTTAGACTTTAGAGATGCAGCGCAGCAACAGGCCCTTTGGCCCACCGAGTCTGCACCGACCAGCGTTCACCCCGTACAGTAGCCAAAAAAGTGGGGGGGCTGCAGCCCCCCCAGCCCCCCGGTTCCGCAGCCCATGGTGTGTAAACAGATGCTTTTATCAGTTGCTTCAGTTCAAAAATGACAAAAGGGAACTGGCAGTTTTGCATACATGTGTCCATGGATCATCAATTTGTGCCACAAATGTGTTCTGCGACTGGACATTACGAGATGATAGATTACGATACCAGCACTTTGAGAACTGTCAGCCATTACAAGTTTTTAATTAAAATACCTCAGATAATTCAGCAAGTGCCACATAAGTTAATAAGCTTTGTTGGACATGAATTTAGGATTGGATTAATATAAAAGAAAGTTTCCAACCTAACTATATTGATGGTTAGAGTTGTTTGAAATCTATTTAGGAGCTAAAAGTGGAGCAGGTTTGACAGTGAAATTATATTTAAACTCCATGGCCCACCCTCACATCAACTTCTCAGAAAAATGCATTTGAACATTGCTCATTTAAAAAAAGCAGGAAGAAAGCAATTACATGAAGTATGTAAAAGGGTATCAGTGTGAGTTCTGTAATGTGCTGAATACTGAGCGTGCGGAATAAGTGCTCATTTTTCCACAACATGCGATGATAGATTGACTAAAAAAATATTATTTAGAAATAAAACTTTGCACAAAGCTGGCTGGATGGAATAACTACAGTATATAATGTCTGTCTTTAAATAACAGGGGCGCCGTACGATGGCAGCTCCGCCGGCAGTCTGTTCGTTTTTTCATCTTTTTAAAATTTATTTTTAGTGTTTGTTAAAAGTTTGTTTTAATGTTCTCCGGTTGCTCTTATGTGGGGGAGGGGGAGGGGATCGGGGGAAACCTTTTTTCACGTTCTTACCTTGCCGGAGATGCGATTGATTTTCGCATTGCATTCTCCGGGCGCTCTGCGGTCTTCCATCAATGGAGCTGGAGGCCTCTCAGACTGTCGTGAGCCCCACCGGGGCGCGGGCATAACATCGGAGCTGATCCCTTGCCTGGGATCGCTCCAACCATGGCTTGCGGACTTACCATCAAGAGCTCGAAGTCTCGGGAGAGGCCGAGTCGGGAGCTCCAACGTCGCGGGAGGTTCGACAAGCTCCGATGTGAGGTTCGATCGTCCAGCTGACATCGGGAGCTGACATCCCCCGATGCAGGAGCTGATCGCCTCGAAGAGGAGGGCCAAAACGCCGCTGGCTACGGGAGTCAAGATCGTCCCGTCAACGGAAGGCTCAAGGCCCACTGACCGCGGGAGAACAAATGGAAGAGACTTGAACTTTATTTCGCCTTCCATCACAGTGAGGAATGTGTAGGAGTCACTGTGGTGGATGTTTATGTTAAATGTGTTTTGGGTGATCTGTTGCTTTTTATTTGTATGACTGATTTGGCAAATGAAATTCCTCACATGTTGCAAAACATACTTGGCAAATAAAGTACTATTCTGATAATCTGAACTTACTGAATAGTGAAAAGCCTGAATAGAGTGAATGTGGAGAGGATGTTTCCACTAGTGGGAGAGTCAAGGACCGGAGGTCATAACCTCAGAATTAAGGACGTTCCTCTCGGTAGGAGATGAGGAGGAAGTTATGTAGTCAGAGGGTGGTGAATATGTGGAATTCATTGCCACAGAAGGCTGTGGAGACTGTCAATGGATATTTTTAAGGCGGAGATAGATAGATTCTTGATTAGTATGGGTCTTAGGGGTTATGGGGAGAAGGGAGGAGAATCGGGTTAAGAGGGAAAGAAAGATCAGCCATGATTGAACGGCAGACTAGAGTTGATGGGCCGAATTACCTAATTCTTTCCTATCGCATGAATTTATGAATTACAAGATTGAGGAGCAGGAATGAAACCACAACCTGGCCAGCCATTGGCTTCTTAGCTCACCTGGATGTTAAATTAGGGTTCTGACCAGATGAATTTAAAGGAGAATAAAATAAAACACATGGGGCTTTAACTACAGATCCACTCATGTGGCAGCAGTGTGCGCCGGCAACAAGATACATTATCTCTAATACTGGATCACCCGCACTCTTGGAGACTGCTACCCATGGCTATAGACTGGGGATCAGAACCCTAGCCCGGGCGCACAGTGAGAGGACAATTGCTAGATTATGGGATATGGCTTCTCAAACAGGGACGCAGAGGAAGCATTTTGAAGGTCCCGAGGCCGAAAGGTTTACAAGCTGCATGAGTAGATGCCTGATAAGAACAGGGTCCACTTATCTGTCAGGCATCTAGTAGGCTGTGCTGCGAGTGACAATATGAAGAGCTCCAGGTTGCTAGTATGCTTGCACAGCTTAATTCTGGCCTAATTCTGCTCCTATAACTTATTGACTTATGAACTCTTGATGGCTATCAAGTGCAAGATGCCTGTTCCATGTCTTTTGGGATTTAACCTGTCAGTGACATGAAGAGTTCCTCCACACTGTACATGAGCCCTTGGTAAAAGCGCATGCTTGCACATGACATAAAAGGTGGCCATTCAGTCCATCAAGTCCATTATTTCCTTTCTGTGACTTACTCCCATGTGAGTCCATCACGCAGACTACACTCCCCACCATTGACTCCAGTTACACTTTATGGTATATTGGAAAAGCAGCCAACAAATTCAAAGACTTGTCCCATTCTGCCCATTCCTTCTTCCCCTTCCTCTCTTCGGGCAGAAGGTACAGAAGCTTGAAAGCGTGCACTATTTAGCAATGTTACAACATTTTGAGATTTAAAAAATCAAGTCTGTAATTTATCCCATCAGATAAAGCTTAAAAAGAAGTTTAATTTGACACCTAATTCACTTTCATATCTTCAGTATTTAAAAAGTTATGGCCATTTTCATACTCGGAAATTAGCATCTTGTTCCCTATTGCTTTTCCATTGACTCCAAAAGCTGTGATCGAGGACAGTCAAAAGCCCATAACTTTCTTAAAAATTAAGAGAACTGAAAGAAATTTTCAGTTATTATAGATTGAAGCATTCTGAAACAAATATGAAACAATCTTACTTAGACGACATGAAATTAAAGCATATAATTAGTTAGTTACCTAATTGTAGCTAATTACAAAATTCAATTACTAGATCTAAACATCTATCAATTTCTTAAGAATAGATTAACATTTTTAAATAGCCTAAGTGTCCAAATAACATTCACACAAGAATTCACAATATAACATAATTTTAAAATCTCATTGTCATGGATTTATAGGCCAAATGGAAGGAATTTAATGTTTAATACCTGTAAATTAATGGCCATTTAAATCATCTTGCGAGTGGGTTTTTCTGGAACGCTATCATTTGGAACGTTGCGGTTGCGGTGAATTTAAACCCGTATCGGCATGAAAAATACTGCCGGTTCGTACGGGGAAAAAAATCACCGTTTCACAACTTAAAATGTGAATTAAAGGCATCTTAAGGAGCACTTTTATACATAAAATAAACGGCTTTCGTTTACCTGTCCCGTGCGTGAAATCCGTCCCCGTTGTCGGCGTTGACGGCTTTAGAAGCTGATTTTAAAATTACTCCAGCGCTTAACTTGTCGGGCGATTTTAAAAACAAAATACACAGAACGCCCATCAGAACGATTCTTCAGCAAAAGCTTGCACTCCAACAAAATATAATCCAGGACAAGGTAGGAGAAACCCGCGTTTTAACCCCGCCCCCCCTCAAAGGTGCCAAAATCGCGCACACGGCCAGTGGTAGAATTGCAGCGCCGCTGAAGGTAAGTATTGTAACATACCTACACTATTAGACACAAACAGTTTCTTCCCCTCTGTTATCAGGCTTCTGGACAGTCCACAAGATAGGATACTTTCCAATTCACCCACAATACTGAGAATTATATTCTGCACTCTGTATCTTCCCCTTTGCTCTACCTATTGTACTTGAGGTTAACTTGATTGTATTTATGCATAATATTATCTGATTGAATAGCATACAAAACAAAGCTTTTTAGTGTACCTTGGTACACGTGGCAATAATAAATCTCAACCTGAACCTGGAGTTGTGAGGCAGTGGCACCAGCTGCTTGTATTGCAGAGCCATTCTGATTATCCTGTAGAGTCAAACAAAGAAATTGAGGTGGATTGGCTGTCATTGTTCCCAGGACAGCAGGTTACATCTTTATTGCCCAAACTCACTTATGAAGTTCAATTTCTTGGCTGAGGCCTATTGTCCATCATGGGTGCAGTTGTTGCTTCTGACTTGAGGAGCAACAAAAGCAGAGGTAAATCAGAGGGGAAATTAAAAAAATAGGCGAATGTTATGAGTGATTTGCAGATAGATATTAAGAGTCAAGAGAGTCAAGAAGGTTTAATTGTTCATAAGCATAAGTTCCAGGAGCAGCATTAAGCCATTCAGCCCATCAAGTCTACTCCTCCATTCAATCATGGCTGATCTATCTTTCCCTCTCAACCCCATTCTCCTGCCTTCTCCCCATAACCCCTGACACCAGTACATTTCAAGAATCTGTCAGTCTGTAAGAACAAAACTTCTACTGACTGGAATTAAATTGACATGACAATAGTCAAGAAAGTTGTAGATTGGTTATTGCATGTGAACCAATCATAGTAGAAATAGCATCACAAACCCCACCTTACTGTATGCTTTATATTAACACCCACTTCCTACACTAGGCAGTCTTGGAAGCGGTAACGATGAACTAACAACTAACAACATGCTGTACCGCTATACTATGTGTACAGATTAAAGATGACTTTAGACAATAGACAATAGACAATAGACAATAGACAATAGGTGCAGGAGCAGGCCATTTGGCCCTTCGAGCCAGCACCGCCATTCAATGTGATCATGGCTGATCATCCACAATCAGTACCCCGTTCCTGCCTTCTCCCCATATCCCCTGACTCCACTGTTTTTAAGAGCCCTATCTAGCTCTCTCTTGAAAGCATCCAGAAAACCTGCCTCCACCGCCCTCTGAGGCAGAGAACTCCACAGACTCACCACTCTCTGTGAGAAAAAGTGTTTCCTCGTCTCCGTTCTAAATGGCTTACTCCTTATTCTTAAACTGTGGCCCCTGGCTCTGGATTACCCCAACATTGGGAACATGTTTCCTGCCTCTAGTGTGTCCAAGCCCTTAACAATCTTATATGTTTCAATGAGATGCCCTCTCATCCTTCTAAACTCCAGAGTGTACAAGCCCAGCTGCTCCATTCTCTCAGCATATGACAGTCCCGCCATCCCGGGAATTAACCTTGTTAACTTACGCTGCACTCCCTCAATAGCAAGAATGTCCTTCCTCAACTTTGAACTCCAGACTGTGTAATTTGCTTATTTACATGGTGTTGGAAAGCTTGGAATAACCCACTGCGTCTGTATATTGGGTTTTATTTCTGTTTACCAGTTTTACTTGCATCACCATGGCTCAATCATGCAGAAATCCTGCGCAGCTTATCTTCGATTCTGACATCGGGGAACGATGGAGACTCTTTGAAATCGACTATGAACACTATATCAACATTGTCCACTGAAATTAACCAGATGCTGTCAAGGCTTCTCTCCTACTTAACCTGGCGGGACCCAAAGCCATAATGAGAGCGCGGACCTTTGAATACGCACCAGCCGTTCACGATGCTAACGATCAGGTAGTTACACCTGCTGAGTCTATGCGTGACCCCACTGTTTTACTGCGTAAATTCTGTGAACTATGCGACCTACCCTTAAACCGTATTTTAGAAAGAGTTAAATTCTTTGCGAAACACCAGCTTCCCGATGAGCCTGTAGAAAGATTTATTTGTGACTTGAAATATATGGCTCAGCGATGCCGCTTTCAGGTCATGACGAACGAATTAATCAGGGACAAGCTTGTCAGTGATATGACCGATCAAAAGCTAAGGACTGAGTTACTGCGGAATGCTGATTTAACCCTTGAACAAGCAATACATGCCTGTCGAATGTCTTAAATTGTTGCTCCACAAGCGACCAGCTTGACACTCAGTAGACGACCATAAACCTGACGTGTTTCAACAGACAATAACAGAAGATTTATGAATGAACCCCCTCAACCGGCTAACCGGGGATTCGTCAATGAACACCCTCAGAGGTGCCCTAATTGTAACTAATTCCACAACAAAGGGCAATCATCTTGTCCAGCGTATGGAAAGCCTTGCAATTACTGCAAAAAGATGAATCATTTCGCCGTCATTTCCAGGTCCCGTGGGAACAGACCCTCTAGCTTAGCGTCTAATCTGCACCTGTTGCAACAAACCCAAACAATTCCAGACTTACAGGACCAGCTCGACTCTGCCCATGAGGTTGATCCAATTAGCACATATGAGGAGTCGACTGTGCATTCACTCCTTCACACAGCTGGTAAGATTCTGGATCCTTCTGTTTCTATGACAATTAATAACAAGCCTGTGAAGGCCAAACTCGACGCCGGGGCCCGCGTGAATGTTATGTCTGTGCACGTCTACAACAAGATAAGAAATAATAAGGCCTTGACTAGAGTAAGTTCCACCTTACATGCTTATGGGGGGGGAGGTTTTGATTCCTCTGGGAAGAACTACTTTCAAATGCGTGCTGAAAAACACCACAAGAAATCTGACTATCTATATCTTAAAATCTGACTCTGTGACTCTACTGGGCATCCATGCATGCCAAGACTTAGGGCTAGTCTCCTTTGACCGGTGTTAGGCGCTTCCCCCCCCTGGTGAATGCTATGTACTTACCTTTCTCTGTTTCTTTCCCGAGTGCAGGCTTGTGGCTGTGAGTCTGGAATCAAAGTGTTAAAAGGCTCCTGTACCCGATTGGCCAAGCTGCGTCAGGTGACGGGTGACTCATCTGAAGCTTAAATACCAGAGTCTCCCAGGATTCACTCTCTTCTTCGTCGACCCTGACTTGTGAGCTGACTGCTGGAGTGAGCTGCGGAAGGCCTGGCCACCTGGCGTAGAACTTTGTGTACTTTCACCATTACTTATTAACAAATATTGAATTGGGACGGATAAGGGCTGACCTTAGTGTTTTTGTGTATTTTGTTTCAGGGTTATATCTCTTTAGGCAGGTTTTAGCGTCTCCGGTTCAACGGTCCATCACGTGGCTGGCTGGAGCACTGTTAAATTGTTTGTCAGTCCATCCATATCCCTGATTGGGTTGATTGAATCAGGTTTGGGTTTTGTGTTCCATTGAATAATTAAAACTATTTTTGAACTTGAACCTGGTTTTTGAATTATGTTACGCGGCTCTGAAGTACCTGCATTCGGGAGTCGTAACAAAATGGGGGCTCGTCCTAAGTTTTGAGGACCCTAGACGTTTTTGGTTTTCTTTTTGGTAGGCTTCTGGTGACTGAGGAAGTCTGTGTTGTGAGGGAAATTTTTCTTCCCTGTTTGTGGTAGCATTGGTGCCATGGGTTTAGCTGGTGGTTTGGTGCTACATTTGATATGGAGATTAAAGGGAAGGACTTTATTGAGGCTCCTAGTCGGGAGTTGTTTGGAAGTGCATCTTTTGTGTCTAAGTTGGACTTGTTAAAAGGGTATTGGCAAGTTCCTTTGACTAGGCGGGCGAGGGAGATCTCTGCGTTCGTTATGCCTGATAACTTTCTTCAGTACACAGTAATGGCATTTGGGATGCGCAATGCGCCGGCAACCTTCCAACGGTTGGTGAACATTGTATTGTCTGGTTTGTCCTTCTGTGAGGCATACCTTGATGATTTGGTTGTGTGCTCCAGGTCGTGGATCGAACACATCGGTCATCTGAAGGAGGTATTTCATCATCTAGCAGAGGCAAAACTAACGATCAATCTGGGGAAATGTGAGTTTGGCCAGGCCACGGTAACGTATCTGGGTAAGGTGGTGGGCCGGGATCAGGTTCGCACTCTCAAGGAAAAGGTGGGGCATATTGTCGCATTTCCTGCTCCAACCTCGTGGACTGAACTCCGAAGGTATCTGGCTATGGTTGGGTACTATAGAGGATTCTGTCCAAACTTCTCTGCGGTGGCTGCCCCTTTGACGGATTTGCTGAGTCCGAAGGTAACTTTTGTGTGGTCCGCAGAGTGTCAACAAGCCTTTGATCATACTAAAAGTCTTCTGGTGCGTGCACCTGTGCTTGCGGCACCTGATTTTGAGCGTCCATTTAAGCTGGCAGTGGATGCTAGTGATCGTGGGGTTGGGGGAGTTCTTCTACAGGATGATTCAGATGGGGTGGAGCATCCAGTTTCGTACTTCTCTAAGAAGTTTAATCGTCATCAGAAGTGGTACTCCACCATTGAGAAAGAAGCCCTTGCTATTTTAATGTCTCTGAATCATTTCAAGGTTTATGTTGGCTCCTCGAATGTCCCTGTCATCGTACTCACGGATCATAATCCGTTGGTATTTTTGAAAAGTATGAAGAATAAGAACCGGTGGTTAATGAGTTGGAGTTTGCAGCTGCAAGACTACAACCTGGAGGTCAGGCATATCCGTGGCAAGGATAATGTCTTGGCTGACGCCTTGTCGCGCCAGTAGAGTTTTAGCTCCTGAATAGTTTCTGGGATTTGGTGGTGTTTTTTCTCTCTTCTTCCGAAACTTATTCAGTATCTTTGGGTGGGGGTGTTAGGCGCTTCCCCCCCTGGTGAATGCTATGTACTTACCTTTCTCTGTTTCTTTCCCGAGTGCAGGCCTTGTGGCTGTGAGTCTGGAATCAAATGGTTAAAAGGCTCCTGTACCCGATTGGCCAAGCTGCATCAGGTGACGGGTGACTCATCTGAAGCTTAAATACCAGAGTCTCCCAGGATTCTCTCTCTTCTTCGTCGACCCTGACGTGAGCTGACTGCTGGAGTGAGCTGCGGAAGGCCTGGCCACCTGGCATAGAACTTTGTGTACTTTCACCATTACTTATTAACAAATATTGAATTGGGACGGATAAGGGCTGACCTTAGTGTTTTCGTGTATTTTGTTTCAGGGTTATATCTCTTTAGGCAGGTTTTAGCATCTCCGGTTCGACGGTCCATCACGTGGCTGGCTGGAGCACTGTTAAATTGTTTGTCAGTCCATCCATATCCCTGACTGGGTTGTTTGAATCAGGTTTGGGTTTTGTGTTCCATTGAATAATTTAAACTATTTTTGAACTTGAACCTGGTTTTTGATTTATGTTACGCGGCTCTGAAGTATCTGCATTCGGGAGTCGTAACACCGGTCCGTTCACAATTTACCAATATCTGAGGACCCGAAAAAAGGATACCCTGATCTATTCGACGGCAAGCTAGGCAAGCTGCCTATGACCTACAAGTTAGCCATTGACCCCAACGTCGACCCAGTCGTCCGTGCCTCCCACCGTGTGCCAGATGCCATGAAAGACAGAATTGTCACTGAACTAAAAAACATGGTCTCCATGGGCGTACTAGCCGAAATCAGCGAGCCCACTGACTGGGTTTCCACCACGGTTGTCACCTTCAAGAAAGACAAAGACGAGCTCCATGTGTGTATCAATCCAAAAGATTTGAACGCTGCCATCAAGCGCCCACATTACCCGATGAGAACTGTCGAGCACGTCGCTGCGCTAATCGGGCGCGCAACAGTATTTTCCATCCTTGACGCAAAAAGCTCGTTTTGGCAGATACCAATAGATGACGAGTCATCAAACTTGACCACGTTTGCCACACCATTTGGCAGATTTAAATTTCTCAGGATGCCATTCGGCATCAACTCGGCCAGCGAAGTCTTCCAGAGAAAATCTTCTGGAATTTTTTGAGGATGTGACAAGTAAAATGGATGAAGGGGTACCAGTGGATGTAGTGTATCTAGACTTTCAGAAAGGTCCCGCACTCGAGACTGGTGACTAAAATTAGAGCACATGGTATTGGGGGTAGGGTGTTGACATGGATAGAAAATTGGTTGGCAGACCGGAAGCAAAGAGTAGGAGTGAACAGGTCCTTTTCAGAATGGCAGGCAGTGGCGAGTGGAGTGCCGCAAGGCTCGGTGTTGGGGCCGCAACTGTTTACCATATATATTAATGATTTGGAAGAGGGAATTAGGTGCAACACTAGCAAGTTTGCGGATGACACAAAGCTGGGTGTCAGTGTGAACTGTGAAGAGGATGTTAGGAGTTTGCAGGGTGACCTGGACAGGTTGAGTGAGTGGGCAGATGCGTGGCAGATGCAGTACAATATAGCTAAATGTGAGGTTATCCACTTTGGCGGCAAAAACAAGTGTGCAGATTATTATTACAATGGGGTTAGGTTAGGTAAGGGGGAGGTACAGCGAGACCTGGGTGTCCTTGTACACCGGTCACTGAAAGTTGGCATGCAGGTACAGCAGGCAGTGAAGAAAGCTAATGGAATGTTGGCCTTCATAACAAGAGGATTTCAGTATAGGAGTAAAGAGGTTCTTCTGCAGTTGAATAGGGCTCTGGTGAGACCACATCTGGAGTATTGTGTACAGCTTTGGTCTCCTAATTTGAGGAAGGACATCCTTGTGATTGAGGCAGAAAGGTTCACAAGATTGATCCCTGGGATGGCGGGAATGTCATATGAGGAAAGATTGAAAAGACTAGGCTTGTATTCACTGGAGTTTAGAAGGATGAGGGGGCATCTTATAGAAACATATACAATTATAAAAGGACTGGACAAGTTAGATGCAGGAAAAATGTTCCCAATGTTGGGTGAGTCCAGAACTAGGGGCCACAGTCTTAGAATAAAGGGAAGTTAAGACTGAGGTGAGAAAAAACGTTTTCACCCAGAGAGTTGTGAATTTATGGAATTCCCTGCCACAGAGGGCAGTGGAGGCCAAATCACTGGATGGATTTAAAAGAGAGTTAGATAGAGCTCTAGGGGCTAGTGGAGTCAAGGGATATGGGGGGAAGGCAGGCATGGGTTATTGCTAGGGGACGATCAGCCAAGATCACAATGAATGGCGGTGCTGGCTCGAAGGGCTGAATGGCCTCCTCCTGCACTTATTTTCTATGTTTCTATGTTTCTATGGAACAGCTGTTCCAAGGACTCCCATGTGCCATCATCATAGATGATATCCTGGTATATGGCAGATACACAGCGGAGCATGACAACAACCTAAAGCGTATTATGGACTGGGCACGTGAGATCAACCTGAAATTCAACCCTAATAAATGCAAGTTCAGGGTTCCAGAGGTCACATATGTTGGACACGTTTTCACTCCTGACGGTCTTAAGCCCGACCCGAAGAAAACTGCTGCCATCACAGAAATGGCAGCCCCCACCGACGTGTTAAGCCTACAACGCTTCCTGGGTATGGTGAACTATCTGGGAAAGTTCATACCGAACCTCAGCGAACTAAGTTCGCCTCTGAGACAACTCACTCAGAAGGACACTGCCTGGACCTGGTTCCAGCATCATCAACAAGCATTTGACTCTTTAAAGTCCAAGCTGGCCAGCGCTCCCACCTTGACATTCTTCGACCTGAGGCGTCCTGTCACGGTAACCTGCGATGCCTCATGATACGGGCTGGGCGCAGCCTGCCTACGAACGTCTGCCGATGGGACTGTACTACCTGTATCCTATGCCTCCCGCACCATGACGGATACCGAACAGCGCTATGCGCAGATCGAGAAAGAGCTGCTAGCTGTGGTCTTCGCTTGTTCAAAATTTAAGGACTTCATCTTTGGGAATACTTTCATGGTCGAAATAGACCACCAACCTCTTGTAACCATCCATAATAAACCTATACAAGCAGCACCCGCACGACTGCAGCGTATGATGATGCAGCTCCAGCGGTTCGACTTCAAAATCGTTTACAAGAAAGGTAAAGACATGCTCGTTGCTGACACTCTCTCTCGTGCACCACGTACATCCAGCGAACGACACCCCTATGAACGGGACGAGTTTACAGTTCTCAAGATCGACTTCGTTCCCACGGAACGCTTGCGCCGTCTAGCTGAACACACAGCCGCTGATGGCACTCTCCAGCTACTCTCATCCATAATCAAAAGAGGCTGGCCAGACAGGCCATCCAGCGCACCACTGGAGGCTGGCCAGACAGGCAATCCAGCGCACCACTGGAGGCTGGCCAGACAGGCCATCCAGCGCACCACTGGAGGCTGGCCAGACAGGCCATCCAGCGCACCACTGGAGGCTGGCCAGACAGGCCATCCAGCGCACCACTGGAGGCTGGCCAGACAGGCCATCCAGCGCACCACTGGAGGCTGGCCAGACCGGCAATCCAGCGCACCACTGGAGGCTGGCCAGACAGGCCATCCAGCGCACCACTGGAGGCTGGCCAGACAGGCCATCCAGCGCACCACTGGAGGCTGGCCAGACAGGCCATCCAGCGCACCACTGGAGGCTGGCCAGACAGGCAATCCAGCGCACCACTGGAGGCTGGCCGGACAGGCAATCCAGCGCACCACTGGAGGCTGGCCGGACAGGCAATCCAGCGCACCACTGGAGGTGCAGCCGTTCTTCCTAGTCCGCGATGAGCAGGTAATACAGGATGGTGTCATAGTTAAGGGCCACAAAGTCGTGATCCCTTCATCCTTACGAGACGAATACTACAAAGAGGCACACAATGGTCACCCAGGTACCGATGCCACGCTGGCCCACGCACAGAGCATGTTCTACTGGCCTGGCATAGCCAAGTACATACGGGACAGGACCGCCTCCTGTCCCATCTGCAACAGCCTGGCACCGCACCAACAGAGACAGCCCCTGCTACAACAACCCCCACCGGCACTGCCTTGGACGTCGGTGGCGGCAGACATTTTTGAATGCATGGTAAACATTATCTAGTCCTGGTCGACTCCTACTCTAACTGATTCAAACTTGATTTACTGCCCTCTATCACATCAGAAATGGTCATTCAAAAGCTACAGAGCCACATTTCCACATTCGGCGCACCTGTCCGTCTGCAAACTGACAACGGAAGACAATTTACCAGCCACGCATTGAAACACTTTGCCAACCGATGGAACTTCAACCATGTCACGAGCAGCCCCGAATACCCTCAAAGTAACGGGCTCGCTGAAAGGGCCGTTGGAAGCGCAAAACAACTAGCCAAGTCGGATGTGTACCTCGACCTTTTAAACCTCAGAAACATCGGTAGAGACGGGGTCCTGGGCTTGCCAGCCCAATGCCTGATGTCCAGAACAACGCGACCTCCGATACCAATTACCCAGCAGAAGCTCGTGCCATAGGTACGGAAGCCAGCCGTGGTCCAGAAGCGCATCCAGGAGAAACATCCAGAAACGATCATATGACAAGTCCAGCAAACCGCTGAAACCACTACTGCGGGGCCAAGTCGTCCACTTGCAAACTACTTTGGGACATTCCCGTCTAGGTTGCGTTGTTGGCCCGTCCAAGGAACCCCGATCCTACCTTGTCGACGTCGATGGCGCCTTGTACCGACGGAGCCGCCAACACTTGCTGTCTGTGAAGGAACCACGTCCTCCACCAGCCGATCCTTTTGCTCCACCTTTATTGTTCCAGCCGTCTGCTGCTGTGGCCACCACTAGTCCCAGCATCTCCCGTTCCATCGCGACCGGCGGCTCTGACTAACAACAACACTACCTCTCCCGCATGCTCCCACTATCGGTCACCTTAAGTGTCCCCTGCTGCATTCTCACTTCTGGGTTCACTGCCTCCCTCTCCCACTAACTTTTCTGGCGCGGAGAGAGAGGGGTTGGTCTGTATGCGTTCGGGCCACATTAGTAGACCGCCTGACAGATACGGCGAATATGTTTAAATTCGGAAGTCGCATGTGTGTTTAACTATATGCGCTCTTTACGGGGAAGGATGTAGATTGGTTATTGCATGTGAACCAATCATAGTAGAAATAGCATCACTAACCCCACCTTCCTACACTAGGCAGTCTTGGAAGCGGTAACGATGAACTAACAACTAACAACCTGCTGTACCACTATTGTTTAAAGATGACTGAACTCCAGACTGTGTAATTTGCTTATTTACATTGATATTAATACCATTGATGGTATTGTAAAACCACTAATGCATATCTGCAACTCGTCGTTTCTAACTGGTAAATTCCCAAGCAAAATGAAAATTGCAAAAGTTATACCTTTATATAAACCTGGGGATAGACACCACTTCACAAATTATAGGCCTGTTTCCTTACTTTCCCAATTCTCCAAGATACTGGAAAAACTCTTTACTGAAAGACTAGACAAATTCATTGAGAAGCACAAATTGCTGACACAGTCAGTATGGATTCAGATCAAACAGATCAGATCAACATGTATGGCGCTAATCGAATTAAAGGAATAAATTACTAATTGTATAGACAAAAAAAAGTATTCGGTGGGAGTATTTATAGATCTAAAAAAAGCTTTTGATACAATTGATCACAATATATTACTTGATAAATTGGAAAGGTACTGTATCAGGGGGGTGGTGTTGAATTGATTGAGAAGCTATTTAATTAACAGGCAACAGTTTGTGAAGGTAGGGGAGCATAAATCAACATGCTCGGATATTACTTGTGGAGTACCTCAGGGGTCAGTATTAGGACCAAAATTGTTCATTCTGTATATAAATGATATATGTAGAGTATCAAAAATATTGAAATTTGTTTTATTTGTGGACGATACTAATATCTTTTGTTCTGGGGAGAATTTACAGCAGCTTTTGCAGGAGATCACATCAGAAATGAGAACATTAAAAAAGTGGTTTGACAAACAAATTATCATTAAATTTGAACAAAACAAAGATTATGCTGTTTGGAAATTGTAAATTAAACACTCAGGTACGTGAGGATAGATGGTGTTGATAAAGAAAGAGTATATGAAAATAAATTTCTAGGTGTGATATTAAAGCACAAAAACTGCTGGACACATATAAAACATATGCGAGCAAAGCTGGCAAGGAGCATTCACATTGTGAATCACAAAGCACTGTACAGCTTTCCCTCTAGCCCTCTGGCTCCTCCTCTTCCTTACTTCTTCCCACCACCCCACCTCACATCACGAAACGTTGCCGATTTCCTTCGCTCCATAGATGCTGCCTCACCCGCTGAGTTTCTCCAGCATTTTTGTCAACCTTCGATTTTCCAGCATCTGCAGTTCCTTCTTAAACAGTACATTGTTTATTGTTCACTTGTACTACCATATCTAAACTACTGTGTGAAGGTATGGGGTAACACTTACAAAAGCACCGTACATCCATTATACATACTGCAAAAAAGATCCATAAGGATAGTTCATAATGTAGAATTTTGTGAACACATCAACTCTCTGTTTTTAAAGTCAAATGCCTTGAAGTTTATGGATCTAGTAGAATAGAGCACAAATAATGTATAAAACAAAAAATAATTTACTACCAGGTAATATACAAAAGTTCTTTAATAGGGAGGGTGGTTATAATTTGAGAGGAAAGTTTAATTTAAAGAAACTTTGTGTTCGTACAACTATGAAGAGTATGTGTATTTCAATCTGTGGGGTGAAATTGTGGAATGATTTGGATGTGGAACTCAAGCAAAGCACAAACATTATTCAGTTTAAGAAGAAGTGCAAAAAAATTATTTTCCAGATGTATAAGAATGAGGAAGGGCTGTGATGACGGTTGTTTTAGTTTATTGACACAGTGTGATATTCGAGTTGTACACAGGATTTGGATAATTGTTTATAAACTGTATATATGTATGTTTACAGATGTGCATATGCGTGTATATATGTATGTATGTATGTGCCTTATGTATGGATATATGTATGTATATGTTTGTGTATGTGTGTATATATATATATGTAGATGAGATAAAGTTTGTGAATTAATTGATGAGTAGCGGAGAAGGGGTAGGAATAAATAAGTGTACTCCTTTTCGAACGTAAGATTTAATTTGTGATGTTTATGAGGTTATTCAATGAGTTGTGTAAAGGTTTATTGTTCATTTCATTTTATTGTTATTTTGCTTTGTTTTTAACTTTTTTTGTTTAACATGTTTGAAATAAAATATATACTACTACTAAAAATATCCATTGATGGCCTCCACATCCGTCTGTTGCAATTAATTCCACAGTTTCACCACCTTCTGACTAAATAAATTGTTATATGCACTGGGACTGGAACAATGAAATTCTTACATCCTGCAGCTTTACAGGCACATTAAAACATCAACACAACAAATAAATATGCAATAAAATATTAGTGCAGATTAATAGTCGTCTTTTAGGCATTTAGTTTTCAGCACAGATGGTAAATGAGTCAAATTAAACATTTATTTCCAATCAAGTAAAAAATGTATAAAGGAGGCAGAAACAGAGTGAATGCCAAAACTGTGGAAATCAATCTGGTCATAAGTTGTTTAGAAATTATTAAAGCTTCACGTTTTCACCACTGCTCACAGACACAGTTTACCGTGATCAGACATTGGTGGCCATGATTGAGGGCAGTAATTTTCAAGGCAACATAATCAACAGTAGCAGGCAATTACCGCCTGCTCCATGCCAGTGCTTATACTTCACATGAACCTCACCTTTATCTAATCTCATCAGCATAATATTTTCTTCCTGTCTCCCTCCTCTGTTTATCCAGCTGCCCCATGGATGTCCTGTTATATGGAGTGTAGGACCGACGCTTGAAACGCCTGAGCAATTATTTCAGCAGAGACATCAAGGAGAAATCTGCACATAATAAGCAGTGGATCTCCAGAGAACTGCCACACTTAAAATGTTGTTGTGCGATGATAGCAATATAATTATTACAGCTCCTGAGAATTGTGTAATGTTACTGTTCCACACTAAGTACATCACTGCAATTTAGTTCCATATAATCTTAAATAATAATTGATTTGGCGGTCTTGGGAAATAAAAGCTCTGAGTTATCTTTTGGTTCCTCCATGCGCTTTTGTAGGGTTTTATGATGGTGGGGAGGGAGTGAGCAGAATGCGGTGGTTCATGGTGCCAGGCCTCTATCCATTTCCATGTCAAGAGTCAAGAATGTTTTATTGTTATAAGTCCTGAAACGGAACAATGAATTTTTTACTTGCAGCAGCACAACAGAAAAGTAAACATGGTACTCTGTAAACACCAAAAAAGTTATATGAAACAAAGAGACAAACAAATAACCAATAATAGTGCAGGGTCAAAAATAATGCCCCCAAATTTACGTAGTTTGGAGTTTAAAAATAATGCCCCCAAATTTACGTAGTTTAATAGTCTGATGGTCATAGGGAAGAAGCTGCTCCTGAACCTGGACATTACAATTTTCATGTTCCTATACGTTCTTCCTGATGGCAGGGGTGAAATAAATGCGTGGCCAGGGTGGTGTGAGCCTTTGATGATGCTGCCTGCCTTTTTTTTAGGCAGAGATTTTTGAGGATCCCTTCAATGGCGGGGATGTCAGTACCCGCGATAGACTGGGTAGTGTTCATTTTTTGCAATCTTAACAGTGGTATGAATGTGGATTGCAGGCAAGAGGCTACAAATTACTCACCTCCTGTCCCAATGATCTGGCAATTTCTGAGCTGGTCTCCACTGTAGTTGCAAATGAAAGCTCTATAAACTACTGCGTACCCCTGAACATGTAGCGAAGGTGGCGAATTTGAGAGAGCAAATCGTTGCATTTTCTTTATGACCTTAATTCCCAGAGAGTTCCTTGGAAGGCTAGAGGTCAGGAAAATTAGCCCATGCTTTTTTTTCTCAAACCTAATATATATTTTCTGGTTGATCACTTTACCCAGTTACAGATCTTAAAATTGCATTAGTTTTGAAGCCAACTAGCTCCTTGTAAAGTTATGTGCATGAATACATATTACTACTCCCTATGGCACAGTTACAGCTTCCATAATTGACACAACAGGCAATTTGACTAATCATCTGGGTGCTAAAATTGCTCAAAGAATTTCTTGCATGTAATACTGCTTTGATCTATAATAGTAATGCTTTGTCCTATACAGGGTAGACACAAAATGCTGGAGTAACTCAGCGGGCCACCGAGTCCATGCCGACCAGCGATCCCCATACACTTGGACTATCCTACATAGTAGGGACAATTTACAATTTTTACCAAAGCCAATTAACCTACAAGCCTGTACATCTTTGGAGTGTGTGAGGAAACCAGAGCACCTGGAGAAAACCCATGTGGTCACTTTATGCCAATGCCCTCCAGTTTTAGAATCGTCTACCCTGGGAAAAAGACTGTGAGCGTTCACTTTATCCGTGCCCCTCATGATCTTGTACACATCCATAAAGCCACCCCTCAGCCAGCTATGCTCCAAGGTTCTCTCGAAAAACCTGTGTGCTTCCCCTGTGCTGGTTGTTGAGTTAATTGGCTATTATTAAATTACTCCTGATTTATGTCTCAAAGGAGAATATGGGGGAAATTAATGAGCACGTGCGAGAGAATAAGTTGAGAAGAAATTTGGGGGAGTCTGACTGGCTTATAGTGGCTGAATAGTTTCCTTCAGTTGAATGAAGTATGAAATGTAACAACCAGCTGTATATGAAAACACACAGGTCAAGATAATACTGGCAATGTATAAAATCTTTAAATAGCATGGCACAATGGTGCGGCTAGTAAAACTGCTGTTTCATTGTGTCAGAGACCTGAGTTCAGTCCGACCTCTGCTACCTTGGTTGATCTTTTGCACATATTTCCATTTCATTCCTCCTCACCTTTCCTTATCTGATACCCTTTTGTCTCCTTTTCACCTCTAGGGATTGTTAATTGAAAGATGAATGTATGAAGGAGGGGAAATGAGCAGGGTGAGTGTGGAGTGTGGGAGATGTTGGGATAAATGGGAGCAGGCAGGGGAAGAAGGGAAGCACGGGAAAAATGGTAGTGGCAATAGGCAATAAAACAAAGATTAATTAATAGTAAGATTAAACGAGAACTTACCAGTTTGAAGTTTGAACTTTATTTTATGAGGAGTTACGTTGGTGATTACGTGAAGAAGACCCGTCAGGGCGCATGCGCGTCAATCTTCAAAGCAGCGGTATGAAATCACAGACAACACCATAATTGAAGTAACTTATTAAGATGATCAACATGAGAACTACCATTATGACCTTTTTTTATGAGAGAGGGTTGGGCGTGGCGGGCACGTAATCACCAACGTAACTCCTCATAAAATAAAGATCAAACTTCAAACTGGTAAGTTCTCGTTTAATCTTACTATTTTACTTCGGAGTCACGTGAGTGACTACGTGAAGATTTTAAAGCTCTGTGATTTTTATGCCACTGATCAAAATCCCGGCTTCTCACTGCATCGATTGACTCTGAGTATCATCAATAATGCTGTAAACATGACATTGCATATCATGTCAAAACAAAACAGTTTTATTTTTGGTCATAAAACAACCAATAAACCCTCTTAATGTAGGGGCAACAAACGAAACAGAATTAAACAGTATTGAAAACAGACTTTAAACAATAGCAACAGCACTCAATATTGAGTTGGCAATCAGCCCTCCATCGGCAATCGGCCGATGGTAGTATTGCTGAAACCCAAGTTCATTTTTCCAACCTGCGGCTTTTAATATATGGTCGATGGGAACGTCCATCACCCTGACCGCGGATGTTGCTACTGCACTAGTGGAATGAGATGTAAACACATAAATGTTAATTCCTGCCTGAACCAACTCTTGCTTTAACCACCTTGAGATAGTCTGAACTGCCACTCTTTTATGTTGGCTTCTTGTATGACAAATAATCCTGTTTCTTCTTGTCTTAAAGCCCTTGTGGCTTCAATGTAATGTAACAAATGTGTCCTTACACATAAACATGGAGCTGTAGGATATGCTGAGAACACAATTTTAAATCCTGTCACACCTGGCCTGCTTTGTTTGAGCAGGTCAGAAATATCAAAACAGAACATTCTCTGTAGTCACTTCCATTCTCTCAAACTGAAGTTTTTGCAAAGTCTGCACTCTCTGTACTGACACCAATGCCATTAGCATAGCCAATTCAGCAAAGTTATAGACGTGACAGGGACCCAATGACGAAGCATGTTAAGAACAACGCTTACATCGTAGATTACCATATACCTAGGCTTAGGCGTTTTGGAATTAAAGATGCCTTTCATCAACCTAGATACGAGAGGGTGAGATCCTATACTTTGTGTCCGTGTACCTATTACAAGATATGCCGACAAAGCACTTCTAGCTGTATTGATAGCACTATAGCTATGACCCTCGTCATAATAAAGTGTAGATAAAACTCTAACACATTTTCAATAACTACAATATCATGTTGCATATTCTTTTGAACACAATATTGTTCCCATCTTTTAATTTTTTTTTTTTTTTTTACTTAAGTCATATACTGCTTTTGAGTACTCTTTCTCCAGGCTGCAGTGAGTATATCCACCGTTGGCCTAGAAAGTCCTCGACCAATGTAAGGCATTCTTACAAACCTGCAAATTAACAGATCAATACGATCACATAACAGATGAACTTAAGGCGTTCCTGGATGCTCCAGCAAATTCCTACTGTTTGGAATCATCAAAAGGAGGTTGGATCGCTATCTGTAACCTGAAAAGGAACCATGGTTGAATCGGGCAATTTGGTATCACCAAAACCCCTGAAGCGGCATCCTGCTTGATTTTCTCAAACACCATGAGGCAGAATGGTGGGAAAATGTACACAAACATATCATCCCAATTTAGTGAAAAAGCATCAATTGCCACTGCCACTGAATCTGGTTCCCATGAAACATATTTTGGCCTTCAATATAGAAGTACTATGTTCTTGAACACATCCTGGTTCAACATCCACTCTGTATTATCACGTAATTTTCGTGACCTGCCATCTGGTACTACATTAAGTTTACCTGGCAGATAGATAGCTCCAATCCAAATCTCTCTATCCCTACTCCAGGTCCAATTGTATTTGCCAACCTGTCACATGATAACAATTTTATTCCACCCATGTGATTCATATCAGCAACTGCTGTAGTGTTGTCTATTTTGCACTGCACATGCAAAGTAGTTTAGTTTGTGCCATAAGCCTTGAGTCCATAAAATACTCTTGGTTATCCCCATGTTTGCAGAAGCAATGTTCATCTGTCTCCACAGCTGGATCTTGTATCAGTAGCACCCTTCCCAAGTGCTCTGACATCTGTCTGCAAATCATGGAATCCACCATTGTACATCAGCAACAGCCTCTATTGATAGAAGCATAGGTCTATTTTCATGACCCCAATGTATCCTCAATGCTTGTTCCTTTGACCTTTGTAATTGTAGATAATAAAGTGGCCATATTGAACTGCTGGAAATGCTGCCAGCAATTACCACAGCAGACTTGTCACCTGGCTAATTGAAGGCTGTGTGTCAGCAATTAACTTGATACAGCTCTTAATTAGCTCTACCCTTTTTTGCCTGGGCAAGATCAGAATCATGTTGATTAAGTCTATTGTGAACCCAACTAGTCAATTTGTGTCACAGGTATAAATTTAGATTTCTCTGGATCGCTTATGAAACCCAATTTAAAAATGTTTTTTTCCCAACTGCCACTGATGCTTCAGCTGTTTCCTTTGATTGTCCTACAATCAAGATATTATCTAGTTAAGCCATGAGCACATGCCCTCGACCTCATCATGCCTAGAATAGGTTTTAACCACTTTGTAATCCCTCTAGGAGCTGAAGACAAACTATTAGGCAATGCATTGTATTGCAATAATTGCCCCATCCAGCTGAATTTTAAATCTTCTATCCTGCAAATGAACAGACACTGAATCTGTTTCTTTAAAATCTCCTTCACAAACATTTCCATCTTAAAATGTCTATACCCTATAAAAAGGGTTAAGACTATTCAGGTCCAGTATAATTCTGCATCCCCCATCCTTGCTTGGTCTGGGAAAGATATTGGACACAAACTGATGGCTTTGGTAAACTGCCTTAGCAATTACACCTTTATTACATAACCTTGCAAGTTCCAACTGAACTTCCAATTGTTCAGTCATACTGAAGTCAAACTGCTTTTTGGAACATGTTGCATGGGTAAATCAGAATTTGCATTAAGCTTTGTTCGATATCCTTCTATAACCTTCAATATAAACATATCTGAGGTATCACATTAGATCTGTCTACATGAGAACCAGACCCACTTACCTCCTTACCCCCTGGCATTCTTCCCCGGCCTCGAGCTGGATATCTCACCTTCCCTGGCGCTGCTACAGCCGAACGCCAACTGCGCTGCATCGTAGCTGGACTCGTCCCTTGCCCAAACCAGTCTCCTCGCTTATAGGGATACTCTTTGGTGGATATGTGGCTGCTGGCTGCTTAATCAAGCCCACCGTCTTGGCCTCCTCCTCCAGCTCCTTCACCTGCTTTGCGAAATCCTCGCCAAACAGTTGTGTCGGTTGCACTGTGCCAGGCTGGCAGAGTGAAGCATATTTTATGCTGGTGGCAAGTTCCTCACCCAAAGGCTCACCAGCGTCCGACGACATGGCAAACCGTGCTGCACACGGTGTCAGCTCTGGCAGCTGCCTGCCCTCCCTTTGGAAGTCGTCGTCGGACTCAGGGTCAGAGGGTATCTGCCCTTCTGCACTCACCTCTTGCAAAGAGGGTGCTTTCAAGCAGGCCACTACTAGGCACTGCCGGCGGAGCCTTCCCGACGGCCTCCCGCCTGCACAACTCCTCCTGGAGTTGTGGCTTTGTGAAGCAGGCCTCTCATAGGCACTGCCAGTGGAGCCTTCCGTATGGCTTCCCGCCCACACAACTCCTCCTGGAGCGTCTCTGTGGAGCAGCCCCTGTATGAGCTGCTCCTTTTGGATAACCGCTGGGGAACGGTATCCTGTCCCCGATGGGACTCTCGTGGCCCGACTCTGCGGAGTCTATAGCCCTGACAGACTTAGCTTATGCCGAACGCCCGACTGGCGTTGGCTGTGTACCCGGCTGGGCACTTTGCCAAGTCTGTCGTCACACCGCTACCGGCTTGCGACTCCCCCGAGGTGACAGGCTGCCTTTCAGAGACTGCGCTCCCGCAGCTCTCTCTCTCCTTGTCGGTAGCAGACCTGCAACTTGATAATTTTTTACTTGTTCCTGTAATGTGTGGGGAAAAACATACAGAAACAAATTTTTACTTTTTTCTAACTCCTCCAAAGTCTCCCCGACTTTGGTGGAGCTGTAATTTCTCACCTGCAGCAGGAGCTCTGTCCTCCTGCTGCCGTTCGCCAATGCGTCAGACATAATGACGTGCATGCGCCCTAACGGGTCTTCTTCACGTAGTCACTCACGTGACTCTGAGGTAAAATAGTTGTTCATCAGTATTGAACTGGCAACTGATAAACAAAATGAGCTCCTCCAAAGAGACCAGGTAATTTACTAGTAATTTGGATGCAGTATAATTGTTCAGCAGTGCAGTTCATCACGTCAAAGGCTGTAAATGTAAGTGTTATACAATTTGCTATAAAATTGATTTGATATAAAAAGAAAGAGCTTTGATTGCACTGCACCTGACATAACCTCAGGGCTTCCCATAGCTCTTTAATTCCAACAAATCTCCTTTGAAGTATGGTCTTTGTTGTGATATAGGGAAACATGGCAGCCAAAGTGTGTGCAATGAGATCTGAAAGATAGCAAAAAGGCAATAGAACATGGAATAGTATAGCACAGGAACAGGCCCTGTATCCCACAATGTCTGTGCTGAACATAATGCCAAGACCAATACTCCACTAGTCCTTGCCTCTCCCCCAGTCAGCAGCAGGCTGGTGCTGTCTACTCACCTGGATTCCAGATGCAGCTCCAGACTGAGAGTCTGAAGAAGAGTCTCAACCCATAACGAAACCTATCCATGATCTCCCGAGATGCTGCCTGACCTGCAGATTTAATCCAGTATGTGTTTGAAGGAACTGCAGAAGCTGGTTTAAACCGAAGATAGACAACAAAATGCTGGAGTAACTCAGCGGGACAGGCAGCATCTCTGGAGAGAAGGAATGGGTGACACTTTGCGTCAAGACACTTCTTCAGTTACTCCAGTACTTTTGTGTATTAACTAACTTCTGCAATTCTTTGTTTCCACTACTTCCTACAATGATGCTCTATTACTTGGAAACCCCTTACTCGGTTATACCGGACAATCACCATTCCCCCCCCCCCGCTATGTTCTATTATGACAAGATTTTACTGTATTCTATTTTTCTACATTGAACAGAATTCAATAAATTCCATTGCTCTCAATGTCCTTTAACAGACCTGTGAAAGGTACAGCTCACCAGGTATGTCGAAGGCTCGCCTCAGTGCTCCTGCACCCTTATCATGCATTATGCATGTGTGAGTCGTGCACTGACACATTCAATGACCTAAAGATTTATTGACCCGTAGCCAACATTTTTTTAGTAGCCGATATTTTGAATTTGTTGCTTTTTTTTTGCAGTTTCATCAATATTTTATCAACAAATTGAATGAACGTCAAACTATAACAAAACGATCACATTCCCAAACTGTAGATGCTGGAATTTCTCTGATGGGTGTTCAGTGAGACCCTCTCTCACTCTTCCCCCTTTCCAGTATCTGCAGGAATCCAGTATCTGCAGTTCCTAGTATCAGCATTACAGCCATCGCAAATTAAATTGGATTACCCCTGGAAATGGGTGAGGAGATGGTGATGTAGGATTAAGCCCCATTATTTATTAAATCCCAACTTTAGATTTAGACATTGTGGCACAGCACACAGGGCCACAGCCTCACAGAGTCAGTTACTCATGCTCAATCCTGAACTTGGGTGCTATCTGTGTGTAATTTGCACATTCTTCTTGTGACTACGTGGGTTTCCTCTGTGTGTTCTGGTTTCCTCCCACATGCTATTTGGTAGGTTAATTGACCACCGCAAATTGCCCCTAGTATCTAAGTGATTGATAGAATCTGGGGGGAATTGATAGAATTTAGACTTTGGACTTCAGAGACACAGTGTGGAAACAGGCCCTTCCCACACACTAGGGACAATTTACAATTTACAGAAGCCAATTAACCTACATAACCTGTTTTAGGAGTGGGAGGAAACCAGAGCACCCGGAGAAAACCCACACAGTCACATGGAAAACATACTAACTCCATACAGACAGCACCCATAGTGAAGATCGAACCCGGTCTCTGCCACTGTAAGGCAGCAAACACTACCTCCGTGCCACTGTGCCACCCGCAGAAGGAATGTGATTTACGCAGATTTAGTGTAAATGGGTGGTTGATGGTCAGTGTGGACTTGGTGGGCTGAGGGGACCTTTTCAATGCTGTATCTTTCTATGATTTTGACTGTACTGCGCTGCCTCTTAATTATTACAATGTTGAATCTTGAGCCAATGCTAACTGCGTTCATTGACTAACTAGACACATCAGCAGCAGGCCAATGTTGTGTCGCCATTCCCACTTGGGACTGATATCATGCACTGCTTAAAGCTGGCCTGTACCTCGTAGGTTGGAGGGCTGAAGCAGATTATGGGTGAAGTTTAGGAAATCGTTTGACCTGGGAATTATTCATGAAAGGTAGGTCAAAGGTGTGAGCAGACTTCAGGATTTTTGAGCTTGCATTGGAGGCATTAGTGGAGGTGGAGAAGACAGGACAGATTGTTCATCCACATAGGGCCAGGAACATACTGCCCATAGACGAGTGGAGTGGATTAATCAACAGCTCAATAGTAGGACTGCCATTTTAAGGTAATGGACGCAGTGCTGAAAAATGTTCAATTACAGTATGTCACACAAACAACAAAGGTTAGTGAGTGCATCTTCAAATACCATATCTGACTGCATGCCTAAGAACAGCTCAATGAATCACACACCTATCATTCAGCTGCCAACAATTTCCATCAATCAGAGCTCATTCCGAGCATTCTTCCACTCACTGCACCCTTGGCACATCTAAAATTGCTCCAAGCCTCACTCAGCTTCAACAAATAGCTAGTCAATCAATCACAACACCCACATTACCCAATTACACTGTGCAATATTCATCCCTCTTGCACAATTCTGAAGTTTGGACTGCTGCAGTGAGTACTTCAAAGCACAAGAAAGATACCACCAAAATCTTTCAAATCCTCTGGCAGGATAAGTGAATAAGCTTTGGCATTCAAGCCCAGGCTAACATCTTCAGCACTGAGGCCCTTATCTCCGAGAGTCATGCCACATCACGTGCATGTACAACAGCAAACTACTGAAAAAGATACTCTGCTCTAGCTTCTGTCACTGCAAGCAATTGCAAGGTAGACAGAGGAAAAGATTCAAACATCTCTCAAAAAACTGCTTGAAAAGGTATCACATTTCCACCACCTCATGGCTATTTCTGGGCCAATTTCGCTCATAATGGAGAAGGAACCTTTGGGATGCATTGGGAATCTCAGATCCGTGTACCAGGGACACCCAGAAGCACAGCATAAATAGCAGAGGGAAGCACAAAATCTCTCAGGTTATTCAGCCATCTCCTGCCCATCTATGCCAGAGACTGTGGATCCCCCATTGGCCTCATAGGTTCCCAGAACTGGAGTGGAAGTAAGTTATCCCTGAACCCATGGGACTGCTGATGAAGAAGTGTTTTGTACACAGTTTTTTTCATGTCTTAACTTTAATGAGATCTACTCTTGATCCATTATTAATGGACTGGGAATGTCAGATGCAGCATAAAGATTTGACAGAGCAGTTATTCAACTAGCCTGCCAGTTTAATATTTGCAGTGTTGTCCAGCCTGTTTTTAGGTAGCGGGCAGTGCCCTTGTCTCTTTCTAATCCGACTAAAGTTAAAGAGTGGGATTTAAGCGGAGATGGGCTAAAATGGGAGAGATTTAGGGATAGAATTCTAGATCTGAAGAGACCCCTGCAAATGGTGGGGAGACAAAAATGCTGGAGGAACTCAGCGGATGAGGCAGCATCTATTGTCTCTCCACAGATGCTGCCTCACCCGCTGAGTTCCTCCAGCATTTTTGTCTACCTTCGATTTTTCCAGCATCTGCAGTTCTTTCTTAAACTGCAAACGGTGGAGTCTGTTAGTTTGGGATAAGCCTGCATCCAAAATTGGTGGATCACAGATAAATATAGTGATGCTACATGAACGTACACTGCTTGGCTACCTTATCCATCAAGCACCCACCCATGCTAACCCAAATATCTTCTTGCCTCATTTCCCCAAACATCCTCCATATTCCAGCACTCACCTTCACACTAAGACCTATTTACAATGTCCCAGAAACTTACCAACCCAGACGTTTGGGGATGTGGGCGGAAATTGGAGCATCCATGGGAATGCGTGTGGTCAGATGGAAAACATGCAAACTCTACACAGATCAAATTGACTGCTTATTTTCCATATAATTGCAGCAATCTTTTGAGCTCATTCATCAGAACTTTCTTTGAGAATTTTCACTTTTTACCTTTGCACTTTGTACCTGTAGGTTATGGAGAGAATGGCACAATAGTCTTGATGGGCCAAATGGCCTAATTCTGCTCCTATCACTTATGAACGAACTATCTCGTATTATTTATTTTCATATTTTTTTCCATTATTAAACTTGTCAAGAGGGGAATTAAAGAACTAAGAGTGGAAATCGGGAGTGTTAAGGTTAGTGAAGGAGCATCTAGCTTACCATTGAATGTTCCAAGCCCCGGGTGTCAGGCAGCTTCCATCTCCACAGAACCCCCATCTCCCACTAAGGAAGGTAATTATACACTGTTCCCTCCAAGAATGAACAAACACAGGACAACCTATGCAAATGTACTCATGCCAGAGGAATGATTGAAAGAGAGAAAACTCCACTCAAACTCACTCATTATGCAGACAACTACAGATAAAGCTTGTCTGGCGGCTTGGACAGATGATACTGACTGCTCTACACTGCACTTACAGGAAACAAGCTTGAGAATACCGCTGAGAATTCATCTGCTATGTTCCTCCTGCTCCAGTTACCCATTGATGCAAACATTTGATCAATGCAATATTGAGAGAAAATAATGGCTGCAAAATTTAAGGTGCTGCCTTATGTCTTTATTCCACTAGCAATTTATGCGTTGGTGTCTTTTCATATTGTTAATGGTTTATTATTGTCATGTGTACAGAGATACAGTTAAAAACCTTGTAAGCGATCCAAACAAATCAGACCATACTTTAAAACAATCAGCCAAATAAAAATATAACAGATAATGAAAAGATAAATTTATTGCTAGTATCGTAGACTTAGAATAAAGATTTAAAAGATGAGCAGAAATTTAAAGAGTGGAGCGATTGTTGTAGATTATAGCAGAGCCTCTTCTGGGACCAGCACGCCGGTGCCATCTCGGGTCATCTTTACTGTTTTACTGTATTGTATGGACTATTTACATGCCCGTTTTGTATTATAGAAAATTACAACACAGAAGGAGGTCATTTGGGCCATTATCCCTAAGGTGGCCAAGAACAGGCTTTATGTTAATCCTACTCCCTCGTTCTTGTTCAATAGCCTGACAGATCATGGCTCTTCAAGTATTCAACTTGATATGGATTAAACCAGTATACATACCTTAGCTCACATTTATGCAATAAAATGTTAAGTATGTTTAAGATAATAAGTGTCCATGTTTTGTTTAACTTTTTCAGAGCAATCATCTGACATGACACTACCAGGGTAATTGGAGGAGTTTAGTTTAGTTTAGTTTAGTTTAGAGATACAATGCGGAAACAGGCCCTTCGGCCCACTGGGTCCGGGCCGACCAACGAACCCCGCACATGAACACTATCTACAAATACTAGGGACAATTTTTTTAAATGTCTTAAATTATATACAGTACCTGTACGTCTTTTGGACATGTTGGTGGACATGTGAGAGAAAATGGGTTAAGAGGTCAGTAGGGGAATTAGTCTGAGAGCCAGTAGGTGCTGCAATGTCATACGGAAATATAAAATATGCGAAGCTATGATCCAAAGGGTCACAGCTGCCAATGCATAAACTTCACATGTAAGGCACGAATGCCAATTTTCAACTTTGCTTCAATCATATATAACTTTGGTGAGACTTTGTCTGGAGCATTATGCATACTATTGGTCTCATTATTTATGGAAGGATGTTAAAGATATGGAGTCAATTCAGAAAAAGTTTACTCAGAGAAAATGGAGCAGTGGCCAAGGCACATAACACTGAGGTGCACTTATTCAGATGACCAGTGAGTAGATGTTGTTACCGATTCACACAGATGGAGGTTTGCCAATGTGAATGTGAAAGTCAAAGATTTTGTTGCTAAGTGCGGTACGGAGTCCGATATTGGAGACTGGTGACAATAGAGTCCTAGAATCATAGAGTCAGACATTGTGGAACCAGGCCCTTTGGCCCAACTTGTCCATGCAGACCAACAATGCCCTATCAACCCCACTTTTTAAAAAGGGAGGGAGAGAGAAAATGGTGAATTACAGACCAGTTAGTCTAACATCGGTAGTGGGGAAACTGCTAGAGTTAGTTATTAAAGATGGGATAGCAGCACATTTGGAAAATGGTGAAATCATTGTACAAAGTCAGCATGGATTTATGAAAGGTAAATCATGTCTGATACATAGATACATAGATACATAGAAAATAGGTGCAGGAGTAGGCCATTCGGCCCTTCGAGCCTGCACCGCCATTCAATATGATCATGGCTGATCATCCAACTCAGTATCCCGCACCTGCCTTCTCTCCATACCCCCTGATCCCCTTAGCCACAAGGGCCACATGATGAATCTTATAGAATTTTTCGAGGATGTAATTAGTAGAGTGGATAAGGGAGAACCAGTGGATGTGTTATATCTGGACTTTCAGAAGGCTTTCGACAAGGTCCCACATAAGAGACTAATATACAAACTTAAAGCATACGGTATTGGGGGTTCAGTATTGATGTGGATAGAGAACTGGCTGGCAGACAAGAAGCAAAGAGTAGGAGTAAACGGGTCCGTTTCAGAATGGCAGGCAGTGACTAATGGGGTACTGCAAGGCTCAGTGCTGGGACCCCAGCTATTTACAATATATACAGTATTAATGATTTGGACGAGGGAATTGAATGCAACATCTCCAAGTTTGCAGATGACACGAAGCTGGGGGGCAGTGTTAGCTGTGAGGAGGGTGCTAGGAGGCTGCAAGATGACTTGGATAGGCTGGGTGAGTGGGCAAATGCATGGCAGATGCAGTATAATGTGGATAAATGTGAGGTTATCCACTTTGGTGGCAAAAACAGGAAAGTAGACTATTATCTGAATGGTGGCCGATTAGGAAAAGGGGAGATGCAACGAGACCTGGGTGTCATGGTACACCAGTCATTGAAAGTAGGCATGCAGGTGCAGCAGGCAGTGAAAAAAGCGAATGGTATGTTAGCATTCATAGCAAAAGGAATTGAGTATAGGAGCAGGGAGGTTCTACTGCAGTTGTACAGGGTCTTGGTGAGACCACACCTGGAGTATTGCGTACAGTTTTGTCTCCTAATCTGAGGATGGACATTCTTGCCATAAAGGGATTACAGAGAAGGTTTACCAGACTGATTCCTGGGATGTCAGGACTTTCATATGAAGAAAGACTGGATAGACTCGGCTTGTACTCGCTAGAATTTAGAAGATTGAGGGGGGATCTTATAGAAACGTACAAAATTCTTAAGGGGTTGGACAGGCTAGATGCAGGAAGATTGTTCCCGATGTTGGGGAAGTCCAGAACAAGGGGTCACAGTTTAAGGATAAAGGGGAAATCTTTTAGGACTGAGATGAGAAAAACATTTTTTACACAGAGAGTGGTGAATCTCTGGAATTCTCTGCCACAGAATGTAGTTGAGGCCAGTTCATTGGCTATATTTAAGATGGAGTTAGATGTGGCCCTTGTGGCTAAAGGGATCAGGGGGTATGGAGAGGAAGCAGGTACAGGATACTGAGTTGGATGAACAGCCATGATCATATTGAATGGCAGTGCAGGCTCGAAGGGTCGAATGGCCTACTCCTGCATCTATTTTTCTATGTTTCTATGTTTCAACCTACACAAGGTTGAAGATATCCTTGAATACTCCAGCCAGTTGGTTTGCACAGATCTTTAGAATCTAGGCAGGTACACTGCCTGGACCAGGCACTTTTGGTGAATTCCCACTCTCGAAGGATGCACTGACATCGGCCTTGGTGATTGAGGTCACAGGGTCGTTAGAGGGTGTGGGGACATGTAGGTGTGTCTTTGTTCCTTTCAAAGTGTCCACTCGAGCAGTATCTTTGGAAAGAGCCAGGGCCGGATTTACTGTACGTATAAGCTAGACAAGCTAAGCGGGACATCAACCGCCTCAACAGTATACAATACCATGTAATTCTGTGTTCAGGGAAGTGGAGAGAGGACAGCCAAGTGTCTGTGTTGCTCACTTGGCTGGGGTTTGTTTTCCTTGCCACTTCCATCGGCCGATAATTAGTAAAGTTTTGAATTGGTCTACTAAACTGCTTTGTGAGTTGTCTGTTTATTAAGAAGTGAACCTGTTTGTTTAGTTATAAGTTAGCCTTTTTCAAGCAGATTTGATTCAGATTTGAATCAGGTTTTGCAATATAATTGTCAATAAGGAACAATTCCCAACTATTATACAGATCAACAAGCAAAGACCACTTTGCCAGACGTTAGCTACAGAACTGTCACAGGAAGTCAAAGAGTAAGGAAACGACAAGGAAATGATGGAAGTGCACCTGGTCCTGATGCTTTAGATAAACTCTCTTCAAGAGATAAGTTTATGATAAAATCCTTTATTCCTACACTGGATGCACTTGAAACCAATTTAAAAAGAAGAGGTACAGTGTACAGTGAAGTTGCACAACAGTTTTCCTTTCTTGCTAATCTGACCGTATCAATTCAGGCTAATCTGACCGCATCAATAAGCAAGGAATTCATCAAGGTGTTGAACTGTTGATGGAATCATACCCAGAAGATGTTGACCTGAAACTTACCGATGAACTTTTGCACTTTCACTCGTACGTGAGACAAAGCCATAGGCATACAGAAGAGCACTCTCTGTCTCATACAGACCTTTATCAAATAATATACAAGGAAACAATTCAGATGGCCTTCCCTAATGTGGAAGCAATCTTGCGGCTGTTTCTTAGCTTAATGGTCACCAACTGCTCGGCAGAGAGGTCTTTTTCAAGACTCAAAAGAATTAAAAATGAATGAAGGTCCACAATGTCTCAAGAGAGGTTGTCCGCACTGAGCATTCTGTGCATTGAGAGTGACAAACTTAGACAAACAGATCTTGGTGAACTTCTGGATGATTTTGCTATGAAGAAGGTGAGAATAAAAACATTTTTGCTCTTAGCGTATTTGTAGTTTCTTTATTTCTTAATATTCCACATTCAATTCAAGAGACACATATTGTAACATGCACCAATTGGTACAATTAAATTTGGGGGTCACCATCCGACGTCGGAATGGGAGAACATTCTCAGCGGCTTGGACTTCCGAATCGGCCACTTCCTACCCGAAGTCCACAGGCTGAGCTGGGCGGAGATTCACGCTGGCGGCCCTCGGCAAAGGGATCCCGGGGCTCCACGATGTTGAAATCAGCACGGCCCGAGGCTGGGAGCTCCGCAAACTACAGCTCAATGATGTTGAAGCAGCAGGCCCAACACTCTAGAGCTTCAAACGGCGATCCAGGTAAGGCATCGCCCGCTCCGCGGTGAATCCAATATGTATTTTAAAACCAACTGTTTAATGACAACATACAGTAAGACCTAAAAGTGTCACAATGTTGGGTAGTCATGGTCCTATAGTCGTGGGGGTGGGGGATTGGGAGGGGGGGGGCTCACAAATTAAATATCTTAGGGCCTCTCTTCATCTAAATCCGGCCCTGGAAAGAGCAACCATTCCTCAGAACTAACAGTAAGGCCAGATTAGGGCTGGAATGGAAATTAGAACTGAAAGCACCATGAAGCTCATGGTTATTCCTGCAGACTGAATGATGGTGTTCTTCAAAATTTGAACTTACTTGGGGCTCGGACAAAGCCCCGAGGATCTCCTGCATCAATATCCTGGGACCAAGATGATTATCTGCTCACAATCTTATCGGGAGGTATGGAGCAGAAAGATCCAGTGAAATTCAAAGAAAAGCACATCAGTGAGCAGTTTATAGGTAGCACTGCTGAATTCACCTTCTGTTACTTTACTGAAGTAGACTGATGAGGCAGTAATTAGCTGGAGTGCATTTGTCCTGCTTTTTTGTGAATATGGCTTGCTATTTTTATTGTGGTGTCCGGAAGATGGAAGTTTTTTTTAAGACACAAGAGACTGCAGATGCTGGAATCTGGAGCAACAGACAATCTGCTAGCGGAATTCAGTGAGTTGAGCATCTGTGAAGAGAAAGGAATTGTCAAATAATGAGTTCTAAACACTGCATCTGGACTGAGTATGGAGAAGGGACAGCCAATAGAATGAGAAGAGGGAGAGGGGCAAGATAGGAACTGTAGGTGATTAATAGGCTGAGGAGGGGTGGAGGCAGGTCGGGGAGTTGAATTGGGAAACAGATGCAGCTGGATGATAGGTGGAGACAAACAGCTGGCTGAAAATGTTTTGATGGAACTGTCATGCTGTCAGTTCTGATATTTATTCTCTCCCTTGGTATATGGTGCCTCAGACAACTCTGTATCCATAACAATTTAGAATTTATATAATTGGAACATTTAATTTGAATAGTTGGATTTTTGTCATGTCCTACAGTAACTCAGCCCACCCCCATAGTTAGTCTCTCTGTTAAGAATGAATTCTTAAGTGCTAAATTAAGGTCTTTCTTTGCCCTTTTGTTATTGAGGTATTATGTCTAATGGAGTGCCAGTAAATTAGTGCCCTCTTAAACACAGCCTTATTAATTAACCATTGCAGACATGCAAAAATAGCTATGAAATGCAATAGCAAGGTCAGTGTAAATTTTGGAAGCAACTAAGGTGAAACCTTGCCTTTGAATTAATGTCAGTTTGCAATGTAAACATTGATAAAGTTGCATCAGTGAATTGAGCTTGTTAGTACATCAGTTTTTGCCTGCCTAATCTAACGGGTGTAAATGATTATTAAAACTAGCTAATTATGTTTCTAACTGATGGAATGAATCCTGGTGGCAGTGGCAAGATATTGGTTGAAAACTCGACATATTTCACCTTCAGGTCTCTTGTTCTGAACAAAAAAAATGAGGCTTCTAAAAACGAGGCACTCTAAATGCAAATGTGTCTAATTTCAGAACAAAATAGGCTTGAAGGAAGGGTTTCCGTGATTTTTTTTAAAAGGTGTTGATTCAACCAGCATTGTCAAGGTTGTACTGCTGATTTGAGATGTTAGGAATTGCAGCTGGACATATCATATCCAGTATAACACTGCTGGAAAAAGGTGTGAGCCATGGGTGAAAGCTAATGTATATTACAGAGCTCATTCATGAAATCAGGTGCTCACAATTCAACGTTAAACACTGTTCAATATCTCAATGTGTGTGAGAGCATTTGTATTTTAAATGCTTTTTCATTTATTTTCTATATATTTGATTTGCAATTAATTGTTTTTGAAAGTTTCTGAATGTCAGAGTTATTCAGACATATTGAAACTCCTTGATAGCATTTTACTGGGTACCCCTATCATTTTTCAGTAGTCCACCCAATTGTCCTGCTCTATGCCAGAACCCTTGTACAACTCCTGGCACTGAGTCCAGCTCCCTTGCTTTTGTTGTAAGTCATGTCCAGTAATTTAACATGTCCAGTGTTGGTTGATACAAAGTGGGTAGCTGCAAGCTGAGATGGAACAATAGGGTGGCTGAATCTCTGCTCTATTGTCAATCATTTGCTGCTACCCTGCTGTGCATTGGTTGAGAGAGAGACAAAGCTGGAGTAGTGAAGGGAGAAGGAGGGGGAGGGGGGGGGGGGTGAGAGGTGCATGTTTATACTATCTGTTACTTATGCTAGAGAAGAGCTGAGGGGTAAGTGGAATACATAGAGTAGGTATGAGCACAAATAACATGGTCAGCGGTCTCTGTACCTGACCTGGACATGCGTTCTGCTCCTGTAATGTCCAGTACTTTGCTCTCCAAGGACAGAGAAACTTTGGAACCAAGCATGTACCCAGCCAATGTTCTCCTGGTTCCAATTAGTTTGGCCTGAAAAATAAAGAGAAATGTGGTTGCACTGTGCAATGTGTTTGAGTGATGTGCAGGTTCTGTCTGCTTTTAGTTTTTAGTTTTAGTTTTAGACAATAGACAATAGACATTAGACAATAGGTGCAGGAGTAGGCCATTTAGCCCTTCGAGCCAGCACTGCCATTCAATGTGATCATGGCTGATCATCCCCAATCAGTACCCCGTTCCTGCCTTCTCCCCATATCCCCTGACTCCGCTATTCTTAAGAGCCTTATCTAGCTCTCTCTTGAAAGCATCCAGAGAACCTGTCTCCACCGCCCTCTGAGGCAGAGAATTCCACAGACTCACCACTCTCTGTTAGAAAAAGTGTTTCCTCATCTCTGTTCTAAATGGCTTACTCCTTATTCTTAAACTGTGGCCCCTGGTTCTGGACTCCCCCAACATCTAGCGTGTCCAAATCCTTAACAATCTTATATGTTTCAATGAGATTTCCTCTCATCCTTCTAAACTCCAGAGTGGACAAGCCCAGCTGCTCCATTCTCTCAGCAGATGACAGTCCCACCATCCTGGGAATTAACCTTGTAAACCTACTCTGCACTCCCTCAATAGCAAGAATGTCCTTCCTCAAATTAGGGGACCAAAACTGCACACAACACTCCAGGTATGGTCTCACTAGAGCTCTGTACAACTGCAGAAGGACCTCTTCGCTCCTAATTCGATTCCTCTTGCTATAAAGGCCAACATGCCATTCGCTTTTTTCACTGCCTGCTGTACCTGCATGCTTACTTTCATAGACTGATGAACAAGGACCGCAGATCCCGTTGTACTTCCCCTTTTCCCAACTTGACGCCATTTAGATAGTAATCTGCCTTCCTGTTTTTGCTACCAAAGTGGATAACCTCACATTTATCCGCATTAAACTTCATCTGCCATGCATCTGCCCACTCCCCCAACCTGTCCAAGTCACCCTGCATTCTCACAGCATCCTCCTCACAGTTCACACTGCCACCCAGCTTTGTGTCATCTGTCATTGTGTCATTGTATCATTTAGAAATACAGCACAGAAACAGGCCCTTCGGTCCAATGAGCGATCAAGGATCCAGGTATGGAGGATATAATGCTTGCCCCTGTTGTATTTGAGAGCTAATAACTCACAAACTACACTTGGTGTCCAGAACCCGAAGTGTATTTATTACAAGCCAAGCATGGCTACTGCTGAAGCCCTGCAGACCCCCCAGGGTCCCTCCCTGAGGAAACATCATTTTGAGACAGAGCCCTCTAGTGGTGACTCCAGGACACAACACTTTTCCCTCCTTGTAAATGAAGGTTATCATATAAGTCCAGTTATCCTCCCAAATATGTCTATATGCAATCGGTCCAAAATAATAGCTCAGTGAACATAATGTTTATGGCTTCACAGCTGATAATTGTGCAGATACTGAGGTCTCCTCTTCTGTCGCTGAGAGCGTCGAGTGGGAATAGACTGCTCTGCTGTATGCTCTGCTGTATGCTGACCACAATCACTGTCTTGACTGGATATTGGGAAAGGAAAAGTGTCCAATTCATCTTCTTCCTGTCCCTGTCTACTTGCAATTAGACACCTCGCGTTCCATCTGGTATCATCTTGGAGGAGGTACGCGTTCTCGCCGAATCTCCGTTTAATCTGTATCGACTTGAATAGCTAGAATATTAACAAACCAAATGTTATCAACTAAATTTAACTTATCTAGAGGTTGTAGACAAGGATGCCCGCTATCTCCGTTATTATTCGCTCTCGCTTTTGAACCTTTAGCAGAAAGTGTTAGAGCCCATCCAGAAATATACGGGCATAATACTAAAGACACAGTGAATAAAATGTCTTTGTATGCAGATGATGTATTAATATACATTACAAACCCAGAAACTAGTATTCCAAACCTATTAAATCTAATAACTCAATTTGGTTTGTTTTCAGGATATAGAATTAATTGGAATAAAAGCGAAATCATGCCAATAACGGAACTCAATTTACATACATCGCAACAATCCCCCTTTAAAATAGTCAAGGAAAAACTTAAATATCTAGGAATTTATGTAACTAAGGCATATACTTCTTTATTTAAATTAAACTTCCCACCTTTACTGAATAAACTAAATAAGAATATTCAGTATTGGAAAACACTTCCTATTTCAATGTTTGGTAGAATTAATGCTATAAAAATGATCTTTTTACCGCAATTATTGTACCTCTTCCAATCAATCCCGATATATCTCCCCAAATTTTTTTTAAAAAGTTGATTCCATTGTCACAAGCTTTATTTGGGATTATAAGAATCATAGAATAAGCAAAAAACATCTATGTAAATCAAAGACAAATGGAGGTTTAGCTTTACCAAATTTTTTGTTTTATTTCTGGGCAGTCAATATTAAAAATATGAATTTCTGGTTGGAAGAAATGGATCAGCAACCAGACTGGTTAATGATGGAAAAGGAAGACTACTTGCCTTTTGAAATTGGTTCGATTATGTTTGCTCCCACAAAATTGCACAAAAAAACCTATAGTGAAAACCCTATAATATATAGTGGTATACAAATCTGGAAACAAATAAAAAAGACTTTAAAATTGGATAATTTATCACTCTTTCTCCCCATTGTAAATAACCATTTATTTAAACCCTCTATGTTGGATAAAGGTTTTACACATGGAAAAATTATGGAATTAAAAAGATGGGACATCTCTATAGGAAAGGCACTTTCCTTTCATTTCAGGAGTTACAACAGAAATATGGACTATATTCAAATAACTTCTTCAGATATTTACAACTTAGAGATTATGTTAAATCAAATACACAAGTCTATAGAACTAGGGAACCAGAAACCCTTGATGAATGTCTGAATAAACATCCTAATACAGAAAAATTAATATCTCATATTTATAATGCCCTCTTAGATAGTGAGGTCCCGCTGAGGGAATTATATAGACACACATGGGAAAATGAATTAGGCCAACCTATAACGAAAGATATTTGGGACGAAAGTCCACAACATATACATCAATGCTCGTTAAATACCAGACATGCCTTAATAAAATTTAAAGTATTACATAGACTACATTACTCTAAAACAAAATTAAATAGAATCTTCCCACATATCTCTCCTATTTGTGATAAATGTCAGCATTTAGAGGCAAATTTAATTCATACCTTTGTAAATTGTATAAAAATCAAAAATTTCTGGACGGAAATTTTCAGAATAATATCTGGTTGTCAATACCCAATTGGATCCCGACTCAAAACTAATAATATTAGGAATATCAGAACAAAGCCTAAGACTTACAGCAAACCAAAGAAACTTTCTTGATTATAGTATAATAACTGGGAAAAAAATCAATATTAAAATTTTGGAAAGGCCCTACAACCCCCACAATTAAAATGTGGATTATGGAAATGTCAGAGACCTTACATTTGGAAAGAACTAGACTTGTCTTAATTGACAAACAAGAATTATTTGATAGAATATGGTCTCCATTTATTGATTTTTTGAACGGGTAAATTGGTTCAGCACGGGAATCTGACTGAAACTCAAGCTCAGGATTAGATGAATAAGTTATGCTTTATAACTTACGGACCTATCTCCAAAGTTGTATTATTGGTAAATTACTCCATTCTTCTTTATCATGCCTTTTTTTTAAATTTCTCACTTTCTATCTATTGGAAAAAAACTAAATAAGCAGAGTTAATATACAACTGATAAAGGAGGACCACTATTATTTTGATAGCTGGATTCCCACCTATTAGCAACGTAGGATTGATATATAAGAAATGTTTGTATTATGATATGCACATGCTTCTAATAAAAATATTATTTAATTTTTTTTTTTTTAAATCTGTATCGGCTTGGAGAGTGCATTTGTGAGCTTATGCTGTCTCTTTGGGCGGCTGATTCGTACCCAGTCACCGACCTTGAACCACGGTGCTCGTACTCTGCGTTTGGCATCACAGTATGCTTTCCCTTTTGCTTGTCTGTGTGCTATCATTTCCGCCCTCGCTTTTGTGTCTGGATTTGGGTGCGATGATGGTTGAAGAGCATTCAGTTTTGTTCGCAGGTTTCGCCCCATCATCAGCTCTGCTGGCGTTTTCCCAGTCAACGTGTGTGGTGTGGATCTGTAGGATCGGAGGAGGATATGGATTGACTGTTCGAACGTTTTCCCCTCCGACATGCTCGCTTTTATGCTTTCCTTGATCACGCGATTGAATCGTTCAACCTCGCCGTTCGATCGGGGGTTGTATCTCGACGTCCGCTGATGTTGAATGTCATAACTCGCGAGGAACATGGAGAACTGTTCAGATATGAACTGAAGGCCGTTGTCTGTCGTTATGACCTCCGGCAGTCCCCACTTCGAGAATCGCGATGATCGAGCTGGTCATGACTGAGAAAGTAGTTGCGATCTCAGGCCATTTGCTGTGGAGATCGTGTACTACAAGTAGAAACCGCTGGCTTCTTGGCGCAGCGTGCACCTCTCCGAAGATGTCGACTTGCAAGTGCCTCCAGTGTTTGTCCGGCCATGGGATTGGCTGAAGAGGGGCAGGACATGGTTTTGTTGCTTTCTCACTAATTGTGCATGCTTCACAATTTTTAACGAAATCTTCTACGCGACGATCTATTGCTGGCCACCACACTGCCTCGCAACACCGTTGTTTCATCTTCACAATGCCCGGGTGTCCTTCGTGTGCCAGTTGTAACATGCGGTGTTGCAGTGATTTGGGTATAACCACTCGAGTTCCGCGAGTGACACATGTATCGTCAACCACAGCCAGTTCGTGGCGTACCCGGTGGTACAGAACCAAGTCGTCTGCTATCTCCTTGGGCCAGTCTGTCCTGAGATACTGGCAGACGATTTGCTGTGTACCGTCAGCTGTCGACTCTGATTTCAGCTCTCCCCGCGTCACTAGATTCGCCATCGCGTGCGAAATTACAGCGAGAACGTATTTGATGATGTCGCTTGAAGCGTCGCTATCGCGTGTGCTTGCGGGTGCCACCGTTGGGACGCGGCTGAGCATGTCTGCGATGCGATTGCGTGAACCTGCGAGGTATTCTACTTTGAAGTCGATTGGACCATCTGTAGATCCTGAGCGGACGGTGTCCTGAGCCTGACGTGTCAAGCAACGTAGTTAGCGCTTGGTGATCTGTACGGAGAGTGAATGGTCTCCCGTATAGGTATACGTGCCAGTGTTCACATGCGTATATGCATGCTAATGCTTCGCTTTCCCCGGTGGAGTTCTTGCGTTCGGTTGCAGTCAAGGGACGGGACGCGAATGCGATCGGTCGTTCGCTTCCATCGATACCCTGCGAGAACAATGCTCCGATCGCTATAGCGGAAGCATCTGTTGTGACGTACGTTTCCGCACTTGGGTCGAAGTATGCGAGAACAGGCGGAGATGCTATTTTGTCTTTCAGCGTGTTGAACGCGAAGTCCTACTCATCCGTCCATTCCCACTGTGTGTCTTTCCGTAGCAGCTTCTGTAGCGGTTCTGCGATCTGCGCGTGCTGCGGCACAAACTTGCTGTAGAAGTTGGTGGTGCCCAGAAATAATGCTAGCTCTTTCACGTTAGTTGGGGTGGGGAGCACGTTGTCCTGAGTAGGCTCAACTCCAGTCGCTGTCGCTCTGTACCCGAGAAAGTCAATCTCATATGCTGTAAATGTGCACTTTGCTGCGTTGAGCGTCAAGTTGTGTTGCGCGAGATGAGCTAACACTGCATGCAGTCGTCAATCGTGTTCCTCCTTGTCCCTTCCATGGACCACGACATCATCGAGGAGATTGAGTGCTCCGTCAATGCCTGCCAGAACCGACGCCACGATTTCTTGAAATGCGCTAGGCGCTCAGCACAGTCCATACGGCATCCTACGGTACTGAAATACTCCTTCATGTGAAATGAATGCTGACAAATGTTGACTGCGTTCTGCTAGTGGTACCTGAAGGTAGCTTCGGCGCATGTCCAGTTTTGTGAAAACCGTTGAACTGTGGAACGACGCAGCTAGCTCTTGTATTGTTGGCAGAGGGTATTTGTCTGGAATGATGGCTTTGTTGACCGATTTGAGATCGATGCACAGCCTGAGTTCACCATTCTTGCGTCGCGCGATGACCAGATTCGATATCCAAGGAGATGAATCGATGCGCTTAATGATACCATCCTTTTCGAGTCGTTTCAGTTCCATTGAGACTTCCGCGCGAACGGAAAATGGTAGACGCCGTAGGCGTTGTGAAACAGGCCGGACTGATGTGTCTACACGAGGTGCGTTGCAGTACCCTTTAACTATCCCAAAACCCGAGAAAAGGGAGGGGTACTCATGCCTATAGTCCGTGTCACTGATCACATTGATGTTCATGCCGGTTGAATCCTGAGGCTTGAATCCTAGTTGATCAAACAAATTGACTCCCATCAGACTCTTTCCTTCTGCGACGTAGAATGTGAAGCTATCGACAGTAGCTATCGACAGTAGCAGACAGGAACTGTCACTAGCCCTCTCGTGGGTATGGTTGAACCATCATAAGCGTGAAGATTGTCCCTCGGGGGAGCAAGTGGGTAGTACCTTTTGTAGAGGTCGGCGCTCAAAATTGAAACCTTCGTCCCCACATCTATGAGAAGCGATACCGAGGTCCCAGCGATCTCGACCCGGCAGTCTTTGAAAGCACCTGTTGACCGAGCATCCTGGTCAGCCCTGTTCTTTATGGAGTATACGTCGTGTCCGCCCGGAGATTCATCGTCTACGTGGCGGACAGATGACGCCTTCTCCTTCGATGACCGGCATACTTTCTTGAAGTGATTCAGCTTTTAACGCGCATTGCATCGTTTACCGTACACTGGACATTCCCCGGGAGCGTGTGTTCGGCCACAATTCGAACACTGCTTGTTTGAGCGATTGTGTTTTGATTGCCTCTGAATGCCCTGCACTGGTGCTGTGTTCATCTGATGAGATGCATGATTAAATGCTCCCTCAGAGCATGCCATCGGCTATTGTTTGAGCACCTCGGCGTTATGCATCGCACTTTCAATTTGCACATCTAAGCGCTGTCGTGGAGCGGGCGATGCCTTTCCTGGGTCGCCGCGCTGGGACTCCAGTGTGCTGGGGCAGCCGATGGGAGCATCGTGGAGCCGCGGTTCTGTGGAGCGGCCGGCTGCGGCGCTGGGCGTTGCATCCCGGAGCCTGGGCGAGAATATTGGGCGCCGTGGCGGGACTGTGGAGCCTCAGTGGGCCCGACTCTGGGTGGACAAGAGGATGGGGACTGGACTTTGTGCCTTCCCCACAGTGGGAACCATTGTGGGGGGATGTTTTTGTGTTGAACTTCTTTTTGAACACTATGTTGTATTTTTATTAGTGTGCTGCAAGGACATCTGAATTTTCCCCTGAATAAGGGGATTAATAAAGTCTTATCTTAACTCTTGTGCCTTTTCGAGTGTGAGAGCATCATCCTCCATGAGATCTCTAATCCGCGGGACAGAAGTCTTTTCGATCAGCTGGTCTCGCACCAGCTCATCAGTCAGTGCTCCAAAATTGCACTTTGCAGCCAGTTCTATCAATCCAGAAGCAAATTGCTTCACTGGTTCGCCATGTCACTGTGACCGTTGGCGAAACCGGTATTTTTCTATCAGCACACTTGCCTTTGGGCCAAAATATTTGCCCAGTGCATTAACGGCAGTACTGTACTCACTCGTTGTAGCACTGTCGAGCTGCGCAAAGATTCGCTGTCCCTCCGTTCCGAGGCAATGCAGCAGAATCGCTCGGCGGCGAATGTCCGAAATGGCCGCGCCGTCCAGGCCACTTGCGATCAGGTAAGTCTTGAAACTTTCATACCAGCGTATCCATGGTACAGGAGGCTCTCCTGGAGTTTTCAAGAATGGAGATGGGGAAGCAAGGGTTAAACCAGCCATCCTTGTCGCCAGATGTTGTATTCGAGGGTTAAATAACTCACTAACTACACTTGGTGTACAGAACACGAAGTGTATTATTACAAGCCAAACATGGTTTCCTCCCTGAGGAAACAAGATTTTGAGACAGAGCCCTCTAGTGGTGACTCCAGGACACAACAGCACCCATTGCTATTTCTTCTGCTCTTGTGTCCTTTTTTGAAATTGGGCTTCAAATGGGAAAATTTAAATTAATTCTGAAAAATGTCTGGAGCCTGAATACTACATAAGACAAGTTTGTTTAGCATGCCATTTTATTTGAAATTCTCTTCTTTTGGTATTTGTTCGGATTGAACCTAGAGTAGGATTCATCCCAGCACCTGAATTTAGCCATTTTACCTATACTTTGATGCATGGACTCAGTCAGGATTATATTTTTAACTGCTGTCATTCTCTCAGCAGCCAACACTCACAAAAATGGTTTCCACAATTATTTTATGTTGTTTTTGCTTTGGAACGTTACTACAAACGAGTAAAGTTGCCCTCCCTTGTACACAAATCACTGATCAACGTGGGTCCCTTAATGTGATCTACAACACTGGGAGCGGTAAATGAGAGAGAATAACATGTAAAGGTCACTGTCTTTACCTTAGGCTCCCAGGGCCCAAGCTATAATATAAAAACTATCATCTCACACCATATTTTAATTTTGGCGTAATGGGAAATTAATTTCCTGGACATAACCTTGACATCCAATTCCATGGTAGAAGGGCTGCGCGTTCATGATTCTAAATGAGGCATGAAACAATTCTTTCCTTCAGGGTCTCTGGGGATGGCCGACAGTGGCTGGTGCTCTTGAATGTGGTGGCTTGTCTGTGCAGAGGACATCCATTTATCATCCTGTTAATCTCTGGGGATTCATGCCAGAGCGTCTAATTTATAAACTACTTTTGGATTACTTTCACCTTCCAGTTTGTGTGTTTTGGCTGGGGCTTTAAGACTTTTGTGGGGATTTTAGCCATTGCTTGTGGCGTTTGAATGAATATTGTACTCTTTCCAGTAAGTTAACTGGCTATGCACGTGTGGAGACCAGACTACATTTAATATAGCTGGTTTTTTGAAGTTTGTCTCCTGCACCAAAGGCCATAAAATGCTGCCTAGCATAAGCTTGAGGAACATCATCTCATCTTCTGACTAGGTGCATTTTATATCAAAACTGGCTGCTTCTGATAAAAGTTCATCAACCTGTAACATTAATTTTGTTTCTCTCCGGACAGATGTTACGTGAGATACTGAGTATTTCCAGCAACTTTGGTCATCATTTACAAATTTCTTTCTGATCCAGTTTGGATGTGATCAAAAGTGCAGTTTCATCATTCCTTGAAATTGGTGTCACAGGTAGATAGGGTGATCAAGAAGGTATTTTGGCACATTAACCTTCATCAGTCAGGATACAGAGTATAGAAGTTATGTTACAGTTGTACAAGACATTGATGAGAGGCCATGTTTCAAGTACTGAATTCAGTTTTGGGTCACCCTGCAATAGGAAAGGTTGAAAGAGTACGGAGAAGATTTACAAGGATGTTGCCTCGACATGAGGGCCTTAGCTATAGGGAGAGATTGGACAAGCTAGGACTTCATTCCTTGTAACACAGGATGATGAGGGGTGATCTTATAGAGGTGTATAAGATCATGAGTTGAACAGATAAGGTAGATGCACAATCTATTATCCAGAGAACCAGAGGACATAGGTTTGAGGGGAAAGATTTAAGAGGAATCTAATGGTCCAACTTGCCCATGCCAACCAATATACCTCATCTAAATTAGTCCCACCTGCCTCCAAGCCATTCCTATCCATGTACCTGTCCAGATGTTTCTTAAGCGTTGTGATAGTACCTATCTCAACTGCCTCCTCTGGCAGCCCTTTACATTTCCCTACCACCATTAAAAAAAGTTGCCCCTCAGTTTCCTGATAGAATTGAATAGTAGGAAAGTTATATTTTATATGTTTAAAACTTATTTTGACCATAAATAGAGTACAGTGAAGGGTAGAGTTCTGACTGCCCTGTTATGAAAATTACTTGGAGGTACTGAAAAGGATGTAGAGAAGACAAATAGGATGACACTTAAATGTGAGGTCCCACCAAACAGGACAGGTGAATAGGGGACACATGAGACACCGGATGCTGGATCCTCTGACAAAAAAAAAGGAGAGTAGCTGAAGGAACCCAGCAGTTCCCACAGCAGGTGTGGTGGAAAATGGGCTGTCGACGTTTCAGGTCGAGACCCTTCATCTCAGAAGGATGAATGGACAAAATTTCTTCTCTTGAGAAAATAAGGCAGAGGGATGTAAGATGTCTGATGTGAATAGTGCAGATTTGTTTAAGGGAAACTGGACAAATGGCAGAGAAGGGAATGGAGAATTACAAAGATAGATTGAGATGAAGAAGGGTGGGTAGAGGATTGTGTGTTGCATTAGCTAAATGGTATGTTTTGGCCCAGTATCTAACTTTTAGCCATGGTCTTAAAATTGGATTCATTGTACCAGACCCAAAATAACTAACTGAAATAAATTAAATCCATAGTGTCTTTGAACCTTGCAGATTTTATCCTTTAGCTATGAAGGAGTATTATTGGAAGATTTTTCAAACACAAATGACTGTAAGCTGCTTTAGGCAGGCTAACTGACTTACCATGGGGTGGGAGATTGCAACCTTCACATGATTCGCCCGGTTTTAACGAATGCAATCAACCAGGCGTGCACAATCAAATAAGATCAAATAGTTGTCCTACAACTTTAGGCTCTGCATGCCATACGCAAGAAGAAGAAGACTGACTTACCATGACTGGAAACACATCGAAATCTTGTGCCAAATACTGAATGCTTTGTGAAACTGCAGAAAGCAGTATTAAAAATGAGCCAGTGACAGATCAAGAAAGTCCAAAGAAATATTGACAAACAGCTTTCACGTGATTCTAGAATTCCCCCAGCATTACGTATTACTGGTTCAATTTCATTAAAATACTTCTGCTGTTACTAATTTTTTGCTTTATCCAGTGGAAAGAGGACAAATTTGCACCTGATAAATTTAGATGTATACTTTTTTTTATTATACTGTGATCATACAGTTCCTTCTTTATTAACATTCTTGAATATTTGCATTCTTCGCTCAGCAATTACAGGATTTCATTTACTTATTTCTGCTGACTATACCTCAAGAGACTTGCTCTAAAGTTGGTTCAATTGCATTGAAAAGCTCTTTAATGTAAATGTCACTCAGAATAAAGGATTGTATTTATTCTGACATTGTTCAGTTTCTAAATGTAGATTCTTCGCTGTATGTAAATGAACTAGATTGTAATTCTACCCTGATATTTCAAATTTATATCTTTTAATTTGTTTCGCCCAGACCAAGGCTGTGTTAATCTTTAAACAGAGACATCCCCTCCACCAGCTCTGAATAATAAACACCTCATACCATTCCGTAAACCCATTATTAGATAGAATTGTAGTCACTACAATAGAAACATATTCTGCATCGCAATATTTTAAAATATAATAAATTGACTCAACATTTGACATTTCTGCATTTTAATATTGGCATCATCTTTTATTCCATTCGACATTTTGATATATAATTAGTTTTGAATTACTACATTAACATTCCCATTTTACATAATTAATCTTTTGGATACTGCCCTGTTATTTCCATATTTATCACAGCAATTTTATGGTGGAAGAATTTTATACCATTCCTATAGCAGCAATTTTTGAGAGTGTGTTCTCTGCATTCAAATACAAATCTAACGATAACAATTTATTTTAGACTGAATCCTAAGATTCACCACATTGTTCTAATTGTTCTAAGTTTGTTCAATATCCCATCTCAATGGCTTAAGTAGTGAGGAGAACAAGGGAGGGATAGAGTCATCGGGTCATACAGTGTGGAAACAGGCCCTTTGGCCCAACTTGCTTACATTGACCACCATGTCCATCTACACTAGTCCCACCTGCCTGCATTTGGCCCATCTCCCTTTAAACCTGTCCTGTCCACATACCTGTCCAAATGTTTTTTAAACATTGTGATACTACCTGCCTCAACTACCTCCTCTGGCAGCTCGTTCCATAAACCCACCACTCTGTGTGTGAAAAAGTTACCCCTCAAATTCCTATTAAAACTCCCCCCCCCCCCCCCTCACCTGAAACCTATGTCCTATGGTTCTTGATTCACCTCATCTGGGCAAGAGACTCTGTGTGTCTACCTGATCTATTCCTCTCATGATTTTGTACACCTCTATAAGATCACCCTTACCCTTCTGCACTCCAAGGAATAGAGTCCTAGCCTGCTTAACCTCTCCCGATAGCTCAGGCCTGGCAATATCCTCATAAATCTTCTCTGCGCCCTTTGCAACTTGATGATATCTTTTCTATAACATGGTGCCGTGAACTGAACAAAATACTCTAAATGATGTGTGGGAGCATTTCATGGTACAAGTGGTAATTGGACTTAGCCAGGGAGTCAATTTAAATCACTGGTCAGTTTTAATGACTGAATTAGTAGAGTGTTTTAAAAGCATCATTGTTGACCATTTACTACAGGCAAAAGAACCAAATATATTATATCATGGGACCAATTTGCCATTTCATATCCCATCTGTGAAACTGGTTGAGTCACATTAGGTATGGGGCTTGTCTCATTCACAAAGGTTCGATATCATGAAACATGGCCATACCCTTTAAAACATGGCACTTACTGGAGAGTTTTGTGCAGTACTGACAGATTCAACCTGTGGCTGATATCACTGAGTTTTAGTATTGAGGCTAGTTACAGACATGAGGTTGGCCACATTACTTCTTATTGCTACTGCCAGTTTGACGTTCAGTGAAATATTACATTGATAGTAGCTATGAAGGTAATCTTCAGTGTTACCTGTATAATTATATAGTTAAAGTGCAATAAAATGCAATCAGACGTTGTGAACTCAAGGACAAGCTTCATTAAACAAAAAATAATTCCAATAAAGAGCCCAGAGTAATTGCGTTTCGCTGTAGCAGGGGACACCCTCGACTTCCTTTCTAATCCCCGCCCCTCAGTCACGTGCCTCTGACCACATGATGAATGAGGGTTCAATTAACTGACCACCAGATAGCACCACACGAACCCCCCCCCCCCAGAACCGGAGGAACAAAAACGAACAGGCGGATGAATGCAACAACCTGACCTCGTAATTACAGGATCCACATTCGGACACCCCACAGGCACGGGTGACAGGGGCTGAGACGGCGGACGCCCCGTGATGGTGAGGCCGAGCCACTTGCACCGGCTGGTCAATGTCCACATGAGCCGGCTTAAGATGCGCCACCGATACAATCTCAGGTTATCCATTGTGCAATCCAAAACCACAGTTTGGAAAACGTCGAGGTCACCAATAAAGCACAATAAAGTGTGTCAGACATTGTGAACTCAAGGACAAGCATTATTAAACAAAAAATAATTCCAAAACAAGATCAGTGTTGCTGAGCCCAGAGTAACTGCGTGTCGCTGCAGCAAGGCACACCCTCGACTTCCTTTCTAACCCTGCCCCTCAGTCACGTGCCTCTTACCACATGATGAACGAGGGTTTGATTAACAAGTGGCCCGACCACCCGATGGCGCCACATAGTAATAATAATTACTGACATACTTACAGTTATCAAAATGAGAATTTCAATCAAAATTCTTTCCAACTCTAGTTTTCCTTCAGCAAATACAGTACTTCCTCCACTTCAGTTGTTCATCTTTCTCAGTGTTGGTTTGTCTTGTTTATAGGTTTACTGCAGGCAGTTTAGACACGAGTTATGCCATAGAATCATAGACCATGGATAGTACTTAATCACAGGGGACACAAGTTTTAAGAGATATTTGCAATAACATTTACAACTGTCACTGATTGGACATCATGTGTTGAACATCAGGTACTCAAAGAACATGCAGTCAGAAATCCAACAATAAATCCTCCAGGGATTCCTCCATCTACTGTAATCGTGAATGCATTAAGTTTCTACAGCACTCTGTCTGTCAATTTCTGTTATGGCCCGAAAAGGTTTTTACACCCTTTAAAGGAATATTTGTAAGCACATTTCCTGTTTTGGATGTTGACCATGGGTACCTCTTGTAATGAATCTGTGATCAATGGTTTATCAGCCTATAATGAAGAGTCCTTCAAAGTGTATGGACTGATACGCCTGTTACACGCAGAGCTCTGACAAGCTGTATGCACTCAATTCAAGGGAACTGGAGCTCTGTGCTACCTAAAGAACTTTATTCAACACATTGTTTCAAAATGATGCACAGTTAAAGGCCTGTCTCACGAGTCTGCGGTCATTGGCGGCGAAACGGGAAGAATCTGCCGCCATAGACCGCGCACTCATGAGAACGTACAATTCCCGGGCCGTGCGGCGGTGTTCCCAACACCGCGCGGTGCTAAAATAAAATCGACAATGTCGAAAACCATATACTCACCGCACAACCACCACCAGTGATGCACAAGTGCGGCACGGCCGCCCGCACGGGCCGCCGCCAGTGTGGTTCGAGCGCCGTGCGTCAAACCTCCACTGCCACAGCCTCTGCCAGTGAGGCACGTGTGCTGCACGGCCGCAGGCACAGCCACCGCTACAGCGCCGCGATCAGGATGGCGGCCGCCACAGCCGCTGCTGGTGAGTCACGTGCGGCGGGCCGACGTCATCGCAGTCGGCCCGCCCTTTTTTTTACTTACCGCAAGCACGTGGGACCCGCCGTGTTTGAATTAACTCGGCCCCCGCGCAGCATCCGTGCGGCGCTCCGGTGGATAGGCTCGACGCTCTCGCCGTTGCCGCGCGGTCCTCGCTACCGGCGATGCCGTGCTTCACCGCCGATGACCGCAAACAGGTAAGACAGAGCCTTAAGTTACATGAAGTACTCCTTGAAGGAGTGCATTCTTAAAAGAACTATTCTTGCTCGCACCAATTATTAAATACGCTACAACTTTGAATTAATATGATATTGAATAGATTTATGGTGTAGTTCAGACACGGGAAGTAAGTTCAAGGGATGTACGATACTGTACAAATCTGGATTTAATTACACGTATTTTCTGCCTGAGGTTCAATTGCCACTGAAACACCCCCAACACGACTCAAAGAAGGGGGTCCACTGTTGACTGAAAAATTGGCAGAGCTACTTCAGCTGTTTTGGAACAATGAAGAAGCATCTCAGGACTTCAAGGATGTCTCAATTACACACCCATGCAAGCTTAAGGGGGACCAACAACTCTGCAATAATCAGAGGAATCTCTTTACTTTTGATTGCTAAAACAATTCTCGCTAGATTCATGTTAACCAGACTGATCCCTTATCTTGAGAAAGCCTTTCTCTCAGAAAGCCAATGTGGTTTTCATGAAGGGCATGGATCAGTGGACATGATCTCTTCAGTGAGCCAACTCCAAGAGAAGTGCCAAAGACACAATTGCAACTTGTTCACTACCTTTGCCAACCTCACTAAAACTTCTGACATTGTTTTGCGTGAAGGCTTTTGGAAGATCATGGCTAACTATGGCTGCCTGAAAAATTGATCACAACTCCATGATGTCAGAGTAATGGATGATGGAGAGTTTTTATATATCACTAGACTAAGTGGGACCCGTTGGGTCCCATATTCACACGGGAGAGCTGGTCCCCAACACAATATTCCACCTCTCCACCAATTCCAGTATAGGTGGAGAGGTGGAGCGCTAGTATGGGTGTCATGGGCTGAAGGGACTGGTTTCAAGTGGTCTAGTATGGACATTGTGGGCTGAATAGATTCTTGGGCTGGCAGCTCAGTCACTCAGGCCTGGTGGGCTGGCAGCTCAGTCACTCAGGTCTGGTGGGTTGGCAGCTCAGTCACTCAGGCCTGGTGGGCTGGCAGCTCAGTCACTCAGGGCTGGTGGGCTGGCAGCTCAGAAACTGCTAGAAATTCTGCCCAAGACAGGTGAGAGACTGTGAGAGAGAAGGGGAAGAGGGTGGAGAATCAAATTTAGAAATGTTTAATCTATTTCTGCAGATCAGAGCAATGAAGAAGCTATCCTGGCCTGGATCTCACAGGGAGCCAATGAACGGAAGGATAAAAATACTGGGATGAGGTTTAATACTTGCAGGGGGAATACTTACTGATGGGCTGAAGGGAACCCTGGGCTAGTAAAGGCCTGATGGGCTGAATCTGAGTGAAATCTCAGTGAAAGGCACTTTTTCTGGACTTTTCCTGGCCTGGCACAGATCTTTTGGGCCAAAATGCTCCTCCTGGGCTAATACGGGCATTTTGGGCAAAAGGGACTGGTTTCTCGGCTAATAGGGGCATTGTGGTTTCAGGCTGGCAAAACAACTCATTTAATTTCATTTCCATTTCAATTTCAAGCACAGGGAAGGGCAAATAACTAATTTCATTTCCATTTCCATTCCCATATCCATTTCCATTTCCATTGCAATTTCAAGCACAGGGCAGGCCAAACAACTCATTTCATTTCATTTCCATTTCCATTTTCATTTCCATTTCAATTTCAAGCACAGGGCAGGCCAAACAACTCATTTCATTTTCATTTCATTTCCATTTCCATTCCCATTGCAGTTTCAAGCCCAGGGCAGGCCAAACAACTCATTTAATTTTCATTTCATTTCATTTCAATTTCCATTGCAGTTTCAAGCACAGGGCAGGCCAAACAACTCATTGCATTTTCATTTAATTTCCATTTCCATTGCAGTTTCAAGCACAGGGCAGGCCAAACAGCTCATTGCATTTTCATTTCATTTCCATTGCAGTTTCAAGCACAGGGCAGGCAGCCAAACAGCTCATTGCATTTTCATTTTATTTCCATTTCCATTTCAATTTCAAGCACAGGGCAGGCCAAACAACTAATTTCATTTTCATTTCATTTCCATTTCCATTCCCATTGCAGTTTCAAGCCCAGGGCAGGCCAAACAACTCATTTAATTTTCATTTCATTTCATTTCCATTTCCATTGCAGTTTCAAGCACAGGGCAGGCCAAACAACTCATTGCATTTTCTTTTCATTTCCATTTCCATTGCAGTTTCAAGCACAGGGCAGGCCAAACAGCTCATTGCATTTTCATTTCATTTCCATTTCCATTGCAGTTTCAAGCACAGGGCAGGCCAAACAGCTCATTCCATTTTCATTTCATTTCCATTTCCATTGCAGTTTCAAGCACAGGACAGGCCAAACAGCTCATTGTATTTCATTTTATTTCCATTTCCATTGCAGTTTCAAACACAGGGCAGGCCAAACAACTCATTGCATTTTCATTTCATTTCCATTTCCATTGCAGTTTCAAGCACAGGGCAGGCCAAACAACTCATTATATTTTCATTAAGGGCTGACAAATCATTTATTGCAAGTACATTGCAGACTCACATTTCAGTTGATTCACAGCTTAGAATCACGGTTGTGGCCTCACCCTCGCAATCTTCCAGAGTGACTGACTCACGTCCAGGCATCCAGGGTTTTATAGTCCTGGCCCCCCTGGAAGGGGCATTACCTTCATCATGGTGATTGACAGGACCAATCAGCTGATCTCAAGATTTTTTAAACACTCATAACTTTTTTATTTTTCATCGATAGGAAAAATCCTCGTGGCTGCCTCAATGGAGGAGGACTATGAGTAAGATGGCAAAAAATCATAGCAATATAGGGTAGCATTTTTTTCTAAAATAAATATTCACCAACCTTTACTATGATATTCTCTGCAATGCCGTCTACCCTAAAAAATAAAATGGGATCGACATTAGATATAGAACTGATAGTGTTCTTTAAAGGAGTTTCCCAGCCAAAACTAAAGCCAGAATCTACTGTAAGGGACTTTTTTTATGCTGACAAGCGCCTACTGATTACGAAACTGATATGGAGAAATCTTGGACAATTTTGCCTATGCCTGTGGCAACTTTGGCCTCACAAGTAGCACAAAGAAAACATATATTTTGCACCAACCTGCACCTAATACCCCATACACAGAAACAAACATCCTTGTGTATGGTCAGAGACTTTCAATAGCAGACATTGTCACATACCTTGGCAGCTCTCTCTCATTTCAACACTGACAAACACCACTGGCAACAACAAGCATTGGCATACTCACGCGCAAATTGGGTGCTCATTCACATAATGAAGCTGGAATGGAGAAAGCAAAGAAGAAGAGGGAATGATTCTTAGCAATTAAGAACCATTGATGCTACAGCATCCCTACATCTCTGTCATCTGTGTGGAAGAAACTTTCAAGCCCAGATTGGTCTAAACAGCCATGTTGTACACATTTCACCACCATGGGCTAGATGTCATAGAAACATAGGAACTGCAGTTGATGGAATCTTGAGCAAGAGACAAATGTAGTCTGAAGAAGGGTCCCAACTGAAATTATGCCTATGCATTCCCTTCACAGATGCTGACTAACCTGATTAGTTACTCCAGCACATTGTTTTTTTAAACTAGGTGTCATGGTTTTATTTGATAACGGGTGATGAACAAGAACACAAGGATAGTAAAACAGGGTACCATGATTGTTTACATCTGGAATGTAATCATCTGAAAGAGGCAAAACACAAGATTTAAAAAAAAAGGACCAGGGACCAAAAAAGGTGATCACAATTAATTTTGGAGACTGTAGTAAACATTTAGGGACACCATTTAGTGACCCAACGGTCTTTTGTATGTTGCAATAACATCCATAGTTTGGAATGCACCTATCCCTTGTTGGAACATTTTTAGTGAACGTGAATGAGCTGGGAACATATACAATGGGTAGATAATCCTTGGAGCCTATATTATAAATGGACACCCTTAAGAAGAAAGTAGACATTTGGTGAGGTATATGCACTTACAGAGATAAAGTACAGAGATAAAGATATATGCATAGTGATGCTGGTATTGGATAACTGTGGCAAAGAGCTGTCAGATCCAAGATGGACTATGTGGCTTCTTTATTAGAAGAAAATATTTTATGGTTGATGTAGATCATAAATCATGGTTGATACTCTTCATTTATCATTGTGCTATTAATAGTCAGTTTCACACTTTCACAACATCTGTTAATAATTGGCATGTCAAGTATAGTTTAGTTTAGTTTAGAGATACAGCATGGAAACAGGCCCTTCGGCCGACCGAGTCCGTGCCGACCTGCAAACTCCATCCATTAGCACTATCTTACACGAGAGGAACAATTTACAAAATTACCAAAGCCAAAAAGCGAGTTAGGTATTCCGACTGCGCCTGCCCAGGTCATAGGTCACTAGCTATAAACCGTCTCGGCAACGGTGGTGCTGCATTGTATGCAGGCTTGCGTTTCGTCCGTGGTCGGGGTCGGGCCCGGCTCTCCGTCGCTGTGGGTGCTGTTGAGTTGCTTTTGAGTTGCTGGTGGGCCATCCCCGGTGCCCCGTCACTGTCCGGAGGTGTCTGGGGTGGCCCTGGGCTGGCGGGGCGGCCCCGGACTTGCAGCCACTGGCTCCAGCTCGGCACTGCCTGTCCCGCCGGGTTGGCCAGCAGCCCTCCACCTCCACTCCAAAAATCGGACCGAAACTATACTCACTGTATCTACAGCGTTTCGATCGATTTTTATTTATTGTATTGTATTCAATTTATTGTCATTATCTCATAAGAGACAACGAAATGGATTTTCCTTGCAGTCAAGTAACATAAAAATAAATAATAAATAAATAAATAATATTTAAAAAAAACACAAACACAGAAGTCCACGACACAACATAACCCCACAGCGGCACTAAAGTTAAGGAAGGTACATAGTCCAGCCAGCCTCCCCGCTGATCTTCCCAGATGTTCTCCCATGGTCGGGGCATCTCGAGCACCCGCAGTCGCCGCCACGGGCGGCCCGATGCTCAGGCCCGCTCGCCGGGAACGGTGGAACCCCGACGCCAAACCCAGATGGAGCACATCCTCAGCGGCACGGACCTCCAAATCAGCCACCTCCCACCGGAGTCCGCGGCTCCCGAAGTCCACAGGCCGAGCCGGGCCGAGTCGCAGGACTCCGCGATGTTGGTCAGCGCCGCCCGCGTTGGGAGCTCCGCGAACCACAGATCCGCGATGTCGGTGCAGCAGGCCCAGCACTCCGGAGCTCCAAACGACGATCCCCGGTAAGGCATCGCCCGCCCCGCGCTGCTGCTGGAGCTCTGGTCGGTCCCGGCAGGAAAGGCCGCGCCAATCCAGTAGGTAGGCCGTGGGGGGGGGGGGGGGGATGGGGGGGCGAGGACGCGACTCGAATAATAGTCGCATCCTCTCCAGGAAGCGACTGAAGGACGGTATCCCCCTTACCGTACCCTCTTCCCCCACAAAAAGACAAAAAACGCTCTTCAAACATAACAAAAAAAACAAAAATGACTGAAGGCAGAGGAAGCTAGCAACAGCGCCACCGGATGTCCAAGCGTTTGACCTTTGACAAATCCCATGATTCCTTGCATTTTTCGGAATACCAAACTCGCTTATTAACCTACAAACCTGTATGTCTTTGAAAAGTGGAGGAAACCGGAACAAAGGTTGAACAAAGGCCAGAGATGATAAGACAAAATGTTTGGTTGGGAAGGAATGAGTGAAACATAGAAACATAGAAACATAGAAAATAAATGCCAGAGGAGGCCATTTGGCCCTTCGTGCCAGCACCGCCATTCATTGTGATCATGGCTGATCATCCACAATCAGTAACCCGCACCTGCCTTCTCCCCATATACCTTGATTCCGCTAGCCCCTAGAGGTCTATCTAACTCTCTTTTAAATTCATCCAGTGAATTGGCCTCTACTGCCTTCTGTGACAGAGAATTCTGCAAATTCACAACTCTCTGGGTGAAAAAGTTTGTTCTCATCTCAGTTTTAAATGGCCTCCCCTTTATTTTAGACTCTGGCCCCTGGTTCTGAACTCCCCCAACATTGGGACATTTTTTCCTGCATCTAGCTTGTCCAGTCCTTTTATAATTTTATACGTTTCTATAAGATCCCCCCTCATCCTTCTAAATTCCAGTGAATACAAGCCCAGTCTTTCCAATCTTTCCTCATATGACAGTCCCGCCATCCTGGGGATTAACCTCGTGAACCTACACTGCACTACCTCCATAGCAAGGGTGTCGTTCCACAAATTAGGAGACCAAAACAGCACACAATTCTCCAGATGTGGTCTCACCACAGACCTGTACAACTGCAGAAAGATCTCTTTACTCCTATACTTAAATCTTCTTGTTATGAAGGCCAACATGCCATTAGCTCTCATTATGAAGGCCAACATGCCATTAATGAAGCAAGAAGTGGAAGGGAGTGGGGATAAGAAAGTTGTAATAGTTGTGCTGCCTGCTGGAAAATGCAGCATTAGGGAACAAAAGTCAAAAGAACAAGGACTACTACGTGACATTGTGGAAAAAGTGCTGTGTGATCCATATACTGGGTAATTATCTAATTGATTACTTCAAATATAACAACAATGAGTTTACTTCAAGGGCAACTATTCTCAACTTGCGCAGTGCTCTTTCTAAGTATGCTTTCTCTCAGTCATGGGAGGCTAAAATAACACCACTTTCAGATTATTATCTGCACATTAATTGTCTTTTTATCCGCATTTCTCAGAGGGGTTTACACTCTGTCCTTTGCTTGCATTTAGTTGAAATGTTCAGACACAATCAATGTACAATTAGATGTTAATCCCTCTGAAACATATGTGTAAACACATGAATTAATGACATTACAAACTGTAACTGACTGAAAATGCTTTTTATAGAAACCATAATCATGTATGAAAGACATAAACATTACAGTGGAGCAAAAATAAAAACAGATTATTTGAATAATGATGGAATCACACAGATTGAGAAAACATGGAAGTAGAGATTATAAAGCTATAAAGCAAAATATATTATAAATGTTATAAATAACAGTGAATATGGGAGTAATAAGAGAATGTCAAACCTAAACAAATCTTTAGTTCAGGTGCAATTAAATAATATGTAAAAAATATTATATGACACTAAATAATAATGAAATAATTTTGGACTAGCAATCACTGTTCTATAGGCTTTAAAATAGTCATAAAGTCATATAGTGTGAATACAGGACCTTTAGCCGAACTTGCCCGCACCAACCTACATGCCCCATCTATACTAGTTCCACCTGCCCAAGTTTGGCCCATATCCCTCTAAACCTATTCTATCCATGTAACTGTCAAAATGTTTCTTAAAACGTTGTGATAGTACCCGCATTGTTAGGGATAAAGACAGTGCGGGCCCACGAGCTAAAATTCTGAATTGGGCAAAGGCCAAATTTGATGGTATTAGACAGGAACTTGACAGAGTTGATTGGAGTAGGTTGTTTGCGGACAAAGGAACGTCCAGAAAGTTGGATGCTTTTAAAAGTGTGATGACAAGAGTTCCGAGCTTGCATGTTCCTTTTAGGGTGAAAGGCAAGACAGGTGGGCATAAGGAAGCTTGGATGACAAAGGATATTGAGGTTCTGGTCAGGAAAAAGAAGAAGGCATGGGGCAGTTATTGGCTGATGGGATCAAATGTATCCCTGAAGGAATTTCAGGAACTGGAGTATACTTAAGAAGGAATTAAGCAGGGCAAAATGGGGGACAGGAGACAGCTCTGGCACATAATATTACAGAAAATTCAAAGAGATTTTGAAAGCATATTAAGGGAAAGAGGGTAACTAGAGAGAGTATAGGGTTCAGAACCCAAAGCGGTTATCTCTATGTGGAGCAGCAGGAGATGGGCAAAGCTCTCAATGAGTATTTCTCCTCTGTTTTTAGCATGGAAAAGACATGAAGACTGGGGATCTTGGGAAAGCTAATGAAGATGTCTTGAGGACAGTTCACATGATGGTTGAGGAGGTGAGGTAAGTCCTAAGGAGTATGAAGGTAGATAAATCTTCGGGGCCTGATCAGATATATCTGAGGACTCTGTGGGAAGGCACTCTGTCTGAAATATATGAATCATCATTATACATGGGTGAGGTGCCGGAAGACTGGAGGATAATGAAAGAATGAATGAATGAATAAATGAAAGAATTAATAAATGAATGAACGAATGAATACATTATCGTCACATGTGACAAGTCATGGTGAAATTCTTTCCTTGCATACCAAGGTATAAAGGGTGCATACAAAGTTATAAAGTACCCACGTGCCAGTCCCCCCCTTTGTTCTCCCCCCCTCCCTCACGGTGGTTCCCCCACACCGGGGCCTCCTTTGTTCCTTAGGTAGTTAATGTTGTGCCCCTATTTAAGAAGGGCTGCAGAGAAATACCTGGGAACTATAAACCAGTGAGCCTAACATCTGTTATCCACAAAAAACAGGAAAGTAGACTATTATCTGAATGGTGGCCAATTAGGAAAAGGGGAGATGCAACGAGACCAGGGTGTCATGGTACACCAGTCATTGAAAGTAGGCATGCAGGTACAGCAGGCAGTGAAGAAAGCGAATGGTATGTTAGCATTCATAGCAAAAGGATTTGAGTATAGGAGCAGGGAGGTTCTACTGCAGTTGTACAGGGTCTTGGTGAGACCACAACTGGAGTATTGCGTACAGTTTTGGTCTCCAAATCTGAGGAAAGCCATTCTTGCCATAGAGGGAGTACAGAGAAGGTTCACCAGAGTGATTCCTGGGATGTCAGGACTTTCATATGAAGAAAGACTGGATAGACTCGGCTTGTACTCGCTAGAATTTAGAAGATTGAGGGGGGATCTTATAGAAACTTACAAAATTCTTAAGGGGTTGGACAGGCTAGATGCACGAAGATTGTTCCCGATGTTGGGGAAGTCCAGAACAAGGGGCACAGTTTAAGGATAAAGGGGAAATCTTTTAGGACCGAGATGAGGAAAACATTTTTCACACAGAGTGAGCATGCAAATTCCCAAAAGTCCTCTTCAGTCGTAACTCTTATCATCAGACTTCCAAAGCCATCAACATGGTGGTCCAAGGTCTTCACTAATTTTGTGTGCTGTCTGAGTCTCCCCTTAATCTCTGACATTTCAAAGAAAACAATCCAAGTTAGTTCAACTTCTCCTTATAGCTAATATCCACTAATCCAGGCAGCATTCAGATAAACCTCTTCTGTACCCTCTTCTAAGCAGAATATTTCACCTGTGAAATAATGAAAATGCTATCTTTAGATGCCAGGGAAGCATTAGAAGGCAGTTTTAAAACTATTTGGCTTTCTCATATTATATCTGGAGTACTGGGTGAAGGTTCTTGATCCAAAAAAATTTTCAGTTGTTGGAAGTGATATTAAGAAATGTTGCATTTTTGTTTTGGGATGGACAGGTGTGAAACAATCACCACAGTTGGCTCCATGCTCTGACAAGAAATTATGTTTGAGAGGGGATATTGTAAATGCCCTTAAAATGACCAGAGTCTTGGAGAACATAGATTTAAGGCAGCTGCCCTGCCATGGATACGATTTAAGCACACAAAATGAAATTAACACATTAAGGACAACATAAGGTAATACAAGTTACAGAAAGAACACTTCTGGACAAGGAATGACAAGTGGAATAAATTGCAGAGATGTGCCAGAACAAGAATCCTTACTGAAATCTGAGAAGAAACAGGACAAGTTGCGGCTAACGAAAGAAATTTCGGATTAATTGGAATGTACCAAGAGAATAATGTGGATAGATGGGCTGGATGAAATTAGTGTCTAGTCATGCCAAAACTGGTACCACATCATCATTAGCAGGACATCCTAATTACAAAAACACACTATAAGCAGAAGGGCATAGAAATAAAGATGAACACCAGACTAGCTATTACTATAAGTTGTGCCCAAACATGCCTGTTACAATCAGCTTGATATTTATTTGGTTATGGATTTAATTTCTTTGCCTGAAGTCTTAGAAGAAGAAACAATTTTCTGGTTGAAAACTTATTTCAATTCAATATCCTTGCACAGTTTAGATTGAACAGCTAATAATTGATCTGATACGTTCTACTCATCCGTGAGTCCAAATGGACACTCTCAGATGACCCAAAAATCTGGAGTTTTCAACTCTCAGCAGGCCAATTAGATTATTCAGACATTCTGTCATTAAAAGAGTCAGACAAGATCTAAATTCTTCAGCACTTTCATTTATATGCTGGTAATCAACTTTCCTTTGATCAACAGCACTAATTAAAAACACATTGCACAGTTTCTGTAACTTATTGAAGTCGAACTATCATGGGTTTCATCCAACGTTGTCTCAAAACAAATGATCTTCTCCTCCTTCCTCTCCGACCCCGTCACAGTATAAAACTAATGGTGTTTGATCAAATAATGTTGTGCATTTGATGTGTCTTTGCATTGGAGGATGGAGAGCCCATCTGTGCACCTGCAGATGGTCGGCAATTTAACTAAGCATATTGGAAGACATTTTCATGGGCAGAAAACTGGCACTTACTTGATTACATCTGCAGGCAGAACAATGAGCTATAAAAGATCGAGATCTTCAAAATTGTCGGAGGAGGCAAACCTATTTGGAATGCCATAATTTCTGCTTATGTTTCAACAAACTTGCCATTTAAGATATCCTAAAAGCCCTGTCACACTGTGTGAGCTGACCCACGAGGTACCCCGAGCGAAAGACTCGTGGTTGTGCACGAGATTCCAAGTGTATGATCAAGAGTTTAACCGAGTTCCCAAGGGTATGACTAAGTTTGCCATTTACTTGTCATTTCTGCGATGTTCCAAGTTCGTCTCCCGAGTTACCAAGTTTCTCTCCCGAGTTACTCTTGAGCCGAATACATCTCAATCCTGCGGCTTTGAGTTGGGGGAAAGGAAAACGAGAGATGTAGAATGAAAGGTATGCACAAAAGTAATGCTGATAAAGGGAACAGGCCATTCATTGTTAGCTGCTCCAGTTGTATGTGTCCGTCTTCGGTTTAAACCAGCATCTGCTGTTCCTTCCAACACATTTCAAAGTGATTGAGGTTTTTTTTCATAAGAAGAGATTTTTTTTCACTCTCTGTCCGGAGCTGTTGTAAAAGGCTGCACGGATTCGTACATGGTGACTGGTCTTCTGAGGGCAACGCGTTATGATGTGGTTTTGTTGAAGAGCTGGGAGAACTATGTTGACAGATTGCATACAGTCAGTGTAACCACCAAGGTCATTAGATTAAGTTACAAAAAATGTCCGTGTACTAACACATAAAATACTCCAAAACAGAGCTAATGCATAAAAAGTGCGGGCGGCGTTTTATTGAGTGAAGCTGAATCAATAATGATCTTATCTCGATTTACTTTTGAACGACAGTTCATTTTAAGCTGCTTCGTAACTTTTTCAGTGGCTGCCCAGTAAGAAAAACGGGTTTAACCAGAGATACATTTTAATATGTTGTCAACCTCCCGTGTTTATCTGAGTAATATGTTTTCGGCAATCTTCCTTCAACCAGTTCGGCTGCGGAGCAAAGATTACTGTACACTTCCCTGGGATTTCCGAAATAGTGGGTTCTTCTCCCGCCGCCACGTTATTTTTTATGTGTAGGAAGGAACTGCAGATACTGGTTTAAACCGAAGATAGATACAAGAAACTGGAGTAACTCGGCGGATCAGACAGCATCTCTGGAGAAAAGGAACATGTGACGCTTCGGGTCGAGACCCTTCTTCAGACCCTTGTTTAATGCCTGACGAATAAATGTTCTGAAATGGAAAAGCGGAGACTTTGGATATTCCAAAGACACAATAAATACAGCTTGCACGTCATTTGGAAAACAACAAGTGATCCTTTGCAGTCTAAAATCAAAATTAACCCAGCAGCCCAATGCAGGGTGGCGATCCGAAACATGTTCTCCACAGATGTTAGTTCAGCACTTTTGTGTTTCAAGACAACAGCACCAGGGTAGTGGGAGATGGTGGCGGAAATGTTGAATGGAACACAAGCCTTGCTGTACTGTAGACTGCAGAAACCTGTTGGGTATGAGAGGTTTAGAGGGATAGAGGCCAAATGTGAAACGAGGTCATCCCTCAGCCTCCTGCACTGAAAAGGAAAAAAAACTCAAACCTATCCACCTTCTTCTTGCAACCCAAGCCCTCCAGGAAGGACCTAGCTTGGCATGAACAAGTTGGACTGAGGGGGCTTTTTCCGTTACACCAGGCACTTATCTATTCCATCCTACCATTGACTTATTATTTGAGGAAATTCACACCATGCCACACATGACCTTTGCAGGTCGACCTAATTTCAGTGTTTAGTTACAACAGGCAGATTACTTAAACAATCTTAAATATTGTCAGACAATTTATTAACACTCTATGACCCCCCATAACCAAACCATGTAATCTCTCAGAGCGGGTGCCATTCTTGACGCGCACGGAGATTGTGACAGAATCCCTGGTCTACAGACAGGACACAAAGTTGGCGATGTTTCGGATTCACAGGGACATTGGCCACCCCCTCGCCTCTCAGAGTATTTTTTGCCCCTACATTCTTCCTCTATTCGTGAGGCCTCCCTTTAACTGAAACACTCCACTTGATCGCTCTCTACTGCAGGGATTTGCTCCCACATTATGTAATTATTTAGAATTTACAACTTGGGAACAGGACCTTTGGCCCACCGAGTCCACGCCAACCATCGATCACCCGTACTCAATTTCTCGTTTATCCCACTTTCGCATCCCACACACTAGTGGCACTTTACAGAAGTCAATGAACCCACAAACCTGTACATCTTTGGAGGTTTGCTCCTCCGTTCTGCTGGTCACAATAATTATGAATTAACAACCCCCCCCCTCCCCCCGTCTCACGCACATGGAATTAGTTCTTCTATATACACGGTTTTAAAGACCCATAATCAGGTTTACCGCTTAATTTCCAATTCATCTCACCCCCAATCCAAAAGAAAATCACTCCACAGTTCATTTTTAAAGAAAAAGTGCCTGGGGACTGCAAAGAGTTAATAATGTTTGCTACATACACTTCAGTAGTACATAAGTCTGTATATTTAATTCAAACATCAACATAAAATGGATTTGACATTAACCCCCCCCCCCCCCCAATTTGGAAATGTCATCCCATCACCCATTCCTTCTCTCCAGAGATGCTGCCTGCCCGCTGAGTTAAAGAGTTCCCACTTGCAGCAGCATAACAGGCCAGTAAACACAATACTCATAGATAATATACTAAACAAAGAAAATATATATTAAAAAATCCAGTATTATTGCAAAAATCCCAAAGTCCTTAGTGCAACCAAGGCAGTTTGTAGTTCATAGTTTAGTTAGCATTTGTAGCGTTCAAGAGCCCGATGGTTGTTGGGAAGAAGCTGTTCTTGAACCTGGAGGTCATGGTTTTCAGATTCTTATACCTTCTGCGCAGCAGGAATGAAATGAGAGCATGGCCAGGGTAGTGTGGGTCCATGACAATGCTGGCTGCCTTTTTGAGGCAGCACCTCCTATAGAACCCTTTGATTCAGTAAAGTTCAGTAAAGAGATCGGGAATCTGGCATCATGGCTTGAGAATAAAACCCAGCCTTTAACATCCGCATAATGAAAGAGTTGGTGTTGTCCTACGGAACAGGGGTGCAGGAGAGGTGAACACAACCCTGTCTTCTTCAACAGCACTGGTAGAGTTGGCTTCTGGACGTGACTGGCAAACCTCAGATTAGGCTGCCATGAAGTGTCATAAAATGTTCTCACGCTGTTCCTCAATACTGGTTTGTCTTAAGGTTGTGAGCTCAGTCCCAAATACACAAAATCAATATATAAACTTCAAGCAATTTTTTCTTTTCAACCCACTCTGTCACCTTATCAATAACTTGCTTAACTTTGTTAAGCAGAATTTGTCTTTAAAAGTAGTAAGATTAAACGAGAACTTACCAAGTTTGAAGTTTGATCTTTATTTTATGAGGAGTAACGTTGAGGGATTACGTGAAGAAGACCCCGTCCAGCCGCACACGCGTCAATCTTTCAAAGCAGCGGAGTGACAATCACAGACGATAATTACTGAAGTATGATAGTAAGATGCATAAAGACTTAGAACTACCAGCTTGATCCTTTTATGAGGGTGGGAGCGGAGGGCACGTAATCCCTCAACGTTACTCCTCGTAAAATAAAGATCAAACTTCAAACTTGGTAAGTTCTCGTTTAATCTTACTATTTTACTTCGGAGTCACGTGAGTGACTACGTGAAGATTTCAAAGCTCTGTGATTTCACACCGTAGATTCAAATCCAGGTGTTCACTGCATCGATTGACTCTATTTGAGTAAGCACAATGCATAACCACAACATTTGAATGTAATCAGTTAATGGTTTTATTTATTTTAATAAAAATAACACAAATTAGGCCCATTTATAATGGGGGATTTAATACTGTATCCAGCACGGCATCACCAAACCCTCTGAGATCTTTAATCTCCTTGTGGTAATACTTGTGAAACATCTGTTCACTTGCCCATCCTGCGGCCGCGAGAATAAGGTCTATTGGCACATCTGAATCCCTGGCCGCTGATGTTGATGCCGCCCTCGTGGAATGAGATTTAAATTTATCAGTATCAATACCTGAATATCTCAACACCCGTTTCAACCATCGTGAAATTGTTTGTGTTGATACTTTCTTATGAGGCTTTTTATGACTAATAAAAAATGCCAATTCGGCGCCTCTTAAAACTTTTGTTGTTTCTATGTAACATTTCACATATGTTACTACACACAGTCATGAATCTGTAGGATATGCTAAAAATTCCAACTTGCATCCTGTGGACCCAGGTCTACTTTGCTTCAGTAAATCATAGACATAGAATGTCACGGCATTTTGCCCTACTTTCATTCTATCAATTCTGAGTTTCTGTAATGTTTGAACTCTCTGCGCTGAAACTAATGCCATGAGCATAACCAATTTCATGGTAATTTTGGATAATGACAGGGTTTCAACTGGATTCCAACTCCTTAGGAACATCAGTACATCTTTTACATTCCAAATTTCTGTATACCTGGGTCTGGGAGGATTAGAGTTGAAAATTCCTTTCATAAACCTACAGACCCAAGGATATGCTCCAAATGGAGTTTGTTCTGATTCACTGCTTAAATATGCAGAAAGTGCACTTCGTGCAGTATTAATTGCACTATAACTTAATTTCAATTCATAGTGTAGAGTTGAAAGAAACTCTATTACATCTGAAATTTCTACTGTGTTATATGCAATATTCTTTCCTGAACAAAACACCTCCCATTTCTTTATATAGGAAATGTACTGCTTCTGGGTAGTATTCCTCCAGGCTGCTGTCATAACATCTGTCTGTCTGATAATCCTTTTCCAAGATATGCCTTCTTAGAATCTGCAAATCAACAAACCAATACGATTATGTAAAGGATGTGATTCATTAGTCACAGGCTGTACAAGCAGTTTAATCTGCTTTGGAATAACCATAAGGGTTTTTTTGATCATTTTTAACACCAGTGGGTACCATACCTGTGTAGGCCAATCTGGTACTACCAAAATCCCCGAGGCTGAATCTTGATTAATTTTCTGTATGCATTTGTGGATTAAACAAAATGGTGGAAAAGCATACAGAAACATACCACCCCAATGTAGCGAGAAAGCATCCACCACTACTGCTCCAGGATCAGGTTCCCATGACACATACTTAGTCAACTGGTGGTTCAATCTTGATGCAACCAGATCAATTTCTGGCATTCCAAATTGTGTGATAATTTATGTGAACATTTTCCGATTTAACATCCATTCTGTATTATCATTAAATTTACGTGATCTTTTGTCTGCAATTATATTAATTTTTACCTGGTAAATATATTGCTGACAGCCAAATTTTTCTGGCAATACCCCAGGTCCAAATTTCATTTGCCAATTTATCACATGATTCTGATTTTATACCACCCATGTGATTTATGTATGCTACAGCTGTAGTATTGTCAACCTGTACCTGAACATGCACATTTCCCATATCAGTGCAATAAGCTCTAAGGCCGTAAAATGCGCCTAATAGCTCTAGATAATTGATTCCCAGATTTTCCAGCAAAGGTACTTCATTCACATTCCACCTACCTCCACAGCTGGAAATCATGTTAGCAGCGCCCAACTCAGCACACTTACATCAGTCTGTAGAGTGACGGAAGGTGTTTCTACCAGAACTTTTCTGGAAGCATTAGAAACATTGTTAATCCACCATTCTATTTCTGTAATGGATTGAATTGTTAATTTCATGGGCCTATCAAAATGCCCTCTATTCATTTTTAACGCTTGTACCTTAGCTCTCTGTAAACATTGATAATGCAATGGTCCAAACGTGACCGCTGGAAACCCTGCAATTAATTTGCCTAGCAAGCTTGCCACTTCTCTAATTGAAGGTGTGTCCTCGTTAATGGGTTTTATGCAACCTTCAATTAACTGCAGCTTTTTATCTTTTGGCAAAGTGATTACCATGTGTTCGGAGTTAATTGTGAACCCTAGATAATCAATCTTTTTGCTTGGTAACAATTTAGATTTTTGTAGGTGAATAATGAAACCTAATTTCTCAAAATGTATTTGACTCTGGATACTGACAATTTTGCAGCAGCCAAAGTGTCCCCTACAATGAGGATATCATCTAAATAACCAATTAATACATGGCCCTCAGCTCTTAACAGAGCTAAAATTTGGTTTGAGCAATTTAGTGAATAATCTTGGTCTGAAATCAGACCATTGGGCAATGCTTTAAATTGCCATAACTGACTCATCCATCTAAATTTCAAATATCTTTGATCATTACCATGCATTGCCACAGAATAATATGCATTTTGCAGATCTATGCTTGCCTTGTAGCAATTCTTTGTGACTAGCTAAATCACATTAGTAAATGTTTCCATTTTGAAATGTTTCTATTGTACATAAAGGTTAAGATTTGTCAGATTGGAAATGATTCTATGTCCACCATCCCTTTTCTAGGATAATATTCCTAGGAGAATATTTGACACAAACTGATGGTGTTGTTCTCCTGACATTTATATCATCCTTTTCTGCATAAAGTTTTTCAATTCTCCTTTGATCAACCCATTCTCTTCCTTTGAGAAAAATCCGTGACCAGTTTAAATAATGCTGAATTGGAGGATCCAAACGTGGAGAGAACTCAATTTTGAATCCTACAATGCTACATAGAATAAATGAATCATTTGTTATTGATTGCCATTCTTTTAGGAAGAATCGTAACCTTCCCCCTATTTGTGAGTGTGAAACATTTGTTGTGTTTCTTACCAGACCAAGCCCCCTAACCTCGGGGTTTGCCACCGGCAGTTGTTGTCCCCTTCTAGTAGGCACATTGTAACCTCCACGTATCCTCGGTGCAGCACGTCAACGTGTATACGAGAATGATAGGATTGTTCCTTCTCCAGCACCACATTTTGCCTGTAGGGATACTGCCTTCTCACCGCTCTGTTCAGCATAGGTGATCCTTTAGTTTCTTTGCTAGATTCTCCAAAACAGATTTAGGCATTTGTATATTGCATGGTTTGCAGAGCCTGCATACTTAGGATGAATATTTGGTCTTATTGCATTTTTATGAATACAATTTATTTCAAAGTGCGCACTACACATGAGTGCTACATTTTGTTGTGAATACGATATATAACCTTCATCCAAACCACTGACCCCAGAAATTTCAGCACTTGTGTAATTTCAATTCTTGTGAGCGTAAACCACTGCTAAATTACCCATATCAAGTTTATTTACTGCTGTAACTGCTACAATTTCCCGGGTCTCATATTTTTTGATAGTCTCATCCATGGTTAATTCCTGGGCTGATGGGAGAGTAAATAATTTATAGTCATAGCTATTTCCTCTCTCAAAGGTTCCCCTGTTACTCTGGGAACAGCAAAGTTTTGTGCCAGCCTTGGAACATTTTTGGCTCTGATGATGGGCTGTGGTCCTTATTTAAATCATCATCTAAATCTAGATATTCATTTTTATGTTGGGTAATTTCTGGCTCCCCTGTTTCAGGTAAGTCTCTGCCAGATTCCCCCTGCGTGGGCTCTCTTGTAGGCCCACGGACAGGCAGCCCTGCTTCAGGTGCTGCTGGCGCTGGCTCAATTCTAGGCCAACGCTTCATTATTTTTACTCTTTATATTTGTCGGTGCTGGCATATTTATCATTGCACGTTTGTGCTGCCTTTTGTTCAGGCATTTCTAGTACTGGCTCTCCAATAGGCCAACACATAACTTGCCTTTTTTGTGGCATTTTTGGGCACTGGCTCTCCTGTAGGCCAACCTCTTTAATGTTTCTGCACAGGCACTGATGGCTCTCCTGTAGGCCACCCTTGTGCCTGTTCCAAGGCACCTCCTGTGCTATACTTCATTGGCCAACACCGACTTAAATCCTCCTGTGGGGGTTCTTTACAAATCATCTGCCCCATAAGGAGTTAAAAAGTTTTTGACCCTTGCAGTGTAATACTCTTTCCTGCCTGAGGAGGGCATACCTCCGGGTCTGACTCATTCGAGTCTACAGGTCGGGCCGATTTTTTTTTTTTTTCTCAGGCTTGCGCCCGCCCACGGCGGTTTAACGGCACATTCGACCACAACGGGAGTTAATGGCTTCGCTGCCACTGACTCCCCTGACTGACGCCCGCTACCCTTAGGATCTGGGGTTTTACTACGGTGCGTCCCTGGCCGCCTCTCCTTCCCATTTCTCCATAATAAACTTGTGTGGAGCTCCACCAACAAGTCTAAACGGGAAGGAAACGCTCCTGTAAGTGAAAAGTAACCCACTTACCTTCCGACTTTTGTTTTACTTTTGTTTTACTCACCGGCTGGAGGAGCTCCTGCTCCTCCACACACGGTCATGAACGCTATGCGTCTGATCGATAATGACGCGTGTGCGGCTGGACGGGGCTTCTTCACGTAGTCACTCACGTGACTCCGAAGTAAAATCTATGTTGGTGTTCCTTAACTGATCCATACTTATCCAAGTAACTGATATTTCTGTCCCTGATTATTGTTTCTAAAAGGAGTTCCCACAGTAGACTCACGAGTCACAAAGGTAAACGCGCGGGCCACTACGTTCTTACAACGAGTTTAAATGTTTCAAATTTTAACCTCAAGAGTACATTTTACTCGTGGAAAAGTTTAAACATGTTTGAACTTTTTCAAGAGTTAACAAGTTTCACGGGTACCTGCCGTTAGCGCCAAGAGTCGCTAAGTTGCGTCCACGAGTTCCGACGTTCCCGCTACGTTAATTGTACGTGATTACCACGAATTAAATTTGTTTTAAACTCGGGGTACCTCGTGGGTCAGCTCGCACAGTGAGACAGGGGTTTAACAAAGTAAAGAAAACCATTAAAATACAATTATTACAAGAGCCTGTTACACAATGAAATTGACTGTTTGTAAAATGGTCTTAGCTTTTTCGAGTAATGCTCAGTTCAATATGATATTTCTATTGTATTATTATCAATTGTAGCTATATAGTTAAGCAAATATTAGCTTCTAACTGTTCAGGAGGTGTATTTGTGGGCCTGTAAAGTTCCATTGATTGGGTCAGTCTATTCATGAATATAATGTGTTCATCACAAAACCTTCAGTGTCCTTTTTGATCTGTTTTGTAAGGATCAAAGATATTACCCATAAAGGTAGAAAACTGGAGGGTCTATTTGGACATTTCTCCAAACCCACAAGCATATTACTAAAATAAGAGGGGTTTGTTCCCTCAACTTCAATAACTATGATTGATGACCAAATTGTCACTTTTTGGCTCAGCTGCATCCTCAGCACAATCCATTGTGGTTTAATAGCTTTTTTTAAACTTTAGCACATGACTTCCTTCTGGCTTTATGCAGAGTGTTAGACATGGATGTGTCTATATGGAAATTAGTAGTAAGAGTGGGCCAGAGTACTCGTCTGTTCCATTCTTAAACAAGCTAAGATTGGCTTCATGGATGGAAGCAGAGGGTGATAGTGGAAGGGTACATTTCGGACTGGAGGCCTATAATTCGTATACCTCAGGGATCTGTGCTGGGCCCCTTGTTGTTTGTGGTTTATATCTAGATGAGAAAGTAGAAGGTGTGATTAGAAAGCGTGCAGATGACACTAAAGTAAGTGGTATTGTAGCTAGTTAAGATGGTTATCAAAAATTACAGCAAGTTCTTGATCAGTTGGGCATGTGGGCTGAGGAATGGCTAATGGAGTTTAATACAGATAGGTGCGAGGTATTGCATTTTGAGTAGTCAAATCAGGGCAAACCTTCATAGTAAATGGTAGCAACCTGAGGAGTGTTGTAGAGCAGAGGGAGCCAGGAGTACGTACATAGCTCCCTGACAGTGGTGTCACAAGTACATAGGCTGGTAAAAAAGGTTTTTGGTACATTGGCCATCATCAGCCAGTGTACTGAGTATAATAGTTGGTATGTTATGTTGCAGTTATACTCGATGTAGGTGAGGCCACACTTGGAGTATAATGTTCAATTTTGGTCACCCTGCTATGGGAGTAATGTCATTAAGTTGGAAAGAGTGCAGAGAAGATTTACGAAGATGTTGCCAAGATTAGATGTGATGAGTTACAGCATGAGGTTGTGTAATAATAATAATGGATTGGATTTATATAGCGCCTTTCTAATACTCAAGGCGCTTTACATCGCATTATTCATTCACTCCTCAGTCACACTCGGTGGTGGTGAGCTACTTCTGTAGCCACAGCTGCCCTGGGGCAGACTGACGGAAGCGTGGCTGCTAATCTGCGCCTACGGCCCCTCCGACCACCACCAATCACTCACACACATTCACACACATTCACACACATTCACACGCAGGCAAAGGTGGGTGAAGTGTCTTGCCCAAGGACACAACGACAGTATGCACTCCAAGCAGGATTCGAACCGGCTACCTTCCGGTTGCCAGCCGAACACTTAGCCCATTGCGCCATCTGCCGTCCTAGGACTCTATTCCTTGGAATGCAGAAGGCTGAGTGGTGACCTTATAGAGGTGTATAAAATCAAGAGGGGACAACATAGGGTGAATACACAGGGTCATTTGCCCTGGGTTGGGGAATCAAGAGCCAGGGGACATAGGTTTCAGGTTAGAGGGACAAGATTTAGTAGTAACCTGAGGGGCAACTTTTTCACTCAGAGGGTGGTGGGTTAATGGAACGAGCTGACAGAGGAGGTAGTTGAGGCAGATGCAATAAGTGTTTAAAAGATACTTGGGCATGGTACATGGAAAGGAAAGGTTTAGATATATACTGTATGGGCCATATGTGGGCAATTGGGACTAGCTTAGATGGGGCATCTTGGTTGGCAAGGATGAGTTGGGCCAAAGGGCCTTTTTCCATGCTGTATGGTATGCTCTTTGACTCTAGGAATCTATCATTCACCTACATATGATTTTTGAGATTTCTGAACAAATCCAGATGGTCACAGAGAGAATGTGCAAGCTCCATAATTTAGCAAAGATAGAACCCAGGCTGTGTGCTGTGAGACAGCATAGCTATGAGTAGTCTTACTGTGCTGCCCCAACTATGGGCCCAATGGCCAGATTTAGGAGCAGAAAGGAACTGTCCTCAAGAATCAAGAATGTTTAGTTGTCATTTGTACTGGCAATGGAACTATCAAATTTTTACTTGCAGCAGCATAACAGGCCTGTAAACACAGTACTCATAGATAACATAATAAATAAAAACAAATCAATAGATTACTAAACCCCAACATTGATGCAAAAAGCTCAAAGTCCTAAATGCAACAAAGACAGTTCATGGATCATAGTCTAGTTAGTGTTTTGTAGTTTTCAACAGCCTTATGATTGTTGGGAAGAAGCTGTTCTTGAACCTGAAGGTCACAGTTTTCAGACTCATATACAGTACCTTGTTCCAAACAGTAGGTATGAAATGAGAGTGTGACCAGGACAGTTGTGGGTCTTTGATGATCCTGGCTGCCTTTTCGAGGCAGCACCTCCGACTGATCCTGTTGATGGTGGGGAGGTCCGTGATGGACTCTGCGGTCTCCACCAGTTTTTGTAATCTCCTTCGTTCCTGGCCGTTCGAGTTGCTGAACCAGTCTGTCATACAACCAGCAAATATGCTTTTGTGGAAGTTCAAGAGAGTATTCATTGACAAACTGAAACTCCTCAATCTTGTTAGGAAGTATGGGTTATTTTGGATTTAGTGCATCTGAAGGAAACTGCATGGTACTGCGCAAATGTGAAAATGCTTTTGCATGTTTCCAGGTACTTTATAAAAATAATTGGACTAGTATATTATTTATATGATGTTGAATTATCTCCTCAGAGAGTTGTAAATTTCTTGAGTTCTCTTTGCTCGGGGCTGTGGAATCTCATCTACTGAAGCAGTTAACTAATAACTGGGTTGCAATATCCAAGTGGGGAGTGTAGATGCATTGGTTTCATTCCTGGGGTGAGAGGGTTGTTCTATGAGAAGATTTTGAGGAAGAATGGAGCTTAGGAAAATGACAAATCATCTCATTGAGATAAACTAAGTTCTGAGATGAATGTGTAAGAAGGAACTGCAGATGCTGGTTTAAACCGAAGATAGACACAAAAAGCTGGAGTAACTCAGCGGGACAGGCAGCATCTCTGGAGAGAAGGAATGGGTGATGTTTCGGGTCGAGACCCTTCTTCAGACTGGTTACGGATAAGATAAATTAGAAATATAGACGGTTATGTGGAGAGATAAAGAACAATGAATGAAAGATATGCAAAAAAGCAACGATGATAAAGGAAACAGGCCATTGTAAGCTGTTTGTAGGGTGAAAATGAGAAGCTAGTGCTACTTGAGTGGGGGAGGGATAGAGAGAGAGGGAATGCCAGAGCTACCTGAAGTGAGAGAAATTAATATTCATACCACTGTGCTGTAAGCTGCCCAAGCGAAATATGAGATGCAGTTCCTCCAATTTGCGTTTAGTCTCACTCTGACAATGGAGGAAACCGAGGACAGAAAGGTATGTGTAGGAATGGGAAGGAGAATTAAAGTGTCCAGCAACCGGGAGATCAGGTTGGTTCACGCGGGCTGAGCAAAGGTGTTCCGTGAAATGAGACGCGTTTGGTCTCGGCGACATATAAGAGTCTACATCTTGAACAATGGATACAGTAGATGAGGTTGGAGGAAGTGCAAGTGAACCTCTCTCTGCCTAACCTGAAAAGACTGTTGGGGTCCCTGGACAGAATCGAGGGAGGAGGTATAGCGACAGGTGTTGCATCTTCTGCGGTTGCAGTGGAAGGTATCTGGGGAGGGGGTGGTTTGGGTGGGAAGGGATGAGTTAACCAGGGAGTTGCGGAAGGAACGGTCTCTACAGAAGGCGGAAAGGGGTGGAGATGGGAAAATGTGGCTAGTGGTGGGATCCTGTTGGAGGTGGCGGACATTTCGGAGGATTATATGTTGTATGAAATGGCTGTTGGGGTGGAAGATGGGGACTCTGTCTCAGTTGCGACTAGGGGGAAGGGGAGCAAGGGCGGAGCTGCGGGGTACGAGTGAATAAATAATGGGAGAGGGGAACCCCCGTACCCTAAAGAATGAGGACATCTTGGATGTTCTAGTATGGAACACCTCATCTTGGGTGCAGATGCGGCATAGACGGAGGAATTCGGAGTTGGGGATAGATTCTTTGCAGGAAGCAGGGTGCGAAGTAGTGTAGTCGAGATAGTTGTAAGAGTCAGTGGGTTTGTAATAGACGACAGTCAATAGTCTATTTCTTGTGATAGAGACTGCGAGATTAAGAAAGGGGAGGGATGTGTCGGAGATGGTCCAAGTAAATTTGAGTGCAGGATGAAAATTGGTGGTGAAGTTGATGAAACCCATGCGTTCTGCATGGGTGCAGGAGGTAGCACCGATGCAGTCATCAATGTAACAGAGATAGAGTTCGGGGATAGGGCCTGTGTATACCTGGAACAGGAATTGTTCATTGTACTCTACAAAGAGGCAGGCGTAGCTGGGGCCTATGTGGGTGCCCATAGCTACGCCTTGAATGTGGAGGAAATGGGAGGAGTCAAATGAGAAGTTGTTGGGGGGTGAGGACAAGCTCTGCTAGGCAGAGTAGAGTGTTAGTAGAGGGAAATTTGATGGTTCTGCGGTCGAGGAAGAAATGAAGGGCTTTAAGGTCTTCTTGGTGGGGAATGGAGGTGTAGAGTGACTGAACGGTCATAGTAAAGATGAAGAAGTGGGGGCTTGGAAAGCGGAAGTCATTAAAGAGACGAAGGGCATGTGAGATATTTTGGAGATGGGTCAGGAGAGATTGGACCAGGGGGGATAGGGTGGAGTCGAGGTATGTGGAAATCATTTCCATGGGACAGGAGCAGGAAGAAACAATGGGCCTGCCAGGGCAGTTGTGTTTGTGGATTTTGGGGAGATGGTAAAAACGTGCTGTGTGGGGCTGGGAAACGATAAGCCATAAGTGATGAAATCAGTAATGGTGTTTGAGATTAAGGCCTCGTGCTCATCTATGGGATCATTGTCCAAGGATAAGTAGGAGGAGATGTCTGTGAGTTGTCGCCTGCCTTCAGTGTGCCAGACTACCACGGCGCCTCATTTGTCCGCGGGTTTGATTATAATGTCAGGGTTGCTGCAGAGTGAGCTGTACATTCAGAGGGGGTGAGGTTGGAGTAGGTAAGGGGAGTGGATAAGTTGAGATGGTTGATGTCACGCCGGCATTTAGAAATAGAGGTCACGAGAGATAGAAGGTCATTCTGGGGAGTCCAAGGGGAGGGGGACCGGCGGAGACGGGAGAAGAGGTCACCACTGGGTGGTGAGGACTCCTTCCCATGGAAAAAGGCATGGAGGCAGAGGCGACGGAAGAAAAGCCCTTCGTCGTGGCGGACCCGGAACTCGTTGAGGTGGGGGCGAAGGGGAAGGAAGGTGAGTCCTCTGTTGAGGACAGACCGTTCCGTATCGGTTTTTCTTTCTGGGGGGTCCAAAAGGAATGGGAGGATAAATGTTGACAGGCCATTTCACCTGACTGGACAGTCTAGAACTAAATGGCACAGTGCAAAGATAAAGAGCGAAGCATTTACAAATGAGACAAGGCAAAATGATTTCTCCTCATAGTTGTAAATCTCTTAAGAATCAGCTAAAACCTAACTGAATTACAGAGCAAGCTCAAGGGCCTGAATAACCTAAATCAAGTTCATCTAACCAAATGATCAATTTGAATATGTAATATCTTATTATGGAAAATAGTTTCAGAAGGATTTCATTAGTTCATAATAAATTACTTTTGAGTCATTACGTAATCAAAATTGGTTAATTACTGCAAAGTAGATTATTGCCTTTAATTTCAGAAAATACTTGATAAATTCATTTTATCACCTGAAATTGCCTTGGAATCACAAAGCAGAACTTTGATTCAGAGGTGAAAAATAATGCATTAAAAGTCCACCTGAGTTTATAAACCATACAACAACACAGTAAAGAAATAGAATTAAAGTAATCTTGCAGATCCAAGTTGTTGTAGTCCTCTTGACTAATGCCTACTATTACTCAAAGGTCATCAATAGAACATCTAGCATTCTTAAAGAATTTGGCGTTATTCTCGATTCATTTCTTAGGTTCGAAAATTAAATTCTACTATCCCATGAGATGCATAACTAGTATAATTAGAAACTCAAAACCTGTTGGTAGAACTAAACGTGTTATATTCCTGCTTTGGTTTGGAAATTCATTTCCATTGACTTTAAAGAAACCAAATGTTTGTGGAAGAGTATGTTTCAGAGCTCCTCCTCTATAGCATGCTTAGTATCTCTAATAAGTGATGAGTTTCCATTGAATTCTATTTTGATGGAAGGTTAATCTCTTTTTCAACATACAATAACTTGTATAACTCTAAAGTAGACCAAGGTGGTGTACGTTGGAAAATTAAGTTGGAGAAACGCGAGCAAACTAGTACCAAGATATCAAAGATGTCTTAGAGCAGGGATGCAGACCTCTACAGGCAGGCCAAGTACAAGCTGAGAAGAGGAATCAGAGCTGCCAAGGAAAGGTACTCTGAGAAGTTGAGGAGCAAGTTCGCAGCTAGTGACTCTTCTTCAGTTTGGAAGGGCTTGCAAGAAATCACCAGCAACAAGAGGACAGCCCCTCACTCTGTGGACAATCATCAGCTGACCAACGATCTGAATGAGTTTTACTGCAGGTTTGACAAGCAGAAACATAACCCTAGTACCCCCTCCCCCCCCAACAAACACAGACAGATTTCAGTCTGCAAAGAATGGACCCTTCTACACCCACTGCTCCCCATTCACCACTTCACACCTATTTAAAGCAAGACTCAAGTGTGAAAAGACTGGGCCCTTTCCCACCCACCCCTCTCCATTCACCACTTCACACCCAATTACCCATCCCCTCCGTGCTGCACAACATCACTTCTCCATCATCAACAATAAAAATAGAGGAGGTGGAGAGGCTGTTCAGAAGACAGAAAAGCCGGAAATCTCCAGGACTGGACAATGATTCCCCTCTCCTCTCAAGCTCTGTGCCGAACAACTGGCACCGGTCTACACAGACATTTTCAACCTGTCCCTGTAAACCTGTACTGTCCCTGCCTGCTTCAAAGTCTCCACTATTGTCACTTTACCCAAAAAGGGAAGGATTACTGGAATTAATGACTACAGGCCTGTCGCACTGATATCTGTAATCATGAAGGCCCTTGAAAGGCTTGTGCTGGCCAAGCTGAAAAATATCACAAACCCCCTGCTGGACCCTCAGCAGTTTGCATTTCGGGCCAATAGATCTGTGGATGATGCAGTCAACCTGGGCCTGCACTTCATCCTCCAGCACCTAGACCACCAGGGGACCTATGCAAGGATTTTGTTTGTTGATTTTAGCTATGCATTCAACATCATTGTGCCAGAGCTACTACACTCCAAACTTTCTGAGTTGACTGTGCCTGAACCCCTCTGTCGGTGGATCACCAGCTTCTTGACAGACAGGAAGCAGCATGTGAGGCTGGGAAAGCACATCTCGGACCCACAAACACTCAGCATAGGAGCACCGCAAGGATGCGTATTCTCCCCTCTCCTCTACTCTCTCAACACCAATGACTGCATCTCCACTGACTCCTCTGACAAGCTTTCAAGTTTGCGGACGACAAAACCCTGATTGGACTGATCCAGGATGGGGAGTAATCTGCCTAGAGGGCAGGAAGTGTCACAGCTGGCGTCCTGGTGTCATCACAACAACCTGGAACTCAATGCTCTTAAGACAGTGGAATTTATTGTAGACTTTAGGAGAGCTCCCCCTCCCTTCACCCCACTCACCATCAACAACACCACAGTCACATCTGTGGAGTCTGTTAAGTTCCTGGGAACCATCATCTCCAAGGACCTTAAGTGGGGGCTACCATCCCCACTATCTAAGTCCACCAGAAATAAGATTCATATACCACATATCTTTCATTTAGTCTCTCACTTTTTAGTTTTTTTATTTATCATGTTGATAAAATGAATTACAAAGTCTTTTGCTGAGACTGAATTGCAATAGATGGCCTGTGCTCAGAATTTTTGTAGATTGTTTTCACTGCATGAGCTAAGGTGCTGAATTGTGTGTCCCTTGGAACTGAAATGGCTGTATGAATGATTCATTTATCTTGTAATTGGAACTGTATTAGTCGTTCAATGCTTCCTATGTTTGTTTAGCTCAATGCCTTATTCTGAGGTGGTGACTGCTGGCTAAAGCATAAGTTTTCAAAAGGACCTGTTCCTTCTGCTGTTCAGGCAGATTGCATCGTGACAGTTAGTGTTGTCGTGCCTCATAAATCACGAGGGCAACTGCCTTTAGTTAGATTTCACTGTGCTGTAAAATCAATTACTCTGTAAAATTAAACATTCAGTTCCACCAGAAATAAGATTCATATACCTATACTCTTCAGAAATGTGGAAGGTGCCAGCGTGTGTGAAATCATGATCCAACTCACACCTGGAGTTTACAAATCATCTTCCCATTGAACCTGTCCTAGTCTGGTGGTGGAACCTCAAGTAAGGAATGCATATCAAGCATGTCTTTCAAGCATGTGGCTACAACATACCTCACATTATTATTATCTGTATTATTTTTTATCTAACTTTATTTAATCCAGCAAAGTTATTGCCCACCCATCATAGAGCCTAATTTGAAGAAGCAATGTGGATTTTTATTATATTGGATGACCAATGGACTGAACCTAAACTTACCTGGTCTGTTCTGGAAGAAGAATGTAACACACTGTATGTCAACAAAAGTTGGCTTTTCTGTTCTTCCCTAACACTGTTTGCAAATATTTCTTCTGTGAGTGATCATCCATGTTTTTTCAGTCCACAACTTCTCTCTGATCCATTATCCTGTCTTTCCGTGAAGGTAGACACAACGTGCTAGAGTAACTCAACAGGTCAGGCAGCATCTCTGGAGAAAATGGATGGGTGACATTTCGCAGTGGGTCTCTTCATCAGACTGAAGAAGTCTGAAGAAGGATCCCAACCCGAAACGTCACCCATCCTTTTTCTCCATCAATGATGCCTGACCCGCTGAGTTACTCCAGCACATTGTGTTACCTCCGGTGCAAACCAGCATCTGCAGTTCCTTTTTCCACTTCCTAAGAAGGTTAGTAGATTAAAACATCCAATAAGATGGGTGGTGGGCACAGACCTGCCTGAAGTACACCAATCACCAGATTACAATAGGTTCAGGTGAGGTCTTTCATTGGCTGCTCCAAAGGCAGCTGTTATGACATTTATATATACTAATAGGGGGCTCACTAATAAACCATAAAGGATATGGTGGAGGCTGCTATGGATCATCAATATGGGGCAGCATGGGGAGATAGATTTTTAACAGGGTGATTTAGATACAATGGAAGAGAAGCAGAGAATTGCACAACTGTAGGACACTTCTGGAGATTTACGGGATTATTTCCCAGCAAGAGCAATGTGGAATCAAAATCTGAAAACTACACCTAGATCAAGAAGTGGTCTAAAGATTCTCGGGAGCTCAGAAGAGTAATCCGGTCATAAGCAAACCTGTGGAAAGGCTGTTAACGCTTCTTCACCATCGTGCTTGTTTTCTAAAGCTTGTTTGGAGTCTGACCGAAGTATTTTTAATCATAACACTTATTTATTGAAAAGGTTTCCCTTCTGCCTGCACTGGGCAGACTCGATAGTCTTGCAATCCTGTAAAATGAAATGATGGAGAGGATGTGATTGGTGGGCTCGTTGATGCCGTTCCTCAGGGAATGCTGAGAGTAACACTGACTGCCACTTTATGCTTTTTGTGCATCTATCCATGGAGGCCAGGCTGGAGTCAGGGTTTCATATCTGCCTCTGTGATTCTACTGCACGTTCTCAGAAAGTTCATCACAACTTTATTTCTAAGAGGCCAAGGTACATTGCTATGTGAATATTACGACATTGGTTGCTTATTGCATTTGTTCAATTTTTCAGCAAATCTTATTGGGATATGTTTTCAAGGTGGGTAAATGGAGTCATAGAGTCATGCAGCACAGGACAGGTCCTTCGCTCCCCTGAGTTCATACTGACACTTACATACTCATTTACATGAATAATACAGTAATCTAACATTATTCTCCCCATATTCTCATCAATTGATCTCAAATTCTATCACTCTTGGAGCAATCAACCCACCAATCTGCACGTCATTGTGTCATGGCACCATGAATGAATGAATGAATACGTTTATCGGCCAAATATTCACATACAAGGAATTTGCTTTGGTGCTCCACTGGCAAGTGACAACATGACATACAGTGACAGTTAAGAATGATACATAAAACATTAAACATTAAAAAATAACATATTATTGATTAAACATGTGAATTAAATAAAATACCAGAGCAAAAGGAGGCTACAGATTTTTGGTTATTGAGTAGAGCTACTACTCGTGGAAAAAAACAATTTTTATGTCTGGCTGTGGCAGCTTTGACAGTCCGGAGTTGCCTTCCAGAGGAAAGTGATTCAAATAGTTTGTGGCCAGGGTGAGAGAGGTCAGAGATGATCTTACCCGCTTGCTTCCTGGCCCTTGCAGTGTACAGTTCATCAATGGAGGGAAGGTTGCAGCCAATAATCTTCTCAGCTGATCGGACGATTCGCTGCAGCCTCCGGATGTCGTGCTTGGTGGTTGAGCCAAACTAGACCATGATGGAGAAGGTGAGGACAGACTCTACGATGGCCGTATAGAATTGGACCCTCATTGCCTGTGGCAGATTGTGCTTCATCAGCTGCTGCAGGAAGTACATCCTCTGTTGTGCCTTTTTGACTGTGGAGTCGAATGTAGCTCTCCATTTAAGGTGCTTGGAGATGATGGTTCCCAGGAACTTAAAAGACTCCACAGATGTGACTGTGGTCTTGTTGATGGTGAGTGGGGTGAGGGGAGGGGGAGCCCTCCTAAAGTCTACAATCAATTCCACTGTCTTAAGACCATTGAGCTCCAGGTTGTTGTGATGACACCAAGATGCCAGCTGTGTCACTTCCTGTCTGTAGGCAGATTCCTCCCCATCCTGGATCAGTCCAATCAGGGTTGTGTCGTCCGCAAACTTGAGAAGCTTGACAGAGTTGTCAGTGGAGGTGTAGTCATTGGTGTAGAGAGAGTAGAGGAGAGGGGAGAGTACGCAGCTTTGCGGTGCTCATATGCTGAGGGTTTGCGGGTCCGAGATGTGCTTTCCCAGCCTCACATGCTGCTTCCTGTCTATTATGCAGCACAGAAACAGGCCTTTCAGCCATTGATTTACACTAATTCTACTTAACCTTATTTTATGCTCTCAACATTCCCAGCAACTATCCCCTCGATTCTACCAGTCACTTGCACACAAGCAGAAACTTACAGTGGCAAATTACTCTATAAACACCTACATGCCTTTGAGATGTGGAAGGAAACCGGGCTGAACCATGGTCACTGGAGCTGTGAGGCAGCTGATCCATTAGCTGTACTCTGTGATGTCCTGATCGTTTCAGTAAACTATTACTGACTATTCAGTCAACAATTATTAACTTCCAAGATACTTCTTCTACAAGCAACAACGTATCCACCACATCTCCCCTACTATCCTTCATCCATCCTTGCCCCCTCCACTCTACTGAGGAAGATCTACTGACACTCATACTTCTTCTACAAGCAACAACGTATCCACCACATCTCCCCTACTATCCTTCATCCATCCTTGCCCCCTCCATTCTACTGAGGAAGATCTACTGACACTCATACTTCTTCTACAAGCAACAACGTATCCACCACATCTCCCCTACTATCCTTCATCCATCCTTGCCCCCTCCACTCTACTGAGGAAGATCTACTGACACTCATACTTCTTCTACAAGCAACAACGTATCCACCACATCTCCCCTACTATCCTTCATCCATCCTTGCCCCCCCCCCCCTCCACTCTACTGAGGAAGATCTACTGACACTCATACTTAAGGCTCAATTATGGCTTAAAGTATTAGCCACTCCCACTACCCATTCTCCATTTTGACTCTCTTTGCATTGATTGCACTCGTATCAACAGCCAAGAAACCCTGCTCGCTATGGTGGACAAACACCTGGATCTCTCTGTCACCAGGACATTGTTGCTCAGGTGCACCACACTGTGCAACGTGGTTCTGGCTCGAGCATTAAATCTCTTTAGGTTTCAGAATAACTTTTTAATTATATTGAATATTATCTCTGGTATGGACCTAAGTGGAGATGATTAGCTAATTCCCTTGTCAACCACATCTTGGTGTGGGCAAAGCTGTACCTGATTAGGTTTGACTTTATAAGCAGAATATGAGAGCAATTAGTCTCCCGTCATTGCACATAGATCAGCCATGATCGTATTGAATGGCGGTGCAGGCTCGAAGGGCCGAATGGCCTACTCCTGCACCTAATTTCTATGTATCTATTTCTATGCAAGAAAAATTGCCTTGTTATATTTATTGTTATATAATTGCATTGTAGCGGCGCCTGCCGGCGTACGCAGAGATCGAACCCGGCGTTCGGAAGCCGCGGTCACGTGAATATTGAGGGGCCGCTTGTTTCGCGCGGTTTTTACTTGCGTGCGTTAGTTCAGCGCTGACCACCGTTGTGGGAAGACGTGTCTGAAGAACCTGTATTCTGGAAATCAAATTGGTGACCCCGACCTGTCTAGCCGTCGTTGGACAAGAAGAATTATGCAGGAAAAGAGGGTTCCCGCAGAATCGGCCAGCACGAGGCAAGGCTCACCGGCCTTCAAACTGCCAGCCTTTTGGCCTGATCAACTTCAGGTGTGGTTCGCCCATGTTGAGGCACAGTTCCACCTTCATCACATCGTGGCGGACGACACAATGTATTTCCATGTGGTGGGGGCTTTGCCGCAGTACTGTGCCTCGAGGTTGTTGCCCTACATCAGAGACCCGCCGTCCATCGGCAAATACGAAGGGCTGAAGGCCCTGCTGTTCCACGCTTACGGTCTCAGCCGCAGAGACAGGGCAGCGAGGCTGCTGCACATGGATAGTGTCGGCAACCGGCTGCCATCAACCATCATGGCGAAGATGTTAGCCCTGATGGACGGGCACCGCCCATGTCTGCTTTTCGAACAGGCGTTCCTGGAGCAGATGCCTGACAAAGTCCAGCTAATGCTCGCTGGAGCCGATTTCAGCGACCCGCAACAACTCGCGGAGAGAGCTGATGAACTGTGGGCGCACAGGCGGCGGGACGTTTTTGCTTTCGCCCGTCCCCTGGTCACACAACGGGTGCAGCCAAGCCGACATCGAGGAGAGGAGGAAGAGGCCCAGCCCAGTGCCGTAGAAGAATCGCCACGTCCAGTGGTCTACAGTCAACACAGATGGTGCTACTACCACCAACGATACGGACCCGAAGCCCGAAGATGTCGGAGCCCCTGCTCGTATCCGGGAAACGCACTGGGCGAACGCGATCGGCCCAAACGAACGCCTCTACGTCTGTGAATGCCATTCTGGCCACTGTTTCCTGGTGGACTCCGGTGCCCATGCCAGTATCCTGCCTCCGGGTGCCCGAGATATTCGCGCCGGTAAGGTAGGACCCATCCTCTCGGCTGTTAACGGGAGCGATATTCGCACTTACGGTACGCGGACCGCGAACCTAAATTTCGACTCCCGCCAGTACAGGTGGAAGTTTATCATTGCTGAGGTCGCCCAACCGATCCTGGGGCCGATTTCTTGCGCGCGTTCTCACTGTTAGTCGATGTGCGAGGTGGATGCATGGTCCCTGTCTAGGACCCATGCCCTGCCAAGCCACGCAATCCATCAACGCCCCTACAGCAATTCGACGAGGTAGCTGAGATCCAGCAACCTTTCGCAGCCCTGCTAGCTGACTTCCCAGGGTTGCTCATGCCCCGGTTCGACGGGGCCGCGCCCCGTCATGGCGTGGTCCACCACATTCCCACCCAGGGCCCATCGGTACCCGCCCGCGCGCGCCATCTCCCGCCCGATAAACTGCGCATCGCACGAGACGAGTTCCAACTTATGGAGGACCTAGGGATCATCCGGCGGTCGGATAGCCCTTGGGCTTCCCTGTTACACATGGTGCCCAAAGCGTCCCGGGGTTGGAGACCTTGCGGTGATTACAGGCGTTTGAATGCGGTAACCACAGCCGATCGTTACCCAGTCCTGAACATCCAGGATTTCTCGGCCCATCTGGAAGGTGCGACCACCTTCTCGAAGGTTGACCTTATTCGCGGGTTTAATCAAATCCCGGTCCATCCCAACGACGTCCCTAAAACGGCCACCATTACCCCTTTCGGCCTTTTCGAATGGCTTAGAATGCCTTTTGGCTTGAAGAACGCTGCTCAGGCGTTCCAAAGGCTAATGGATCAGGTCGGTCGGGACTTGCCATTCATTTTCATCTACTTGGATGATATCCTGGTAGCCAGCAGCTCACAGGCGGAGCATGTCAGGCACCTCCGCCTACTCTTCGAACGGCTGCGCAAACACGGGTTGGTGATCAACCCTGCGAAGTGCCAGTTTGGATTGCGCTCCATTTATTTCTTGGGTCATAGCATCACCTCCCACGGTGCGCAGCCACTGCCCGAGAAAGTCAACGATATTCGTCGCTTCCCGAGGCCCCTATCGGTCAAGGTTCTACTGGAGGTTATTAGGATGGTTAACTTCTACCACCGATTCGTCCCATCAGCAGCCGCCATCATGCGGCCATTGTTCCAATGCCTGGCCGGTAAGCCCAAAGACCTGGTCTGGTCTAAGGAGGCACAGAAGGCGTTCCAGGGGGCTAAAACCGCATTGGCCAATGCCACTATGCTGGAACACCCTAGGGCGTCAGCCCAAACGGCCCTCACCATAGACGCTTCCGACATCGCGGTAGGCGCCGTCCTTGAGCAGCGTGTAGGTAGTCACTGGGTGCTGCTGGCATTTTTCAGCAGGCAGCTGCGAGCCCCCGAAGTTAAGTATAGCGCTTTCGACCGGGAGCTCCTCGCACTTTACCTAGTGATCCTCAATTTTCGCTATTTCATGGAGGGGCGCGCTTTCACTGCATTCACAGGTCACAAGCCACTAACGTTCGCTTTGACCAAGGTATCTGACCCCTGGTCTGCCAGACAGCAACGGCACCTCGCCTACATTTCCGATATTCGACATGTGGCAGGGAAGCTGAACGTTGTGGCTGGTGCGTTATCCCGTCCAGCGCTGCCCGAAGTCTCAGCGCTTAGCCTAGGCGTTGATTATGAAGAGCTGGCCGCTGCCCAACAGGCAGATGCCGGTATGGAGGTTTACCGCAATGCTGAATCAGGACTCAAGCTGGTTAAGGTGCCCTGTGGCACCGCCGGCGTGCAAGTCGTATTGTCCCTTTGTCCCAGTCGCTTGGCGGCGGCGGATTTTCGACACTATCCACAGCCTAGCGCACCAGTCCATTCGCGCCACCTCTGCCTTGGTCGCGGCGAAGTTCGTCTGGCACGGGTTAAGGAAGCAGGTCGCAGCATGGGCTCGTTCCTGCATCCCATGCCAGACCTCCAAGGTGCAGAGACATGTGCACCCGCCGGTCCAGGATTTCGCCGTCCCGGACGGCAGATTCCTGCACATCCATGTCGACCTGGTAGGTCCCTTGCCGTGTTCGCGTGGGGCTACTCACTTACTGACCATCGTGGACAGGTTTACCAGGTGGGCAGAGGCAATACCGTTAACAGATACCTCCGCTGAGGCATTCGCGAGGGCCATTGTCTCCAATTGGATCGCTCGTTTCGGGGTCCCCTCAGATATTACTACCGATCGTGGGGCCCAGTTCACGTCCTCCCTGTGGTGTGGTATGGCGCAGCTGTATGGCGCGAAGCTGCATCAGACCACTGCTTATCACCCAGAGTCCAACCGGTTGGTTGAGCGTTTCCACAGGCACCTCAAGTCGGCGTTGAAAGCTTGACTCACCGGCCCCGATTGGGTCGACCAGTTACCTTGGGTTCTCCTAGGCATCAGAACAACGCCTAAGGAGGACCTCAAAGCCTCCTCGGCCGAGTTGGTTTATGGCTCGGTTTTGCGAGTTCCCGGGGATTTCTTGCCTGTCCCTCAGGACCAAGAGGTCCCGGCTTCAGCGTTGTTAGCGGACCTTCGCGAGCGGGCGAGCGCTTTGGTCCCGGTTCCCACTTCCCGGCATGGTTCGTCTTCGGTGCATGTGCCTACCATGTTACGGGATTGTGCTTATGTTTTTCTCCGTAAAGATGCTCAACGCTCGCCTTTACAGCGGGTGTACGAGGGTCCGTACAAGGTGCTCAGTACTGGTGTCTCGACGTTCACGTTGGACATGGGTGGCAAGGAGGAATTTTTCTCCGTGAGCCGTTTTAAGCCAGCACACATCGACGAGGATAGCCCAGTGACAGTGGCTACTCCATGGCGTAGAGGACGTCCACCTGCTGTTTTACCACCCTCTGCACCTGTTACCCCCGGTCATGTTTCGCCGGTTCCCTTTGTTACGCCCGTCCCTCGTTCGCGTTTTTCACGCCCCTCCGGTCCTGTTCTGCCGGTCCCTACTGTTACGCTCGCCCCGCGACCTCAGACTACGCGTTCCGGTCGAACCGTCCGTTTACCCGTGCGTTTCCGTACCGCGGATTCTTGGGGGGCCATGTAGTAGCAATGTTACAAAATTTTGAGATTTTAACAATCAAGTCTGCAATTTATCCCATCAGATAAAGCATAAAAAGAAGTTTAATTTGACACCTAATTCACTTTCATATCTTCAGTATTAAAAATGTTATGGCCATTTTCATACTCGGAAATTAGCATCTTGTTCCCTATTGCTTTACCATTGACTTAACACAAAAGTTGTGATCAAGGACAGTCAAAAGCCCATAACTTTCTTAAAAATTAAGAGAACTTAATGAAATTTTCAGTTATTATAGATTGAAGCATTCTGAAACAAATATGAAACAATCTTACTTGGATGACCTGAAATTAAAGCATATAATTAGTTAGTTACCCAATTGTAGCTAATTACAAAATTCAATTACTAGATCTAAACATCTATCCATTTCTTAAGAAAAGGTTAACATTCTTAAAAAGCCTAAGTGTCCAAATAACATTCACACAATAATTCACAATATAACATTATTTTTTAATCTCATTGTCATGAATTTATAGGCCAAACGGAAGGAATTTAGTGTTTAATTCCTGTAAATTAATGGGCTTTTAAATCATATTGCGAGTAGGATTTTGTGGAACGCGCTGGTTTGGAACGTTGCGGTTGCAGTGAATTTAAACCACAATATCGGCAGGAAAAATACTGTCGGTTGGTATATTTACATAATCACATTTTCACCTTGAAACTTTTATTAAAGGCATCCTAAGAAGCAAGTTTATATTAAAAAATAAACGGCGTACCTTGCCTTGTCCCGTGCGTGAAATCTGTCCCCGTTGTCGGCGTTGACGGCATTTGAAGATGATTTTAATTTTACTCCAACAATTTAATTATAAAGCGCTAATTTTAATAAACGTAATAAAACGGCAGTCGAAGCGATTTTTCTTTAGCAGCTAATTTACCTGACAGACATCGATTTGAATAGGCTGCCGAAAAATCACATTTTAAACCCGCCCCTCTCTCAAAGGCGCCAAAGTCGCGCACACGGGCAGTGACAGAACTACAGCGCCGCTGAAGGTAAGTTTTGTAACATACCTACATGTAGCGGCGCCTGCCGGCGTACGCAGAGATCTAAACCCGGCGTTCGGAAGCCGCGGTCACGTGACTCAGGAGGGGCCGCTTGTTTCGCGTGGTTTTTACTTGCGCGCATTAGTTCAGCGCTGACCACCGTTGTGGGCAGACGTGTCTGAAGAACCTGTATTCTGGAAATCGAACTTTCGAATAAAGATCTGTTGGAAACCCCAGTTGTCGTTCTTCAGACCGCCAAAGCATATTATATAGTGGCTACATCTACAGTACTTCAATTTTTCTCCAGACATGTACAATGTTTTGATCAAAACTTTCAACACAAGACTAGGCAACATTGAATGCATATTGAGGATAAGACATTATTGTGTACATAAGAGGCATAGACCATGAATACCCAAGAAGTCAAGGGGCATAGGGCAAGGGTCACTGGTGATGGCCAGGGAATGTTGAATTGGCCCAGGACAAAGACATGGGCTTGATTTCAAATAGAGAATGACATTTCTTGTGATCCACCTCCAACAGACTCTTTACTCCATACCCAAGGCAGTGGAAGGGAGAGATTAATTAATATTTGCAATTAAAGTTTCCCCACCAAAAATATATATTTTTAGAGGATAGAACAAAGAACCGTACAACACAGGGATGGACCCATTGGCTCACAATGTTTTTGCCGAACCTGATGCCAAGTTAAACTGATCTCATCTGCCTGTACAAGATCCATATCCCTCTATTTCCTGCGCTTTCATGTGCCTACCTAAAAGCTTCTTAAACATCACTATCGTATCTGCCTCCTCCACCACCCCCGGCAATGTGTTCCACGGCCCCACTAGTCTCTTGTCTAAATACTTGTACCGCACATCTTCATTAAACGTTCGACCATCCATGGACCCTGGCAATCCTTCCAGGTGATATAGAGTTTTATGTGCACCTCCTCTAACCTCATCTATTGCATCTGATGTTCCGATTGTTGCCTGCTTTATGTACATTGGTGGGGGCCAAGCATAGATGTGGCGACTGTTTTGCTGAACACTTGCGCTCGGTCCACCAAGGCCAACCGGATCTCTTGGTTGCCAACCATTTTAACTCCTTCGCACTCCTGTACTGACCTCTGTCCTGGCCCTCCTCCATTGCCTGAGTGAGTCCACATGCAAACTGGAGGAAGTGGCAGCGCTGCCAAACAGCTGCGGCTCGCCTGCAGTCCGTCTGTCTTTTCCTTTTTTTTGTTTTCTTTCGTCTTGTTAGATGTATGTTTTAGTTTATTTTTAGGTGTGTATGCGTGGGGGGTGGGGGAAACATTTTTTAAACCTCTTCCTTCAACGGGGATGCAACCTTTTACCTGTCCTTCTCCGTCTCCGTCTGCGCTGAGGCCTAATATCGTGGAGCTGGCGGCTTCCAACTGCAATCGGCCTGTGGACTTACCATCGCGGAGCTGACTTCGGACTTCGGAGGCTGTGGTGGCGGTGTGGCTGCGACCCGAGTTCGGAGCTTCGGAGGCTTCTGCCGCGGGCCCAGTGGACGACAACATCAGGAGCTCGCAGGTCCCAGGTTGGTGACCGATTCTCGGGAGCTCCCGCAACAACAGCTTCGTCCGCTGGACTGGAGGGTGGCAGCTTTGTCTGTCCCGGGTCGCGGAGTTTGAATTGGCCCGTTCGCTGAGCTTGGAATCAGCCGCGGGACTTACCATCACCCGGCGGGGGCCGCAACATCGAGAGGCTCGATCGCCTCGACGCAGCGGGAGAACAAGCAAGGAAGAGATAACACTTTTTGCCTTCCATCTCAGTGAGGAGGTGCCTGGAGACTCACTGTGATGGATGTTTGTGTTAAACTGTGTTCATTGTGTGTTCTGTTGCTTTTTTTGTCATGACTGCAAGGTATGCAATTCCGTTCAAATTATTGTTTGAATGACAATAAAGGATATTGTATTGTATTGTAGCACCTCATATTCCACATGGGTGGCTAGCAACCTAATGGAACAAACATTAAATTCTCCACTTTTAGGTAAGAAATCTGTATACCCCACCACATAAATAAGCAGATAAAGTGCAATAGGCTGTTACAGTTCAGAGACTGTTTGTTGGCGAGTTTAATAGCCTGATGGCTGTGGGGAAGTAGCTGTTCCTGAACCTGGATGTAACAGATTTCAGGCTCCTATACCTTCTGCCCGATGGTAGCAGAGAGATGAGTGTGTGGCCAGGATTGTGTGGGTCCTAGATGATGTTGGCTGCCTTTTTGAGGCAGCTACTTCGATAGATCCCTTCGATGGTGGGAGGTCAGAGCCGATGATGGACTGGGCAGTGATTACAACTTTCTGCATCCTTTTCCGCTCCTGGATGCTCAAGTTGCCGAACCAAGCCACAATGCAATCAATCAGCATGCTCTCTACTGTGCACCTGTAGAAGTTCGAGAGAGTCCTCCTTGACATACCGACTCTCCGTAGTCTTCTCATGAAGTAGAGGCGCTGTTGTGCTTTCTTTATAATTGCATCAGTGTGCTGGGACCAGAAAAGATCTTCGGAAATTTGCACGCCCAGGAATTTGAAGTTCTTGACCCTTTCCACCATCGTCCCGTTGATGTAAACGGGATTCTGGGTCCCTAAACTACCCCTCCTAAGTCCACAATCAGTTCCTTGGTTTTGCTGTTGTTGAGAGCCAGGTTATTGTGTTGGCACCATTTGGTCAATCGGTCGATCTCACTTCTATACTCTGACTCGTCCCCATCAGTGATTCGTCCCACAACAGTAGTGTCGTCGGCGAACTTGATGATGGAGTTCGCAATATGTCTGGCTAGGCAGTCATGAGTATAAAGCAGAGGACTGAGCACGCATCCTTGAGGTGATCCCGGGCTGATTGTTATTGAGGATGACACATTTCCACCAATACGGACAGACTGTGGTCTGTGGATGAGGAAGTCGAGGATCCAATTGCAGAGGGATGCGCAGAGACCCAGATCTGAGAACTTGGTCACCAGCTTGGAGGGGATGATTGTATTAAATGCCGACCTGTAGTCAATGAATAACAGCCTGACATATGAGTTTTTGTTGTCCAAGTGGTCCAGAGCGGAGTGGAGAGCCAGTGAGATTGCATCCACCGTTGATCTGTTATGGCGGTAAGCGAACTGCAGTGGGTCGAGGTTCTTGTCGAGGTAGGAGTTGATATGCACCATAATCAACCTCTCAAAACACTTCATCACCACAGACATTAGTGCCACTGGTCGATGGTCGAGAGGGTGAGGAGCCGTTGGAGCGAGAGGAGGAGTTTCCGGGCGGTGAGTTATAAACTCGAGCGCGGGGCATTACTCCACAGAGGCTGAGGAGCTGTTGGAGCGAGAGGAGGAGCCCAATCTGTAACATTCCACACTTCAAAGGAAGTGTTCTGGTGGAAGCCGCTGATTGGTGGAAGCCGACTAGAGGAAGCAGCTGATTGGGAGAAACCCCAGGTTTGCATTTCTGCTTTCTGGTTAACGTGACAGTGAGCTAAGGGGACAGTGAGCTAAGGGGACAGTGAGCTAAGGGGACAGTGAGCTAAGGGGACAGTGAGCTAAGGGGACAGTGAGTAAGGGGACAGTGAGTAAGGGGACAGTGAGTTAAGGGGACAGTGAGCTAAGGGGACAGTGAGCTAAGGGGACAGTGAGTAAGGGGACAGTGAGTAAGGGGACAGTGAGTAAGGGGACAGTGAGCTAAGGGGACAGTGAGCTAAGGGGACAGTGAGCTAAGGGGACAGTGAGCTAAGGGGACAGTGAGCTAAGGGGACAGTGAGTAAGGGGACAGTGAGTTAAGGGGACAGTGAGCTAAGGGGACAGTGAGTAAGGGGACAGTGAGCTAAGGGGACAGTGAGCTAAGGGGACAGTGAGCTAAGGGGACAGTGAGCTAAGGGGACAGTGAGCTAAGGGGACAGTGAGTTAAGGGGACGGTGAGCTAAGGGGACGGTGAGCTAAGGGGACGGTGAGTTAAGGGGACGGTGAGCTAAGGGGACGGTGAGTTAAGGGGACGGTGAGCTAAGGGGACGGTGAGTTAAGGGGACGGTGAGCTAAGGGGACGGTGAGCTAAGGGGACGGTGAGTTAAGGGGACGGTGAGCTAAGGGGACGGTGAGCTAAGGGGACGGTGAGTTAAGGGGACGGTGAGCTAAGGGGACGGTGAGCTAAGGGGACGGTGAGCTAAGGGGACGGTGAGCTAAGCGGACGGTGAGCTAAGGGGACGGTGAGCTAAGGGGACGGTGAGCTAAGCGGACGGTGAGCTAAGGGGACGGTGAGCTAAGGGGACGGTGAGTTAAGGGGACAGTGAGTTAAGGGGACAGTGAGCTAAGGGGACAGTGAGCTAAGGGGACAGTGAGTTAAGGGGACAGTGAGCTAAGGGGACAGTGAGTTAAGGGGACAGTGAGCTAAGGGGACAGTGAGCTAAGGGTACAGTGAGTTAAGGGGACAGTGCTTTATGTTAAGGTACAGTTTAAAGGATTAAGATTTTTATAGTATGAGTAAGTTGATTTAATTTGGGAGTAAGCCATATCAGTTGAGATCGGCCCCATGGTTTGCTCATCCTGCAACATGTGGGAGATCAGGGATATGGTTGGTGTCCCTGGTGACTACGTTTGCAGGAAGTGTGTCCAGCTGCAGCTCCTGGCAGACCGCATTGAACGATTGGAGCTGTGTTTGGATTCATACTGGAGCAACCACGATGCTGAGAAAGTCGTGAATAGCACGTACAGTGAGTTGGCCACACCGCAGGTAAAAGTTAAGCGGACAGAAAGGGAACGGGTGGCCATTAGCCAGCATAGCAGTAGGCAGGTAGTGAAGGAGTCCACTGCGGTCATCTCCCTCCTAAACAGATATACCATTTTGGATACTGTTGGGGGTGATGGCTCATCAGGGGAAGGCAGCAGCAGCCAAGTTCATGGCACCATGGGTGGCTCTGCGGCACATGAGGGGAAGAAAAAGAGTGGAAGGGCCATAATAATAGGGGATTCAATTGTAAGGGGAATAGATAGGCGTTTCTGCGGCCGCAAACAGGACTCCAGGATGGTATGTTGCCTCCCTGGTGCAAGGGTCAGGGATGTCACTGAACGGCTGCAGAACATTCTGGAGGGGGAGGGTGAACAGCCAGCTGTCGTGGTGCACAGTGGCACCAACGATATAGGTAAAAAACGGGATGAGGTCCTACAAGGCAAATTTAGGGAGCTAGGAGATAAACTTAAAAGTAGGACCTCAAAGGTAATAATCTCTGGATTATTGCCAGTGCCACGTGCTAGTCAGAATAGAAATAGGAGGATATTGCAGATGAATACGTGGCTTGAAAAATGGTGCAAGGGGGTGGGATTCAAATTTCTAGGGCATTGGAATCAGTTCTGGGGGAGGTGGGACCAGTACAAACAGGACGGTCTGCACCTGGGCTGGAATGGAACCAATGTCCTTGGGGGAGTGTTTGCTAGTGCTGTCGGGGAGGATTTAAACTAATGTGGCAGGGGAATGGGAGCATGAGTAGAGAGACAGAGGGGTGTAAAATGAGGGTAGAAGCAACAGGTAGCAAGGTGAAAAGTAAAAGTGGCAGGCAGAAAAATCCAGGGCAAAAATTAAAAAGGGCCACTTTTCAACATAATTGTATACGGGGTAAGAGTGTTGTAAAAACAAGCCTCAAGGCTTTGTGTCTCAATGCAAGGAGCATTCGTAATAAGGTGGATGAGTTGAATGTGCAGATAGTTATTAATGAATATGATATAGTTGGGATCACGGAGACATGGCTCCAGGGTGACCAAGGCTGGGAGCAGAACATCCAGGGATATTTAATATTCAGGAGGGATAGACAGAAAGGAAAAGGAGGTAGCGTAGCGTTGCTGGTTAGAGAGGAGATTAACGCAATAGAAAGGAAGGACATTAGCTTGGAGGATGTGGAATCGATATGGGTAGAGCTGCGAAACACTAAGGGGCAGAAAACGCTAGTGGGAGTTGTGTACAGGCCACCTAACAGTAGTAGTGGAGTTGGGGATGGCATCAAACAGGAAATTAGAAATGCATGCAACAAAGTTAAAACAGTTATAATGGGTGACTTTAATCTACATATAGATTGGATGAATCAAATTGGCAGGGGTGCTGAGGAAGAGGATTTCTTGGAATGTATGCGGGATAGTTTTCTAAACCAACATGTAGAGGAACCAATGAGAGAACAGGCTGTTCTAGACTGGGTATTGAGTAATGAGGAAGGGTTGGTTAGCAGTCTTGTTGTGTGTGGCCCCTTGGGCAAGAGTGACCATAATATGGTTGAGTTCTTCATTAGGATGGAGAGTGACATTGTTAATTCAGAAACAAGGGTTCTGAACTTAAAGAAGGGTAACTTTGAGGGTATGAGACGTGAATTGGCCAAGATAGACTGGCAAGTGATTCTTAAAGGGTTGACGGTGGATATGCAATGGAAGGCATTTAAAGACTGCATGGATGAACTACAACAATTGTTCATCCCAGTTTGGCTAAAGAATAAATCAGGGAAGGTAGTGCATCTGTGGATAACAAGGGAAATCAGGGATAGTATCAAAACAAAAGATGAAGCATACAAATTAGCCAGAAAAAGCAGCCTACCAGAGGACTGGGAGAAATTCAGCAGTGGAGGAGAAAGGGCTTAATTAGGAAAGGGAAAATAGATTATGAAAAAAACCTGGCAGGGAACATAAAAACTGACTGCAAAAGTTTTTATAGATATGTGAAGAGAAAAAGATTAGTTAAAACAAATATAGGTCCCTTGCAGTCAGAAACTGGTGAATTGGTCATGGGGAACAAGGATATGGCAGACCAATTGAATAACTACTTTGGTTCTGTCTTCACTAAGGAAGACATAAATAATCTGCCGGAAATAGCAGGGGACCGTGGGTCAAATGAGATGGAGGAACTGAGTGAAATCCCGGTTAGCCGGGAAGTGGTGTTAGGTAAATTGAATGGATTATAGGCCGATAAATCCCCTGGGCCAGACAAGCTGCATCCCAGAGTGCTGAAGGAAGTAGCCCCAGAAATAGTGAATGCATTAGTGATAATTTTTCAGAACTCTTTAGATTCTGGAGTAGTTCCTGAGGATTGGAGGGTAGCTAATGTAACCCCATTTTTTAAAAAGGGAGGGAGAGAGAAAATGGGGAATTACCGACCAGTTAGTCTAACAGCGGTAGTGGGGAAAATGCTAGAGTCACTTATTAAAGATGGGATAGCAGCACATTTGGAAAGTGGTGAAATCATTGGACAAAGTCAGCATGGATTTATGAAAGGTAAATCATGTCTGACGAATCTTATAGAATTTTTCGAGGATGTAACTAGTAGAGTGGATAAGGGAGAACCAGTGGATGTGTTATATCTGGACTTTCAGAAGGCTTTCGACAAGGACCCACCTGAGAGATTAGTATGCAAACTTAAAGCACACGGTATTGGGGGTTCAGTATTGATGTGGATAGAGAACTGGCTGGCAGACAGGAAGCAAAGAGTAGGAATAAACGGGTCCTGTTCAGAATGGCAGGCAGTGACTAGTGGGGTACCGCAAGGCTCAGTGCTGGGACCCCAGCTATTTACAATATATATTACTGAACTGGATGAGGGAATTGAATGCAACATCTCCAAGTTTGCAGATGACACGAAGCTGGGGGGCAGTGTTAGCTGTGAGGAGGATTCTAGGAGGCTAAGGTGACTTGGATAGGTTGGGTGAGTGGGCAAATGCATGGCAGATGCAGTATAATGTGGATAAATGTGAGGTTATCCACTTTGGTGGCAAAAACAGGAAAGTAGACTATTATCTGAATGGTGGCCGATTAGGAAAAGGGGAGATGCAACGAGATCTGGGTGTCATGGTACACCAGTCATTGAAAGTAGGCATGCAGGTGCAGCAGGCAGTGAAGAAAGCGAATGGTATGTTAGCATTCATGGCAAAAGGATTTGAGTATAAGAGCAGGGAGGTTCTACTGCAGTTGTATAGCGTCTTGGTGAGGCCACACCTGGAGTATTGCGTACAGTTCTGGTCACCAAATCTGAGGAAAGACATTCTTGCCATAGAGGAAGTACAGAGAAGGTTCACCAGAGTGATTCCTGGGATGGCAGGACTTTCATATGAAGAAAGACTGGATAGACTCGGCTTGTACTCGCTAGAATTTAGAAGATTGAGGGGGGATCTTATAGAAACTTACAAGATTCTTAAGGGGTTGGACAGGCTAGATGTAAGAAGATTGTTCCCGATGTTGGGGAAGTCCAGGACAAGGGGTCACAGTTTAAGGATAAGGGGGAAGTCTTTTAGGACTGAGATCAGAAAATCATTTTTCACACAGAGAGTGGTGAATCTGTGGAATTCTCTGCCACAGAGGGTAGTTGAGGCCAGTTCATTAGCTATATTTAAGAGGGAGTTAGATGTGGCCCTTGTGGCTAAAGGGATCAGGGGGTATGGAGAGAAGGCAGGTACAGGATACTGAATTGAATGATCAGCCATGATCATATTGAATGGCGGTGCAGGCTCGAAGAGCTGAATGGCCTACTCCTGCACCTATTTTCTATGTTTCTATGTTTCTATGAGTCATTGAGGCTGGTCACCTTGCTCTACTTGGACACCGGAATTATTATTATTATTATTTTTTTTAAATTGTTATTAGAAGCAATGTACATACATCTTAATCATGATATGCAACATAATACGTTTCGTGTACAACTTCTTTTTTTTTTTAAACTTTAACCAGTAATAGATAAAGAGAAAAGAGGTAGAAGAGAAGAATGAGGATAGTAGTGTAGTGTAGTCCGCAGTAGATGGCGTTAAATAAATGATGGTGGATATGTAAACTGCGTGCTTGAAAGTGTGAAAAAAACAAAGAAACAAAGGTCCCAAAAAGAAGAGGGCCTTAAGAAAAGAAAGGAAATAATTAAGAATCCAAAGAAGGTAGAGCTAAACAAAAAAGAAAGGGTATGTGCCTAATTCATAACGATTCACACCCATCACCTAGTTCTAAAACAATTACTTTCCAGGATTGTGTTGCACCATATTACACTTGTAACAGGTCAATGAAAGGTGACCATATTCTTAAGAATTGTTCTTGTTTTCCTGCTAGAACGAGTCTCATTTCCTCGAGATGTAATATTTCCAACATATTTGTGATCCACATATTGAACGTTGCAATAGGAGCGTTTTTCCAAAATTTAAGTTTTTTTTTTGCCGTTATCAAACCACAGTTTAGGAAACATCTTTGAAATATAGTTAGTTCAGAGGCTTCCATTGCTCCGAAGATAATCAATTCTGTATTTGGGTCCAGTCTTAATTTAAATATTTTTGAAAAGCTTTCAAAAATTTCCTTCCAAAATTTCTGAAGTTTTGCACAGGAAACAAATGAGTGTGCTATTGTTGCCTCTTGAGGTAAATACTTGAGGTAAATCACAGATGGGAGAGACATTTGGAAAAAATGTATTTAGTTTTGTTTTTGAGTAATATAATCTGTGTACAATTTTAATCTGGATCAATGTATGTCTAACGTTAATCGAACATTTGTGTACACATAACAAATAATCTTCCCATCTGTCCTTGGGAATTTCTATAGACAATTCTTGTTCCCATTCTTTTCTTATACCTTCTGTCGAAGGTATATCTATATTTAAAATAGTATTATAAAAATACGATGTTAAGTGATCCAATTCTACCTGTCTATTCATGCCTTGCTCTAGAGGGTCCAACTTCACATTTTTATAATCTTGTGAGTGTTTTTTCAAATAATCTCGGGTTTGTAAGCATCTAAAATATTGGTTACTTTCCAAATTATATTTAAGCTGTAAATCTTGGAATGATAAAAGTTTTCCCACCATACAAATCTTCCCAAGTCTTAATTCCTAATCGTTCCCAGAGAGTAAACGTTTTGTCAATAGTCGATGGCTTAAACGCCGGGTTGTTAGCTATCGGTGAGAGAAGCGAAAGGTTTCTTAATTTAAGAGAGGATTTTATTTGTTTCCAAATTCGTATTGTGCTGTGAATCATCGGGTTTCTCTTATATATTGTGTTCTTCAGTTTTATTGGGGAGAAAAGGATCGCTCCTATATTAGAAGGAGTGCAATCCTCCTTCTCCATTATTGTCCATTCTGCCTGTTGTGTTGAACTGTCCAACCAGTACATTATATTTTTAATGTTCACTGCCCAAGTGTGAGTTCACCGTATTCTTTAGGTTTACATAAATGTCTACTTTGAATTCTATGGGATTTATAGTCCCATATGAAATTTGTAATGTATGAGTCAATTTTAAAAAAAAAAGTTTTTAGGTATGTATGTAGGTACTGATTGGAATAAATACAATATTTGTGGAAGAAAAATCATTTTAGAAACATAGAAACATAGAAATTAGGTGCAGGAGTAGGCCATTCGGCCCTTCGAGCCTGCACCGGCATTCAATATGATCATGGCTGATCATCCAACTCAGTATCCCGTACCTGCCTTCTCTCCATACCCTCTGATCCCTCTAGCCACAAGGGCCACATCTAGCTCCCTCTTAAATATAGCCAATGAACTGGCCTCGACTACCCTCTGTGGCAGAGAGTTCCAGAGATTCACCACTCTCTGTGTGAAAAAAGTTCTTCTCATCTCGGTTTTAAAGGATTTCCCCCTTATCCTTAAGCTGTGACCCCTTGTCCTGGACTTCCCCAACATCGGGAGCAATCTTCCTGCATCTAGCCTGTCCAACCCCTTAAGAATTTTGTAAGTTTCTATAAGATCCCCTCTCAATCTCCTAAATTCTAGAGAGTATAAACCAAGTCTATCCAGTCTTTCTTCATAAGACAGTCCTGACATCCCAGGAATCAGTCTGGTGAACCTTCTCTGCACTCCCTCTATGGCAATAATGTCCTTCCTCAGATTTGGAGACCAAAACTGTACGCAATACTCCAGGTGTGGTCTCACCAAGACCCTGTACAACTGCAGTAGAACCTCCCTGCTCCTATACTCAAATCCTTTTGCTATGAAAGCTAACATACCATTCGCTTTCTTCACTGCCTGCTGCACCTGCATGCCTACTTTCAATGACTGGTGTACCATGATACCCAGGTCTCGCTGCATCTCCCCTTTTCCTAGTCGGCCACCATTTAGAAAATAGTCTGCTTTCCTGTTTTTGCCACCAAAATGGATAACCTCACATTTATCCACATTATACTGCATCTGCCAAACATTTGCCCACTCACCCAGCCTATCCAAGTCACCTTGCAGTCTCCTAGCATCCTCCTCACAGCTAACACTGCCCCCCAGCTTAGTGTCATCCGCAAACTTGGAGATATTGCCTTCAATTCCCTCATCCAGGTCATTAATATATATTGTAAATAGCTGGGGTCCCAGCACTGAGCCTTGCGGTACCCCACTAGTCACTGCCTGCCATTGTGAAAAGGACCCGTTTACTCCTACTCTTTGCTTCCTGTTTGCCAGCCAGTTCTCTATCCACATCAATACTGAACCCCCAATGCCATGTGCTTTAAGTTTGTATACTAATCTCTTATGTGGGACATTGTCGAAAGCCTTCTGGAAGTCCAGATACACCACATCCACTGGTTCTCCCCTATCCACGCTACTAGTTACATCCTCGAAAAATTCTATAAGATTCGTCAGACATGATTTACCTTTCGTAAATCCATGCTGACTTTGTCCAATGATTTCACCACTTTCCAAATGTGCTGCTATCCCATCTTTAATAACTGACTCTAGCAGTTTCCCCACTACCGATGTTAGACTAACTGGTCTGTAATTCCCCGTTTTCTCTCTCCCTCCCTTTTTAAAAAGTGGGGTTACGTTTGCTACCCGCCAATCCTCAGGAACTACTCCAGAATCTAAAGAATTTTGAAAGATTATTACTAATGCATCCACTATTTCTGGAGCTACTTCCTTGAGTACTCTGGGATGCAGCCTATCTGGCCCTGGGGATTTATCGGCCTTTAATCCATTCAATTTACCCAAAACCACTTCCCGACTAACCTGGATTTCACTCACTTCCTCCAACTCCTTTGACCCGCGGGTCCCTGCTATTTCCGGCAGATTATTTATGTCTTCCTTAGTGAAGACGGAACCAAAGTAGTTATTCAATTGGTCCGCCATATCCTTGTTCCCCATGATCAACTCACCTGTTTCTGACTGCAAGGGACCTACATTTGTTTTAACTAATCTCTTTCTTTTTACATATTTATAAAAACTTTTGCAGTCAGTTTTTATGTTCCCTGCCAGTTTTCTTTCATAATCTATTTTTCCTTTCCTAATTAAGCCCTTTGTCCTCCTCTGCTGGTCTCTGAATTTCTCCCAGTCCTCTGGTATGCTGCTTTTTCTGGCTAATTTGTACGCATCATCTTTCGCTTTGATACCATCCCTGATTTCCCTTGTTATCCACGGATGCACTACCTTCCCTGATTTATTCTTTTGCCAAACTGGGATGAACAATTTTTGTAGTTCATCCATGCAGTCTTTAAATGTCTTCCATTGCATGTCCACCGTCAACCCTTTTAGAATTAATTGCCAGTCAATCATGGCCAATTCATGTCTCATACCCTCAAAGTTACCTTTCTTTAAGTTCAGAACCATTGTTTCTGAATTAACAATGTCACTCTCCATCCTAATGAAGAACTCAACCATATTATGGTCACTCTTGCCCAAGGGGGCACGTACAACAAGACTGCTAACTAACCCTTCCTCATTACTCAATACCCAGTCTAAAATAGCCTGCTCTCTCGTTGGTTCCTCTACATGTTGATTTAGATAACTATCCCGCATACATTCCAAGAAATCCTCTTCCTCAGCACCCCTGCCAATTTGATTCACCCAATCTATATGTAGATTGAAGTCACCCATTATAACTGTTTTGCCTTTGTCGCACGCATTTCTAATTTCCTGTTTGATACCATCTCCAACTTCACTACTACTGTTAGGTGGCCTGTACACAACACCCACCAGCGTTTTCTGCCCCTTGGTGTTTCGCAGCTCTACCCATACCGATTCCACATCCTCGAACCTAATGTCCTTCCTTTTAATAGCATTTATTCAGCCTTTAAGGACATCGGTAGTGTTTTCCAAAATTGGATCGACGTTTGTAATTTAGTAAGTATGGGCAGGTAATTTGCGTTGAATAGAGATTTATATTTTCTAGTCATTTGAATACCCAAATATTTAAATCTTTCTGTAATAATTCTAAAAGGGTATTTTAAAAGATGTGTTGACTCTTGAGGTTTTATCGTCATTATTTCGCTTTTATTCCAATTTATTCTATATCCTGAAAAGGAACCAAATTCTTCTATTAAATTTAATAAATTTGGTATGCTAATTTGTGATCTTGTAATGTATAATAATACATCATCTGCATATAATGATATTTTATTATTAGAGTTTTTAGTATTGTAACCGTGAATATTAGGGTGCATTCTTATATTTTCTGCTAAGGGCTCTATCACCAGGGCAAATAGAAGGGGTGATAAAGCACATCCCAGTCTATTGCCCCTGGATAGTTGAAATTTCGGGGATAGTATGTTATTAGTCAGTATTCTAGCCGTTGGCTTATCATATAGTAATTTTATCCATAGGATAAAATTGTCTCCCATTTGAAATTTTTGAAATACTTTAAAAAGGTATTCCCATTCCACCTGATTGAATGCTTTTTCTGCATCCAATGAAATAATTGATAAGTATTCCTCTTCTATCTTATATGAATACATTATGTTGAAAAGATCTCAAATTATTAAATGAATGTCTCTTAGGTATAAACCCCGTTTGATCCGGGTTTATTAATTTACTAACATGTTTACTTAGTCTTCTTGCTAAGGTTTTAGCTAATATTTTCTGATCTGTATTTAATAATGCAATGGCTCTATATGACCCGGGGTCCTCTAGATCTTTATCCTTTTTAGGTATTAGTGTTATAGTCGACTCCGCTAGTGTTTCTGGTAATTTCTGTTCTTTGAATGCATATGTGTAAAGTTTCTGTAAGCGTGGAGAAATTATTTCATAATTTATTTTATAGAATTCATTACTAAATCCGTCCGGTCCAGGGGTTTTACCATTCTTCAAAGACTTTATTGACTCTTCTATTTCCTTAATTGAAATTTGAGCTCCTAATTCTTCCTGTTCCATCACATTACGTTTTGGGAGATTATACTTTTCCCAAATATTTGTGATTTTGATACTATCTGTTGATGTTTTGATGTATATAAATTTTGATAGAATTGTGCAAATCTTTTGTTAATATCTTTGGGTAGTGTTATCAATTCCCCTTTATCTGACCTAATTTTTGGAATCATATGGTCCTTTTCCCGTTTTTTCATTTGTCGTGCCAGGAGTTTATGTGGCTTGTCACCGAATTCAAAATTTTCCTGTTTTGTAATTTGGAATAGTCTAATGATTCTTTCCGATAAGATTCTATTCAATTTAAATTTCAATATTAATATCTTATTATGTTTATCCATAGTTGGGTCTTTGGCATTGTCTAAGTCCAATTGTCTAATTTTTTCTTCTAAATTCAATTGTTCCATCTTATATTTTTTATTTTGAAACGCTTGATATGAAATTATTGATCCTCTGATAAATGCCTTAAACGATTCCCATAATATTGAGGGTGATATACCTGGTGTATCATTGGTCTAAAAAAAAAATTCCATCTGTTGTCTTAGATATGCACAACCCTGAGGGTTGTTTACAATTTGGGGATTAAATCTCCGGAACGATGTTTTATTTGTCATTCCTTCTATTATTAAGAAGAAAGTTAACGGCGCATGATCTGAAATGATACTACTATAGTATTTTGGATTTGATGTAAATGGAATTAATTTCATATCAACTAAAAAGTAGTCAATTCGTGAATAGGTTTTATGTACCATTGAGTAGAAGGAATATTCCCGTCCAGCTGGGTTTGCAATCCTCCATACGTCTGTTATATTTGTATTTTTTATGTATGTATTTAAGAATTCACTAGATTTAGATTTAATGTTTGACCTTTTTTGTTGTGTTGATTTATCCAGATAATTGTCGAGAACGCAATTGAAATCTCCTACAAATATCACATTTTGATAATTAAGCTCTGAGATTAAGTTCAAAATGTTGTTAAAGAATTGAGGATTATCAAAGTTAGGCACATAAATATTTACCAGGGTAACTGAGATCGAGTTTATCTCTCCCGTAACTATGACCTACCTCCCATCTTTGTCTATAATTTTATTCTTTGGTTTAAATGGTATACCTTTTCGAATTATAATTACCGTACCTCTTGATTTAGTACTATATGAGGAATGGAATGTCTGACCGATCCAATTAGCCCTCAGCCTTATCTGCGCTTGTAATTTCAAATGTGTTTCCTGTAAGAAAATTATATCGGCATTGAATGATTTTAATTGTGCCAAGATTTTACCCGGAATTATTGATGCACTTTTAAAACAGGTGGGAACCTCAGACCTCAGAAGTGAGAGGTTGAAAATGTCCGTAAAAACTCCAGCCAGTTGGTCCGCACAGGTTTTTAGAACACGACCGGGTATGCCATCAGGTCCAGGCGCTTTACGAGGATTCACCCCCTTGAAGGATCTTCTGACATCGGCCTCTGTGACTGTGACTGAAATACCGTCACGGCGAATGGGGGCTAGGGAAGGCACATCAGTGTTCTCCCTATCAAAGCATGATTAAAACGCATTGAACTCGTCAGGGAGTGATGCTTCGCTGACAATTGAGCTGTCTCGTGATTTTGCCTTATAGGAGGTGATGGCATTCAAGCCCTGCCACAGTTGTCGAACATCCATCTCATCCTCCAGCTTGGAGCAGAAGTTCCTTTTGGCCTTTTTGATGGCCTTACCAAGGTCGTATCTGGACTTCTTGTAGTCGTATCTGCACTTTGAATGGGTGTACTGTGTTGAGTGTATATTGTTGTTTTTGTTACACATTATGATTGATTACTCAATTGTGTGACAACTGCAAAGCATTGCTTTGAAAATCAATGATGCAACAAGGAGCCATAGTTGAAGGAACAGAGACAGGATGAGATGAGAACATCCTGAAGCAGCCTGAATCATCAACCCTCCCTTTTAAGAATAGCAAGTCATCTTAGAGTGGATGAAAAGGAAGGTTATTATTGTGAATGCGAACTCAGTCACTTGGAGACACTGAAGCTGTAGATGTGAAAGGCTTTGTTCATCAGGAGAGGCAGACATTCTCTTGGAGACCTTCTCTGTATAGTCTCTCTGAACTCAAAATACATAGTTTTTATACCCTTTAGATCAAAGCAAACAGCGGGTGATTCAGTACAATTTCAACAAACACAATGATATCTTTTACGTTCATATTTTGTCTGACGAATGGTTCCATTGAATTACACATTGATAATTGGGGCATACTGTAAATGACAAGACACCTCTGAACGTTCAGACACTTTATTGGGACAAAATAATTAACATGGGTCGTATGAAAGATTCAGAGGACAAAGCCCAGACTCCCCAAATCAGTGTTCTGAGGCTGTCTCCCTGCATACACATATGCCTGGAATAACTTCAGAATAACTCCCTGCATACACATGTGTCCGGAATCCATGCTAATGGAATCAAGGTATATGGGGGAAAAAGCAGGAACAGGGTACCGATTCTGGATGATCAGCCATGATCATATTGAATGGCGGTGCTGGCTCGAAGGGCCGAATGGCCTACTCCTATACCTATTTTCTGTTTCTATGTTCCATTTATTGAGAGACAGACCAAAAGTGTTCATAACCACAATTGATATGCCAAGTGATAAAATAAGTCTGAATGGAAGCTTCATAGAGTCACAGTCATAGAATCGTGCAGCACAGAAAAGGCCCGTCGACTTAGCTCGTCCATGCTGACCAAGATGCCCATTCAAAATAGTCCCACTTGGCCATGTTTGACCCATATCCCTCTAAACCTTTCCTATCCATGTATCTGTCCAAATGTCTTTTAAATGCTGTTTTAGTACCTCTCTCCACCACCTTCACGGGCAACTCGTCCACATACCCACTACCCACTGAATGAAAAAGTGTATCCTACTGCTCTATTAAATGTTTCCCCTCTTACCTTCAACCTATGTGCTCTGCTCTCGATTCCCCTACCCTAGCTAACGGAATATGTGCATATCCCCTATCGGCTCTCATGGTTTTATACAATTCATGGATTTACACACCTCTATCAAATCACCCCTCAGCACAATTCGTTATCTTACATTCAGCAGATGCACACCAAAATGTCTCACGGTCATGTCAGTGGCAGCACTGTTTGTTTACAAGCTGTCCTTTTAATTTCAAACTAATTACTGCTTGGAGTGTACATTAGAACAGGTATTCTGAAGATTGTTTCTCATTTGAATTAATGTGTGCTGCATCCACTTAATTCTATAATCCTTAACATATCCTTCTCTTCTCTCCTGGACAGAAATTTGTCCCAGGGAGGTCAAACTTTAAAGGGGGTTGGGTGGGGGGAGCTAACGAGAGCAGCAAAATGCTCTTCACTAAGGATCCCCTTCCCACATATTAGGCTCCAATGTCCCTGTGTGAATTACATCTACCATTTTCTGTTGAGGAAGGAACTGCAGGTGCTGGTTTACACCAAAAATGAGCACAAAATGTCGAGACCGTTCTTCAGACTACCTGAAGAAGGGTCTCACCACTAAAAGTCACACATTCCCTCTATCCAGAGATGCTATCTGTCCTGCTGAGTTACTCCATCATTTTTTGTCGATCTGTCTAACATTTTCTGTTGCCTCAAACTGGCTATGTGCAAAAATCCAGCAGGGATGGCAATAACATCAATGTTCCAAAAACAGAGTGCAATCTTTGTAGTTTCCCCACCCAGGAATAGTCTTCTCCACCAGTATCACAGTGTTGTCCACAATAATATTCACACATTTCATTGACATGTATTTTCAAACTTGTTTTTCCTGTCAAGCTGGCAGCTATATCTTTGCCTGTTACTGTTCACACTTTTTAAACCATGGCAGCAGACTCGCACAATTACTCTCCTGGAAACTATATTAATGGAAATAGCACTGGTGCTGATCTTCACTGCTTTATTTCAGAATTAGTGACACAAAGATGTGCCTTTGGGTACTAAACATCCACAGCATTTTGAAAAACTAGCCATTTAGTATTTTCCGAATAATGTACCTTGTTACTAATACTTAAAGATAGAAATTATACATAGAACAGTACAACACAGGAACAGGCCCTTCAGCCCACAATGTCTGTGTCACACATGATGCCATGTTAACCTAATCTCCTCTGCCTGCACATGATCCATACTCCTCCATTTCCCACATATTTATGTGCATAGCTATGGTCTTTTAAATCCCACTATCATATCTGCCTTTCCCACCACCCCTGGCAATGTGTTCCAAGCACTCATCATTTTCTGTGTGAAATACTTCCCCCACACACCTAACTTTAATGCCAGGCCCTCTAATCTTTGGTACATCCACTGTCTACTCTATCTATGCCTAATTTTATATACTTTGACAAGCTCATTCCTCTACCTCTAATCTCCAGAGAAAACAATCCAAGTTTGTCCAACCTCTTATATAGTTAATTCCTTCTAATCCAGGCAGCATTCCGGACCCTCCTCTGCACCCTCTCCAGAGTCTTCAACATGACGTCCTGACTTGACTGATGACGATGCACACACCATATATCTTCTTTATCTTCATCTAATTGCGTTTCTATTTTCAGGAAGCTATGTACTTGGACCCCAAGATCTCTTTGTACATCAATTCTGTTCAGGGTCTTGCCATTAACTGCAAACTTTCCCCTGAAATTCAACCTCCCAAAGTGCAACATCTCACTCTTGCTTGCATTAAACACCATTTGCCACGTCTCTGCCCATTTCTTTAATTGATCAACATGTTGATGTATACTTTGATAGCCTTCCTCACTGTCTGTAACTCCACCAATTTTGGTGTCTTTGACAAACTTACTAACCTATCTAAATTTACGTCCAAGTCATTTATATGTATTACAAATAACAGAAGTCCCAGCTCATATCCCTGAGGAACTTCACTAGTCACAGACCAGAATATCATCCTTTCATCACAACTTTCTGTCTTTTATGCACAAGCCTGTCCTGAATCTAAATGGCCAAGTTGCCTTTTATCACATGCATCTTAATCTTCTGGATAGCCTACCATGGGGTACATTATCAAAGGTCTTACTGAAATCCACGTAGACAACATCTACCACTCTAGTCCTTCATAGTCTCTTAAAAAAAACTCAATCGAGTTTGTAAGAAATGACCTGCGGTGGTCAAAGCCATGTTGATTGTTCCTATTCTTGGGCCATTCTCTTCCAAATGCAAGTAAGTTTTATCCCAAAGGATCCACCCCAATAACTTGCCTACCACTGACATGAGACTCATTGGTCCATTATACCCTAGATTATCTCTACTACCCTTCTTAAACAAAGGGATAACATTGGCTACTCTCCAGTCTTCCAGAACCTTGCTTGTGGCGAATTAAGCTACAAAGGTCTTTGTCAAGGCTCCTACAGTATCCTCTCTTGCTTCTCTTAATAACCTGAGATGGAGAACCTCAAGACCTCCTATCTCTTGGTCTCAAACTGCCCTGACATATCAGCATTCCCCACATTGATCTCACTATCGTCCATGCCTTTTCCTTAATGAATACAGATGCAAAGTACTTGCTTAGTACCTCGTCAACATCATTTGACTCCAAGCATAAATTCTCTCCTTTATCCTTGAGCTGTACTACCTGATCCCTGGTTATCTTCTTTTTTTAATGTACATATAAAAAACGGGATTTTCTTTAATCCAACACCAATGGCATTTCAGGGCCCCCATTTGGCCCACTGTCATGTACTCACGGAGCTGATTATATTAGCTACCTTCCGACATGCTTCATATCTTGAGATGGCAAGCCGGAATGAAAGTGTTAAGGACATGTGAATAAGTCAGGCCTTTAAAACTGGATGTGTTGCGACAACTTTACTAATATACACATTTAGCAGAGTCATGTATATAACCAGCATTTTGTGAGTGTTGTGAAGTGCTCATTTTTGTATCCACCTCCCATTTGATGTGAGTTCGCTGAACAGGAATTTCCTTTCCACTAAAGTTATACCACTACCATCATGGCAGAAAATCAAGGATCACAGGAAATCCTCTGTCATAGGTTTTGGCTCGGACGATTTTTGTGGAAATCAGACGTCATGTTCCAGAGCTGCACAGGAAACACAACAGCTTGAGTGAGGAACTGGGCAGTCATTGTGGCTCATTAAAACTAAATGTGGTAATGAATCATGGAAGAGTTATGTTACCAATCCTACAGGATCATCCTGAAGTATCTAGGAAATGAAATTTTATTCCATGGACAATTCTGGGAAATGTCATTAATTATAAAAAAATTTGGAAAGAGGGGATAAAATATTGCTAACTTGACAGCCAAGGCTGGCCCTTTATCAGTCTCTTCTTCTTGTAGTTGTCACGTATTGGTTGACTAATGATGGCATGCAAGGAAGTCATGTGATGATATCTCTCAGGACACAGTCTATTGGAGCTGGAGCCTGAGGTCAGGTCTGATTTCCAAACTTCTAGTGATACTGATAAACATAGCTGGAGTGCGCCCAGATGAAAAGTGAAATATCTTAAAACAATGACTGGATTGTGTTTCGTTTCCTTTTTGTTTTATTTACATGATGGCACCATGATGCAGCACCTATCTTCCACTCATATTCCTGCCTTTGTTAAATTTAATCTGGATTTTACACGGCCTAATCTCCGGGTAAAAGTAAGTGGGAAAATGTGTTATTTAGGGATGGGGTTGTAGGGGTTTTGTTCCCTTTGCTCCACTTTGGGCCCAACTGCCCGAGTGATTCTCTCCCTTGTCAGCGAGGCAAACGGCCACCACTCCACTCGAGCGGTTCCCAAGAGAGAATACAAAAAAAAGTGTTCCCCTGGGTTCTAGACCTCGGAATTATGGTGGGATATGATAAAAGATTGACTTGACCAGAGCGTGCTGATGAGGGAAAACAAAAACCAAGATGGACTCAAAGCAAGTCTAAAATTTACAGGCTTTATTGAACAAATGAGAAATCGAATCTCACCAATACTACATAATACGTGACTAAACGTATGCTTTAAACTAAGACTATGGAAAGAAAATTATCGGGCATGTCGTAAAAACTTACTTTACACAATTTTACAAATATACCCCCTTTCCCCTTCTTCTCTCAATGTCTATCCTATTTCGGGAACTTCACCAGGTCGTCTGGTGTACTTACAGCTAGATTGATGCAGGATCAGGAGTCGTCCAACAGAGCAAAAAAGAGAGCTTGCCTGTCCCTTTATACCCAGGTTTCTCCCTTGAAACCTCCCAGGTGGTCCTTTGGACAAAAGGGTCTTTTGATGATTCCCAGTTTCGATCTGGCATGAACAATAGGCTTCCGATGATAATGGGTTTGCTGATGTCACGATGCCTCAGCCTGATCGTTATCCCATCACCTGGATGGGCTCCCATTGTCCCGATGGATGGGCCATTTACGATGGTGATTGTCTTGCTGCTGCTCTATTTACCCCCGTCTGCTGGGCTCGGTTCCTTCCTTTGTCTTTCCAAGATAATCTCGTTATCTCCGTCCCGGCCTTTCCTGCTCTCACCATTCGCATAGTCATGTGGCTGCCCAGGCCCACAGACAGGCTTTGAACTTGTGATCCCTTGTTTTTTTTTTTTTTCCTTTTGCAGCCAGCATGTCTGTTTTAAAATGTCCAGGTCCTTATCCCGAGTTCTTCCATAATCTTGGAGGATTTGCCCCCAATAACTTACAGGGTGGGGAGGGGTCTGAAGACATAGCAGATGTCCAATGCCTGACCCTGGTCAACTGCTATCAATACTTGATCCCATCCACCTAGCATTGGCAGGGACAGCCAATTCAGTGGCAATTAAGGGGAACAGCTGCAGTTGAGAAAAGGGGGTAGAGGACGGGCAGGCATTTGCAACATAGTTTCATGTATTCTGGAGTCATGATGACTTCTGTGATGTCCTTACTGCTTCGGAAAATGCAAACTCGCTGGCTGCTGCTCCCACCTAATGCTTCCTGTCATTTCCTGTGCAGTTACCTTATCTTTAACTCACTTCTACAGTGGTGTTACAGAAGGGTGTCTCCCTGTCTGATATCCTGGGCCCAGATCATTGGGAAACTGTTTCAAGCTGGCAGCTCACCAGTCACATTAGATCTAGGGGAGTCAGTCAAAATGGCACAGATTTCCCACTGCTTCCTTTGTTCAGAACTCATTCACCTCATGCCTCAGCAAACAAATTCAACTCCCATTGCCTTCAGACCAAGGCTAAGATCAGGAGAAGATCAAAGCAGAAAAAAATACAGTGCATTTGAGCCAACTAAAAGTGCATAAATTAGCTTGATTAAAAAGAAATCCCAGTAGCACCAGCTAAAAATGAATAAACTGGCTTGATCTTTTTTTAATAGCTATCAGAACCATGCTGGGACAATTTCAGATAGCTGGAAGGGTCTAATTTTTTTGGTCCGGCAGTTTGATTTTCATTGTCTACCCAAATGTTAAAGTTTAATTCTCAAAATGTTACCAGCAGGCAATATCCATCAGTACAAGATTCATTTCAAATGTTATCCTTGACTTTTAATCTAGCAGCATTTCCCCCCTATTTCCAAATTTTTTATAACTAATGGGAGTTTTCACAGCATTGTCCTAGGAATACGATATGTTATGAAGGATACAGTATATTGATCAAGCAACAAAAGTATTGTTACATTATCTTCTGCCAAACATAATTGAATGCTAATCCAAAGTGCAGGAGCAACTCAGCAGGTTAGGCAGCATCCATGGAAGGAATGGATAGGTGACATTTTGGGTAGGGACCTTTTTTCAGAGTTTGGTGTTTTACTCAAGATTCCAGAATCTGCAGTTCCTTGTGGCTCTGAATATTAATATATTGTAATTCAATAATTTTTAGTCTGACCCTTTCAATGTATGCACCCCCTCAGGAAGTAAGTAGAACATGTTTCCTAGGTTTGACCTGTTAATACGTTCTTCTGAAACAGTGCCTAGCCTGAATGCCAACATTAAATGTATTTGTTAATTTTTGTGGAATCACAGAAATCTATTGTACAGAAGGTACAGTGGTGCAGCTAGTTGAACCGCTGGCTCACAGCACCAGAGACATTCTCCCTGTGACTATGTTGGTTTCCTCCGAGTGCTCTGGTTTCCTCCCATATCCCAAAGACATGCAGATTCGTAGGTTAATATACCATGATGAATTGCTGCTGCTGGAGAGTTGACTGGTAGAATCTGCAAGGAGTTGATGAAAATGTGTGCAGAATGGAAAACAAATGGGATCAATGTATTAAACAAAATTAGTTGGTTAGTGGTTGATGCAGAACCGATGGACTGAAAAGCCTGTTCCTGTGACATATCAGACATATTAGTTAAATGTGAAAAGGGTTTCTGGAGACTCAACTGCAAACAAAATTACATGTTATTTATTTCATACCTATGGCAACAATGTAACAATTAACCTATCCTTAATTGGACAAATTGTGAGGCATTGGATTTGGGACAAACTTTGCAAAAAATGGAGATGGATATTTGTTCACAAAAGGATCTGGTGCCACTCCAAATTTGACTCCGGATGAGTTGAAAATTGCACTTTAGATAATATTGTCACTTTACTTTGATTGACACAAATACAAAATATGAAAAGAGAGAGTTCGCACAGACTTGCTGAATGTTTCCAACTACTGTTGCTTTTATTTCAGATTTTCTGCATTTGCTTTTTCTGGATATTTATGTTCCATGAAGGAAGATTGATAAAAAACATTAACGCTGGTGGAATTCTCCTTACCGGTAGTCAGGGCAGCAATTTACTCCCTTGCATCAACTACTCTCTTGTTTGATGTCATTTTAACTTTGCTTCTTTTAACCAAATGAGTCACCCTTCAGAATGGAAGAGATCAACCCTTTTAAGTAAATCTTACTCTGATAATTTCACCAAGGTATGACTATATTAACAGTGGGTGGATGGATGGAGTTTCAAATCATTGGCCAACCATGATCTAGGTGAGGATCTCCAGGGTGACCAGATGATGCAACACAGATGGAAACTATTTCAAAAACCAATTTCATTATCCCTGTGTCCCCTCAATTAACATTACTGAAGACAGACTCTTTGGTCATTATTACGTCATTGTTGCTGAAAGCTTGCTGTAGGTTTAATTTCTCTCACACGTTTCCTACTTTACAACAGTGACTAGTTGTCACTGTCTGAAGGCAAAGGAGCTATATGAATATATATTTTTTTAATCACGAATGCCAAGTATTGGTGAGCAGAGGCAGAACAGACATTAGATTTAAATAGCTAAAGCATGTGCCAAAAAATGGTGACTGGTCCTATTGATAATACATCTTTCCCGGACTGTACAGTAAGCTGTATGACAACTCAATTATTTTCATGACATAAGATTTTACCGTGTCTCCCAGGAAAGTCTGTCAGAAACTCCAGCGAACATTATATTCTCCATCATTACTGTTGGTAAAACAGAGACAAAGGCTCCATTGGATGTGAAGTTGCAGAAAGTGGTGGACATTACGTAATTCATCACAGCTATTGACTTCCCTTTCACTGAAGTGATTTACAGGAAGTGGTCCCTCAAGTAGACAGCTAATAATAATAAAAACACAATACATTGCACAATACTAACCACAACCCCACCTCAGCTCTAAACTACTATGGACTTTGTATAAGGTTGTACTACATACTTTGGCTTGCACTATTATGCTCTGGTTAGTGAGTTTAACTGATAATTTATTGTATTATTGTATATTTCTTTATTGTGTTGTGTGAAGGTGCCCGAAAAGGCGGTGAGGAATCAGAATGACATTGTTTTGTTCCTGGTTGCTATGACAAGTACATACTCTTGACTGTCTTTGTTCTTGAGCTAACATGGCTCTGGCTTCATCACAGAATTTTGAAGTTACCTGCTCTGTCTGGAAACATACGATGAACAGGCTTAGAAGTGGTGGAATTTGTCAAGTGTTTTCAGGAAATTTTTCTCATGCAATATTTAGAAGGCCCAAGAAGGGAAATGGCAATGCTTGACCTACTGTTAGGAAACACAGTGCTGGGCAAATTACTGAAATGTCAGTGGGTGAGCGCTGTGCGACCAGTGACCCCTGTTCTATTAGTTTTAAAGTAGTCATGTAACAGGTCCGGGCTGGTCCACAAGTTAGAGTGCTAAATTGAGGTAAGGCCAACTATTGATGACATGAGGTAGGAATTTAAAAAATTGATTGAGTAGGTTTTTTGTACGAAAAGGGGCATCATGAATGTTTTTTTTAAGTGCGGTAATGAGAGTTCAAGCTATACATGTTTCTATTAGAGTGAAGGGCAAGAAAGGCAGAAGTAAGGAGCCCTGGATGACGATAAATTGAGGCTCTGGTCAGGAAAAAGGAAGTGGCATGGACAGGTATAGGAGTATAGGGCATGCAGCATTAAACTTCAGAAAGAAGTCAGGAGGGCAAAAAAGGTGGCATGAGATAATTCTTTCAGGTAAGAATAAGGAGAATCCAAAGAAATCTTAAGGGAGGAACACATAACGAGAGGAAGAATAGAAACGCTCGGAAACCAACTTGGCCATCTATTTGTGGAGTCTTATGAGATGGGCAAGGTCCTCAATTAATATGTCTCTGTATTTACGAGAGAGAAAGATATGATAACTGGAAAAATTGGAAATGTTAATGACAATGTCTTGAGTACAGTCTGTATTACAATCGAGGAGGTACTGGATGTCCCAAAACATATGAAGTGAAATAAATCTCCAGATCTACCCAAGGATACTGTGGGAAACTTAGAAAGAAGAAATTGCAGGAGCCCTAGCTGAGATACATGAATCATCATTAGACATTGGTGAGATGCTGGAAGACTGGAGGATGGCTAATGTTGTGCCTCTACTTAAGAAGGGCTGCAAAGAAAAACCCGGGAGCCTGTCCCACTTGGGAGGGCCTGTCCCACTTGGGAGACCTCCACCGCGACCATAAGCGACTAAAAAAAAAATCAAGGTCGTGGTGACCTACGACCTCCTACGACCTTCCTTGACTATGTGTATGACCTCCTACGACTATGTTGAAGACCTCCCTCGATATGAAGAAGACCTCCTTCGACCTCCTTCGATTATGTCGAAGACAGGCTTCGACCATGTACGTATTACTCGTGGATGGTCTCTGGCAAATTGGTCCGTGAATGAGCACGACCCCCTTCCACCTCAGAGGACCACACCGAAAACCAACAACGACCAGTGACGAGTGTCTGCAGCTCAAATGATCACCTGATAAAATGATGTCATGTCTGCATTTTTTTTCTCACTAAAAAATGCCTCCTAGGTTTAAAAAAAAATCATTCTGAAGGAAGGAACTAGTTTGAAGGATGTTAGTAAAGATACAACTACTGCTGTTTACAGTAGCCCTTTTGCTTCAGCAGCCTTTTAAGAAAGGCAGAAGGGGAAGAGCAAGGGTGAAGTGGAAGCACGAGAAGAGGTCTCAATGGGTGAATGGAGATGATGTGATGGACTGTCCCAGTACACCAGATGACTGGAAGAGAGTGGCGCTCGGCTTTGACAAAAGATGGAACTTTAAGCACACATGTGGGGCAGTGGATGGTAAGCATGCCATTCCTGTCCTTATCCCTGTACCCCTCATTTTCCTTTTCGTACAGGATGGCATTCTGCTGGAGCCATTCCTCAAGGTCCCCCTCCTGCTGCCTGGTGAAGGTGTAGGGCATAACCTTCCTCCAGCCCTCCCTCACCACCAATGGGGCATCTGCCTCTGATCCTGTGTCAGACACAGGAGAAAGGGCTGCTTTGCTGCCTTCAAATGAGGCAGTGAAGGATGGGGTGGTGGTGGGGACATCTACTACCATCCTGGTCTCTCCTCCATGGGTCTCTCATGCAAGGCTCCTCCTGCACTATCACCTCCTGTAGCATCACCTCCTGCCACTCCTCCTCCTGGGTGGGCAACACCTGCATGGCAGTTTCTTTTTAAGGTTGTGCCCTGCCCCTGCTCTGCTGCCTTTTTGGTGCCATCTCTAAAACACAAGTCTCCTCTCCAAAAAACTCACCAGCTATGAATTAACATGCCTTGGAGTGAAAGAGGTGACGTTCTGCTGTTTAAATTACCTTTTTTTTCTACTGACCTTTTTTTCACCCCGGAGCTATTACCTTCGACTACCTTTGACCACCTTCGACTACCTACGACTACCATCACGACCTACTACACCGGCTTTGACTAGACCTACGACTAAAAAAATATGGATTTTTCCCACGGCGACCTATTTTTAGTCACGGTCAATTTTTAACATTTTGAAAAATACGCCGCGATCTAGCTGAAGCCTCGACTACGCAGGCAAACTCGCCAGAGGTCGCGGTGGAGGTCGCCCAAGTGGGACAGGGGCTTAAGTCTAACATCTGTGCTAAGCACATTACTGGAGAGGAATCTGAGGGATAAGATGTACATGCAATTGGAAAGCCAAAGGTCGATTAGGGATAGTCAGAATGGTTGAGTGCGTGGGCTATTGGTGTCAAATGACTGAGTTTGTACGTTCTTCACGTGACCTGCGTGGGTTTTCTCTGAGATCTTTGTTTTCCTCCCACACTCCAAAGACGTACAGGTTTGTAGGTTAATTGGCTTGGTATAAATGTAAAATTGTCCCTAGTGTTAATGTGCAAGGATTGCTGGTTGGTGTGGACTCGGTGGGCCGAAGGGCCTGTTTCCACGCTGTATCGAAACAAAACTACACGGATCAAAAAAGGTTAATGATGGGTTGGCCGTGGACATTGTCAATATGGACTTCATCAAGGCCTTTGACATGTTTCCATATGGTAGGCTGCTCTGGATAGTTAGAACTCATGGGATCCTGGGAAAGCTAGCTAACGATACAGAATTGGCTTTGTGGTAGGAAGCAAAGTGTGATGGTGGACAATTGTTTCTCAGATTAGAGGTCTGTGACTAGTGGTGTTAGAATCAGGTGCTGTTTGACATTTATATCAATGATTTGAATGAGAGTGTGCAAGTCATCAGTAAGTTTGCGAATTACACTAAATTAAGTGATATCATATACAGTGAAGAAGGTTATAAAGAGTTATCAACGGGATATTAATCAGCTGGGGAAGTGGGCCAATGAATGGCAAATTGTGTTTAATTATTGTAAGTGTGAGGTGTTGCACTTTCGCTAGTCAAACCAGGACAGGAACTTCACAGTAAATGGTAGGTCCCTGGGGAATGTTGTAGAGCTGAGGGAACCACAAGTCCAAGTACATTGGAAGTAGAGTCACAAGTGGATAGGTAGGTGAAGAATGTTTTTCGCCTGCTGGGCTTAATCTGTCAGGGAATGAAGTACAAAAGTTGGCATGTTATTTTACAGTTGTATAAGATGATGATGAGACTACGCTTGGAGTATTGTGTACAGATTTATTTACCCTGCAATAGGAAATATACCATTAAGCTGGAAAGAGTGCAGAGAAAATTTATAAAGATGTTGTAGGACTAGAGGGAATGAGCAATAGATAGAGGTTGGACAGGCTAGGACTTTATTTCATCAATCAAAGGAGACTGCAGGGTGATCTTATGGAGATGTATAAAATCATGAGGGACATAGATAGTGAATGCGCATTGGTCTTTTCCCCAAGGCAGGGGAATCAAGAACTAGATGTCATAGGTTTAAGGTTAGAGAGGAAAGTTTTAATAGGAACCTGAGAGCTTCTTTTTCATACAGAAGGTGGGTATATGGAATGAACTACAAGAAGGAGTGGTTGAGGCAGGTATAATAACACCATTGAAAAGTCATTTGGATAGGGACATGGATAGGAAGGGTTTAAGTAGATATGGCCTAAACACAGGCAAATGGTACCAGCTTAGATGGGGCATCTTGGGCGGCACATACAAATTGGACCAAAAGGGACTGTTTTTTGCACCATGTGACGTTATGAATATGACTCTATGACTCAAAATAGTGAAGCTCCCAATGCATTTCCCCTTTCAACGTTGTAACTTTTAAGCACATTCTTTGGTGCTTCTAAATAACAGAAGGCAAAGAACACTGTGCGAGTTATGAGTATTGAATTCAGCCAGAGTCTTAAATGGATGATATATCATGGTTAAATTGTATTTTTAGTGAATTTTGATAAAATTATGCATGTGCAATTTTATATAAAAGAATAAACATCAAGCGATGACAGAATCAATAACTTGAGCAGAGAAAAGCCAGTCGAGTATTATCAGTTGGACGTGGTATAAGTAGTATTAAATTAAGTGTTGTTCAGATTTATCTTTTGATTTTTATATATATGCATTATTCACACCAAAGACTTCAGTGTTGATTCTCTGAAGATAATCGCATCTTCATTTATCATTTGTTGTGGAAGGTCCATTGTGAGTTCAGAGGGGTTTATTTTAACTTGGCTTTAAATAGTTAATCTTGTGTCAGAGGTGTGCTGAAATGATTGAAGTAGGAACAGGTGTGATTATAACATTTAAAAGACACGGGACAGTATGTAGATAGGAAGATTTAGAGGGATATGGGCCAAATGCAGGCAAGTGGGACTGATTTGGTGAACAATGTGGTGGGCCTGGATGAGTTGGGATGATGGGTTTGTCCCCTGCTGTATTAAGTTACAACTCTATAACTTTATGGGCCAGTGAAGCTCCTTCAGGCTCCTCAAAATAATTGTGCATGGTTTTGTTGGGTTGCTGCTGGTGCAACCATAAGCATGGCCTCACATCTTTTCTTTACTCTCCTCCACTCCCTACCACCTTCAATACCCCTCCTCGACAATCCTTTTCTTTCCCTTCACTCTTTGTTCCCATCACTTGCCCCTTTTCTTTCACCCTATTCCTTAATTAACCTTTCCTGTCCCTTCAGTGACTCCCTCATCCTTTCCCTGCATCTCTCCTCCTCACCTACCCCAAAGCCGCAATGCACAGGAACATTTTCTATCCACTCTTGGTAATGATGATTCTCCTTAATTCTTCATTAGATTTACTTATCAGTGTTTTGTTTATATGACTCCAAGAAGTAGTCTTCCCACGGCCACTAATGCCTTATTTTGTAAATTATTTCATTGTCAAAATCTCCAATTGCCTGTGGCCTCTTGATAAATGTTCCTTGTAGGGAGTAAAATATCCTTTAATTGGCTAAATCTTCAGCTCAGTAAATGCTCCAAATACATGTACTTTGAAGGCCCACATTGCAGTTCTGAGTTCAGCTATCTGTGTGTGGAACGTTCAATGGTCACCATAGATACGATGGGCTGAATGGCCTCATTCTCAGCCATACATTTTCATAACTCTTCACATTGATGTATCTGATCCATTCCTGTGTCTGGATAGGAGATTGATGGCAACATTTCACTTAAGTACCCCGACAATCCTTTCAGGTGAGGCAGAGGTTTACTTGCACCTCATCCAACCTCATCTATTGAATCTGATGTTCCCAGAGTGGGTTTCTATATATTGGTGAGACCAAGCGTAGACTTGTCGATCGTTTCACTCAGTCTGCCCAGGCCTACGTGATCTCCCAGTTGCCAAACATTTTAACTCCCCTTCCCATTCCCATACTGTTTCCCTTTCTGTTCTGGGTCTCTTCCACTGTCAGAATGGGGCCACATGCAAACAGCACCTCATATTTTGCTTGGGCAGCTTACAACCCAATGATATGGATATTGATTTTTCTAATTTCAGGGAACTCCTGTATTCCCTCCCCTCCCCTCCCCTCGCTCCCTCCCCATACCTCACCTGATACATGCTACCAGTACCACTGTTTGCATCCTTGTATCCCTCTTGTTATCATGTCTTCCCCAGCCAACAATGGGCCATTATGGGTTCCACCCTTCATGAGATCATCTGTTGCCGGTCCTGATTTTATTCTGGCCTTTTCTCACCTCCGGTTTATTCCCCCCCCCCGCCTCTACTTTCAGTCTGAAGAAGGGCTCTGACCCAAAACATCACCGATTCTTTTTCTCCATGGATGCTGCCTGACCAATGGAGTTACTCCAGCATTTTGTGCCTAGCTTCATAATTAACCAGAATCTGCAGTTCCTTCCTACACGTGCTAAAATAAGTGTTCAGCTGGGATATACTGTGGACATGTAGGTGAGAGTCTGAGAAGTAAGCCAGTGCTGTGGTTATGTTCCTGATCTGTGGACTTAGACTGATGATTCTAAGATGTGATTCTGAATCAGAAAACACAAGCAAGAGGCTATTAAACATTCTGGAATAATAATGTAGATTCCAAATGTTGAACATAAAACAATGGATTGTGGTAAAAATCAGGTTCACATTTGGGAAATTGCCATGGTAACTTGGTTTGAATTAACCAGTTGTGGTTCCTGACAAATCTGACTGCATGTTCAAACTGGAGAAAAGTGTCCTTGACATCAAGGCAGAATTTGACCGAGTGTGGAACTGAAACAAAACTGAAATCAATAGGAATCAAGGGAAATCGTTTTTACTGACTGGACTCATACTTAGCACAAAGGTTGTTTGTCGATTGTCAATTTCAAGACAATAATGTATTGTCTTGAGTTGCTCTTCTCCCCATCACCACATCAAAAGACAAACTGTTTTGTAATGTTCCATAACCTTTTTGTGGCAGGACAGATTTAGATGGGTCAAATAACCCAATTCTGCTCATATGTCGTGTGTTTTATGGTAATTTATTGCACGTGTACAGTCCATTCTTGCCATCTCATGCCTGCGGGCAGCAAGATCTGGACAACAGTTGAGCATAGTTGATAATTGGCAAGTATTCTTTTTGCCACATAAGTACCAGGCAACAACAATCTTCTTCAGGAGGGAGTCTACCTTTGCCATTGACATTCAGCAGCATTACCATCACAGATCCATTATCATCAATTTCATAATGCCACTATTAACCAGAACCTTAAAAGAATCACATGCTGTAGCAATAGGGCAGGTTAGAGGCTGCTAGAGGGATGAGTAATGGCTCTGTCCCACGGGTTTGCGGTCATTGGCGGTGAAGCGCGGCGTCGCCGGAAGAGGGGACCGCACGGCAACCACGAGAGCGCCGCACGGATGCTGCGCGGGGGGCCAAGTACGGCCGGTTCCACGAGCTTGCGGTTTCGGCTGATGACGTCATTCGGATCGCGGGGCTGTGGCGGCGGCCGTGCCGCACACGTACCTCACTGGCGGCGGCTGTGGCGGCGGCCGTGCCTCACTGGCAGCGACTGTGGTGGAGGCCGTGCCTCACTGGCGGAGGCTGTGGCGGTGCAGGTTCGACTCACGGCGCTCGTGCCTCACTGGCGGCGGCTGTGGCGGTGACCGTGCCGCACTCGTGCCTCACTGGCGGCGGCTGTGCGGTAGGAACATATTTTTGGACAGTGTTGTTTTTTTTTTAGCACCGTGCGGTGTTGGGAACAACGCCGCACGGCCCCGGCACTGTGCGTTTGACTGAGCCTGCGGTCTCTGGCGGCCCAGGAGCGGTAGATAGTTCCTGTTTCGCCGCCAATGACCGCAGACTCGTGAGACAGGCCTTTTACTCTTCAGATTAGAACATAGAACATAGAACATAGAACATGGAACAGTACAGCACAGGGATACACCCATCAGTCCTCAATGTTTGTGCCAAACATGATGCCAAGTTAAACTAATCTTTTCTATCTGCACATGATCCATGTCCCTCCATTCCATGCATATCTATGCACCCATCTAAACACCTCTTAAATGCCACTATTGTGTCTGCCTACTCCACCACCCATGGCACCTACAATTCACTATGTAAAAAACTTGTCCTGCACATCTCCTTAAACTTTTGTTCCTCACACCTTAAAGATATAAATTGCTAAAATCCCCAAACTTTAATGCACTAAATTTCCCAAATTGTAATACTGTCCACAAGGCACACAAGTCAAGTCAAGAGAGTTTATTGTCATGTGTCCCAGATAGGACAATGAAATCCTTACTTGCTGCAGCACAACAGAATATTGGAGGCATAAATACAGAACCGACCAGTGTGTCCATATACAATAGATATCTATATCTATATCTATATATATATGGTATATGGACACACTGATGTTTATTTATGTGTGTATATATATATATATATATATATATATGTATGTATGTATATATATATACACACACACACACACACACACACACACACACACACACACACACACACACACACACACACACACACACACACACACACACACACACACACACACACACACACACACACACACACACACACACACACATAAATAAACATATAAAATGCAATAGGCTTATATAGTTCACAGAGTTTGTTTGAAGCTGTGTTTAATAGTCTGATGGCTGTGGGGAAGTAGCTGTTCCTGAACCTGGATGTTGCAGATTTCAGGCTCCTGTACCTTCTACCTGAAGGCAGTGGAGAGATGAGTGTGTGGCCAGGATGGTGTGGGTCCTTAATGATGTTGGCAGCCTTTTTGAGGCAGCGACTGCGATAGATCCCCTCGATGGTAGGGAGGTCAGAGCCGATGATGGACTGGGCAGTGTTTACAACTTTTAGCAGACTTTTCCGATCCTGGACGCTCAAGTTGCCGAACCAAGCCACGATGCAACCGGTCAGCATGCTCTCTACTGTGCACCTGTAGAAGTTTGAGAGAGTCCTCCTTGACATACCGACTCTCTGTAATCTTCTCAGGAAGTTGAGGCGCTGATGTGCTTCCTTTATAATTGCATCTGTGTTCTGGGACCAGGAGAGACCTTCGGAAATATGCACGCCCAGGAATTTGAAGTTCGTGACCCTTTCCACCATCGATCCGTTCATATAAACGGGACTGTGGGTCCCCATCCTACCCCTTCCAAAGTCCACAATCAGTTCCTTGGTTTTGCTGGTGTTGAGAGCCAGGTTATTTTGCTGGCACCATTTGGTCAATCGGTCAATCTCACTTCTATTCTCTGACTCGTCCCCATCAGTGATACGTCCCACAACAGTGGTGTCGTCGGTGAACTTGATGATGGAGTTCGCACTATGTCCGGCTACGCAGTCATGAGTATAGAATGAGTACAGCAGGGGGCTGAGCACGCAGCCTTGAGGTGCCCCCGTGCTGATTGTTATCGAGGATGACACATTTTCACCAATACGGACAGACTGTGGTCTGTGAATGAGTAAGTCGATGATCCAATTGCAGAGGGATGCGCAGAGACCCAGATCTGAGAGCTTGGTAACCAGCTTGGAGGGGATGATGATATTAAATGCCGAGCTGTAGTCAATGAGTAACAGCCTGACGTGAGTTTTAGTTGTCCAAGTGGTCCAGAGCGGAGTGGAGAGCCAGTGAGATTGCATCCACCGTTGATCTGTTGTGACGGTAAGCGAACTGCAATGGGTCCAGGTTTTTGTCAAGGTATGGGTTGATTTGTGCCATGATCAGCCCCTCAAAGCACTTCATCACCACAGACGTTAGTGCCACTGGTCGATAGTCATTGAGGCATGTCACCTTGCTCTATTATTGATGCCCTTTTAAAGCAGGTGGGAACTTTAGACCTCAGAAATGAGAGGTTGAAAATGTCCGTAAAAACTCCAGCCAATTGGTCCGCACAGGTTTTTAAAACATGCCCAGGTATACCATCAGGTCCAGGCGCTTTCCAAGGGTTCACCCCTCTGAAGTATCTTCTGACGTCGGTCTCTGTGACTGTGACCGAAATACCATCATGTCGAATGGGGGCTCGGGAAGGCACATCGGTATTCTCCCTATCAAAGCGCGCGTAAAATGCATTGAGCTCATCAGGGAGTGATGCTTTGCTGACATTTGAGCTGACTCCTGATTTTGCCTTGTAGGAGGTGATTGCAATCAAGCCCCGCCACAGTTGCTGAACATCTGTCTCATCTTCCAGCTTGGAGCAGATGTCCCTTTTGGCCTTTTAGATGGCCTTACCAAGGTCGTATCTGGACTTCTTGTAGACCTCTGTATTTCCAGACCTGAATGCTCAGGATCTGGTCTTCAGAAGAATGCGGATCTCACGGTTCATCCAAGGCGTCTGGTTAGGAAACACTCGGAAGGTTTTTGTTGGTATGCCGTCCTCCACACATTTCTTTATGAAGTCTGTAACGACTGTGGCATATTCGTTCAGGTCCGTTGTCGAGTCACTGAACATTGCCCAGTCTACAGACTCCAAACAGTCCTGGAGTTGTTCCTCTGCCCCCCCACCCCCCGACCAGTTCTGTACAGTCCTCACCTCTGGGGGTGCGCTCTTCAATTTCTGCCTGTAGGCAGGAAGAAGTAGCACCACAGTATGGTCAGATTTACCGAAGTGAGGGCGAGGGATAGAACGATAGGCATCCTTGATGGTGGTGTAGCAGTGGCCGAGGGTGTTTGGTCCTCTGGTGCTGCAGGAGACATGTTGGTGGAAGTTATGGAGCGATTTCTTAAGGTTGGCTTTGTTGAAATCCCTGACTATGGTGGTAAATGCCTTGGGGTAAGCCGTCTAGTGCTTGTTGACCACGCGTGCAGCTCCCCCAGTGCCAGATGGACATCTGCCTGGGGAGGGATGTAGATCGTGGTCAGGATGATGGAGGTGAATTCCCTCGGTAGGCAGATGGGGTGGCACTTCACAGCCAGGTGTTCCAGGTGTGGAGAGCAGGAGTTAGATACGATCACCACGCAGAGTTGACCATGAGGCAGACGCCCCCTCATCTCCCTTTCCCAGATGCCAGTGTTCGGTCAGGATTGTGATGGAATACTCATCTTTGGCTGGAGAAGTGAAGCTCCTTCTTAAGAAGCTCAAGAGCACTAGGACAACAGAACCTGATTGACTGCTTTCCACCACCATAAAAACTTACTTCCTCCTCCATGAGCATTCCCTGGCTGCTATGTGCGCCAACTGCAGAATTCACTGCATTTACTCATCCCGGCTACTTCAACAGCACCTCCCCACCATGCAACCACTGCTGTCTGGAAGAACGAAGGAAGAAGACATTTGGAAACTCACAATGTCTTCTTCAGGGTAATTAGAGATGGATTGCAAATGCAAGTCTTTATTTTTTATTTATTTTATTTATTTTATTTTAATTCTTTATTTCGAAAAGAATAAAAGAATAAATAGCAAGTGTGAAACAGCATACAAAAAACAAAACAATAATATTTATAAAGTGTCATAAACAATATCTATAAATAAATGTCCGAAAAGGAGCAGGAAGAAGCCAAAGCTTATTAATTCCCACCCCTTATTCAACTGCTTATAATGATCTTATACACATTTACCAGCTATATGTACACCAGCAGCTATATGTACACCAAATTATTTACATTTATACACTAATCAAATATTTACAAAGCCATGCAAAAAAAGAGAGAAAAAATAAAAAATAAAAAACCCTCATATACTATACAGTATCTCTTAGTCATATATACAACCCATCACCCTATAATCACCCTTCCCAATACAATCAGTATAACAAATATCCCACTCACAATCACCTATCCTCATCCCAATATCCTTTAAAAACAAGTGTTTATTAGTCTTGCCTATGATGTTCATGTAAAATGTTGCTGATGCACATTATTACTGCACTATTTTAGTGATGTATTGTGGTAAACATTATTCACTATTGCAGCATGTTACATGTGTAATATATGTTTATATTCATTCTGAAATGTGTATTAATAGTATTACAATACATGCTTTATTGTACATCATAATATGGCTCATTTTATCAAAAATGTGTGACTTGTTCATAATATAATCTTTCTCCTAAGAGACTCTCCTGCAGTTTAGAAAGGAGAAAGGGTTATTACCTATTCCTATGTCAGTAATTAAGTCCACGGTGAGATGTTGGTTTGAAACCTCATCATCATGTTTCAGCTCCAGCTGCTCTGGGGACCTCTTGAAGGTTTTTTAGTGATCTTACATGGACTAGAATTTCAAACATGAACCAAGCGTGGATTTTTAAATTATCATTTATCAGATGGCAGAATGTAAATCTTCTGACTTAACTTATAACCATTATTTTGCTCTTTCATTAGTGTGCTCCAAATCACAAATATAAATTCCAGTGTGGGTGGCATTTATGCCTTTCTGTTGAGCCATTGAGCCTAATCAAGCAGAAATATACTTCACAAAAAATCTGTCTGAGACTAATGCCATAATTATTAAAATGCAGTCCATAAAATGAAAATTGCACACATCTTAATTTAAGGACAGGAACTCATTATTTGCCAATTGTATGGCTCAGTCCTGTCAAGATAATAATTTTATATTGTCAAGCAAAGTGCTTTTACCTACAGATAGTTATACTTATATTAGTGAGGCCTGGCACACTACGTCATGGCTGGACCATTGTATTAGTACAGCTGTGCACATGCCTCATTGGGGTGTATGAGCATTCTGTATGGGGCAGCATTGACTGATCATATACCTGTTGCTATGTCAATAAATGTTGAACATGTACCAGAGATGGGAATTTTGTTAACAGCAAAACTGGACTGGATAACCCACACAAAGGAATACATCTTAGCCTATTATGCTCATACAGATAAATCCTTAAGCAATATTCATCTACCTAAAGATGCAATTATGTGCAGTAATGTTAATTGTAAGGATGTGAAGCTTAGGAGAGATATCTGCTCCATGTAAAATGATATAGTAAGCACTTTATATGTAGGCACTAAGCCCTACTGCAAGCATAAATATAAGACACATAACATCAGGCCTGGCTGGAATAAGTATGTAGCTGAGTATCATGGTGAAGCTTGTGAAGCCACTAAATCATGGGCTATGGCAGATAGACACAGACAAGGGCCTGTGCTCGATTTCAAGAAGCTCACTAATGCATGATATAAGTATGCTGTTCGCTTCATCTGTGAAAATGAGCAAGCCATGAGGGCTGATTCCATGGCTAAGAAGCTGCTAAATAACAATGCTACTGATTTTTGGAAAGAAGTGAGAGTTCTTAACGACTGTAAAACATCTCTACCATGCACTGTAGATGGAATCTCCGGAACAGCTAATATCGCGGAGTTATGGCGACAGCATTAAAGCACTCCATTCAACTGTGTCCAAAATGATTTGTATATGGTGGACAATATTGAGAGTAATGATTCAATGGTGATTATGTCACATGAGGTGTATCAAGCTATGAACAAGCTCTCCGACAACAAAGCAAGTGGCTTAGATCATATTTGGGAGATCAAGGAATCATATTTGGGAGATCAGATGTGGGAGATCAAGGAATCTGACAGCCTTACAGACGTCCACATCTGCGCCAGGTGCATCGAGATGGGGCTCCTAAGGGACCGTATTAGGAACCTGGAGCAGCAACTCGATGACCTCCGTCTGGTCAAGGGGAGCGAGGAAGTCATTGAGAGGAGTTACAGGGAGGTGGTCACTCCAAGACCACAGGAGGCAGGCAAGTGGGTCACGGTTGGGAGAGGCAAGGGGCACAGGCAGGGACTAGAGAGTACCCCGGTGGCTGTACACCTTGACAATAAGTACTCCTGTTTGAGTATTTTGGGGGGGACAGCCTACCTGGGGGTAGCGACAGCGGCTGGGCCTCCGGTACAGAGACTGGTCCTGTTGCTCAGAAGGGTAAGGAAAAGAAGAGGAGGGCATTAGTAATAGGGGACACTATAGTTAGGGGGTCAGACAGGCGATTCTGTGGACGCAGTCGTGAGACCCGGATGGTAGTTTGCCTCCCTGGTGCCAGGGTCTGTGATGTGTCTCAACGTGTCCAAGATATCCTGAAAGGGGAGGGAGAGGAGCCCGAGGTCGTGGTACATATAGGTACCAATGACATAGGTAAAAAAAGAGAAGAGGTCCTGAAAGGAGAATTTAGGGAGTTAGGAGGGGAGTTAAGGAGAAGGACAGCAAAGGTAACAATCTCGGGATTACTGCCTGTGCCATGCGACAGTGAGAGTAGGAATGGAGCGAGGTGGAGGATAAATGCGTGGCTGAAGGACTGGTGCAGAGGGCAGGGATTCAAATTTCTGGATCATTGGGACCTCTTTTGTGGAAGGTGCGACCTGTACAAAAAGGATGGGTTGCACTTGAACCTGAGGGGGACCAATATCCTGGCGGGGAGATTTGCAAAAGCTACTGGGAAGACTTTAAACTAGAATGGTTGGGGGGAGGGAGAGAATGCTATTAGACAGTGTGTGAGGCAGGAGGCAGAGAAGGAAAGCACTCAGACCCAACATGTATGGGGGAAAGAAGAAAACAATAATAAACAGAGAATAAGAGGTGGTGGGGTTCTTAAATGGGTGAGCAGAGAAACAGAGGGGTGTAAAATGCGGGTAGAAGCAATAGGTAGCAAGGTGAAAAGTAAAAGTGGCAGGCAGACAAATCCAGGGCAAAAATCAAAAAGGGACACTTTTCAACATAATTGTAAAAGGGGTAAGAGCGTTGTAAAAACAAGCCTGAAGGCTTTGTGTCTCAATGCAAGGAGCATTCGTAATAAGGTGGATGAGTTGAATGTGCAGATAGCTATTAATGATTATGATATAGTTCGGATCATGGAGACATGGCTCCAGGGTGACCAAGGCTGGGAGCTGAACATCCAGGAATATTCAATATTCAGGAGGGATAGAGAGAAAGGAAAAGGAGGTGGGGTAGCGTTGCTGGTTAGAGAGGAGATTAACGCACTGGAAAGGAAGGACATTAGCTTGGAGGATGTGGAATCGGTATGGGTAGAGCTGCGAAACACTAATGGGCAGAAAACGCTGGTGGGTGTTGTGTACAGGCCACCTAACAGCAGTAGTGAAGTTGGGGATGGCATCAAACAGGAAATTAGAAATGGGTGCAATAAAGGCAAAACAATTATAATGGGTGACTTCAATCTACACATAGATTGGGTGAATCAAATTGGCAGGGGTGCTGAGGAAGTGGATTTCTTGGAATGTATGCGGGATAGTTTTCTAAACCAACAGATAGAGGAACCAACGAGAGAGCAGGCTATTCTCGACTGGGTATTGAGTAATGAGGAAGGATTAGTTCGCAGTCTTGTTGTGCGTGCCCCCTTGGGCAAGAGTGATCATAATATGGTTGAGTTCTTCATTAGGATGGAGAGTGACATTGTTAATTCAGAAACAATGGCTCTGAACTTAAAGAAAGGTAACTTTGAGGGTACGAGTCGTGAATTGGCCAAGATTGACTGGCAATTAGTTCTAAAAGGGTTGACGGTGGATATGCAATGGAAGGCATTTAAAGACTGCATGGATGAACTACAAAAATTGTTCATCCCAGTTTGGCAGAAGAATAAATCAGGGAAGGTAGTGCATCTGTGGATAACAAGGGATATCAGGGATAGTATCAAAGCAAAAGATGATGCGTACAAATTAGCCAGAAAAAGCAGCATACCAGAGGACTGGGAGAAATTCAGAGACCTGCAGAGGAGGACAAAGGGCTTAATTAGGAAAGGGAAAATAGATTATGAAAGAAAACTGGCAGGGAACATAAAAACTGACTGCAAAAGTTTTTATAGATATGTGAAGAGAAAGAGATTAGTTAAAACAAATGTAGGTCCCTTGCAATCAGAAACAGGTGAATTGATCATGGGGAACAAGTATATGGCGGACCAATTGAATAACTACTTTGGTTCCGTCTTCACTAAGGAAGACATAAATAATCTGCCGGAAATAGCAGGGGACAAAGGAGATGGAGGAACTGAGTGAAATCCAGGTTAGTCGGGAAGTGGTGTTGGGTAAATTGAATGGATTAAAGGCCGATAAATCACCAGGGCCAGATATGCTGCATCCCTGAGTACTTAAGGAAGTAGCTCCAGAAATAGTGGATGCATTAGTGATAATTTTTCAAAACTCTTTAGATTCTGGAGTAGTTCATGAGGATTGGAGGGTAGCAAACGTAACCCCACTTTTTAAGAAGGGAGGGAGAGAGAAAACGGGGAATTACAGACCAGTTAGTCTAACATCGGTAGTGGGGAAACTGCTAGAGTCAGTTATTAAAGATGGGATAGCAGCACATTTGGAAAGTGGGGAAATCATTGGACAAAGTCAGCATGGATTTACGAAAGGTAAATCATGTCTGACGAATCTTATAGATTTTTTCGAGGATGTAACTAGTAGAGTGGATAGGGGAGAACCAGTGGATGTGTTGTATCTGGACTTTCAGAAGGCTTTCGACAAGGTCCCACATAAGAGATTAATATACAAATTTAAAGCACATGGTATTGGGTGTTCAGTATTGATGTGGATAGAGAACTGGCTGGCAAACAGGAAGCAAAGAGTAGGAGTAAACGGGTCCTTTTCACAATGGCAAGCAGTGACTAGTGGGGTACCGCAAGGCTCAGTGCTGGGACCCCAGCTATTTACAATTTATATTAATGAACTGGATGAGGGAATTGAATGCAACATCTCCAAGTTTGCGGATGACACTAAGCTGGGGGGCAGTGTTAGCTGTGAGGAGGATGCTAGGAGACTGCAAGGTGACTTGGATAGGCTGGGTGAGTGGGCAAATGTTTGGCAGATGCAGTATAATGTGGATAAATGTGAGGTTATTCACTTTGGTGGCAAAAACAGGAAAGCAGACTATTATCTAAATGGTGGCCGATTAGGAAAAGGGGAGATGCAGCGAGACCTGGGTGTCATGGTACACCAGTCATTGAAAGTAGGCATGCAGGTGCAGCAGGCAGTGAAGAAAGCGAATGGTATGTTAGCTTTCATAGCAAAAGGATTTGAGTATAGGAGCAGTGAGGTTCTACTGCAGTTGTACATGGTCTTGGTGAGACCACACCTCGAGTATTGCGTACAGTTTTGGTCTCCAAATCTGAGGAAGGACATTATAGCCATAGAGGGAGTGCAGAGAAGGTTCACCAGACTGATTCCTGGGATGTCAGGACTTTCATATGAAGAAAGACTGGATAGACTTGGCTTATACTCGCTAGAATTTAGGAGATTGAGAGGGGATCTTATAGAAACTTACACAATTCTTAAGGGGTTGGACAGGCTAGATGCAGGAAGATTGTTCCCGATGTTGGGGAAGTCCAGGACAAGGGGTTACAGCTTAAGGATAAGGGGGAAATCCTTTAAGACCGAGATGAGAAAAAACTTTTTCACACAGAGAGTGGTGAATCTCTGGAACTCTCTGCCACAGAGGGTAGTTGAGGCCAGTTCATTGGCTATATTTAAGAGGGAGTTAGATGTGGCCCTTGTGGCTAAAGGGATCAGGGGGTATGGAGACAAGGCAGGTACGGGATACTGAGTTGGATGATCAGCCATGATCATATTGAATGGCGGTGCAGGCTCGAACAGCCGAATGGCCTACTCCTGCACCTATTTTCTATGTATCTATGTATCTATATTTCTGCTGAACATCTTAAATATGCCAGTATGAGGATAGCTCCTCTCCTTGCTATTTGTTTTACTGGCTTTATGATTCATGGCTTGTCACCAGACTCAATGTTGTCTGTTCTGTTAGTGCCGGTCATTGAGGCCAAAGCTGGTAAAGTAGGTAGCCTAAATAATTACAGGCCCATAGCTTTAGCCAGCATATTGTCAAAAGTCTTAGAAATAATTCTGCTGGATAGATTAAATGAGTTTGTTAACTCCACAGATAACCAGTTTGGTTTTAAAGCTAAACATGACACTGACTTGTGTAGAAATGCCTTCAAGAAAATTGTAAACAAATATAGAGGTAAGGACTCATCAATTTTTATCTCCTTTATTGAGGCTTCCAAAGCCTTTGATCATGTTAATCATAGAAAGTTATCTGTTATATTGAGTCAAAGAGGGGTGCCTAAATACATTGTGAGAATTCTGGCCCACCAGACTATGCAAGTAAAATGGGGCAATACGGTCTCGGTCCCATTTGGGGTTAGCAATGGTGTTAGACAAGGGGGAATTTTGTCCCCAGTACTTTTTAATCTCTTTCTTGATGATCTGTCGAAGCAATTGAAAACCTGAAATACTGGGTGCATGATTGGTAATACTCTAATGAACCATATTATGTACAGTATGCAGATGATCTTGTGATCTTTAGTCCATCTAGCACTGGTCTCGAGCAGTTCCTTACTATATGTTCTGTGTATGGTGTGGAACATGATATTAAATATAATGCTGGTAAAAGTGCTGTTATGATCTGTAGAACCAAAGAGGATAAATGTCTAAAATTTCCTGATTTTAAATTGTCTGATAATAATCTTAGTGTCTGTAATAAGGTAAAATATCTTGGACATTTTATTACAGAACAAATGACAGATGATGAGGATATTTATAGGCAATTCCGTATGATGTATGCCCAAGCAAACATTCTCTTACGCAAGTTAAGTGCGTGTACAGGTGGAGTGAAGTGGTCTCTGTTCAGAGCATTTTGTACATCACTCTTTACTGCACACCTGTGGTCAAGCTACAGAAAAGCAAGCTTACAGAGACTTAAAGTAGCTAATAATTATGCCATGAGATTATTACTCAAGAGACCCAGATGGTGTATGTTTGTGGCTGCAGGGGTCAATATTTTACAAACTGTCTTAAGAAATCTTATATATAAATTTATTTGTTGGATTAATGACTCTGAAAATGAAATCATCTTGGCCTTATCAAACATAAGGTTTAGCACTACATGCTACCAATCCCAGCTGTGTAGACATTGGTATATTTGTCTCATTGTAGGACACTGATTTTTTTTAATTCTTGATCTTAAACCATGTATTGTGCTTTCGTATGTAATTTATTGTGCTTTTGTAAGTAATTTATGGTGCTTATGTATGTAATTTACTGTGCCTTTGTATGCAATTTATTCTATGTAATGTCTCATCTTTTATCTGGACCTTTATTCTGTAATAAAATGTATAATTAAGGCAGGAATCGAATCAATTTTAAGGCTTTATCAATTTCACTTTAGTTCCAGATTCATCCAATTTTTGATATTCAATATAATTTCAGAATCTCACAGGTATATAAATGACTGCTGTTAAAAGTAAACGTTTTACTTACTATGTTAGCAATTGGCTTCACAAAAATAATGAAAATATACAAAGAAAATGATTTTGATTATTAATTCTATGAATCTATGAATAAATTGTAATTTTTTATTGATTAGTCAATTATTATTCCGAATTTTGTGCATTGGGAAGAGTTCTGAAGATGTGCAACTAGATATTTAATCAAAGACGAAAGGTTTGTATTTATGGCAACACTTTCATAAATACATCTCAATGTATATTCCAGCTAACTACGGTTTTTAACTAAGTATATTTTTTGTCATAATTTTTGTCATAATTTAGGAAACAATGCATCCAATCTATACACAGCCAACTTCCACAAACAGCTAAGTGAGAATGAATGGACCATCTTTTGCCTTAGCGAAGAGAATGTTCTACTTATCTTCAAAATCGTGCAGACGATATTTCATTTCCACCTGAAAGGACACTTGGTTTACTTTCATCTCCCAATGACAATTTTCACTCCCTCAGTACTGAACTTTCATTTCCGTTTGGTTAAAATCTATTATTTCCAATCTGACATTGCATTACCACAAGGACTAAGATGGTCACCTTCATAGAGCAACTGTGGATGAGCAATAAATCTGGCCTGATCTGTATTTGCCACATCCATTGAACAAATAAATAAAAACAAGAATCATCATTGCTTTAGATTAATTCAGTTCATAAGACAAGTCCATAAGACACGGTAAATTTCAGCGTACCTGTTATATCAACTTTTGTCCACAACTTGGTTAGTGTATCAGATTCCCCATTATAAAATGACTCCTGTGTATATATAAAGCAAGGAAATTGCATTCCAGTTTGGAGGAAAGAGACACAATGCAGTGCTTTGTGGTCCACTGTCAGGAAGGAAATCTAATCAACTTTGTTAGATAGAATAGCAATAGCCTTACCAAAATATGCAATGAGGTAATAAAAAAAACTGCAGTTGCTGGAAATTTGAAACAGAAAGAAAAAGAAAAGCTTGGAACACTCAGCAGGTCAGGCAACATCTGTTAAAAAGAGAACCAGTAATATTTTAGGTAGAAGACTCTTTGTGTGAAGACTAGATTGGCCTCCTCCCACTTGATTTATGGTCTCACTCTAAAGAAATTGCTGTCAAATTAATTCTGCAGCTTCAATGAAGTAGTGATGATCTCGTCCAATGTTCTTGGCTCCTTTGTGAGGTGAATATCTTGGGGACAAAGTGTTTACTCAAATTTGCAGCACCTAATCTCTTTGTGTAAATCTTTAAGATTTTGGATGGCATTATTACCAGGTTTAGAGTAGCAGTGAGATCCCCAAAAGCCTCCTTCATCTCTGCACTTCCTTGTCCTGTAATGGAATATTGGTGGACACATTTTGGTCATTTGATCCTTTAGATGAATCTATTAACAGTGGCTGTTTCTATGTACTCCACCGACTCGGGTAGTTGCCACATAACCCAAAGTGGAACCATGAGTTCCACTGGTGTCCTGGCAAAATGCTTGACAGGACAGGGAAACTCGCTAGCACAAGCAAAAGTTGAAATAAGTAAATGACATTCTCTTAAAGGAACACATCGGAGGAAAATTAATACAAGGAAATGTTTATGGAATTAGATGAAGGAGAAAGCAGATATAAAGCATAATGCCAGCATCAACCTGTTAGGCTAAGTGGCCTCTTTCAATATTGTAATATGGATGTAATAAATTGCTTGCAATACCATCAAAAGCAGATTGGATACAAAAGAGACTGCTAACTAATTGGTAACTGTTACGATGGTACCATTGCAAGTTTGAGGAACAACACCTCATCTTCTGTCAGATCCTGCTGCAGTTTTCCGGACTCACCGTTGCATTAGATAACTCACATTTTCATTCTGCATCATAATTTGCCATTCCTGCTGATGTCATCCATTTGTGACATTGGCTTAGTTTTTCTCTTTCTCATAGAGTCATAGTCATACAGTGTGAAAACAAGTCCTTCGTCTCAACTTACTCATGTTAACCAACATGCCCCATTTACACTGGTCTCACTTGCCTGCCTTTGGTCTGTAACCTTCCAAAACCTACTTTATCCATGTATCTGTCCAAATGTTTTTAAAACATTGTGATAGTCTCCGCTATTAGCTACATATAAAACAAATAAAGACGGAAAATTACCCTCTAATTACCCCATTAATCATTTGTTCCTCCTGCCACCTGTTTTGCAACTTAAAATGTTGTTGTTTTTTAATGATTCTTTTCCAGTTTTGTTGATGTGGTTCCGTTCTCAAAAATGTAACAATTTCTCTTTTCACAGAAGATAGACACAAATTGCTGGAAGAACTCAGCAGATCAGGCAGCATTTCTGGAGAAAATTAGTAGGTAACGGTTTGGGTTGGAACCCTTCTCTTTCCACAGATGCAGCTGGTCCTGCTGAGTGTTTCCTGCATTTGCTGTTTTTATTTCATACTAGACCTAGTGGGACCCATTGGGTCCCATGTTCACATGGGAGGACTGGTCCCCCTATGCAATATTCCACCTCTCCACCTATTCCAATATTGGTGGCCAGTGGAGGGAGGGGGGGGGGGGCTTTCTGGAGCGCTAGTATGGGTGTTTTGGGCCAAAGAGAGTGGTTTTCAGAGGGCTAGTATGGACATTGTGGGCCGAATGGATTCATGGGCTGGCAGCTCAGTCACGCAGGCCTGGTGGGCTGGCAGCTCAGTCACGCAGGCCTGGTGGGCTGGCAGCTCAGTCACTCAGGTCTAGTGGGCTGGCAGCTCAGTCACTCAGGCCTGGTGGGCTGGCTGCTCAGTCACTCAGGCCTGGTGGGCTGGCTGCTCAGTCACTCAGGGCTGGTGGGCTGGTAGATCAGTCACTCAGGGCTGGTGGGCTGGCAGTTCACTCACGGCTATTCCTCGAAATTCCATTTCAAGTAGAGTGCAGTCCACCAAATTCAATTTCATAGCATTTCAAGCAGAGTGCAGGCCACCAAACTCAATTTCATAGCATTTCAGGCAGAGAGGGCAGGCCACCAAACTCGATTTCACAGCATTTCAGGCAGTGTGCAGGCCACAAAATTGCCAAATAACTCATTGCATTCTCATTAAGGGCTAACAAATCATTTATTGCAAGTACATTGCAGACTCACAGTTCAGTTGATTCACAGCTTAGAATCACAGTCGTGGACTCTCCCTCGCGATCTTCCAGAGTGACTAACTCATGCATCTGGGGTTTTATAGTCCTGACCCCTCCCTCCCAGAAGGGGCGTTACCTTCATCGTGGTGATTGATAGGCGAGAGGACCAATCAGCTGATCTCAAGATTTTTTAAACACTCGTAACTTTTTTAATTTTAATCAATCGGAAAAATCCTCAGGGCTGCATCAGTGGAGGAGGACTGTGAGTAAGATGGCCAAAAATCATAGTGATATATGGTAGCATATTTTCTGAAATCAATATAGAGCGCAGACAGGAGGTGGTCAAGATGAGAATTTTAGTTATATAGATTTCTAACATCTACAGGTTGTTTTTAATTTAATATAACTTTACTGTGTATTAATCTAGTTGAAGAGTAGTAGAAATTGGCTGTCATGTTTGCCCACAACATTAGCATTTCAAAAATGATTCATTTTAAGTAAAGTGATAAAATACAGAATTGCGTGCAGATGTATGTTCATTGCTATCACCAATTTACATTGGTGGAAATTACTTCCTTAACTACCTTGATTAAAAATACAGGATCCCTTTGGCCTATTCATCATCCCATTTACTGACACGTAATTCTAAATCTATTTTCCATTGAAGTGCTGTTATATTATTGTGCTAAATATCTAATAAGAAATCACAAAATCCAGCACTGTGGTGGAGTTCCAATGAGAGAAACATGAAGTTTATGCCTTTCTTTAATACCAAATGACTGTTCTTTGATGGGAGGTTTCCTTCAAAAGACAGATTCTCTATCAGGCATCAAATATCTGTTTGGCCCAGTCCTGAACTTCCATTGATGCACATTTGGCATATACTGTATTGTCACAGAATTATAGAATTACATAGCATGGAAACAGGCCCTTTGACCCACTGATTATGCTGACCATCAAGCAACCATTTTTACAATAATTATACCCTACACCATTTTATTCTCTACATTTCCATCAATTCAGACACTAACCTACGCAGTAGGGGCATTTTACAGTGGCCAATACCTACATGTTTTTGGACATGGGAGGAAATCGGAGCACCCAAAGGAAACTCGGACAACAAAAGAGAGAAAGAGGGAGCTCCATACTGAATGCAGGTTGGTTGAACTGTAAGAAAACAACTCCACCAATGGTGTCTATATACATAATCTATGTAGATAGAGAATAATAGTAAGATTAAACGAGAACTTACCAGTTTGAAGTTTGATCTTTATTTTATGAGGAGTTACGTTGGTGATTACGTGAAGAACCCCGTCAGGGCGCATGCGCGTCAATCTTCAAAGCAGCGGTATGAAATCACAGACAACACCATAATTGAAGTAACATATTAAGATGATCAACATGAGAACTACCATTATGACCTTTTTTCTATGAGAGAGGGTTGGGCGTGGCGGGCACGTAATCACCAACGTAACTCCTCATAAAATAAAGATCAAACTTCAAACTGGTAAGTTCTCGTTTAATCTTACTATTTTACTTCGGAGTCACGTGAGTGACTACGTGAAGATTTTAAAGCTCTGTGATTTTTATGCCGCAGATCAAAATCCCGGCTTCTCACTGCATCGATTGACTCTGAGTATCATCAATAATGCTGTAAACATGACATTGCATATCATGCAAAAACAAAACAGTTTTATTTTTGCTCATAAAACAACCAATAAACCCTCTTAATGTAGGGCAACAAATGAAACAGAATGAAACAGTATTGAAAACAGACTTTAAACAATAGCAACAGCACTCAATATTGAGTTGGCAAACAGCCCTCCATCGGCAATCGGCCGATGGTAGTATTGCTGAAACACAAGTTCATTTTTCCAACCTGCGGCTTTTAATATATGGTCGATGGGAACGTCCATCGCCCTGGCCGCGGATGTTGCTACTGCGCTAGTGGAATGAGATGTAAACACATAAATGTTAATTCCTGCCTGAACCAACTCTTGCTTTAACCACCTTGAGATAGTCTGAACTGCCACTCTTTTATGTTGGCTTGTTGTAACTGAGAAATAATCCTGTTTCTTCTTGTCTTAAAGCCCTTGCGGCTTCAATGTAATGTAACAAATATGTCCTTACACATAAACATGGAGCTGTAGGATATGCTGAGATCACAATCTTAAGACCTGAGCAGGTCAGAAATATAAAACAGAACATTCTCTGTATTCACTTCCATTCTCTCGAACTGAAGTTTTTGGAAAGTCTGCACTCTCTGTACTGACACCAATGCCATTAGCATAGCCAATTTCATGGTTAATTTTAACAAAGTTATAGACGTGACAGGGACCCAATGACGAAGTATGTTACAAACAACACTTACCTCGCAGATTACCATATACCTAGGCTTAGGCGGTTTGGAATTAAAGATTCCTTTCATCAACCTAGATATGAGAGGGTGAGAACCTATACTTTGTGTCCATGTACCTATTACAAGATATGCCGACCAAGCACTTCTAGCTGTATTGATAGCAGTATAGCTAAGACCCTCATCATAATAAAGTGTAGATAAACTCTAACACATTTTCAATAACTACAGTATCATATTGAATATTCTTTTGAACACAATATTGTTCCCATTTTTTTTTTTTTTTTTTTCATAAGTCATATACTGTTTTTGAGTACTGTTTCTCCAGACTGCAGACTGCAGCGAGACTGCAAACTGGGCAGGGTAGACTAGAGGAAGAGTTTATAGAATGTATTAGAGACGGGTTCCTAGAACAGTATGTCACAGAACCGACAAGGAGGGAGGCAATCTTGGATCTGGTCCTGTGTAATGAAGCAGGATTAATTAAAAATGTCATAGTTAGGGACTCGTTGGGAACAAGTGACCACAATATGGTCGAATTCCATATTCAAATAGAAGGGGAGCAGGTTGAAACTCAGGCTAGGGTACTTAGTCTAAATAAGGGGGATTATGAAGGTATGAGGACTGAGCTGATCAAAGTTGACTGGGATAGCAGACTCAAGAATAAGACGGTACATGAGCAGTGGTGTACGTTTAAGGATCTACTGTATAACCTTCAAGAAAAATTTATTCCTATGAAGAAAAAAAGGGGTAAGGGAAAGAACAGTCAGCCATGGCTCAGTAAAACTATAAAGGATAGTATTCGGCTGAAGGCAAGGGCATATAAGGTAGCTAGAGATATTGGGAGGGTAGAGGATTGGGAAGCATTTAAAGGTCAGCAAAAAATAACTAAGAGATTAATTAAGACGGGGAAAATAGACTATGAAAGGAATTTAGCGAACAACATAAAAACTAATAGTAAGAGTTTTTATAGCTATATAAAAAGAAAAAGGGTGGCTAAGGTGAACGTTGGTCCATTGGAGGGTGAGACTGGAGAGTTGTTGGTGGGGAACATGGAAATGGCAAAGGCATTAAACGAGTATTTTGTATCAGTCTTCACCATAGAAGACACAAAAAATATTCCAACGCTGGATAAACAGGGGGCGGTAGGAATGGAGGAGCTAAATACTATTAAGATCACCAAGGAGGTGGTATTAGGGAAATTAATGAGACTGAAGGAGGATAAATCCCCTGGGCCTGATGGATTACATCCAAGGGTCTTGAGGGAGATAGCGGTGGGGATTGTGGATGCATTGGTGATAATTTTCCAAAACTCCCTGGAGGCAGGAACGGTCCCAGTGGATTGGAAAATGGCCAATGTAACACCTATATTTAAAAAAGGAAGTAAACAGAAGGCGGGTAACTATAGACCGGTTAGTCTAACATCGGTGGTGGGTAAAATGTTAGAGACAATTATTAAAGAAACACTAACGGGGCACTTGGATAAACATGACTTCATCGGACAGAACCAGCATGGTTTTGTGAAGGGGAAGTCCTGTTTAACGAATCTGCTCGAATTCTTTGAGGAAGTAACAACCCGGGTGGATAAAGGGGAACCGGTGGATGTGGTATACTTGGACTTCCAAAAGGCTTTTGACAAGGTGCCACATAAGAGACTATTGCTAAAAATAAAAAAATATGGGATTGGGGGTAATATATTAGCATGGGTAGAGGATTGGCTAACAAATAGGAAGCAGAGAGTGGGGATAAATGGTTCATACTCGGGATGGCAACCGGTAACTAGCGGGGTTCCGCAAGGGTCGGTGCTGGGACCCCAGTTGTTCACAATTTATATAAATGATTTGGAGGAGGGAACCAAGTGTAATATATCAAAATTTGTGGACGATACAAAAATGGGAGGAAAAGTAGGGGATGAGGAGGATAGGAAGAGTCTGCAAAAGGATATAGATAAGCTAGGTGAGTGGGCAACAACTTGGCAGATGAAATTTAATACTAATAAATGTGAAGTCATTCACTTTGGGAAAAAAAATGATAGGGCAAGTTATTTTCTAAATGAGGTGGAGCTGCGTTGTAATGCAACGCAAAGAGATCTAGGGGTAGTAGTACATGAATCACTAAAAGTTAGTATGCAGGTGCAGCAAGCAATCAGGAAGGCCAATGGAGTTTTGGCCTTTATTGCTAGGGGGATTGAGTATAAAAACACGGAGGTCTTGCTGCAGCTGTACACAGTATTAGTGAGACCACATTTGGAATACTGTGTACAGTTCTGGGGTCCATACTTAAGAAAGGATGTACTGGCCCTGGAGGCAGTGCAGCGAAGGTTTACAAGATTAATTCCTGCAATGAGGGGATTGACATATGAGGAAAGGTTAAGTAGGCTGGAACTCTACTCTTTGGAGTTTAGAAGAATGAGAGGCGATCTCATTGAAACATATAAGATCGTGAGGGGCCTTGATCGGGTGGATGCACCGAGGATGTTCCCAATGATCGGGGAAACTAGAACTAGGGGACATAGTTGTAGAATAAGAGGGGGCTCTTTTAAAACTGAGATGAGGAAGAACTTCTTCACCCAGAGGGTGGTTAATTTATGGAATTCACTGCCCCAGGGAGCAGTGGAAGCAGAAACATTAAATATATTTAAGTCTAAAATAGATGGTTTTTTAGCTGCCAAGGGGATAAGGGGCTACGGGGAGAGGGCAGGGATATGGACCTAGGTATGGTTAGTATAGTAAGACCTGAGTGATCTCCTGGACAAGTGTCGATCACCTGGATTGGGGTCGGAGAGGAATTTCCCGGATTTTTTTCCCGAATTGGACCTGGGTTTTTATCCGGTTTTTTGCCTCCCCCAGGAGATCACGCGGTTCTTGGGGTGGAGAGGGGTGATAGCGATATAAAGGGGAGGGTAGTGTCTTGTGTTCTGTGTCTTGTGTCTACTGTTTGTGGGTAAGGGTGTCTGTTTAGTGTTCAGCCATGAGCGAATGGCGGTGCGGGCTCGATGGGCCTGGTGGTCTACTCTCGCACCTACTTTCTATGTTTCTATGTTTCTATATCCACCGTTGGCCTAGAAAGTCCTCGACCAATGTAAGGCATTCTTAAAACCTGCAAATTAACAGATCCATACCATCACATAACGGATGAACTTAATGCGTTACTGGATGCTCCAGCAAATTCCTACTGTTAGGAATCAGCAAAAAGAGGTTGGATCGCTATCTGTAACATCAAAGGAAACCATGGTTGAAGCAGGCAATTTGGTATCACCAAAACCCCTGAAGCGGCATCCTGCTTGATTTTCTCAAACACCGACCTATGAGGCAGAATGGTGGGAAAATGTACACAAACATATCATCCCAATTTAGTGAAAAAGCATCAATTGTCACTGCCCCTGGATCTGGTGCCTATGAAACATATTTTGGCCTTCCATATAGAAGTACTATGTTCTTGAACACATCCTGGTTCCACATCCACTCTGTGTTATGATGGAATTTTCGTGAGCTGCCATCTGGTACTACATTAAGTTTCCCTGGCAGATAGATAGCTCCAATCCAAATCTCTCTATCTCTACTCCAGGTCCAATTGTATTTGTCAACCTGTCACATGATAACAATTTGATTCCACCCATGTGATTCATATCAGCAACTGCTGTAGTGTTGTCTATTTTGCACTGCACATGCAAACTAGTTTAGTTTGTGCCATAAGCCTCGAGTCCATAAAATACTCTTGGTTAATTCCCCATGTTTGCAGAAGCAATGTTCATCTGTCTCCACCGCTGGATCTTGTATCAGTAGCACCCTACCCAAGTGCTCTGACATCTGTCTGCAAATCATGGAAGCTTGGTCCAATAACACTTTGGAACTACTAGTGGACTCATGCTGAATCCACCATTGTACATCAGCAACAGCCTCTATTGATAGAAGCATAGGTCTATTATAATGACCCCAATGTATCCTCAATGCTTGTTCCTTTGACCTTTGAAATTGTAGATAATAAAGTGGCCATATTGAACTGCTGGAAATGCTGCCAGCCATTACCACAGCAGTCTTGTCACCTGGCTAATTGAAGGCTGTGTGTTAGCAATTAACTTGATACAGAGGGTCCAAGAGCCGTTGGAGAGATCGCAGAGGGAGGAGCTACACACGACCGGTAGGAGTTAAAAAGGAGCGCGGGGCTTGTTCCTTACAGAGGTCCAAGAGCCGTTGGAGAGATCGCAGAGGGAGGAGCTACACACGACCGGTAGGAGTTAAAAAGGAACCCAAATCTGTAACGTTCCAAGTTCCACTTCAAAAACAAGTGGGTTTGAGGAAGCCGCTGATTGGTGGACGCAGACAAGAGGGAGCAGCTGATTGGGAGTCAGATCCCTGCTGATTGTACTGTATTGTAGCAGTTTGTTTTGTATTGTATCCAGGGTAAGGGGAGTATGAGGGCCAGGGCAGTTTACTGTTCTGGATGTCAGATGTATTGTATCCAGGGTAAGGGGAGTATGAGGGCCAGGGCAGTTTACTGTTCTGGATGTCAGATGTATTGTATCCAGGGTAAGGGGAGTATGAGGGCCAGGGCAGTTTACTGTTCTGGATGTCAGATGTATTGTATCCAGGGTAAGGGCAGTATGAGGGCCAGGGCAGTTTACTGTTCTGGATGTCAGATGTATTGTATCCAGGGTAAGGGGAGTGTGAAGGCCAGGGCAGTTTACTGTTCTGGATGTCAGATGTGGGAAGTCATGGAGTCTGATAGCCCTCCAGACGTCCACATCTGCGTCAGGTGTATCGAGATGGGGCTCCTAATGGACCGTATTAGGAACCTGGAGCAGCAGCTCGATGACCTCCGTCTGGTCAGGGGGAGCGAGGAAGTCATTGAGAGGAGTTACAGGGAAGTGATCACTCCAAGACCACAGGAGGCAGGCAAGTGGATCATGGTTGGGAGAGGCAAGGGGCACAGGCAGGGACTAGAGAGTACCCCGGTGGCTGTACACCTTGACAATAAGTACTCCTGTTTGAGCACTGTTGGGGTGGACAGCCTACCTGGGGGTAGCGACAGCGGCCGGGCCTCCGGTATAGAGACCGGTCCTGTTGCTCAGAAGGGTAAGGAAAAGAAGAGGAGGGCAATATTAATAGGGGACTCTATAGTTAGGGGGTCAGACAGGCGATTCTGTGGGCGCAGTCGGGAGACCCGGATGGTAGTTTGCCTCCCTGGTGCCAGGGTCTATGATGTGTCTCAACGTGTCCAAGACATCCTGAAAGGGCAGGGAGAGGAGCCCGAAGTCGTGATACATATAGGTACCAATGACATAGGTAAAAAAAGAGAAGAGGTCCTGAAAGGAGAATTTAGGGAGTTAGGAGGGGAGTTAAAGAGAAGGACAGCGAAGGTAACAATCTCGGGATTACTGCCTGTGCCACGCGACAGTGAGAGTAGGAATGGAGCGAGGTGGAGGATAAATGCGTGGCTGAACGACTGGTGCAGAAGGCAGGGATTCAAATTTCTGGATCATTGGGACCTCTTTTGTGGAAGGTACGACCTGTACAAAAAGGATGGGTTGCACTTGAACCTGAGGGGGACCGATATCCTGGCGGGGAGATCTGCAAAGGCTACTGGGGAGACTTTAAACTAGAATGGTTGGGGGGAGGGACTCAAATAGAGAATGCTATTAGACAGTGTGTGAGGCAGGAGGCAGAGAAGGAAAGCACTCAGACCCAACATGTAGGGGGGAAAGAAGAAAACAATAATAAACAGAGAATAAGAGGTGGTGGGGTTCTTAAATGGGTGAGCAGAGAAACAGAGGGGTGCAAAATGCGGGCGGAAGCAATAGGTAGCAAGGTGAAAAGTAAAAGTGGCAGGCAGACAAATCCAGGGCAAAAATCAAAAAGAGCCACTTTCCAACATAATTGTATAAGGGGTAAGAGCGTTGTAAAAACAAACCTGAAGGCTTTGTGTCTCAATGCAAGGAGCATTCGTAATAAGGTCAATGAGTTGAACGTGCAGATAGCAATTAATGATTATGATATAGTTGGGATCACGGAGACATGGCTCCAGGGTGACCAAGGCTGGGAGCTGAACATCCAGGGATATTCAATATTCAGGAGGGATAGAGAGAAAGGAAAAGGAGGTGGGGTAGCGTTGCTGGTTAGAGAGGAGATTAACGCAGTGGAAAGGAAGGACATTAGCTTGGAGGATGTGGAATCGGTATGGGTAGAGCTACGAAATACTAAGGGGCAGAAAACGCTGGTGGGTGTTGTGTACAGGCCACCTAGCAGTAGTAGTGAAGTTGGGTATGGCATCAAACAGGAAATTAGAAATGCGTGCAACAAAGGCAAAACAGTTATAATGGGTGACTTCAATCTACATATAGATTGGGTGAATCAAATTGGCAGGGGTGCTGAGGAAGAGGATTTCTTGGAATGTATGAGGGATAGTTATCTAAACCAACATGTAGAGGAACCAACGAGAGAGCAGGCTATTCTAGACTGGGTATTGAGTAATGAGGAAGGGTTAGTTAGCAGACTTGTTGTGCGTGCCCCCTTGGGCAAGAGTGACCATAATATGGTTGAGTTCTTCATTAGGATGGAGAGTGACATTGTTAATTCAGAAACATCGGTTCTGAACTTAAAGAAAGGTAACTTTGAGGATATGAGACGTGAATTGGCCAAGATTGACTGGCAATTAGTTCTAAAAGGGTTGACGGTGGATATGCAATGGAAGGCATTTAAAGACTGCATGGATGAACTACAAAAAATGTTCATCCCAGTTTGGCAAAAGAATAAATCAGGGAAGGTAGTGCATCCGTGGATAACAAGGGAAATCAGGGATAGTATCAAAGCAAAAGATGTTGCGTACAAATTAGCCAGAAAAAGCAGCATACCAGAGGACTGGGAGAAATTCAGAGACCAGCAGAGGAGGACAAAGGGCTTAATTAGGAAAGGGAAAATTGATTATGAAAGGAAACTGGCAGGGAACATAAAAACTGACTGCAAAAGTTTTTATAGATATGTGAAGAGAAAGAGATTAGTTAAAACAAATGTAGGTCCCTTGCAGTCAGAAACAGGTGAATTGATCATGGGGAACAAGGATATGGCGGACCAATTGAAGAACTACTTTGGTTCCGTCTTCACTAAGGAAGACATAAATAATCTGCCGGAAATAGCAGGGGGCCGGGGGTCAAAGGAGATGGAGGAACTGAGTGAAATCCAGGTTAGTCGGGAAGTGGTGTTGGGTAAATTGAATGGATTAAAGGCCGATAAATCACCAGGGCCAGATAGGCTGCATCCCAGAGTACTTAAGGAAGTAGCTCCAGAAACAGTGGATGCATTAGTGATAATTTTTCAAAATTCTTTAGATTCTGGAGTAGTTCCTGAGGATTGGAGGGTAGCAAACGTAACCCCACTTTTTAAGAAGGGAGGGAGAGAGAAAACGGGGAATTACCGACCAGTTAGTCTAACATCGGTAGTGGGGAAACTGCTAGAGTCAGTTATTAAAGATGGGATAGCAGCAAATTTGGAAAGTGGTGAAATCATTGGACAAAGTCAGCATGGATTTACGAAAGGTAAATCGTGTCTTACGAATCTTATAGAATTTTTCGAGGATGTAACTAGTAGAGTGTTTAGGGGAGAACCAGTGGATGTGTTGTATCTGGACTTTCAGAAGGCTTTCGACAAGGTACCACGTAAGAGATTAGGATACAAACTTAAATCACACGGTATTGGGGGTTCAGTATTGATGTAGATAGAGAACTGGCTGGCAAACAGGAAGCAAAGAGTAGGAGTAAACGGGTCCTTTTCACAATGGCAGGCAGTGACTAGTGGGGTACCGCAAGGCTCAGTGCTGGGACCCCAGCTATTTACAATTTATATTAATGATCTGGACGAGGGAAATGAAAGCAACATCTCCAAGTTTGCGGATGACACTAAGCTGGGGGGCAGTGTTAGCTGTGAGGAGGATGCTAGGAGACTGCAAGGTGACTTGGATAGGCTGGGTGAATGGGCAAATGTTTGGCAGATGCAGTATAATGTGGATAAATGTGAGGTTATTCACTTTGGTGGCAAAAACAGGAAGGCAGACTATTATCTAAATGGTGGCCGATTAGGAAATGAGGAGGTGCAGCGAGACCTGGGTGTCATGGTACACCAGTCATTGAAAGTAGGCATGCAGGTGCAGCAGGCAGTGAAGAAAGCGAATGGTATGTTGGCCTTCATAGCAAGAGGATTTGAGTATAGGAGCAGGGAGGTTCTACTGCAGTTGTACAGGGTCTTGGTGAGACCACACCTGGAGTATTGCGTACAGTTTTGGTCTCCAAATCTGAGGAAGGACATTATAGCCATAGAGGGAGTGCAGAGAAGGTTCACCAGACTGATTCCTGGGATGTCAGGACTTTCATATGAAGAAAGACTGGATAGACTTGGCTTATACTCGCTAGAATTTAGGAGATTGAGAGGGGATCTTATAGAAACGTACAAAATTCTTATGGGGTTGGACAGGCTAGATGCAGGAAGATTGTTCCCGATGTTGGGGAAGTCCAGGACAAGGGGTCACAGCTTAAGGATAAGGGGGAAATCCTTTAAGACCGAGATGAGGAAAAACGTTTTCACACAGAGAGTGGTGAATCTCTGGAACTCTCTGCCACAGAGGGTAGTTGACGCCAGTTCATTGGCTATATTTAAGAGGGAGTTAGATGTGGCCCTTGTGGCTAAAGGGATCAGGGGGTATGGAGAGAAGGCAGGTACGGGATACTGAGTTGGATGATCAGCCATGATCATATTGAATGGCGGTGCAGGCTCGAAGGGCCGAATGGCCTACTCCTGCACCTATTTTCTATGTATCTATGTATCTATGTATAGCTCTTAATTAGCTCTACCCTTTTTTGCCTGGGCAAGGTCACAATGATGTTGATTAAGTCCATTGTGAACCCAACTAGTCAATTTGTGTCACAGGTATAAATTTAGATTTCTCAGAATAGCTTATAAAGCCCAATTAAAAATTGGTTTTTACCAACTGCCACTGATGCTTCAGCTGTTTCCTTTGATTGTCCTACAATCAAGATATTATCTAGCTAAGCCATGAGCACATGACCTTGACTTCTCATCATGCCTAGAATAGGTTTTAACAACTTTGTAATCCCTCTAGGAGCTGAAGACAAACCATTAGGCAGTGGATTGTATTGGCATAATTCCCATCCAGCTGAATTTTAAATCTTCTATCCTGCAAATGAACAGACACTGAATCCGCATCTTTAAGATCTCCTTCACAAACGTTTCCATCTTAAAATGTCTATACCGTACAAAAGGGTTAAGCCTATTCAGGTCTGTATAATTCTGCTTCCCCCCATCCTTTTTTGGTCTGGGAAAGATATTGGACCCAAACTGATGGCTTTGGTAAACTGCCTTAGCAATTACACCTTTATTACATAAGGTTGCAAGTTCCAGCTGAACTTCCAATTGTTCAGTGATACTGAAGTCAAACTCCTTTTTTTTTGTTTTTTTTTTTTGGAACATGTTGCATGGGTAAATCAGAATTTGCATTTAAGCTTTATTCGATGCCCTTGAATAACCTTCAGTATAAACATATCTGAGGTAAACATTTAATTGTATCACATTAGATCTGTCTACATGAGAACCAGACCCTCTTACCTCCTTACCACCTGGCATTCTTCCCCGGCCTTGAGCTGGATATCTCACCTCCGTGGCGGTGCTACAGCCGAACGCCAACTGCGCTGCATCGTAGCTGGACTCGTCCCTTGCCCGGACCAGTCTGCTCCCTTATAGGGATACTTCCGCTTTGGTGAATATGTGGCTGCCTTCTTAGCCTCCTCCTCCAGCTCCTTCACCTGCTGTGCGAAATCCTCGCCAAACAGCTGTGCCGGTTGCACTGTGCCAGGCTGGCAGAGTGAAGCATATTTATCATTGATGGTTGGTCTAATCGCATCTTGCGGAGGCAGTTGATCTCAAAGTGGGCACTCCACAATAGCGCCTTTTGTTGTAATTTGTCATGGCCTCTCCATCCACCATCCTGGCAAAGCTCGTTATACCAGATGCCAGCAACTTTAAAAATATGCTGGAGCTTCACATGCTCCTGGGCTTTCATTAGTATGCCCATCTTGCCCCAATTCTTCCTGTTCCCAACAGGAACTTTTAACAGTCCACAGTTGATTGGGCTTCATACTTCATTACTGTCTCATCCATTGTCAGCTCCTGTAGCTGATGTGAGACTTGGTAATTTATGCTGGTGGCAAGTTCCTCACCCAGAGGCTCACCAGCATCCGACGACATGGCAAACCGTGCTGCACACGGTGTCAGCTCTGGCAGCTGCCTGCCCTCCCTTTGGATGTCGTCGGACTCGGGGTCAGAGCGTATCTGCCCTTCTGCACTCACCTCTTGCAAAGAGGCTGCTTTCAAGCAGGCCTCTACTAGGCACTGCCAGCGGAGCCATCCCCACGGCCTCCCGCCTGCACAACTCCTCCTGGAGTATGGCTTTATGAAGCAGAACCTCTCCTAGGCACTGCCAGCGGAGCCTTCCCTAAGGCTTCCCGCCTGCACTACTCCTCCTGGAGTGTGGCTTTGTGAAGCAGAACCTCTCCTAGGCACTGCCAGCGGAGCCTTCCCTATGGCTTCCCACCTGCACTACTCCTCCTGGAGCGTCTCTGTGGAGCAGCCCCTGTATGAGCTGCTCCTTTTGGATAACCGCTGGGGAACGGTATCCTGTCCCCGACGGGACTCTCATGGCCCGACTCTGTGGAGTCTATAGCCCTTACTGACTTGGGTTATGCCGACCGCCCGACTGGCGGTGGCTGTGTACCCGGCTGGGCACTTTCCGAAGTCTGTCGCCGCACCGTTACCGGCTTGCGACTCCCCCGAGGTGACAGGCTGCCTTTCAGAGACTGCGTCCCGCAGCTCTCTCTCTCCTTGTCGGCAGCAGCCTGCACCTTTTCCTTGATCCTGTATGTGGGGGGAAAACACACAGAAACAATATCTTTTACTTTTCTCTAACTCCTCCAAAGTCTCCCCGACTTTGGTGGAGCTGTATTTACTCACGTTGCAGCAGGAGGTCCGTGCTCCTGCTGCCGTTCGCACCAATGCGTCCGACGTAATGACGCGCATGCGCCCTGACGGGGTTCTTCACGTAATCACTCACGTGACTCCGAAGTAAAATCTATATTTTGGGGTAAAACTTGAATGGCTGGGACAGATTTCCCATGCATTTATTTAAAGATAAAAGAAACTGGAGAATCAGTGAAGATATCTTTTCGCTGTTTCCTCAGAGGCTCTGCCAATTTGGCATCAATGCTGACACTGGACATTGGTCCTGCCCATCTCCTTGATTTTGTTGTGCTATGTACAGTATAATATTAATTTTACCTACATTTGAAAGGTGAATGGGGGCGTGAGTCCTTGTGCTAAATCAAAACCAATAATGCCCAGGTTCTAAAATTCCTCAGACTGGAGAGATTATATGGAGTAGAAGTGTTGAGATCTACTGAAGGAGTACGGCCAAGCCAAATGGTTAGTGTCTCCTTTAGGAGGGATATAATAAAAATAAATGTTTTCCATGATCCATTTTGTCCTTCTGGGCACTTTAGTACAGATTGAACGGATGCATTAGCTCACGACGAGGTGCCCTTGTTGAACCGTTGCCTACTCAGGCTGTATAATTAAGCTCATTCCTAGTGTTAGGATGGAATCACTAGCCTTGGGTTAGGGGTAAGGGAGGGTTGCAGCTTCATTAAGTAGACTATGCCCTCCAGCAAACTCTACGCATAGGTCAAGATTCATCACTGATACCCAGAGAGTTGTGAATCTGTGGAATTCTCGGCCTCAGAAGGCAGTGGAGGCCAATTCTCTGGATGCTTTCAAGAGAGAGTTAGATAAAGATAGTGGAGTCAAGGGATATGGGGAGAAGGCAGTAATGTGACTATTGATTGTGGATGATCAGCCATGATCACATTCGGCGGTGCTGGCTCGAGGGGCCGAATGGCCAACTCCTTCACTGGAAATGTTGACTCGGCATCAGCACAATTTCGTGTGCGGACGTGGCGTCGACGGACGAACGGCCGAAGCAAAGAAGTCAAAGCCAAAGAACGGAATGGAAACGAGGCCGAAACGACAATAAACCGAAAGAGTCCGAAGACGAAACACCTACTAACCGAAAGGATGGGACGCCTAAATGCAAACTAACCGAAAGGGCGGGACGCCTAAAACCCAAGGAACCAAAAAGCTGCATCGCCTAAAAGCAAACTTACCGAATGGCCGCTCTGTCAAAATGCCACCTCCCCGAAAGGAGGCGTTGCCTACAGGCCAAAGGACCGACTGCCGCTCAACAGAAAAGTCCAATAACGGACTTGACGTTGCCGGGGGGTGGGACTTGTCAGCGATTGGTCCAGACCCCCGCGTCCATCACATCACTGTGAAGGCATGAACATTGTCCCAAACCTCCGCTCCACCCGACCTGGGTGGCCGTGGGAGAGTGAGGACTGGCCCGAGCGATGCACACCGTCGGCCGCTTTCAACTTGGTCTGCGATGCACACTGACCGTGATGCACCGCCATCGGACCCCAACCTCCACACCAGGGTGATTTCTCCCCCCCCCCTCCCTCCGACCGCGGTCAGTGACTGTGGGACGCTCCCGCGGGTGGAGACGGGGGAGAGAGAGAAGGGGAGAGAGAGAAGGGGAGAGAGAGAAGGGAGAGAGAGAAGGGAGAGAGAGAGGGGGAGAGAGAGAGGGGGAGAGAGAGAAGGGGAGAGAGAAGGAGAGAGAGAGAGAAGGGAGAGAGAGAGGGGGAGAGAGAAGGGGAGAGAGAGAAGGGAGAGAGAGAGGGGGAGAGTGAGGGGGAAAGAGAGAAGAGGGGAGGGGGAGAGAGAGAAGGGGGGAGAGAGAGAAGGGAGGAGGAGAGAGGGGGAGAGAGGAGGGGAAGAGAGAGAAGAGAGAGAAGAGTGGAGAGAGAGGAGGAGAGAGAGAAGATGGGCAAGAAGGGAGAGAGAGTAGGGAGAGAGAGAAGGGAGAGAGAGAGGTACACTGAAAAGCTCTTGTTTGCATGTTATCCAGTCAAAGAAAAATACTTTTGGGCATCTGTACATAGCAATGAGCTCCCACAAAATTATGGGAGGTGTTAGAGGAAGTGGTTGAGGCAGGTATAACAATATTTAAGACATTTAGACAGATAGACGAATAGGAAATATTTGGATGGATACGGGTCAAATGTGTACAGATGAGACTAACGCAGATAGGCGTGGACAGATTGGTAGGCATGGACAGATTGGGCTGAAGGGCCTGTTTCTGTGCTGTAGAATTCTATGACGTTATTAAATTCAAGTGTCCAACGGGCATATATACAGTGACGGTCATACATTTTTGGGGCCCTGAAGCTTGAACTGTTATGGGGGCCCCTTCGCAACTAGCGACGAGGTCTGGGTAACCACTGTTGTCTTCTTCAATGGGTTATCTTCTTCTTCACGACAGATCAACACAATTTTTAATTTCTGTCATAAATGTTAATAGTTTTTTTAATTATTTATAATTATTTTATATTAAATATATTTAGAATGAAACATCCTTAATTTGAATGTTTTTTTCATTTACAGCTAGCCTACGATACTTTAATATCCTTTTAATTTTTATTTTAACTATTTATGTATTGAATTACACTATATTATTATTTTTTAAATACCCCTTCTCATACAGTAGACCCAAAATGTTTAAGCAATCTGGACTAAGCATTATATTCACCTCCAGAAAAAAAGTAGGACGCATTGGCCGGGAGTCCAGGAGGCTGGCTAGGCCCCCGGCGGGGTCCAGGGGCACCGCCCCAGTGGGGGTTCAGGGGTCAACGCCTGAGGCGTTGGGGCCCCTCCGGGATTAGGGGCCCTGAAACTTCAGCTTCATTAGTTTTATAGTAAATCCACCCCTTCGTTAATGTGAATAGCAGATCTAGTTTTTGCTCTCTCTCCACTTTTCATTCTTTTTTATCACTTTTATGTGCATTCATACAACAGTGAAGGTATGGTTTCCCATATCGAATACTTTTTGTGCAGAAAAAGTTGACTTATTGAATACACAGAATCTGATCGCTGCCTGAAAATGGCCTGTACTTATTATGATGAGAACTTTTTACTTCAGATAAATTGTAATTACTTATCATTATATTTTTATGTTCCATGCATGTCATGTGATGTTGTAGAATCTATGGATGACTTTTATTCCAAAACTACAAGTTATTGCTCTTTAATTATTTAACAGCATTTTAATAACATTGGCTTTTGTAGCACATTTACATCACTGTATACCACTAGCTTTATGTTTTTATCATGGTGAATTGTGTGATACATTGCAAGCACCTGGTCTGTCATGGGTTATGCTTCCAGTCTTGGCAGGTTTTCCTGTAGGATGTGCAGTTCAAATCTATCCACACTTATTAGTTTCTGAGCAGCATCTTTTCTGGTCTGAAAAAGGCGTTGTACCTACAGGTTGTGTCAGCCAAGGAGCAAGACGGAAATAAAACACAAAGAAAAATAAAATGTTTTCTTTCATTACATATTTAAAATGGCATCCTGAAAATAAATGGGGTTTACCTTTGTTAACTGTGAAAGATGTTTAAGAGCATATTTTGTCCAACTGAGGTCAATAGATCTGATTGATGGGAAATCATTATATCTGCTTGTCAGCACTTTTTAAAAATAGGTTAAGTGTAGGTGATTAGAGATAAACATATCCAAAGGAAGTTTCTGTTGCTTGTGAATTACAAAGATATTGTACTATTAATTCTAGGATATTGGTGAAAGTATTTGGCCAGTGACTGCAAGCATTTATAATGGTACTAGACGAAGTTGAACCCGTTGGGTCCCATTCTCATGCGGGAGGGCTGGTCCCCAACGCAATATTCCACCTCTCCACCAATTCCAATATTGGTGGCCAGTGGGGGGAGGGCTTTCTGGGGCTCTAGTATGGGTGTTATGGACCAAAGGGACTGGTTTCCAGAGGGCTAGTATGGACATTGTGGGCCAAATGGATTCTTGGACTCACAGTTCAGTCACTCACGGCTGGTGGACTCACTGTTCAGTCAGTCACGGCTGGTGGGCTCGCAGTTCAGTCAGTCACGGCTGGTGGGCTCGCAGTTCAGTCACTCACGGCTGGTGGGCTCGCAGTTCACTCACTCACGGCTGGTGGGCTCGCAGTTCACTCTCTCACGGCTGGTGGGCACAAAACGGTGATAAAAGGCCACCATGCCGACGAACTCCTGCAGGCCGCGCACAGTGTATGGAGGGGGAAACCGGCGAATGGCGTCGACCCTGTCCGGCAGGGGAACCATGCCTTGTGAAGTCAAGCGGTGGCCGAGGAAGTCGATGGTGGTCACGCCAAACCAGCACTTCGCGAGGTTCACAACCAAACCATGCTCACTGAGCCGCTGACAGAGCTGCCGGAGGTGGGCACAACCACCAAGATGTCGTAGAGGTAGACGAACACAAACTTGAGCCGGTGACACACCCCGTCCATTTGATGTTTGGTTCTTAATGCGCGGCGTTCTTAAGGCCGAACGGCATCCGCACGATGCGGGACTGCAGGTGCGATACCCGACACGGCCACGGGAGGCGATCGCACAGGTCTCCGGGGCGCAGCTGTCACTCCCTCCACAGCTCCCCCGCCCAACCGGAGGAAATCGGGCGCTGCTGGAGTGACGGCCAGCGCGCTGACGTCGTCCCGGCACGCCATCCACAGCACGTCAGAGCGCCTGCTGAAGGCCCGGGTGTCTGTGAAAGAGGCATCGGTGAGCTGCAGGCGGATGTCGGCCGGCAGCAGATGCAGGTAAGTGTACTCTAACATTAGGCACACCGTGTGCCCATCCAGAAGTGCGACCATCTCGTTAAGGAGGCTTGATGGCCGCCGATCGCCTAGGCCCTCCAAATGAAGGAGCCTGGCAGCTTGTTCCATCTGGCTGAGCCCGTAAACCTGGAGCAGGAGCTCCTTAAAGCCGAGGTATTTCTCGGCGGCCGGGGGGGGGGGGGGGGGGGGGGGGCTGCGAGGAACTCAGTGACTTCTCCGGCCGTGTCCTGGTCAAGGGCCCCCACCAGGTAGAAGTAGCGGGTGTCATCAGCCGTAATGCCCCGCAGCTGGAATTGGGCCTCCGCCTGCTGAAACCAGACACGAGGCTGGGCGGTCCAGAATGTAGGTAATATGATGGAGACCGCGTCGAGAGACAGGTCCCGGTCGGCCTGTGAGGCGGATGGATGGGCGGCTCTGTCTTTTGGCTCCATTATGACACCAATGGAGCATCGGGGTCACCAATGTGGTGCGGCGATAAGCCCGAAATGAAGACGAGGAGCCGGGTGTTTCGGGAGGTATTTTATTCGCTGTTGTTCTCTTGTCCAGTCGGGTCTGGAAGAGAACAATCGCTCCTAAACCCCTGCCCTTTATCCCTGTAGCTAAGGGTCGCCCCCGGACTAGTTCATTCCCGTGCCGAGGGGTTCGATAGAGGAATAGCCCGACCCTTGGGAGCCGCCACAGAATGCTATTTTTTGCTTTTGATATATGTTAAGCCTTCATGGCTACTTTTTTGATGTTTATTAATAATTGCTTCATTATATAATCGGAACAATTAGGGGCCGGTATGTAGTGGCCATTTGGCTTATTTTGTGTGTCATTAATTATGGCATTTGTCTTTAAATTTTAGACTGCCCATAATTATGTGGGTGGGATTTATTACGTAGTCAAGGGCATGTTTGCTGTTGGGTTTCTTGCACAGAAGCGTAGGTCTTAGTTTAGCTCGGAGTTATAAGGGGAAGGAATACCCTTCGACCAAGTGAAGTTTAACCGAGACACGAGGAGTTTTCCAACGTTTAAAAGTGATATGTTGAAGTTTGACGAAGATTAAAGTGTACGAGTCAGATAGAAGGTCAGATGAATCGCTCATTGTTTTTATTCATCGATAAAGAAACTATTAATCAAAAGTGTGTTATGAAGATTTATCAGTGAAGAAAACTCTGGAGATCACGGAGAGCTCACTTGCGTATTACGACATTCTCCTAAAGCCATGTAGTCTCTTTAGTGGCTAGAGGGAGTAATCTCTTGAAAGATATAAAAATCTGCCTCTAAACTGGGAACTTATTAAATGGTGGAGCAGGCTTGAGTGGTCTTTGCCTGCTCTGAATTCATACATTTGTATGTTAGTCGGTATGAATCTAGCTACCAAAGTATTTTTCACGTAATTCGCTTTGACTTCAAATTTTCCAAAGCTCCTTGAATCCACATAATTCAGCAGGAGGGAGAACACTCAAGTGAATTCCAGCTTTTACATCCGACATTCACTGTTGCCCAATTGTCCAACCATGATTCCTTTTCTGATATTTATTCATCCTATCTGCCTTTTGGCCCTTGGTTACCAATTCACCAACCAGTGGAGAACACTTTTCCTACATCCATTCACTATCTGGAGGAACTCGGTTATGTCACCCCAGACTCTCTATTCAGTGGAAACTATGCACATAATTACAGGCATTTAATCTTGTTATTATCCTATGGGCTTTCACGGCTCAACTGTTCTAAGCATGGGGTGCTCTGAATTGTAGATAATCCTTTTAGTTGTGCTGCAATTAATATAATTAATTAAGGTATACAACCCAGATTGGATTTTCTTCATTCTTCCTGGAACATTTTTGTTCAATCATATTCCTCATTTGGGATGCGTGACCTTCCACAATTGTTTTCGCAGTGGTGGCACTGAATTGCATCAGCTGCCTCTTTGCCCTCTTCACTGCATTGTCTCTGAGAAAATGTTTGCCTTTCTCCTTATCACTTGCAGCATTCTTTAATTTGTTAACATCAGCAAGCTTGGATATCATTCCTCTTGCAACTGTGGCAAAGAAAAATAGAAAGGTGTCTCAGCACAATCCAATTATATCTTTAAAAGCACCCTATTGGCCATTACCATCTGTTTTGCTTCACATTTCTTTATCCATGTGGACACATTCCTAGTCACAGTATGCATGATTACTGCAGATACTGGCCCTGTAGTATCTGAAGGATAAGCATTTAACAGTGGTCAAGATAAATTCTCTGCTTTGTATTTTCCTTTTCCTTTATCTTAAGATAATTTTATTTGTCATTTGGCAGACTTCATGTTTCTGACATTTTTTTGAAAATTATGGAAATGTTTTCCAAATCTCTTCATCACTGCTCCTTAGTATAAAGTGTGCAAATGGACTGTTTGTTTAAGAAGGAACTGCAGATGCTGGAAAAATCAAAGGTAGACAAAAATGCTGGAGAAACTCAGTGGGTGAGGCAGCATCTATGGAGCGAAGGAATAGGTGACGTCTTCAGAGCCTAAAGAAGGGTCTCGACCCGAAATGTCACCTATTCCTTCACTCCATAGATGCTGCCTCACCCACTGAGTTTTGCCAGCATTTTTGTCTAAATGGACTGTTTGGTGATTTTGCTGTTTTTAATGCTCTAAATCATGCCTGTCTCTGCTTGTGTTAAGCTACTCCACTGGCTTACTTTTATCTGAGGCTGTAACCAGTGAAGCATGGGATAACTTAAATGTATAGGTATCTCATCCTTTCAACCATTAAAAAAAGATAAGTTCCATTTATCTTGAATCCCAATTACTCTCTGTCTTCCTGTAAAATTCTGTGTTTCCTTCCATAATCTTCTCAATTTGTGACTAATTTCTACTCCCATCCTTCTATTTACCTACAAACTCCAGACTGGCACACAATTTCAATGAGAGTCAAACAGTATTAAAATATTACATTGGATATTTCATTTTTAAATGTTTCCCAATGATGAGCACTGATTTTCAATAATTCTAATCGGGTAATTTGGATCTCCAACATTTGTCTCCATCAATTTCTCTTCTGTATTTAATTATTTATGTGAACCCAATTAAACTGTGGTCACTATCCCTGGAGTTTAACTGCTTCACTTGTTCTCATTTTGTTGAAAATAAATGGAAGCATTACTGCTTTATTCATCAATATATCATTTAAAGGGAATAATCCCTTGGATTAGCCATGAATGACTTCCACAATTTTCCTTTTCTGAATCAATCTGAGTATAATTAAAATTCACCAAACTGCGGTGAAGTCAATGGAAAGCAAAATCAAGGTGATAGGAAACCAAGTGGCATTAATTTCCTGCTGACAGTGATGTGTCAAAATGGCCTCCAAGATTTCTTTATTTTCTAGTATCTCCGTTTCTAAATAAATCTCTAAGATTTTACATGGTTTACAGACAAATTCTCCATCCCATGGCACATTCACATTCCTCAGGGTTTTGGCTTTTTGACTTAATTCTTCATTATTCCTTCCCTCAGTAACTGTCCTTTAACTTCTGACTTATGTCCATAATTCCCTATTTCTCTGACTGATTTCATATGTTATTGCTAGATTTTCTCCAAATGATGCATGATTAATGTTTAACCCTTTCCCTCTACATCAAACCTCTGCTACCGTTTCTTTAGAAATAAACCTTCGAGTCCAATCGGCAAGACCAAGAGTAGACCAGGTGACGGTTTTGCTGAACACTTGCGCATGGTCTGCCAAGGCCTACCAAATTTCTCAGTTGATGACCATTTTAATTCCTCTTCCCATTCCGATACTGACCTTTTTGTCATGGGCCTCCTCCATTGCCAGAGTGAGACCACAAGAAAACTGACAAAACAGTTTTTCCGTTTGGGTAGCTTTCAACCCAATGGTATGAACATTGAATTCTCCAATTTTAGGTAACTACTACCCCCTTCCTTCTTCACCCCCCACCCACCATTTCTCCACCCCTCTCTCTTCCATGTTCTCCACCTGGACCCGCCCCTATTTCTCCCCTCCCGCTCCCTTTCCTTCTAGTTTCGCAATTCACAACTTTTCAAATCTTGTTACCCATACCTTCTATTTTATCACCCTGGCCTTTGTCCAACCACCTGCCTATCAAACACTCCGCTCATCTGTATCCAGCTGTTACGTGCCAGGCTTTGTCCCACCCCTTCTCTCTTCCAACATTCATCCCCCCTTCTCATCACAATCAATTTGAAGAAGGGTCTTGACCCAATACGTTACCTATCCATATTCTCCAGAGATGCTGCATGACCCACTGAGTTACTCAGCATATTGTTTATTTTTTTGAAAACCAGTGTCTGCAGTTTCTTGCTTCAGACTTAACTTTTATTATTGATGTAAATTATTGACTTAGCAAAGCTTAGGAGATAACGAAAGAGCACACGGTGTCCTGTCTAAGCAATCAGGAGACTGCCTCAGAAATGAGTTTCTTGAGATAGAAATAATTTGCCTTTGTGTAAAATAAGAAGTAAGACTGTATACTCTGGATGTTGAAAATAAATAAGAAAGCATTGGGAATGCACAGCCGACCAGTTCACGGTTGTGAAGGAAAAAATAGATGTCATCTGTCTGGAGAGGGACTACTTGATGAACATTATTATTGGCTGCCTGAGTATGGCAAGTTATTCCTCGCACAGATGGAGATCAATTGAGCAGCCAAGAACGTGCAATGAAGCTTAATCCCTTTCTCCGGCTCTTGGTCCACAGCTGTGTGGGCAATGACAGATTAAGTGTTCACTTTGTGCATGAGATGAACATTTCTGTTTTTATCACCAGTTTAAGGCAGCATGCTTCCTAATCTCTACCACCCTCTGTGTGGACAAATATGTGCCCCATTTAATGTTCAGCTGTACTCCGTGTTTAATTTTCACCTCATAATTCTCTAGAAATGTAACCTTCAATCGGACCCATAGACGTAATTTTTTAAGTAGCATTTTAGTAAGATTGGGTAAATGTGTTGGGAAAGGACAACTTGCCTCCTGAGTATGCCCAATATTTTCTGTTTCTGTTAACTTCTTTAAAAAAAAAATCAACTCGGGTTGTGCCTTCAGAAAGCATCACAGCACACTAATAGAAAATATTAGTATGATGCCAACAAAACTGGAGATGGGGGAATATTCTTCACAAGAGAGTAAATAAGAAGTAGATTCCCAGTAGAAGCAGTTTGTGCTTAAGAAAAACATGGATTTTTATAATTCCCTTCATGATCAAAAATATTCAGAGGCACTTTGTAGTGGCACAAGGGATAAATGGATATGAATCTAATGGTTTAGAGTGCCTCTGCCTAGAAGCTTTAGGAAATATGGGGCCCTGTATAAACTTAACATAAAAGTGAAAAGATGTATACAGCTGCTACAGTCAGATGGACCTATTTACAAAGAAAATAACATGGAACAGTACAACTCGGAACAGACCCTTCAGCCCATAATGTTTGTGCCGAATTAAACATCCAGACAAATTAAACTAATACCTTTTGCCTGCACATGATCCATATCCCTCCATTCCCTGCATATCGATGTGCCTATCTAAAACCTTCTTAAACACCAATACAGTATCTGCTTCCACCATCACTCCCGGCAGTGTGTTCCAAGCACTCACCACCCTCTTTGTAAAAAAATGTGCTCTGCACATCTCCTTCCCCCATTCCACCCTCTCACTTTAAAGCTATGCCCTCTAGTATTTGACATTTCCACCCTGGGTAAAAGTTCTGACTGTATATCCTCTCTATGTCTCTCATAATTTTATGAATTTCTATCTGTCCGTGTATCTTGCTGTATGTTTGCATTTTAAAATGTTTGTTTTCAAAACGCGGTTTGCAACCTTCCGGTGAGTCACAGGATGTATAAAACGTAAACTGCCAGGCAAGGATTTTGGAGCCCAGGGAGTGTAGTCAACAAGAAATAGAGAGAGATGAAGATTGGAGGAAGAGCAGGAAAGAGAGTATGGGAGGTCCTGGAGGGAGGATAGGAAAGAGAGTTCCAGCGAAAGGGAGGGAGTTCTGGTTCAGCAAACTGGAAATCTGCAGGTCCTGCCTCTGCCATGATTACCAAAACCTGCCAGTGGTGCGTAACAGTGAAATATAACCATATAACCATATAACCATATAACCATAACTTACATAACATATCGTTTCTTACGACACTGTCTTATTGGGTTTAATCAAAATGATTTGATTGCACCTAGAATTTGATTTATAGCTAACTAGTTACCATTTTTGAGTCCCATGTCTGAACCATTGGGTAAAAGGGGAAGAAATTTGCAAACTACTGTTTTAATGAACTGGAAGAGGACATAAGTGGGGAGGGAGGGGGGGGGGGGGGAGGATTTGATGTCCAGGGTTCTTTCAACTATTAATCCCATTCTGAATCAAACTAAAGGAGGATCTATTTAGACCAAATGGTTGACCAAAGGGTTTTGTTGTTAGGTGAGGATCTTAAAATTGATAAAGTTGGCAGATTCTTGGGATTTATACTGAGTTTTTAGAGTAGGGATGAAGTGCAAGGGTTAGTCAAAAAGGGAAGGTAGATGCTGTGATCTGAAGGATGTTGAGTTTTAAAGAAGGAGTTGCAATCCTGGAAAATATCACTGAGGTAGGAATGGGCGAGACAACGGTAGATTTAATTGCAAAGATGACAACTTAAAATATGGGAGGTTGAGGAAACAGAAGCTAGTTTCATTCACTGAAGACAAGCTGAGAGGAAGGGAGGACAGGATGAGGGGTATGGCAGAATTTATTTATCCATGGGATGCAGATGCCATTGGAACAGCTCTGAGGCAATGACAAGGACATTTACAGGGATATATAAAGACAGTTATAGATCTATAAAATTCAGTGGTTCTAATCCTTATAGCTTCATGGAGATATTATAAATATAAAATGACTGCTCAGGTTTCATTATTATTGGGATTCAACAGATATTCTGTAGTTGCAGTTAATCATTTTTGGGCTCAGAGAGAAAATCTTGCAGAACTTTTTCTCAGGCTATTAATTATATAAGAAAGGAGCAGGTTATCATCAGCTAAATAGACATTTCAGGTTTAGTATTTTATATAATTCAATCTGCAGTGTAATTAACGAGAAATTCTCTTTTAGTACTGCTTTTAATATTATGTCATAATGGACTGCTCTTGGCTTCCAGAGAAGGGCTAAAAAGCTTGCATTTTAGAATTGAATAATATTACATTCATGTGTTGCCTGATTTTCCTTCTTATCTATTTATAAATGAGCCTTCTACATATTATTTTACTTCGGTGTCACGTGAGTGACTACGTGAAGAAGACCCGTCAGGGCGCATGCGCGTCATTACGTCTGACGCATTGGCGCCCGGCAGCGGGAGGACGGACCTCCTCCTGCAGGTGAGTAATTACAGCTCCACCAAAGTCGGGGAGACTTTGGAGGAGTTAGGAAAAAGTAGAAAATTGTTTCTGTGTGTTTTTCCCCCACATACAGGAACAAGGAAAAGGTGCAGGTCTGCTGCCGACAAGGAGAGAGAGAGCTGTGGGACGCAGTCTCTGAAAGGCAGCCTGTCACCTCGGGGGAGTCGCAAGCCGGTAGCGGTGCGGCGACAGACTTGGCAAAGTGCCCAGCCGGGTACACAGCCAACGCCAGTCGGGCGGTAGGCAAAAGCCAAGTCTGTAAGGGCTATAGACTCCGCAGAGTCGGGCCATGAGAGTCCCGTCGGGGACAGGATACCGTTCCCCAGCGGTTATCCAAAAGGAGCAGCTCATACAGGGGCTGCTTCACAGAGACGCTCCAGGGGAGTTGTGCAGGCGGGAAGCCATAGAGAAGGCTCCGCTGGCAGTGCCTAGAAGAGGTTCTGCTTCACAAAGCCACACTCCAGGGGAGTGTGCAGGCGGGAAGCCATAGGTAAGGCTCCGCTGGCAGTGCCTAGGAGAGTCCTGCTTCACAAAGCCATACTCCAGGAGGAGTTGTGCAGGCGGGAAGCCTTAAGGATGGCTCCGCTGGCAGTGCCTAGTAGAGGCCTGCTTGAAAGCACCCTCTTTGCAAGAGGCGAGTGCAGAAGAGCAGATACGCTCTGACCCTGAGTCCGACGACTTCCAAAGGGAGGGCAGGCAGCTGCCAGAGCTGACACCGTGTGCAGCACGGTTTGCCATGTCATCAGACGCTGGTGAGCCTCTGGGTGAGGAACTTGCCACCAGCATAAATGACCAAGTCTCACATCAGCTACAGAAGCTGACAATGGATGAGACAGTAACGAAGTATGAAGCCCCAATCAACTGTGGACTGTTAAAACCTCCCGTTGGGAACAGGAAGAATTGGGGCAAGATGGGCATACTAATGAGAGCCCAGGAGCATGTGAAGCTCCAGCATATTTTAAAATTGCTGGCATCTGGTATAACGAGCTTTGCCAGGATGGTGGATGGAGAGGCCATGACAAATTACAACAAAAGGCGCTATTGTGGAGTGCCCACTGTGAGATCAACTGCCTCCGCAAGACTGCGATTAGACCAACCATCAATTCTAAATATGCTTCACGCTGCCAGCCTGGCACAGTGCAACCGGCACAGCTGTTTGGCGAGGATTTCGCACAGCAGGTGAAGGAGCTGGAGGAGGAGGCTAAGACGGCAGCCACATATCCACCAAAGTGGAAGTATCCCTATAAGCGAGGAGACTGGTCCGGGCAAGGGACGAGTCCAGCTACGACGCAGCGCAGTTGGCGTTCGGCGGTAGCAGCGCCAGGGAAGGTGAGATATCCAGCTCGAGGCCGGGGAAGAATGCCAGGTGGTAAGGAGGTAAGAGGGTCTGGTTCTCATGTAGACAGATCTAATGTGATACAATTAAATGTTTACCTCAGATATGTTTATACTGAAGGTTATTGAAGGGTATCGAATAAACCTTAATGCAAATTCTGATTTACCCATGCAACATGTTCCAAAAAAGGAGTTTGACTTCAGTATCACTGAACAATTGGAAGTTCAGGTGGAACTTGCAAGCTTATGTAATAAAGGTGTAATTGCTAAGGCAGTTTACCAAAGCCATCAGTTTGTGTCCAATATCTTTCCCAGAGGAAAAAAAAAAAAATAAGGATGGGGGGATGCAGAATTATACTGGACCTGAATAGGATTAACCTTTTTGTACGGTATCATCATTTTAAGATGGAAACGTTTGTGAAGGAGATCTTAAAGATGCGGATTCAGTGTCTGTTCATTTGCAGGATAGAAGATTTAAAATTCAGCTGGATGGGGCAATTATGCCAATACAATGCACTGCCTAATGGTTTGTCTTCAGCTCCTAGAGTGATTACAAAGTTGTTAAAACCTATTCTAGGCATGATGAGAAGTCAAGGGCATGTGCTCATGGCTTAACTAGATAATATCTTGATTGTAGGACAATCAAAGGAAACAGCTGAAGCATCAGTGGCAGTTGGTAAAAAACACTTTTTAACATAAGCTATCCAGAGAAATCTAAATTTATACCTGTGACACAAATTGACTAGTTGGGTTCACAATAGACTTAATCAACATGATTGTGACCTTGCCCAGGCAAAAAAGGGTAGAGCTAATTAAGAGCTGTATCAAGTTAATTGCTGACACACAGCCTTCAATTAGCCAGGTGACAAGTCTGCTGTGGTAATTGCTGGCAGCATTTCCAGCATTTCAATATGGCCACTTTATTATCTACAATTACAAAGATCAAAGGAACAAGCACTGAGGATACATTAGGGTCATTATAACAGACCTATGCTTCTATCAATAGAGGATGTTGCTGATGTACAATGGGGGATTCAGCACGTGTCCACTAGTAGTTCCAAAGTGTTATTGGACCAAGCTTCCATGATTTTGCAGACCGATGTCAGAGCACTTGGGTAGGGTGCTACTGATACAAGATCCAGCTGTGGAGACAGATGGACATTGGTTCTGCAAACATGGGGAATTAACCAACAGTATTTTATAGATTCAAGGCTTATGGCATTAACAAAACTAGTTTGCATGTGCAGTGCAAAATAGACAACACTACAGCAGTTGCTTATATGAATCACATGGGTGGAATCAAATCGTTATCATGTGACAGGTTGGCAAATAAAATTGGACCTGGAGTATGGATATGTGGATTGGAGCTATCTGCCAGGGAAACTTAATGTAGTACCAGATGGCAGCTCATGGAAATTCCGTGATAATACAGAGTGGATGTTGAACCAGGATGTGTTCAAGAACATAGTACTTCTATATGGAAGGCCAAAATATGTTTCATGGGCACCAGATCCAGGGGCAGTGGCAATTGATGCTTTTTCACTAAATTGGGATGATATGTTTGTGTACATTTTCCCACCATTCTGCCTCATAGCTCGGTGTTTGACAAAATCAAGCAGGATGCCGCTTCAGGGGTTTTGGTGATACCAAATTGCCCGATTCAACCATGGTTCCCTCTGATGTTACAGATAGCGATCCAACATCCTTTTGCTGATTCCAAACAGTAGGAATTTGCTGGACCATCCAGTAACGCGTTAAGTTCATAGAAACATAGAAACATAGAAATTAGGTGCAGGAGTAGGCCATTCGGCCCTTCGAGCCTGCACCGCCATTCAATATGATCATGGCTGATCATCCAACTCAGTATCCCGTACCTGCCTTCTCTCCATACCCTCTGATCCCTTTAGCCACAAGGGCCACATCTAACTCCCTCTTAAATATAGCCAATGAACTGGCCTCGACTACCCTCTGTGACAGAGAGTTCCAGAGATTCACCACTCTCTGTGTGAAAAAAGTTCTTCTCATCTCGGTTTTAAAGGATTTCCCCCTTATCCTTAAGCTGTGACCCCTTGTCCTGGACTTCCACAACATCGGCAGCAATCTTCCTGCATCTAGCCTGTCCAACCCCTTAAGAATTTTGTAAGTTTCTATAAGATCCCCTCTCAATCTCCTAAATTCTAGAGAGTATAAACCAAGTCTATCCAGTCTTTCTTCATAAGACAGTCCTGACATCCCAGGAATCAGTCTGGTGAACCTTCTCTGCACTCCCTCTATGGCAATAATGTCCTTCCTCAGATTTGGAGACCAAAACTGTACGCAATACTCCAGGTGTGGTCTCACCAAGACCCTGTACAACTGCAGTAGAACCTCCCTGCTCCTATACTCAAATCCTTTTGCTATGAAAGCTAACATACCATTCGCTTTCTTCACTGCCTGCTGCACCTGCATGCCTACTTTCAATGACTGGTGTACCATGACACCCAGGTCTCGCTGCATCTCCCCATTTCCTAGTCGGCCACCATTTAGATAATAGTCTGCTTTCCTGTTTTTGCCACCAAAATGGATAACCTCACATTTATCCACATTATACTGCATCTGCCAAACATTTGTCCACTCACACAGCCTATCCAAGTCACCTTGCAGTCTGCTAGCATCCTCCTCACAGCTAACACTGCCCCCCAGCTTAGTGTCATCCGCAAACTTGAAGATATTGCCTTCAATTCCCTCATCCAGATCATTAATATATATTGTAAATAGCTGGGGTCCCAGCACTGAGCCTTGCGGTACCCCACTAGTCACTGCCTGCCATTGTGAAAAGGACCCGTTTACTCCTACTCTTTGCTTCCTGTTTGCCAGCCAGTTCTCTATCCACATCAATACTGAACCCCCAATGCCATGTGCTTTAAGTTTGTATACTAATCTCTTATGTGGGACCTTGTCGAAAGCCTTCTGGAAGTCCAGATACACCACATCCACTGGTTCTCCCCTATCCACGCTACTAGTTACATCCTCGAAAAATTCTATAAGATTCGTCAGACATGATTTACCTTTCGTAAATCCATGCTGACTTTGTCCAATGATTTCACCACTCATCCGTTATGTGATCGTATTGATCTGTTAATTTGCAGGTTTTTAAGAATGCCTTACATTGGTCGAGGACTTTCTAGGCCAACGGTGGATATACTCACTGCAGCCTGGAGAAAGAGTACTCAAAAGCAGTATATGACTTATGTAAAAAATGGGAACAATATGGTGTTGAAAAGAATATTCAATATGATACTGTAGTTATTGAAAATGTGTTAGAGTTTATCTACACTTTATTATGATGAGGGTCTTAGCTATACTGCTATCAATACAGCTAGAAGTGCTTTGTCGGCATGTCTTGTAATAGGTACACGGACACAAAGTATAGGTTCTCACCCTCTCATATCTAGGTTGATGAAAGGAATCTTTAATTCCAAACCGCCTAAGCCTAGGTATATGGTAATCTGCGAGGTAAGCGTTGTTCTTAACATACTTCGTCATTGGGTCCCTGTCACGTCTATAACTTTGTTAAAATTAACCATGAAATTGGCTATGCTAATTTGTTACATTACATTGAAGCCACAAGGGCTTTAAGACAAGAAGAATCAGGATTATTTGTCAGTTACAAGAAGCCAACATAAAAGAGTGGCAGTTCAGACTATCTCAAGATGGTTAAAGCAAGAGTTGGTTCAGGCAGGAATTAACATTTATGTGTTTACATCTCATTCCACTAGCGCAGTAGCAACATCCGCGGCCAGGGCGATGGACGTTCCCATCGACCATATATTAAAAGCCGCAGGTTGGAAAAATGAACTTGTGTTTCAGCAATACTACCATCGGCCGATTGCCAATGGAGGGCTGTTTGCCAACTCAATATTGAGTGCTGTTGCTATTGTTTAAAGTCTGTTTTCAATACTGTTTCATTCTGTTTCGTTTGTTGCCCCTACATTAAGAGGGTTTATTGGTTGTTTTATGAGCAAAAATAAAACTGTTTTGTTTTTGCATGATATGCAATGTCATGTTTACAGCATTATTGATGATACTCAGAGTCAATCGATGCAGTGAGAAGCCGGGATTTTGATCTGTGGCATAAAAATCACAGAGCTTTAAAATCTTCACGTAGTCACTCACGTGACTCCGAAGTAAAATAGTAAGATTAAACGAGAACTTACCAGTTTGAAGTTTGATCTTTATTTTATGAGGAGTTACGTTGGTGATTACGTGCCCGCCACGCCCAACCCTCTCTCATAGAAAAAAGGTCATAATGGTAGTTCTCATGTTGATCATCTTAATATGTTACTTCAATTATGGTGTTGTCTGTGATTTCATACCGCTGCTTTGAAGATTGACGCGCATGCGCCCTGACGGGTCTTCTTCACGTAATCACCAACGTAACTCGTCATAAAATAAAGATCAAACTTCAAACTGGTAAGTTCTCGTTTAATCTTACTAATCTTCATTCCTAATCCATGCAACAACTTGAGTGTGAGTAGTACAGGTTAAGTGACTGGATTAGAAGCTAGAGGACAACACTATTGATCTAGAAATATGAGTTCAAATCCAACCAAGACAACTGGGGACTTTAAATTCAATTAAGTTGATAAAAAGTCTGGAGTTTAACCTATATCTAGACCATTGTCATAAGAACTGAGAGACACAAGGAACTGCTAATGCTGGTTCACAAAAAAAGAACACTGGGCTGGAGTAAGTCAGCAGATCAAGCCACATCTCTGGAGAACGGATAGGTGATGTTTCGGTAGGGACCCTTCTTCAGACTGATTTCGGGAGAGGGGAAAAGTGGAGGGGAGTTGGAGACAGGAAAAAGCCTGGTAAGAGCAGGTGGATAGAGCTTAGGGGGAATTTTGATGGGCAGATGGTTGGATAAAGACCAGCGATGGAAAGACAAGAAGTATGAGATAAGGACAGATGATGTGAGAATTGTGAAGCCAGAGGAAGAAATATAGGTAGAAGCAGGCAGGGATGGAGGGTGGGGGGGGGGGGGGGGGCGGGGAGATAAATGCATGCCAATCCACGCGAGGCACAGGGAACAGAGGGTGGAAAAAGGAGGAGAAGAGGGGGCTGTCTTTGTAGGTTAGTTACCTAAAATTGGAGCATTCATTGTTCATATCTTTAGGTTGTAAGTTACCCAAACACAATATGAGTTGCTGTTCCACCAGAGGAGTGACAATGAAGGAGACCCAGGATAGGAAGGTCAGTATGGGAAAGGGAAGTGGAGTTTGCAACCAGGAGATCCAGCAGGCTTCGGTGGACTGTGCACAGGTGTTGTGTGAAACTGTCACCAAGTCTACGCTTGGTCTCACCGGTATAAAGTAGGCCACATCAGGAACAGTCTGAATGCAGCTAATAAATTGTCCTTGTGGTTCCTTTTACCAAATGTGGAATATATTACTACCTGTACACTTCCAACACTTCTGGAAATGGATTTTGGAAGCTGAGTATGATGTTCAGATGGTCTCAAATTGTACATTTACTGTTACACACTGAGCTCAAACATCTTGCTACAGTTTTGCTAACATGCCTGATATGTAGAAATTTATAAAATGCTTTTGAAAACCCATACACACCACTGAACATTAGTATCTTAACCCTCGTTGCTACGGTGACAAAAGTCTACTTGGTGAGGACCTTGAAGTCATTAGTGATCCTCATGGTTTGCACGGATCTCCGGTTTGAAGTCCATTTTAACTCCTTTATATTTGCTCTTGGCAATTTGCTTGCAGATGTCAGATCCGTTATTAACAGTCAAGTTCTGCACTGTGGTCAGGCCATGCAGTCAGGTGTCCCTTCACGTGGGTTTTTTTGGGCAATGAACATTGGACAGAACTGCTGAAAAGCTGTTGACAGCTGGTTAAGTCATGCTCCCTGGGTTAGTTGGGTATGAAAAATCAACGTTCCTCATGGTTTGGGAACAGCACCATCCAAAACTGCAAGAAACTGTAGAGAGTTGTGGACCTAGCCCAGACCATCACGCAAACCAAACTCCCTTCCATGGACTCCATCTGCACTCATGCAGCATAATCAAGGACAAGTCTCGCCCTGGCCCTCTTCTCCCCTCTCCCATCAGGCAAGAGATACATAAGTTTGAAAACGCATACCTCCAGATTCAGGGACAGTTTCTTCCCAGCTGTTGTCATGTAACTGAACCATCCTCTCACCAGCTATAGAGCAGTTCTGACCTCCCAGCTATCTTATTGGAGACTTTTGAACTATCTTTAATTGGGTTTTTATTGGACTTTATCTTACGCTATACCCTTTATCATGTATCTGTTTGCTGTGGACGACTTGATTGTAATCATGCATAGTCTTTGTGACTGTATAGCATTCAACAAAAAGTTTTTCACTGTACCTCAGTACATGTATCATTAATAAACTAAACTAAATTAAATCACATCTATCAACTAATCAAAAAGTTCCAAAAGTATTAAAAATTAAAACTTACTAAAGTACTTAAAAAAGCATATAGAAACGCTTAGAAAGTATTAAAACATTTAATTAATCACAATTAATTAAAACAATTCAGCCTTCCTAATTCTTTCTTTGGTTTCTCACAGGCATTCTTCTGTAAGGTGATACTTCTTTTCACTTGGTCCTGTTTCTTTAAATTGATTTCTTATTAATGAATAAAGAATCAATGAAAAATGAACAGCAAGGTTGGAATTTCTGAGGGAAAAATCCAGTTCAATCAAGAAGCCAGACAGATTGTTTTTAAGCACTTGTGCTGGCTCCCCTATATCAGGCCATGCATCAAAATGGCTGAGAATTCTCACCTGACATTGCTTTTAAATGCTCCTCTCCTGATGTTGAACTGATTGGTCTCAAGTCACTTGGGTTCTCCTTTATATTCTCATTCCTCCAGTGCGTCAACATCACTCTTGTTCCCAAGAAGGATTCACTGACAGTTTTATAGTCAAATGCAATTGCAACCTTAGTTCTCTCAGCAACCAAGACTGCATACAATCTGGAGTTGGTGACTGTTCCATCTTAAGTGTTGCTCGCCTTTCAAGAACCTCTTTATCTTATCCGGTGTACTGGCAAATTTCCCATTTACCAAGCTTTGACTGCTATCCTTGTTTGATACTACATAATGTATTCATTTAGTTGCTCAGCTGAACCAATGGATCTCCACTTTTTGTCTCTAACTAACTCTCCTCTTCCCTTTTATAGCACAGTAAAATACTTCTTGAGTTTGTTTTAGGTATTGAAAGATGATGCATTAATTTTAATAATGCTAACTTTGAAACCAATATTGCCCTTCCAAAGTTAGTTTTATAGATAGCAAACTAACATTGGGATTTGTAAATTTACTATGGAGATATGTTAAACTACCAACATTATAAAGTGATCTAAGATAGACACAAAAAGCTGGAGTAACTCAGCGGGACAGGCAGCATCTCTGGAGTGGAATGGGTGATGTTTCGGGTCGAGACCCTTCTGAGACCACCCAGAATATTTTCTACATGACAGTCTTCCTTTGTAATGAAGTATATAGCAGCAATAGAGGGGATGCACCAGAGGTTCGGCAGCTGATTCCTGGGATGTTGAGTTTGCCTTATGAAGAGAGATGAAGTAGGCTGGACCCATTACATAAATGACAGGTAATTTTATTGCAACATACAAAATACTTACTGAGCTTTACAGGGGAGATGTAGGGATGATATTTCTCTGAGGTAGGGTATCCACAACCAGAATTCACAATTTTAAAACTAAATTGTTAGTACAGAGCCGAAAAAAACAAAAATCTCCACCAGAGGGATCCTTCGAAAGGCTGATGAAGTTCAGCCGTTCATCGTGAATGCTCATAGACGGAGGTCAATAGCATTTTGGATATTAAAGAAACCAAGGAATGTGGTACAATGCAGGACAATGGTGGTGGGATAACCATGATCATATTAGGTAGGTACACTGGGCTGTTCAAGGGGTTGAATGGCCCATAATTACATCTATCTGTTACATTCTAGTTTCTAGAAGAAGAATTTAAAGTACATGACCTTTTTAAAATGCCTTTTATTCATTAGTTTTCCATGACTACATTATTATACAAACTCATAAAATAAAAGGCTGCTTCACAGAGACCTAGATGCTGTTTATTTTTTAATTTCTTATCTGGTTTAAATAATGCAGCATAATATAATTATCATTTAATCAAGTATCACTGATTTGCATTGAAATGGAGTCGCCAATCTTCAAATTTTATTTTGTACCACGCATCCCCAAAATACTGACATCTGTGTTGATTCGACAAGTAATTATGTTAACAGGTTGGCTAATACTGAAAAACAATTTTAGCAAAAACACAGCTGGGGTGTTGCATTTGACTATTTAACTAATGATAGATTAGACACTGTCCATTATTAGGATGTTAAGCAGACAGGAGGATTCGGCAATTAACATTTCCTTTTAAACAGAAAAATAATTCAGGTTAATAATAGCAACTTCTCTTTGCATTAGAGTCATACTTATGCCGAGTGCAAGCAACATTACCCTCCACACTGGAAAGTGTCAACCATGTCATTTACATAGATACATAGAAAATAGGGGCAGGAGTAGGCCATTCGGCCCTTCGAGCCTGCACCGCCATTCAATATGATCATGGCTGATCATCCAACTCAGTATCCCGTACCTGCCTTCTCTCCATACCCCCTGATCCCTTTAGCCACAAGGGCCACATCTAACTCCCTCTTAAATATAGCCAATGAACTGGCCTCAACTACCCTCTGTGGCAGCGAGTTCCAGAGATTCACCACTCTCTGTGTGAAAACGTTTTTTCTCATCTCAGTCTTAAAGGATTTCCCCCTTATCCTTAAGCTGTCACCCCTTGTCCTGGACTTCCCCAACATCGGGAACAATCTTCCTGCATCTAGCCTGTCCAACCCCATAAGAATTTTGTAAGTTTCTATAAGATCCCCTCTCAATCTCCTAAATTCTAGCGAGTATAAGCCGAGTCTATCCAGTCTTTCTTCATATGAAAGTCCTGACATCCCAGGAATCAGTCTGGTGAACCTTCTCTGCACTCCCTCTATGGCTATAATGTCCTTCCTCAGATTTGGAGACCAAAACTGTACGCAATACTCCAGGTGTGGTCTCACCAAGACCCTGTACAACTGCAGTAGAACCTCCCTGCTCCTATACTCAAATCCTTTTGCTATGAAAGCTAACATACCATTCGCTTTCTTCACTGCCTGCTGCACCTGCATGCCTACTTTCAATGACTGGTGTACCATGACACCCAGGTCTCGCTGCATCTCCCCTTTTCCTAATTGGCCACCATTTAGATAATAGTCTGCTTTCCTGTTTTTGCCACCATAGTGGATAACCTCACATTTATCGACATCATACTGCATCTGCCAAACATTTGCCCACTCACCCAGCCTATCCAAGTCACCTTGCAGTCTCCTAGCATCCTCCTCACAGCTAACACTGCCCCCCAGCTTAGTGTCATCCGCAAACTTAGAGATGTTGCCTTCAATTCCCTCATCCAGCTCATTAATATAAATTGTAAATAGCTGGGGTCCCAGCACTGAGCCTTGCGGTACCCCACTAGTCACTGCCTGCCATTGTGAAAAGGACCCGTTTACTCCTACTCTTTGCTTCCTGTTTGCCAGACAGTTCTCTATCCACATCAATACTGAACCCCCAATACCGTGTGCTTTAAGTTTGTATACTAATCTCGTATGTGGGACCTTGTCAAAAGCCTTCTGAAAGTCCAGATACAACACATCCACTGGTTCTCCCCTATCCACTCTACTAGTTACATCCTCGAAAAATTCTATAAGATTCGTCAGACATGATTTACCTTTCGTAAATCCATGCTGACTTTGTCCAATGATTTCACCACTTTCCAAATGTGCTGCTATCCCATCTTTAATAACTGACTCTAGCAGTTTCCCCACTACCGATGTTAGACTAACTGGTCTGTAATTCCCCGTTTTCTCTCTCCCTCCCTTCTTAAAAAGTGGGGTTACATTTGCTACCCTCCAATCCTCAGGAACTACTCCAGAATTTAAATAGTTTTGAAAGATTATCACTATTGCATCCACTATTTCTGGAGCTACTTCCTTAAGTACTCTGGGATGCAGCCTATCTGGCCCTGGTGATTTATCGGCCTTTAATCCATTCAATTTATCCAACACCCCTTCCCGACTAACCTGGATTTCACTCAGTTCCTCCATCTCCTTTGACCCGCGGTCCCCTGCTATTTCCGGCAGATTATTTATGTCTTCCTTAGTGAAGACGGAACCAAAGTAGTTATTCAATTGGTCCGCCATATCCTTGTTCCCCATGATCAATTCACCTGTTTCTGACTGCAAGGGACATACATTTGTTTTAACTAATCTCTTTCTCTTCACATATCTATAAAAAGTTTTGCAGTCAGTTTTTATGTTCCCTGCCAGTTTTCTTTCATAATCTATTTTCCATTTCCTAATTAAGTCCTTTGTCCTCCTCTGCTGGTCTCTGAATTTCTCCCAGTCCTCTGGTATGCTGCTTTTTCTGGCTAATTTGTACGCATCATCTTTTGCTTTGAAACTATCCTTGATTTCCCTTGTTATCCACGGATGCACTACCTTCCCTGATTTATTCTTTTGCCAAACTGGGATGAACAATTTTTGTAGTTCATCCATGCAGTCTTTAAATGCCTTCCATTGCATATCCACCGTCAACCCTTTTAGAACTAATTGCCAGTCAATCTTGGCCAATTCACGACTCATACCCTCAAAGTTACCTTTCTTTAAGTTCAGAACCATTGTTTCTGAATTAACAATGTCACTCTCCATCCTAATGAAGAACTCAACCATATTATGGTCACTCTTGCCCAAGGGGGCATGCACAACAAGACTGCTAACTAACCCTTCCTCATTACTCAATACCCAGTCTAGAATAGCCTGCTCCCTCGTTGGTTCCTCTACATGTTGGTTTAGATAACTATCCCGCATACATTCCAAGAAATCCTCTTCCTCAGCACCCCTGCCAATTTGATTCACCCAATCTATATGTAGATTGAAGTCACCCATTATAATTGTTTTGCCTTTGTTGCACGCATTTCTAATTTCCTGTTTGATACCATCCCCAACTTCACTACTACTGCTAGGTGGCCTGTACACAACACCCACCAGCGTTTTCGGCCCCTTAGTGTTTCGCAGCTCTACCCATACCGATTCCACATCCTCCAAGCTAATGTCCTTCCTTTCCACTGCGTTAATCTCCTCTCTAACCAGCAACGCTACCCCACCTCCTTTTCCTTTCTGTCTATCCCTCCTGAATATTGAATATCCCTGGATGTTCAGCTCCCAGCATTGGTCACCCTGGAGCCATGTCTCCGTGATCCCAACTATATCATAATCATTAATAGCTATCTGCACGTTCAACTCATCCACCTTATTACGAATGCTCCTTGCATTGAGACACAAAGCCTTCAGGCTGTTTTTAACAACGCTCTTACCCCTTTTACAATTATGTTGAAAAGTGGCCCTTTTTGATTTTTGCCCTGGATTTGTCTGCCTGCCACTTTTACTTTTCACCTTGCTACCTATTGCTTCCACCCGCATTTTACACCCCTCTGTTTCTCTGCTCACCCATTTAAGAACCCCACCACCTCTTATTCTCTGTTTATTATTGTTTTCTTCTTTCCCCCCTACATGTTGGGTCTGAGTGCTTTCCTTCTCTGCCTCCTGCCCCACACACTGTCTAATAGCTTTCTCTATTTGAGTCCCTCCCCCCAACCATTCTAGTTTAATGTCTCCCCAGTAGCCTTTGCAAATCTCCCCGCCAGGATATTGGTCCCCCTCAGGTTCAAGTGCAACCCATCCTTTTTGTACAGGTCGCACCTTCCACAAAAGAGGTCCCAATGATCCAGAAATTTGAATCCCTACCCTCTGCACCAAATATTCAGCCACGCATTTATCCTCCACCTCGCTCCATTCCTACTCTCACTGTCGCGTGGCACAGGCAGTAATCCCAAGATTGTTACCTTTGCTGTCCTTCTCTTTAACTCCCCTCCTAACTCCCTAAATTCTCCTTTCAGGACCTCTTCTCTTTTTTTACCTATGTCATTGGTACCTATATGTACCACGACCTCGGGCTCCTCTCCCTTCCCTTTCAGGATATCTTGGACACGTTGAGACACATCACAGACCCTGGCACCAGGGAGGCAAACTACCATCCGGGCCTCCCGACTGCGTCCACAGAATCGCCTGTCTGACCCCTTAACTATAGAGTCCCCTATTACTAATGCCCTCCTCTTCTTTTCCTTACCCTTCTGAGCAACAGGACCGGTCTCTGTACCGGAGGCCCGGCCGCTGTCGTTACCCCCAGGTAGGCTGTCCCCCCCAACAGTACTCAAACAGGAGTACTTATTGTCAAGGTGTACAGCCACCGGGGTACTCTCTAGTCCCTGCCTGTGCCCCTTGCCTCTCCCAACCGTGACCCACTTGCCTGCCTCCTGTGGTCTTGGAGTGACCACCTCCCTGTAACTCCTCTCAATGACTTCCTCACTCTCCCTGACCAGACGGAGGTCATCGAGCTGCTGCTCCAGGTTCCTAATACGGTCCCTTAGGAGCCCCATCTCGATGCACCTGCCGCAGATGTGGACGTCTGTAAGGCTGTCAGTTTCCTTGATCTCCCACATCTGACATCCAGAACAGTAAACATCCCTGGGCCTCATATTCCCCTTACCCTGGATACAATACATCTGACATCCAGAACAGTAAACTGCCCTGGCCCTCCTACTCCCCTTACCCTGGATACAATACATCTGACATCCAGAACAGTAAACTGCCCTGGCCCTCATACTCCCCTTACCCTGGATACAATACATCTGACATCCAGAACAGTAAACTGCCCTGGCCCTCATACTCCCCTTACCCTGGATACAATACATCTGACATCCAGAACAGTAAACTGCCCTGGCCCTCATACTCCCCTTACCCTGGATTCAATACAAAACAAACTGCTACAATACAGTACAATCAGCAGGGATCTGACTCCCAATCAGCTGCTCCCTCTTGTCTGCTTCCACCAATCAGCGGCTTCCTTAAGCCCACTTGTTTTTGAAGTGCGAGTGGAACTTGGAACGTTGCAGATTTTGGCTCCTCCTCCCTCTGCGACCTCTCCAACGGCTCTCGGGCATTTCCCTTGGCATTTCCTGAATCCTCTCTTTTCAAGAGAGAGTTAGATTTAATTCTTAGGGTTAAAGGAATCAAGGGATATGGGGAACAAGCAGGATCGGGGTACTGATTTTAGATGATCAGCCATGATCATATTGAATGGCGGTGCTGGCTCCAAGGACCGAATGGCCTACAATTAGAGCACATGGTATTGGGGTAGGGTACTGACGTGGATAAAAAATTGGTTGGCAAACAGGAAACAAATAGTAGGGATTAACGGGTCCCTTTCAGAATAGCAGGCAGTGAGTAGTGGGGTACCGCATAGCTCAGTGCTGGGACCGCAGCTATTTACAATATACATCAATGATTCACAAGGTTAATTCCTGGGATGGCGGGACTGTCATATGTTGATAGAATGGAGCGGCTGGGCTTGTATACATTGGAATTTAGAAGATGAGCGGGGATCTTTTTGAAACATATAAGATTATTAAAGGATTGGACAGGCTAGAGGCAGGAAACATGTTCCCGATGCTGGGGGAGTCCAGAACCAGGGGCCACAGTTTAAGAATAAGGGGTAGGCCATTTAGAACGGAAATGAGAAAAAACTTTTTCACCCAGAGAGTTGTGAATCTGTGGAATTCTCTGCCTCAGAAGGCAGTGGAGACCAATTCTCTGGATGCTTTCAAGAGAGAGTTAGATAGAGCTCTTAAAGAGAGCGGAGTCAGGGGATATGGTGAGAAGGCAGGAATGGGGTGCTGAATGTGGATGATCAGCCATGATCACAGTGAATGGCGATGCTGGCTCGAAGGGCCAAATGGCCTACTCCTGCATCTATTGTCTATTGTCCTGCACCTATTTTTCTATGTTTTTCTGTTAACTGCGGTAAGGGGAACTGTCTACAATGCTGCTTGAACTATGTACTACAGGTTAGCAAAGGCTCAAATGCACACACTGGCAATAAAACTCATCAGGCTTGATTAAGGATTCGCACCAGGTTAATTAACTTTGGCAGATTAACCTGAGTCAATAAATCCAATTAAAAATAATGTAATAAATAAACTCCATTTTATTTCCACAGATCATGGAATGTGTTTTCTGGAATATTGCAGTGTGCTACATAATGGGAGTGCAATGGTCCGATAAGTTGTTTTTTTCTGAAGTCTGGTAGCTTCTGTTTTTATTATACTGCCTTTTTCACCTCTTACTAGCTTTGCTAATCAGCAGGGTCTTAAGTAGTTGTCAATCATGACTAAGCCTAAGAGAGCCATGGTGTGAATTAACAACCCATGTACTGCAGAAATAGAAACTAGGGTCCAATTTAAGTTGGAACGAGGGGCGATTTGGACAAGGAGGGGTAAACCTCATAACTGATATCAAGGAACAGTTCCTGCCTGAACTTGGCTTGAATGATATGAAGGAGTGCGCACATCACGGATCCCTAACTTCCAAATATTTATCCTCCTTGAAGCAAACTCCTCACAAGCCTCGCAAAACAGGTAACATAGTTAGGGCTTCTAAATAAATATACTTTATTTAATATCAACTAACATCAGTGACTGATACACATAGTTTCTGAAGGAATTTATACACACTTATTAATGGTTCAGTGATACTTTGTTGTCAGATGTACCTAGCTACGGTGAAATTCTGCTTCTGTATACAATTCAGTAAAAATCTTACCATACATAGCCACAAGAGTGTACAAGAGTGTAGGAATAGTAGATTACACTGAAGTAGTATACATGAGTCGCCATGCTTCAGGTGCCATCTTGCATGATCCAAGTCTAAAGTTGTTTAAAAAAAGTAGTCTTAACTCAGCCAGAAAGGCCTGTTGTCCTGGAGATGGCACTAGGTTTTAGTTGCAGCGTTGGCATGGCCAGGATATGTTGGCGTCTTCTCCAACTGCTTCTCCGCCACTCCATGCCCTTTGCTGACCACGTCCGCTCCCCACACTCGGCCACTTGGAGTGGCACCTGATCTACTTTAGCCCTAGGCTACTGTAGGGACTCCAGCAATCCACCCCAGCAACACCTCTATCCTGACACATCGACTTACCATCACCTCACATGCTCCGTGCACAGGGGCACCACCATGCAGCCAACTTGGAGCACGCAGTGTACCTCCGAGGGTATGGGAGATAAGGCCCCAGCCTGCTTACCAGCACCATTGTTTTCCTGCATTTGCCACTGCCGCCGCTGTCATCTTGATTCTTCATATTGTACTAGGAGTCAATATATACTACGCCAGGAGTAAAATTGGCATTGGGCAAGAGAGAGATATGAAATGAAAGGTCGGTATTTTACTTCTACTTTGATGACTCATTTGATCCATTCTTGTCAGGTTTAACTTTGGGCCTTTGACAAAGTGAGGTCACATGAAACCTTTCATGTATGGGTGCCAGCTAACAGGCTTTAATGGGATATAAACATGTACTTTATTGCATTCTGAATTGGGAAAGCTTGTGAAATTGGGTAATGCAAAACTTGAGCAAGCAAAGCTTAGGTATCATTTACTCCTAAACCATTGTTGGACTGTGTACTCTGGTATCTTCGGGAAGGAGGTAGAGTGGTTCTGTGAATTTCCAGTGACGTTTGACAGCAGGTGATTGACAGCCAACAACACCTTCATTGCTCAGATCATGGAGAGCATCTAGGAGGGTCCAATATCTGAATACGTGGCAGTGAAAATCATTGACATTTTGAAATACCTTTACCATGGTCCTTCGTAATCATCCTTCAGGCAAGTTAAAATGGACATTAAATTCCTCTTTGCATATTGATCCCTAAGTAGCGATGGGGCAGCAGTAGAGTTGCTGCCTTGCAGCACCAGAGACTCGGGTTCAATCCTGACCAAGGGTGCTGTCTGTACAGAGTTTATAAGTTCTCCCTGTGACCACATGGGTTTTCTCTGGGTGTTCCGGCTTCCTCCCACACTCCAAAGATGTACAGGTTTGTAGGTTAATTGGCTTTGGTTAAATAACAATTGTAAATTGTCTCTAGTGTGTAGGATAGTGCTTGTGTTCAGTGTGATCGCTGGTCATGGTGGACTCAGTGGGCCAAAGGGCCTGTTTCTGCACTGCTTCTCTAAAGTCTAGTGATAAAACCACGATGAACTGTAAATACTTATGTTCAGCTAGTGACTATTACCAAGGCTATAATAATAATAATAATAATAATCATTTTATTTACTGGTGCCTTTCTACAACCCAAGGACACCTTACAATGCATAGAATCACAAAAAAATACAAAACACATAATCGGAATAAATTAAATATAAAAATACCACAGTACACAAATCAAGGACAGAATTCAATTTCAAGAGCACCAAAAGAAAATAAGAAACACAATTTGAGGAGAGAGCAGCGGCGACCAATTCGCGCCAGCGTCCACTCTCCCCTCCGACCGCCATCTTGTACATGGACTGACAGGCACAGGCACAGCACACAAAATCATCCCCCCACAATGACCACGACTGTGGGGGAAGGCACAATGTCCAGTCCCCAACCCAGTTCTCCCCAGAGTCAGGCCCATCGAGGCCACCACAGTTGCCTCTACAGAGGTCCAATGTTCCTGGCCGTCGGGAGAGTCCTCGCAGTGGCTGGAACGGCCGGTTTCCCAGCGGAGTCGATGGCACCTGAAGCCGACAGGGCCGCGCCGATTTGGAGCCACGAGGCTCCCGATGTTGGAGTCGGCGCCACCGCCCGCGGCTGGTCGCTCCGCAGACCCGCAGCCCGGAGGTGTTGATCTCGGCGGTCATCGCATACCGGAGCTCCAGCGCGTCGATCCAGCGCGGCGACCCAGGCAAGGCATCGCCCGCTACGCTCTCCAATAGCGCTCCAGCGCTGTGCCGCCACCGAAGCTGAAGGTGCTGGGCGGTCCCTGTCAGGAAACGGCGCTCCATGCCCGCTGGTAAGCCACGAGGATGGGTCGACGAGGCAGCCTGGAGAAAAAGCTGCCTCACCGACCAGGTAGGGACCTAGAAATAGTTTCCCCCTTACCCACCCACATTAAAAGTCAAAACCCCCCAAACAAACAAAGAAATAAAAAACACTAAAACTAAAGAAACAGTGAATTTGACGGACGGCTGCTGTTTAGCAGCCGTTCCTCCAAGATGGCGGCTCCCCCTGAGATTGACAGATAATTAATTGTTAAGGAAGTCGAGGGATATGGAGTCGGGTGAAAAGATAGGAATTGGCTATGATTTTATTGACAGGTATCGGCTGTGATAGCAATGGGCTCTGATTTTACTGGGATTAGAGCAGGTCCGAGTGGATGAATGGCCTTTTCCTGCTCTTTCTTTTGTTCCTGTATCATTGCTGCTACCATATGCAAGTTAGTTAGTCCATCCTCAGCAGTTAATCAATAACATTATGCAGGAATTGCAGTACATTTGACAATTGAGCACACAGACCAGGTGAACAATCTACGCATAACTAAAACTCTGATCTTGTTATCTTCCGGTTTGGCGGTCTTTCTATTTGCGCAAAAATGGTTCGCGATAGCGCTATGATTTATCGCCAGTTCACTCACCGTTCTCCTGTGCTGCGAGTGCGCCAAGTTTTGTTCCGATCGGTTGAATGTCGTAAAAGTTCAGCGAGGTTTAAAAATCTTGCATGGGTGAAATTATTATATGATAAACCGATGGCAAGAATATTAACTAACAGCATGTTATCTCAAAAATTTCAATTATCAAGGGGTAATAGGTAGGGATGTGCTTTATCACCCCTGCTATTTGCCCTTATGATAGAACCTCTGGCTGAAAGTATAAGAAGCCATCCGAATATTCAGGGTTATAATACTAGGGACTCAAATAATAAAATCTCATTGTATGCAGACGATATTTTGTTATATATAACAAATTCACAAACGAGCATACCAAATTTATTAAATTTAATAGAGGAATTTGGGTCCTTTTCTGGATATAGAATAAACTGGAACAAAAGTGAAATCATGACGTTAAAACCTCAAGAATCCACACACTTATTGAAATTCCCCTTTAAAATAGCAACAGAAAAATTCAAATATTTGGGTATTCAGATTACTAGAAAACATAAAGCTTTATTCAATGCCAATTTTATACCCTTAATAAATAAACTTAATATAATGATAACATTTTGGAAAACACTCCCTTTATCATTAATAGGCAGAATAAATGCTATTAAAATGAGCTTCCTACCACAGTTATTATACCTATTTCAATCTATACCAGTATATGTACCAAAATATTTTTTTTCTAAACTGAACACTAATATTACTAATTTTGTTTGGGATTATAAATCACATAGAATTAAAAAAGAACACTTATGTAAACCAAAAGATGTCGGGGGACTTTCACTCCCAAATTTTTTGTATTACTATTGGGCAATACATATTAAGAATATAATTTACTGGTTGGATAGTTCAACTCAACAGACAGAATGGATAAAAATGGAGAAAGAGGATTGTTATCCTTGTAATATAGGAACAATCCTCTTCTCCCCGAAAAAAATGAACAATACAATATATAAGAAAAACCCAATTATACAAGATACAATAAGAATATGGAAACAAATAAAATTATCCTTAAAATTAAGAAACCTATCATTGTTAACACCGATAGCGAATAATCCTTTATTTAAACCATCTATGATGGATAAAATATATAATCAATGGGAAAGTTTAGGAATTAAAAGGATCGGGGACATGTATGAAATGGGAGATTTATTATCATTTCAACAATTACAATTAAAATTTAAACTGAAAAACACTCATTATTTTAAATATTTTCAGATTTGTAATTTTTTGAAGACATACATACAGTGATATCAAAAAATAACTCCTGATTTACTAGAAGAAGTAATGAATATAAAAGCTGATACACAAAAATTAATATCATATTTATATAATAGTATCTTAAATATAGATTTACTTGTGACCGAGGTAATTAGAGAAGAGTGGGAACAGGAATTATTGATAAAAATTACGAAGGCTACATGGGAAAAGTATTTGACATACATTCACAAGTGTTCGATTAACGCAAGACATAATCTAATCCAATTTAAAATTTTACATAGATTATATTACTCAAAAACAAGATTAAATAAATATTATCCAAATATATCGCCCATTTGTGATAAATGTTTAACCCAAGACGCAACTATAACACACTCTTTTGTTTCTTGTATAAAACTTCATGGATTTTGGAGTGATATTTTCGAAATATTTACAAAACTATTTAAGACAAAAATGGAACCCAATAATGAATTGATTATATTTGGGGTAATGGAAGACGGGAACAAATTGAGCTCATCTCAAAAGTCAATTTTTAATTATGGTTTAATAATAGCAAAAAAATTAATATTGAAATTTTGGAGAAATACACCAATACCAACGCTCAAAATGTGGATTGAAAGTATGTTGGATACCGCACATCTTGAGGAAATGCGATTCCTCCTAATAGATAAATTTGACCAATTCATAACGAGTTGGTATCCATTTGTCGTCTTTTTGGAAACATATGGTGCAAAAAAGCTAATCCATGACTGCGGATGGTCAAGATTATAAATGATCTCCTATTTTCTTTTCTTCACTTCTCTTCTTTTATTCTCTTTCTTCTATTTTCTATGTCTCAACTTTCTTTTTTCATTCTTTATTTTTCTTTTTCACACATATATATCTCACATTTTCCTATTTTTCATTATCTAACTTTTTTCTTTTTCTTCTTTATTACAATTTTTTTTTAAATAAGAAGCTGTACATAAAAGGTATTATGAAAATATGATTGTATACAATTGTACTTACTTCTAATAAAATAAAAATATTTAAAAAAAATTAAAATTAAAAAAAAATCTTAAAAACTGCGCATGCGAAGATCGATCTCTTCTCCTGCCAGTCGGCGCCGCACGGATTAGTCTCTTCCCCTGTCACTCCCCGGGACGGTCCGCCCCTTCCTGTGCCATCGCATCTTTACTGGAGCTGAGGTACCCGAAGCAGCCCAGCCCCGCCCCAATTTGCTCAGCCCCGCCCCAAGCAGCAGCCCCGCCCCAAGCAGCAGTCCAGCGTTGGAGACCCGACCAAGCCCAGCCCAGCGTGGGAGACCCAGCCCAGACAAGAGTCGGAGTTGGAGATGTCGCCGATGTTGCCAAACTGAAAGTGGAGACTCTGATGCCGGCGGAGGGGAATGGCCAGCGACCAATGCCCGCTGTGAGTCCCCATCGCACTGCCAATTCCAGCCACTACCCCTCTGGTCCCCATCGCTGGCTTCTCCCCCCTCCCCCGTGATGCCCCCCTCTCCCCCATGGCTCTTCCTCGTCTTTTCTCTAAACTCACTCCCCCCTGCCCACACACCCTTCTACCCCCACACACCCACCCCCCGCCCACACACACACCTCCCCACCCACACACACACATCCCCACACCCCCCCCTACACACCTCGCTGCCCACATACCTCCACCCCCACAACCCCCCCTCCCCCCACACACCCACCCCCCGCGCACACACACGTCCCCACACACTACGCCATCCACACACCCTCGTGCACCCCCCCCCCACACCCTCCCCCACACCCATTGTGAAGATCGAATCCGGGTCTCTGGCGCTGTAAAGCAGCAACTCTACCACTAAGATACTGTGCTTCCCAACTAGTTCTATTGGAGTCCATCTTGAATCTGCTGGCTCCATTAGACAGGAAATTTGAGGAAGGACAATCTTGCTATTGAGGGAGTGCAACGTAGGTTCACAAGGTTAATTCCCGGGATGGTGGGACTGTCATATGCTGAGAGAATGGAGCGGCTGGGCTTGTACACTCTGGAATTTAGAAGGATGAGAGGATATCTTATTGAAACATATAAAATTATTAAGGGTTTGGACACACTAGAGGCAGGAAACATGTTCCCGATGTTGGGGGAGTCCAGAACCAGGGGCCATAGTTTAAGAATAAGGGGTAAGCCATTTAGAACGGAGATGAGGAAACACTTTTTCACCCAGAGAGTTGTGAGTCTGTGGAATTCTCTGCCTCAGAGGGCGGTGGAGGCCAGTTCTCTTGATACTTTCAAGTGAGAGCTTGATAGGCTCTTAAAGATAGTGGAGTCAGGGGATATGGGGAGAAGGCAGGAACGGGGTACATTTTGTGGATGATCAGCCATGATCACATTGACTGGCTCGTAGGGCCGAATGGCCTACTCCTGCACCTATTGTCTGTTGTGCCTGATCCAATACTTATTCATCCTTACTAGCGACCCAATTCTCACAGAATATGCAGTATGCTTTTGTGTGCATTAGTAGGTGGTAGTAGGTGTTCAGCTTTGTGTTTCCAAGTGGTTGGTAGCTCCACTAGGTTTTCATTGGTTTGTGAGGCTAGCAGACGGTAAATTATGAGTTCTTAATTATATTTGTGCAATTTGTATGAACCAATTCACTAAGTGTACTATTATGGTCATGTACATAATTAATATATATGGTCATGTTCCTGTAATTTATTTTGGAAATCACTGAATATCTTATTGTTCACTTTATCACTATCACTTCTTCCACATTGCAGAGTAATAAAACCTTGCATGCTTTCTTCCCAGAACAAACAACACCCATATTCTGTTCCACCAGAAGGTCTGTGGATGACATTTAAAATTCTCTTCCTTTTTTAAAAACCTTTGCTGGTTTCGTCTCTCCCGTCACGGTCATTTCTGCCGGTTTTAACCTTCCTAAGATTTGTACTCCTTCTAATCTGTCCTCTTACACAATCTGTCTCCATCACCTCGAGCCCCACCTGCAGCCATGGATTGTCCAAAAACTGGTGTGCTTAAATAAATTCTTGTCTTCTTCTGTCTGCATCTAAATATGGGCTCCATAAAACCTATTTATTGGATCAAACTGTAAGTAATCTGTCCCAACATCTCCTTAAATGACTCGATGTGAAAGTCAAAGTTTATTTAATGCTACTCCCATAAAATGTCTTTGGGTCTTTTAATTCATGACAAATATCACACAAATAAAAGCTTATGTTGACAATGGTTTCTTTGGTCTGGAAGTCCATCACTTTATGTATGCTGGCTTCTTATATCAGTTATAAGGTTTTCTTTCAAATGCAAGACAGTGCCTCACCTCAGAAATATCTGCTTGAAACACGTAATCATTCTGTTTTTACTTTCAGTCGATATTTGTTAAGGGCCTGCCCCATTTAGCCGATTTTTCAGCGGACTGCCAGCGAGTGTCTAGTTTGTGGCACTCGCCTGAAAAAACGGGAACTGGAACGCGACTGTCAGAGTGGAGCGCACACACACGCACGCACGCACGCACGCACGCACGCACGCACGCACGCACGCACGCACACACACACACACACGTCGGGGGCCAGGGAAAGCGGGGGGAGCGCTGTCTGAAGAGGGGGGGGGGAGCCAATGAAAATGCCCGGTCAGCAAAGGAGATTAACTAAAACTACCTACGACTGCCTCGACTACCTATAACTACATGGTGGGCGACCCCACTACAACTGCACCTACGACTACAAAAGTATCAATTTTCTCCATGGCGACCAATTTTTGGTCGCAGAAAATTTTTCAACATGTTGAAAAATTTGTGGCCACCATACTGAGGCCGCGACTAGTTCCCAGAATGCGAGAACTCCTCTCGACCATGAAGGAGACTCACCAGAGACCACCAGCGAACATGTGGCGACCATGTGGCGACCGTGTGGTGAGCGCAGAGTCTCCTGCACTCGCCTAAAAAGTCGCCTAAGTGGGACAGGCCCTTTACATTCTTGAAGACATTTTTGCGTCAGTACAGTAATACTTTGCATTTTTAATATCTGCAGCATTTTCTCACTCATTTATTTCTGGTCCTTCCACCTTTAGATGTGATCAATGCCTTGCCATGATTTATGCCATTGAAACTTCCTTTGCATTTCCTGCCAGTTCCTGTTAGTCAGGCAGAGTGCGTCGATACTCCCTATAATTAATCCTCACACATTGTGGTTTCTTTGCATGCTGTCAGATAAGCTTAACGTGCCGAAAATGATTTGCATCGCTCCATTTTCGTTGCTTTGCTCTTCACATATTAAAAGTAAGAACTGTGCACTCGATGGCTGCATTCAGCATTTTAAGGAAATGAAATGGCTTGTTACCAACTTCCAAATGTTGGAGGATCATTATTTCATGTGTATTATAATGATGGATGTTTGTTTCCATGACAAAATATAATTTTTCACAATTGACAAGTTAGATTCACTGTCAGATTTGCTTTGTCTATACTAGTTAAAAATTCTGCCTGTTTGCTGCATTTTTATGGCTACAAAATATGGGGGTGCAGTCATTAAAACCTGAGGTGCATAGAAATTTGTCATCTGAGAGAGTAGCTAATCACTGAAATTCTCTGACCCTGAGGGTAGCGGAGGCCAGATCATGAGACATATTTAAAGTGGAGATGGGTAAATATTTGAAAGATGAAGGAATTGAGGGTTATGGACAACGGGCACAGTAAAGAGTTCAGGCAAGCGTAGATCAGCCATGATCACACTGAATTGCAGTGCAGGCTTGAGGGATCTTCCACTCTGATTTTCTTATGCTTTTGTTCACTTAAGTTAGAACTGCCATCCCAAGAACTTACTTTTGCTAATAATTGCAAGCACCCACTGGAACTCCCAACGATACAAATCCATAGCAGGAGTTAGGCTCTTTATCTTATGTATGCATTTATGCGGAACTCCTAACTAATTTTAAGTTTACTCAATGTATTCTATCTAAGTAAGTGTGATGTTACTTATGATTTTCCTGGTCATGTGTGTGCTCTGTCTAAATAACGACAAATGAACCATACATAACTTTGAGTGGGAAAGAGTGGAGAGTTGATGGCTATGTGGAAGAAAATAGGTTGTAGTGAATTGAGTTGGCATAGTCTCGATAGGATGAATGGTCTCTGTCAAGTTGGTTCTCCTTGGTTCTGAAAACTCATGCCTACTTTGTAGCGCTATCGCGATCCGTTTTTGCGCAAACAGAATGACTGCCAAACCGGAAGATAACAAGATCAGAGTTTTAGTTATGTAGATAGATAGATAGATAGATAGGTAGATAGATAGATAGATAGATAGATAGATGGATGATCAGGCTGGTGCATTCTGGATTCTATCATGAAGAATGGCCTCTTCAGTGAAGTGCTTGAGGATTGTCTATAGAAAAGAATGTTACTCAGAAACGCATTTCATAGGTCATTTAACTGAAATGTCTCACTGACGTTACCTGTTAAATTGCTTCAGTCCAGATTAAAGCTGTGACATGAATATACAGTATTTGCAGAAATTTTAATTATCTGACATTTATGCAAGAGATCTGTTACCTTAAAAGACACAGTATTGGACTAACTGAGCGGGTCAGGCAGCATCTCCCAGAGCATGCATAGGTGAGATTTTGGATCTGGACCCTTCTTCAGACTGATTGTGGTGGGAAGCGGTGGGGAAGAAAGCTGGAAGAGAGGTGAGGGCAACACAGGGTCTGGCAAGTGATGGGTGAATGCAGATGTGGGGAGGGTTTTGATTGACAGATAGTTTGACAAAGGCCAGAGGTGAAAAGACAAAATGTATTAGGTAACGATGGAAGTAGTGTGAATTTAATCGGTGGGGGCGCTGCGAGTCAGCTGCCCTGCCAGCAGCCTGTTTGTAATTTCTACTTTTTTTTTGTTTTAGTGTGTCCAAATGTGTGTTTTAATGTCTCTTGGTGTGTCTTGTGTGAGGGGTGGTGAGGGGGGAACCACTTTCGGTTGCCTCCTCCACGGAGAGGCGACTTTTTCCATGTCGCCTCCATCGCAGCCTAACACCAAGGTTTCCCGGAGTCGAGCCCGGAGTTTTTAACATCCTGAAATATTTTGTCCATGTGTGATATCCATTGGAGCTTCTGCAGTGCTATCAGGGATGTTTAATGATTATATTCCAAACATTGAGAATTGAACCAGTTCTGCCCAGATTATTAGTCCAAATCTCTTTGGGGTTAAGGATGAGAAGGATTATAGTCTGTTTAGCGGCTCTGATGTGTTTTGTTAAAGTTGGATACCATTTTGTGCCAGCCTCTTCTGATGGCTTTCACTGTGCATTGCCCAGGCAAGAGTTGTTTGAATGTACAAGTTGTAGAAATGAGGAGGATTGCGGTGGGAATGGGTGGAGGGAGGAGGATGGCACTCCTTTGGGGTTAAGGATGATTTGATTCCATTCTAGTTCTGTAGGTCCTGAGTTAACTAATGAGGACAATGGATGACCTCAGGTTGAGACAGGAGCTGCTCGACGGGTTGGGTGGGTAGACAGTTTAGGTGGTGGTGTGCTTCTTCTCTCATTTATACTGGGGTTCTCTGTGGTCCTGACATGAAGTCATTAGTTCCATTCCAGATGTTCTTTCTTTGAGCATCATGTGCCAGGGATTCTCAGAGGTGAGTAGATATGAATCACTGAACTCACTGGAATCAGAGAGAGATACAGCACAGTGATAGCCCTATGGTCCACCCTGTCTGTGCTGACCATCAAACACCCATTCCTAAACTAATCGTAGCTTAACCTATTTTATTCTCTCTACATTCCCATCAACTCCCCCTCCCCACCCCTGATACAGCCACGTATCTACACACTGGGGAACATTTAAAATGGCCCCGCACATCTTTGGGATGCGGGAGGAAACTGGAGCACCCAGAGGAAACCCATGGAGTCACAGCGAGAACATGCAAACTCTACGATGACAGCAGCTGATGTCAGGCTTGAACCTGGGTGACTGAATTATCCAGAGGATGGCGAATCTGTGGAATTCAAGGTTTCAAGGTCAGTTTATTGTCACATGTACCAATTAAAAAGGTTCAATGAAATTCGAATTACCATACAGCCATACTAAACATAAGCAACAAGACACACAACTACATAAAAGTTACGCAAACATCCACCATAGCGGTTTCCCCATGTTTGCCAGTCCAACATTCTTCCTCTTTTATTCTCCCACGATCATTGCCACAGATGGAGGTGGAGGCCAAGTCATTGGGTGTATTTTTTAAATGGAGATTGATAAGTTCTTGATTAGAGTATCAAAGTTTAAGGAAGAAGGCAGGAAATTGGGTTGAGAAGGAAAAATAGATCAGCCATGATCGAATGGCAGACCAGACTTGATGGGTTCAATTCTGTGCCTGTCATCTTATGAGTTGGAAGGCAGCTGCTCTATTAGTTTCACAACTGTGCTGCTGTCGTCTGCCTTCTCCAGCTGCATATCAAGGATCCTTTATTAAATTGCCTGCCTTAAGCTCTCCATGGGGAAATGCATATGGTCTAGTAGCCTGACCAGAAATAAAAATTGCCTGACTTGCTGACGTAGCAGGGCACTATAGACCGCATGCTCGTGTTTGGTAGGATTGAAAGATGCCAAAGCCAGAAGGAAGCTGCCTTCAAAGTGCCAACAGGGCACAGCAAATTCTGCAATTGATTTCCTAGTCTGGCTGCACGGATGCAAACAGTAAGTGAACCCTTGGGAATTTAGACTCTCTTATTGGAATACGTTACAAATGTGCCCAAGCACGAATGACTGTGGGCAGAAGTGTTTGGGTGAATGATCGTGCCAGAGCTGTGGTCGGGCTGATTTTCCTCCTCATTCTGTATAACTTGTACATTCAAACAGCTCTTGCCTGGGCAATGCAGAAGAAAGCCATCAGAAGAGGCTGGCACAAATGGTGTGCAGCTTTAACAAAACACTCAGCACATCAGAGCAGCTAAACAGATTATAAAATGCCCTCTGGCAAAAAAGAGAAATAGCAAAATAGATGCTGGCATCCCCACCAGCTATTGTCAAGAATTAAGTTCCCTTATGAGGCACAATGTAATATAATGGGAACTAAAATAAATAGTTTCATTTTGACAGCATGTACAAAGCTCTTTTCAGCCAATAAAGCACTTTTTGAAGTTTAATCACTATTTGTGTAGAAAGCACATCAACCATGTCTGGTGCCAGTCATGTGGGTCCTGAGCATCAAGAATGTATTGACTGTCCTTTGATTTGTATGTCATTCCACCTGGTGAAGAGCCATTCATGTATTGCACTGGCAGCTAGAAAAGTCATAATTCTGAATCTCGGCACTTGACGTGCATCAGTGCCACATACACTGAGGATCTCATTAGCAACCCCTTTATCTTAGCAGGGTAGCTCCTTTATTGCTCTTGTCGGTTAGGCTAAAATGAATATAAGTGGGCACCTCTAAATAAGGGCTTTAATTGTGTGTTACGTTCTTTTGACCAGTAAGTTTGAATGATGCTTTAACCAAATATAAATATTAATAATTTGAGCAGGATGTTGAAACCTTTGTGGCAATGTATGGAAAAGTACTGGACTAACTTTGCAGGTAGACAAAAATGCTGGAGAAACTCAGCGGGTGAGACAGCATCTATGGAGCGAAGGAAATAGACAACGTTTCGGGTCGAGACCCTTGCAATCTCTTTTGTAAATTTCTATAGTAGTACATGAGTAATGGGTTGGCTGTGACCCCTTATAAGCATATCCTATCTGAAACTCATCCTGACAGACCAACATCAAGTCTGCACATGTTAATGTGGATCTGTGAAATGCATCATTTTTTAAATTATTCTGCGAGTATATCTTTGCCAAGGGGCTGATTGCATCTATTTAACTTCAGTTGTTGACAGCAACTTTGAATGTTTTTATTATTCACTTTATTTGTAATATCTGCTGTTTATGTGTCAGCTGAATGCATTACTGACATGAGTTAGGAATAATTAGTGACCTTCTCGTGACCTCCACCCTCCTCCTAATGAATATCAAGGATGAACATATCATCACTGGTAATTGCATACTTTTCTAGATCTATGGTGAAAGTAAACAGGGTTGGCACATCGTCTCCTTGTAAAAATATCCTTTGCAAATTTACAATCTTTTACCCAACATTAGCAGGAATAAAATGTGAAGCTTTTGGGCCATATAATTAGGAACCAAAGCTTTCTTTCCATTATTGATATGCATGAACAGAACTGGCTTTCAACACATTAGTTACTTCATATATAGGATGACATTATTTTTCAACATGAAGTATGTATTTGCCATTTTCATTTGTAAGCATGGACTGACGATAATTCTTGTCGAGCCTTTGACAAGCTCCATTCACATTCACCCTGAATAACTGTTCTTACTATGGAGAATTCCCATAAACTGTGTAGTATAATGTCCTTGAACTTTACATGGTAAGTAAAATATCCTTGATCATGGAAAAGTCTTTCAAATTTGTGGTCTCTTTTCTGGGAAGATGCACTGGTGAGAGATAACTTAAGCGAAGTTCATTCAATCTTGGAGCACCATTGAAGCCTATCAATCAGAACAGTGTGAAGGCCACATTTCTTTATTTTAAATGGGAAGTATTTGTACAGATTTGACAAATAGTCAAACTTGACACCTGTAAGTTTAGACTTAAATGGAATTTGTACATGTGTGTTCTCAGTGGAAGAACTTTACCATATTTCCCGGCAATGAATACGTTATTTTTTACCCTAAAACAAGGCTAGAAAATTTACCTGCATCTTGGAGGCCGAAGGTTAGTTAGATTGTTAGCCAAGAAAGGTAGACGTGGGCCAAATCGCTTTTAAAACATGGGGGGGGGGGACACAATGGGGCCTAACACAGGAGTCGTCAATCTACGGCCCGGATACGGCCCATAACTCGGACTCATCCGGCCTGCAGGCATATTTTTTTTGAACTGGGAACTGCACCCAGACCTGGGGCAAGCGAGCCGACCTGGGAACTGCAGCCATGCGCGGGTCACGCAGCCGACCTGGGTGTCACAGCCAGACCTGGGGCAAGCGAGCCGACCTGGGCGCTACAGCCGGACCTGGGGCTCTCTCTCTCTCTTTCTCTCTCTCTCCCCCCGTTATGTGATCCAGGAAGTCCCGTCCCTCAGACCTGAACCGCACAGCGCATTGTGGGACAGGCGAAGATGGAGGCTCCCTGGTCCAGATTGCCTCCTTGAATTCATTGCCGGGAAATACGCTAGTTATAAAGGCCTAGCTAGCAGTAAATTATTAACGTCTGAATCCATGCACGGTTTACCCACTCCATACATTATCTCTCTTGGGTTGCATACAATGTTATCATTCAATTTCCCTGTTCTGGTCACTCAATACGTACTTGGCATTTCAATTGAGAAACATGAAGATTTTAATAAAAAGAGCTTCCGTCCCTTGGAGCCTTCCATCATAAAGAAACACAACTGTATGCACTAATGCAATGTGTGAGCTGTCAGTCAGACAACACAGATGTTCCAGGAAATAGTTGGCGAGCATTTTATAAGCAGTGGATTCTGCTTTGTATATGTACTGGAGTATTTTCATGGGAATTTTAAAGGAGAACAGAACAAAATAAAAATCAATAAGCCATCTGGATTTTTTAGGAAGCATTTTATGAAGCAAGTTATAAAAATCCTTGGGGTTAATACATGGAGAAACTTGGTTTTAAGCATTCACAGTTGTTTTGTTTCTACAAAGTAGTGGTTAGGTTTCTGGATCAGTATCTGGAGGAATAGTCTATTCAGTTGGAATCCCACCATTGCCACTGTGGATTTAAATTCAAGTAAAGGGCCTGTCCCACGAGCATGCGACTGCATGCGGCTAGCGCGGCCTAACGCGGTCACGCTAGCCCTGCGGCCGCGCGGGGCCAGTCCCACTTCAATCGCCGGAGCTGCATGGAGTTGTGCGGAGTTGGTCCCGACATCGCGCGGGGCTCCGAAAAACTGACAGTGTTAAAAAATTCCGCGCGGCAAAGGCCTGCCGGCCCGCTGCCGCACGCACCGCCTCGACGGCGCACGCACCGCCTCGACGCCCCACGCAGCGTCTTGACGCCGAACGCAGCGTCTTGACGGCGTACACAGCGTCTTGACGGCATATGCCTAGCGCGTGGCGTTGCGCGATGACATCACCACCTGGCGTGCCGTTGCGTGATGACGTAACCGCATGACACCGTGCGACGGCCAAATTCAGTCGGCCCTCCTCCTGCCCAGCTGATTGGTGAGTATGATGTCGGGACCAGCCCCGCACAACTCCAGACGCCTCCGCGGTTCGAAGTGGGACCGGCCCCGCAAGGCCGTACGGCTCAAGCCAACACATTTGGTCGCGCTAGACGCATGCAATCGCATTCTGGTGGGACAGGCCCTTAATGAACTACATTTGGAATGAAACACTAGTATTGGTGACTTTGTAACCACTGGATTGTGATAAAGATCCATTCGCTACACTAATGTTCTTAAGCGAAGGAAACCTGGCAAGTTTCCTTGGCAAGCCTACATGTTACTTCTGATGCACATTACATTCATGAATAATATTCAAATAAAATAGATAAACTGTCTTAAAGTGGCTTAAAAAGAAAAAGCGGTCATTGTGCTTGTTTTCTGGGTGCAATTGGAATTAATTCTCTTGAAATTTTAAGTCTCATTCAGCTCTGTTCTATTTAAATCACCACAATTCACAAACCTATTTCAATTACTGACTGGAACTGGGTACAGGAGGACAGCCTTTACAGCAGTTCACTAAAAGAATGTCAAATGGTGAATAGGGGTTAAACCATATTTTTCATTATTCAGTAAACTCCTGCTGCTTGAAGCCACATATATGTACTTTAACAGATAGATTACTTACCCATCTCCTAATTTAGGAGCTGGATGCTACAGTAAACAGTCTAGGTGATTAGATTTTTTTAAAGTGTAATATTTTGAGGTATTGTTATAGATTTCTTGGTTCATTAATCTTTTTCCTGGCTGCTGACTTCTAAAATTCAAGAAATTCCCAATTTCAAGCATTTTATCTTATGAAATTAAAGCATTACCTCAGGCTATTTTATTCATAAATCATTGCTCATCAAATGTCAGAGTTTCTTTGATTCAAGCAGATTGTTGAAATGATTTCATTCTGGAATTAAATTGAAATGAGAATGTAGGTTTGGAGACTGTTCAGTCAGGAGAAAATCAGTATTTGCAAACACTAGTCGGGGAACTAAAATTACAATTTTATGACTGCATTACACAAGTCAATTTGTGAAAATATTGTGATTTCTGTCTTGTCCTCTTATCTGATTAGGCCTATCTCAATAACCAAGAGTTCAGAGGGTAACTATTATTAGTTTTTGGCTTCCTCTTTAGCTCTTTCAGTGTGTGGATGCCTTTCCCATGTGAATGAAGGAAAATGAATTTAGTTTAGAGATACAGCGTGGAAACAGGCCCATCGGCCCAACGAGTCCGTGCTGACCAAGGATAACCTGTACACTAGTGCAATTCTACACACTAGGGACAATTTACAGAAGCCAATTAACCTACAAATCTGCACATCTTTGGAGTGTGGGAGGAAAACTCGGATCACACCGGGAAGAAACTCGCAGGGAGAATGCACAAACTCCGTAAAGACAGCAATCGTTGTCTGGGTCGTACCCAGGTCACTGGCACTGAAAAGCAGCAACTCTACTGGTTGGTGACTGTGCCATCCTTGGAATAATGGCTTGGACTATTGGCTGAATTTTATTGAGTGTTTTAGTTGTACAAAGCCAGTCCCAGATTATGTCCAATGTAAATTGAGATTCCATTATTGTGCGCGTTTAAACACCATTGTGCTGGAAGCCCCACAAATAGCCAAACCACACCCCAACCCCTCCTCAACCTGAATTAATTAATTGTGCTCATCTGTGGACATTCAATGAAGATGCAAAAGTTAACCTGTTTTTTTTGGACACAAGAACAGTAACTGGCATGTTATTGAAATGGTTTGAGCATAATTTCTATTTATTAGAATTAGAATTAGAATGCCTTTATTGTCATTCAAACAAACAAAGGTTTGAATGAAATTTCGTTCCCTGCAGTCATAACAGCAAAAAAAAGCCCACACAATTAACACAGTTCCACACAAACATCCATCACAGTGAATCTCCAAACACCTCCTCACTGTGATGGAAGGCAAAAGTCTTAGGTCTTCCCTGTTCTTCTCCCGCAGTCAGGCAGTCAAACTGCTGCATCGAGGCGATCGAGGCTCTTGATTTTAAAGCCCCCAGTGGGCGATGGTACGTCCCACAGCCGACTAGGCTGCGCCAGGCGATGAAAAGCCCTGCGACGGGCCGATTCAAACCCCGTGATTCGGGGCAGGCGAAGTTGCCATTGCAGGAGCTCCCGAAAATCAGTCTCCTACCAGGGACCTGCAAGCTCCCAATTTTACCGTCCACAGGGCCTGCGGCCGAAGCCTCCGAAGTTAGGTTGCAGCCGCAGTGCCACCACAGCCTCCGAAGTCAGCCAGCTCCGTGATGGTAAGTCCGCAGGCTCTATGACTGGAGCCCTCAGGTTTATTCTGGTTGGAGGCCGCCAGCTCCACGATGTTAGGCCCCAGCGAAACGGAGACACGACAAGGAAAAGGTCGCATCCCCGTTCAAGGAAGAGATTTAAAAGTTTCCCCCACCCCCTCACATATACACAACTAAAAATAAACTAAAAACATACTCCTAACAAGACAAAAAAAAGAAAAAAGACAGACGGACCCCAGGATGAACCACAGCCTCAAGGCGCCGCCACTGGTACTCCAAGGTGGAGTTTATATTTACCAAGAAGCTGTATTTACCAAGCTGACTAGGGTATATTAATGTAACCAGAATGTGTCTTGATGTTTTAAAAACATATTTTATTTTATTTAAACTCAGAAGAACCACAGCTGATGGCATAAACACGAATCATAAATAACCTTTTTAATGGTACACTATTTTCATCTGCATGAGTCAAAACTAAGATGTATTTTTAAAGGATGAAAAGTGTAAGCACATTCACAGGCACAGACACACAGAGCAAATATATCTATTTGACAAGACATAGTATTGGGTTTTCACTGTGATGGAAGGCAAAAGTCTTAGGTCTTCCCTGTTTCAATTAAATGATATGATAAAATAACTGTGCACAATAACTCAGATGATTTGATGCTAAGTCTAAGAAGGTGTTAACATTTCTATACTACAAACCCCAGCTCTGACCCTGAGTGTTCCTGTGATTAGTTATAAACTTATCTTAATCATTCATACAGTAACGTATGAATTTCTCTATATTCTGATTTCAATGCTAGAAAAAGACCTGACAGAAATATTAATATTGTTGTTAATGTGATGAAAAGAAATTGCAGATGCTGGTTTATACCAAAGATAGACACAAAATGCTGGAGTAATTCACTCGGTCAGGCAGCATATCTGGAGAAAATGGACACGTAATGTTTTGTGTCGGGACCCTTTTTCAGAAGAAAAGGTCCTGACCTGGAAGGTCACTTTTCCATTTTATCCAGATATTCTGCCAGACCAATTGAGTTACACCAGCATTTTGTTGAGGGACTTTAATAACGTCTTTGAAAAATATTATTTCCAATCATTACTGAAGCCATAGAAGAGGAGAAACTATTTAGTAAAGTGTGTTGTCAGTAGATTCTACCAGAAATAAAGGTGGATGGTTGGGCATTTGGCTAAATCCTGAATGATTTTTGTACGGTGTACCCAAAATTGGTAATACAAATTCCAATTCAGATTAAATCCAGTCTAAATTGAGTTTCTGTGCTTGTTAGTGCTAGCATAAAGAATTGCAACAACTTTTAAAACGAATGTGGATATAGACTCCAGCTTAAAGACATGGAATAGAATCTTATTAGAGAGTTAGTAGAGACTGACTGAATGCATTTTAAATCCTAAGAGCTGGTCTTGCTGAAAAAAAATAATGACATATTAGAATAGGAACTGACTGGGCTGTGATGCCACCTTAGATAATTTACTTGTAGGAACACACTAAAAACATCTCCACTGTCAGAGCTGCCCAGAGTACTTGTCTTCCTGAAACAGAAGGGAATGGGGGGTGGTGAGTCCGAAGGACATGCAATGCCCTTGCCCCTGTTTAATGCTCTGGAGCAAACAAGTTCAAGTTCATATTTATTGTCACATGCACCAATAGGTACAGTGAAACAGCCATACGAATAAAAATAACACAATACACAATAGAATTTAGCATAAACGTCCACCACAGTGGAATCAACTCACTGTGAAGGAAGGCAATAACGTTCCGTCATCTTCCTCCTTTTGTTCACCCGTGGTCGAGGACTAGAATCCTCCTCAGTCGCTGCAACGGACAGCCCGATGTACAGGCCCTCTCGCCGGGATGATGGAAACTCCGACGTTGGGACGGATCGGAACACACTCTGCGGCTTGGAGTCCCCGAATCGGCCACTTCTTACCGGAGACTGCGGTTTTCGATGTTCACATGCCCCGCTGGACGGAGCTCTAACACTGGCAATCCTCTGCAAAGATACCAGGCTCTGTGATGTTAAAGTCAGCGCTGCGCCCGCGGCTGGAAGCTCCGCAGACCACAGCTCCACTATGTTAAAGTCAGCATCAGTTCCTGTGGATTGGAGGTAGCTAATATTATCCCACTTTTTAAGAAAAGCGGGAGAGTGAAAACAGGGAATTATTGACCAGTTAGCCTGACATCGGTGGTGGGGAAGATGCTGGAGTCATTCATAAAAGATGAAATAGCGGCACATTTGGATAGCAGTAACAGGATCGGTCCGAGTCAGCATGGATTTACGAAGGGGAAATCATGCTTGACTAATCTTCTGGAATTTTTTGAGGATGTAACTAGGAAAATGGACAAGGGAGAGCCAGTGGGTGTAGTGTACCTGGACTTTTAGAAAGCATTTGATAAGGTCCCACATAGGAGATTAGTGGGCAAAATTAGGGCACATGGTATTGGGGGTAGAGTGCTGACATGGATAGAAAATTGGTTGGTAGACAGGAAACAAAGAGTAGGGATTAATGGGTCCCTACTGTGTGCCATTCTGAAAGGGACCCATTAATCCCGCACGGCTCGGTGCTGGGACCGCAGCTATTTACAATATATATTAATGATTTAGATGAAGGGATTACAAGTAACATTAGCAAATTTGCAGATGAAACAAAGCTGGGTGGCAGTGTGAACTGTGAGGAAGATGCTATGAGGATGCAGGGTGACTTGGACAGGTTGCATTGGGCAGATGCATTGCAGATGCAGTTTAATGTGGATAAATGTGAGGTTATCCACTTTGGTGGCAAAAACAGGAAGGCCGATTATTATCTGAATGGTGTAAAGTTGGTAAAAGGGGAAGTACAAAGAGATCTGGGGGTCCTTGTTCATCAGTCAATGAAAGTAAGCATGCAGGTGCAGCATGCAGTGAAGAAAGCAAATGGCATGTTGGCCTTCATAACAAGTGGAGTTGAGTATAGGAGCAAAGAGGTCCTTCTGCAGTTGTACAGGGCTCTAGTGAGACCACACCTGGAATATTGTGTGTAGTTTCTTGCTATTGAGGGAGTGCAGCGTAGGTTCACAAGGTTAATTTCCGGAATGGCGGACTGTCATATGCTGAGAGAATGGAGCGGCTGGGCTTGTATACTCTGGAATTTAGAAGGATGAGAGGGAATCTTATTGAAACATATAAGATTATTAAGGGTTTGGACACTTAATAAGGCAGGAAACATGTTCCCGATGTTGGGGGAGTCCAGAACCAAGGGCCACAGTTTAAGAATAAGGGGTAAGGCATTTAGAACGGAGATGAGGAAACACTTTTTCACACAGAGAGTTGTGAGTCTGTGGAATTTTCTTCCTCAGAGGGCGGTGGAGGCCAGTTCTCTGTATACTTTAAAGCGAGAGCTTGATAGGCTCTTAAAGATAGCAGTCAGGGGACATGGGGAGAAGGCAGGAACGGGGTACTGATTGTGGATGATCAGCCATGATCACATTGAATGGCGGTGCTGGCTCTAAAGGCCGAATGGCCTACTCCTGCACCTATTGTCTATTGTCTATTGTCAGGCCCCACGATTGGAGCTCCAACACTGGCGATCCTTGACAAGGATCCCAGGCTCTGCGATGGTAATTCTGTGCTGCACCTGCTGCTGAAGCTCTAGGCCGGTCTCAGGTTGGAACGGCCGAGCCAATCCAATTGGTAGGCCACGAGGGGGGCAAAGATGCAACACGGAGAAAAGACGCATCCACGTCCAGGTAAGTGACTGGAAACTTGAATCTCTACCGCTATCTTTTCAGGAAAGTCAAGTGTTCATCATAGCAGTTATGCAAATGGAAGAGAAGAAATGAAGAGGTAGACAATTTAAATTAGCTTTGGCATCCTGCAGTAATTTATCAGCTGATTTGCAAGGTATTTGTTTGAAGCCTCATTCCAGAGCCCCAAATTAAAGTGATCATTTTTACACAGAGGTTAAACTGCTGTCCAATCATTGAGATATTCGACATTTAGACTTTGGAGATACAGCCTGGCAATAGGCCCTTTGGTCCACCGATTGCGTGACCAGACAATCATTTATTTCTTGAAGTGCAATCTCAATGATGGCAACTCTGAATGTTGCACCAACATTTTGTAGTAAAATGCATCTGCCTTCTCTCGAATTCTTGAGTTTGAAACTAAAAGGCAATTTGCATTTCCAGAGGAAGCATTTCTTCCAAGACAAGAGAACTTAGCAATGATCCACTCTTTCTTTTGGTTGCTACATACTTCCGTTTTACACTACTATGGTTTGGTTTCCTAGTATTACTGACTATTAATTTATTGTATTGTTGATTAGTGTGTATTCTTGTGTTTTCGCGTTAGTGGGCCAGTAACGCTGCAGCAAGTAAGAATTTCATTGTTCTGTTCGCAGTGCATATGACAATTAAACTCTTGACTCTTGACTTTACTGTTTACTCTAAAGGAGATGATTTTGTTGAAACAGTCATTGGTAGGTTTCACGGGCAGGACTAAATGTTGTGCTTGCTGAAAAACTGAAAAAGAAACTGTAAAACTCAGCAAGTGAGGCACCTTCTGTAAAAAGAGAAACCCTGAACGTTTCAGATCTGTTGAAGATGTGCTCAAAATTCACGATCCTACTGACGGCTGGGAATCTTTGGTCCATCTTGCAAAGTGGTGTTACTACCAAAAAAATACTGGTCCTATATGATACAACTTGACCTCACTTGAATTTGGAATTTTATGTGATGATTCAGCCTCTCTTAGCTCTCTTAATTTGTTTTCATTATGAACTACTTTTAAAGTGAAATCATTGAATTTATTTAAGCTCTGACCTCCCGATTGCCTTTGCACAGAGTTCAACTGCATGCCCTATTGAATAGTGGGGTGATAAATAACAGGGTTAGATTTCATAAACAATAAACAGCAGGTATTGATTAATACATATTAACCCATTGGCATGTTACAACATCTCGGAGGTAATTTAAAATGGAGTCTTCTTCTCGTGCGCAATCAGTGGTAGTCCAATAGAATCTGTCATTGTCTGGCGCATTGTCTGGTCCAATAGAATCTGTCATTGTCTGGCGCAATCAATTTCTGGTACAATCGAGTACCAGAAATAGGCCACCTCGTCCCTCAAGGCTGCTCTGTATTTCAAAGTGATCATGGTTGATTTGTCCCAAGCCTTATCTCCTCTTCTGTGCCAGTTTTGAAAATGTTATAGCCTTCACACACTCCAGGGTAAAGAGATTCATTGTTCTCTGTTACCAGAAGTTATGACACATCTTAGTACTAAATGACTCCCCCCTTATCTTGTAACTATGTTCCCTCATTCGTGATGTTCCCCCCAAAATGAAACATCTTGATATTTACTCAGGTTCATGAGGAGCTTTTTTGATGCTTTATTAAGAGCAACCCATTATTTTTCTAAACTTCAAAGAATACAGATTGAATTTCTAAAGGGTCCCAATCTGAAACGTCTCCTGTCCGTTCAGATGCTGCTTAACTAGCTGTGTTCCTCCAGCACTTTTGTGTTTTGCTCAAAAGTCCAGCAACTGCAGCTCCTTGTCTCCCAAATTTTTTAAGCTGCTCATGACAGGACATCTCTCGGCCCAGGAATCAACCCAGTCTTTTGGACTGCTTCCAATGCCAATATATCCTTTACAAGTTGAGCAGTTTTCTGGTAGTGCTCAGACTGAAAGTTGTTGCATGTATGATCTGCCTCCCACCACACTCAGCTTCCAAATGCAGAAGCACTGTCCCCATTTCACCTTGTTGTTTCTTGATTGGCTGATTTGCATTGGGAAAGTGATTTAGGGCCTGACAAGTACCTCAGTAGGCCAATTGACCTGTTTCTGTGATGTATCTCTCTTTGACTACAGTCACCTAAAACAATGTCAAAGACAAAGAGAGCACCTTTAATTCAAATACTCTCCTGAGATGCAACACCTTGATTATTTGGTGAAGTCCACCAAGTTTTCCAGCCTCACAGTTTTCTGACTGAGGAACCCTTGTAAGTGTAACTGTTTGAAATAGCCTTGCAGGTTGCGGTAAAATAGCAATTATTCTCTGGTGCTGACTGTCTCCCTTTTCATTTTTCACTGAGCAACAAAAATCATAGCTGTCCTGATGGATGGCTACCTTTATTTCCTGAAATATTTTACAGAATCAAAACAATACAACATGTTACGAAGGAAAGAAAAATAGATGTGTCTAATGAGACTTCAGATGTTGAAGAATTATCACATTTTATACTCATAAAATTGTAATTTTGCATTGCAGTTTCAAGCACAGGTAGGGCAGGCAAAACAACTCATTGCATTGTCACTTCATTTCCAATTTTGCATTGCAGTTTCAAGCAGAAGGCAGGGCACGCCAAAAAACTCATTGCATTGTCACTTAATTTCCAATTTTGCATTGCAGTTTCAAGCACAGGCAAGGCAGGCCAAACAACTGCATTGTCATTAAGGGCTAACAAATCATTTATTGCAAGTACATTGCAGACTCACGTTCAGTTGATTCACAGCTTAGAATCACTGTTGTGGACTCTCCCTCGTGATCTTCCAGAGTGACTGACTCACGTCCAGGCATCCGGGGTTTTATAGTCCTGCCTCCCCGGAAGGGGCGTTAGCTTCATTATGGTGATTGACAGGCGAGAGGACCAATCAGCTGATCTCAAGATTTTTTAAACATTCATAACTTTTTTATTTTTCATCAATCGGAAAAATCCTCGGGCTGCCTCAGCGGAGGAGGACTGTGAGTAAGATGGCCAAAATCATAGCGATATATGGTAGCATTTTTTCTAAAATCAATATACAGCGCAGACAGGAAGTGGTCAAGATGAGACTTTTAGTTATATAGATGTCACAGATAGAACAATGAAATTCTTACTTGCTGCAGCACAATAGAATATGTAATCATATTAAATAATATAATAAAAACAGAAAAAAAAGAACAAACAATAACAGTGCAATAATAATAATAATAATCTAATGTAGTTCATAGCTTATGCGGTTGTAGTGTTTAATAACCTGATTGCTGTTGGGAAGAAGCTGTTTTCTGAACCTGGACGTTCTCAGGCTCCTGTACCTTCTTCCCTATGGCAGTGGTGAGATGAGTTCGTGGCCAGGATGGTGTGGGTCTTTGATGATGTTGGCTGCCTTTTTGAGGCAGTGACTACGATGGATCCCTTCGATGGTGGGGAGGTCAGAGTCAGTGATGGCCTGGGCAGTGTTTACAAACTTTTGCAGTTTTTTCCTCTGCTGGACGTTCAAGTTGCCGAACCAGGCCACGATGCATCCAGTCAGTATGCTCTCTACTGTGCACCTGTAGAAGTTCAAGAGAATCCTCTTTGACAAACCGAATCTCCGTAATCTTCTCGGGAAGTAGAGGCGTTGAAGTGCTTACTTTATGATTGCATCAGTGTGCTGGGTCCAGGAAAGATCGTCGGAAATATGCACGCTGAGGAATTTGTAGTTTTTGACTCTCTCCAGCATCGTCCCATTGATGTAAACAGAATTGTGGGTCCTCAACCTTCCTCTTCCAAAATCCACAATCAGTTCTTTGGTTTTGCTGATATTGAGAGCCAGGTTGTTGTGCTGGCACCACATGGTCAGTCGGTCGATCTCACTTCTATACTCTGACTCATCACCATCTGTAATTCGTCCCACAATGCTGGTATCATCAGCGAACATGAAAATGGAGTTCGCACTATGTCCGGCTACAGTCATGAGTATAGAGTGAGTAGAGCAGGGGGCTGAGCACGCAGCCTTGAGGTGCTCCCGTATTGATTATCACTGAGGATGAAGTGTTTCTGCCAATTCGAACAGACTGTGGTCTGTGGATGAGGAAGTCGAGGATCCAATTGCAGAGGGATGCGCAGAGGCCCAGTTCCGTGAGTTTCGTAATCAGCTTTTTTTTTAATCAAAAATATTTATTCAAGTATTAAAATAGTATTTACAACACAATAAAACAAAACAGAACCCACCACCATAGTACAAGACAAAACAAATATACTAAGTAAACTACTTAACAACTATATTACAATTCTCGTCCAGGATACATTCAACCCTCCTCGGTGCCCAACGGTCCCAGAAATCCCCTAGGGTGCCCGTGGACAGCACGTTGACCCTTTCTAGTAACACCCGGGCGCGGACATAACCCTGGAAAAGGGGCAGGCAGCTGGCTCGGTCAGAGCCCTCTTCCACCTGGCGCCGTGACTCACGGATGGCCAGCTTGGCCAGGCACAGGAGCAACCCAACCAGGACATCTTCAGCCCTACCCTCTCCCTTACACACAGGGTATCCAAAGATGAGGATGGTGGTGAAAAATGCAGCCAGAAGGCAAGGAGCAGCCCCTTTAGGTATTGAAACAGTGGCTGCAGCCTCACACACACCATATACACGTGGTACTCAGACTCTTCCAGCCCGCAAAAGTGGCAGGCGGCTGGCGAGTCTGTGAACCGCGAGAGAAACAGGTTGCAGGGAATTCCTCGGTGCAATACCCTTCGTAACCAGCTTTTTTTCTTTTTAATCAAAAATATTTATAATTAAAATAGTATTTACATCACAATAAAACAAAACAGATCCCACCACCATAGTACAAGACAAAAGAAATATACCAAATAAACTACTAAACAACTATATTACAATCCTTGTTCAGGATACATTCAACCCCACTCGGTGCCCAACGGTCCCGCAAATCCCCCAGAGTGCCCGTGGACAGCGCGCAGTCCCTCTCCAGTACCACCCGGGTATGGACATAACCTCGGAAAAGGGGCAGGCAGCTGGCTCGGGCAGAGCCCTCTTCCGCCTGGCGCCGTGACTCGTGGATGGCCAGCTTGGCCAGGCCCAGGAGCAACCCAACCAGGACATCTTCAGCCCTACCCTCTCCCTTACGCACAGGGTGTCCAAAGATGAGGATGGTGGGTGAAAAATGCAGCCAGAAGGCAAGGAGCAGCCCCTTTAGGTATTGGAACAGTGGCTGAAGCCTCACACATTCCATATACACGTAGTACACAGATTCTTCCAGCCCGCAAAAGTGGCAGGCGGTTGGCGAGTCTGTGAACTGCGAGAGAAACAGGTTGCAAGGAACCCCTCGGTGCAATGCCCTTCATAACCAGCTTGGAGGGGATGATATTATCTATATAACTAAAAGTCTCATCTTGACCACTTCCTGCCTGCTCTGTATATTGATCTTAGAAAAAACGCTACTGTATATCACTATAATATTTGGCCATCTTACTCACAGTCCTCCTCCGCTGTGGCAGCCCCGAGGATTTTTCTGATCGATGAAAAATAAAAAAAGTTATGAGTGTTTAAAAAATCCTGAGATCAGCTGATTGGTCTTCTCGCCTGTCAATCACCATGATGAAGGTAACGCCCCTTCTGGGGGGGGGAGTACTATAAAACCCGGGATGCCTGGACGTGAGTCAGTCACTCTGGAAGATCATGAGGGAGAGGCCACAACTGTGATTCTCAGCTGTGAATCAACTGAACTGTGAGTCTGCAATGTACTTGCAATAAATGATTTGTTAGCCCTTAATGAAAATGAAATGAGTTGTTTGGCCTGCCCTGTGCTTGAAACGGCAAAGGAAATGGAAATGAAATGACAATACAATGAGCTGTTTGGCCTGCCCTGTGCTTGAAACTGCAATGGAAATGGAAATGAAATGAAAATGCAATGAGCTGTTTGGCCTGCCCTGTGCTTGAAATGGTAATAGGAATGGAAATGAATTGAAAATACAATGAGCTGTTTGGTCTGCCCTGTGCTTGAAACTGCAATGGAAATGGAAATTAAATATAAATGCAATGAGCTGTTTAGCCTGTCCTGTGCTTGAAACTGCACTGGAAATGGAAATGAAATGAAAATGCAATGAGCTGTTTGGCCTGCCCTGTGCTTGAAACTGCAATGGAAATGGAAATAGAAATGAAATGAAAATGCAATGAGCTGTTTGGCCTGCCCTGTGCTTGAAACTGCAATGGAAATGGAGATGAAATGAAAATGCAATGAGCTGTTTGGCCTGCCCTGTGTTTGAAACTGCAATGGAAATGGAAATTAAATGAAAATGCATTGAGCTGTTTGGCCTGCCCTGTGCTTGAAACTGCAATGGAAATGGAAATGAAATGAAAATGCAATGAGCTGTTTGGCCTGACCTGTGCTTGAAACTGCAATGGAAATGGAAATGAAATGAAAATGCAATGAGCTGTTTGGCCTGCCCTGTGCTTGAAACTGCAATGGAAATGGAAATGAAATGAAAATGCAACGAGCTGTTTGGCCTGCCCTGTGCTTGAAACTGCAATGGAAATAGAAATGGAAATGAAATGAAAATGCAATGAGCTGTTTGGCCTGCCCTGTGCTTGAAATGGTAATGGGAATGGAAATGAATTGAAAATACAATGAGCTGTTTGGTCTGCCCTGTGCTTGAAACTGCAATGGAAATGGAAATTAAATATAAATGCAATGAGCTGTTTAGCCGGTCCTGTGCTTGAAACTGCACTGGAAATGGAAAAGAAATGAAAATGCAATGAGCTGTTTGGCCTGCCCTGTGCTTGAAACTGCAATGGAAATGGAAATGAAACGAAAATGCAATGAGCTGTTTGGCCTGCCCTGTGCTTGAAACTGCAATGGAAATGGAAATAGAAATGAAATGAAAATGCAATGAGCTGTTTGGCCTGCCCTGTGCTTGAAACTGCAATGGAAATGGAGATGAAATGAAAATGCAATGAGCTGTTTGGCCTGCCCTGTGTTTGAAACTGCAATGGAAATGGAAATTAAATGAAAATGCATCGAGCTGTTTGGCCTGCCCTGTGCTTGAAACTGCAATGGAAATGGAAATGAAATGAAAATGCAATGAGCTGTTTGGCCTGTGCTTGAAACTGCAATGGAAATGGAAATGAAATGAAAATGCAATGAGCTGTTTGGCCTGCCCTGTGCTTGAAACTGCAATGGAAATGGAAATGAAATGAAAATGCAACGAGCTGTTTGGCCTGCCCTGTGCTTGAAACTGCAATGGAAATAGAAATGGAAATGAAATGAAAATGCAATAAGCTGTTTGGCCTGTCCTGTGCTTGAAACTGCAATGGAAATGGAAATGAAATTGAAATGTGTTGTTTGGCCTGCCCTGTGCTTTAAAATGTCAATGGAAATGGAAATGAAAATGAAATGAGTTGTTTAACCTGCCCTATGCTTGAACTTAAAATGGAAATGGAAATGGAAATGGGAATTAAATGAATTGTTTGGCCTGCCCTGTGATTTAAATTGAAATGGAAATGAAATGAAATGAGTTGTTTGGCCTGCATGAAACCACTCATTCCAGACCACAATGCCCCAATTAGCAGAGAAACCAGTCCCTTTTTGCACAAAATGCCTGTATTAGCCCAGGAGGATCATTTTGGCCCAAAGGGCCCGTACCAGACCAGGAAAAGTCCAGAAAAAGTGCCTTTCACTGCGATCTCAGATTTTTTTTAAAGAACCCCTTCAGCCCATCAGGCCTGTACTAGCCCAGGAGGAATCCCTTTGGCCCATCAGTAAGTATTCCCCCTGCAAGTATTAAACCTCACCCCAGTATTTTTATCCTTCCCTTCATTGGCTCCCTGTGAGATCAAGGCTAGGATAGACTTTCCTCCTTCATTGCTGTGATCTGCAGAAAAAGATGAAATATGTCTAATATTGATTCTCCACCCTCTCTCCCTTCTCTCTCACAGAGTCTCTCACCTGTTTCAGGCAGAAATTCTGGCAGTTTCTGAGCTGCCAGCCCACCAGCCCTGAGTGACTGAGCTGCCAGCCCAACAGGCCTGAGTGACTGCGCTGATAGCCCAAGAATCCATTCGGCCCACAATGTCCATACTAGCCTTCTGGAAACCAGTCCCTTTGGCCCCCAACACCCGTACTAGCGCTCCAGAAAGCCCCCCCCCCCACTGGCCACCAATATTGGAATTGCTGGAGAGGTGGAATATTGCTTTGGGGGACCAGCCCTCCCATGTGAACATGGGACCCAACGGGTCCCACTTAGTCTAGTTGTAGTCTATAAACAACAGCCTGATGTGTGTTTTTATTGTCCAAGTGGTCCAGTGCGGAGTGTAGAGCCAGTGAGATCGCAGCCTCCGTGGATCTATGTGATGGTAGACAAACTGTAATGGGTCGAGGTTCTTATTGAGGTAGTAGTTGATATGCCCCATAACCAACCTCTCAAAGCACTTCATCACCACGGACGTTAGTGCCACTGGTCGATAGTCATTGAGGCACTTCACCTTACTCTTCTTGGGCACCGGTATTATTGATGCCCTGTTCAAGCAGGAGGGAACCTCAGACCTCAGCAGTGAGGGATTTATTACCCAACATTCCCTACATATATACAACACCAACTCATTAACATATACATGAATATGCATGAATACATTACACTGCTCTCCTTTTTTAAAGTATTAAATCTAAGTACTCAGTTACAATTTCGTTGGAGTGATATTTGATTTAAACCTATATTTATGAAACCTTAAATGATAAACATAATATATTTATTTTACATATCTACACATTTTCGTTTTACTTATCCAGTGAGTTACTTAACTTACAAACTGAACCTGACTACTGGTTTATGAATCCTGCCTGATCGTCTAACAGTAGCAGGTGTAAGAGGTTTAGAAACATAGACATAGAAAATAGAAACATAGAAAATAGGTGCAGGAAGAGGCCAGCACCGCTATTTATTGTGATCATGGGTAATCGTCCTGCCTTCTCCCCATATCCCTCGATTCCACTAGCCCCTAGAGCTCTATCTAACTCTCTCTTAAATCCATTCAGTGACTTGGCCTCCACTGCCCTCTGTGGCAGGGAATTCCACAAATTCACAACTCTCTGGGTGAAAACGTTTTTTCTCACCTCAGTCTTAAATGGCTTCCCCTTTATTCTAAAACTGTGGCCCCTGGTTCTGGACTCACCCAACATTGGGAACATTTTTCCTGCATCTAGCTTGTCCAGCCCTTTTATAATTTTATATGTTTCTATAAGATCCCCCCTCATCCTTCTAAACTCCAGTGAATACAAGCCTAGTCTTTTCAATCTTTCCTCATATAACAGTCCCGCCACCCCAGGGATCAATCTCGTGAACCTACGCTGCGCTGCCTCAATCACAAGGATGTCCTTCCTCAAATTAGGAGACCAAAACTGTACACAATACTCCAGATGTGGTCTCACCAGAACCCTATACAACTGCAGAAGAACCTCTTTACTCCTATACTGAAATCCTCTTGTTATGAAGGCCAACATTCCATTAGCTTTCTTCACTGCCTGCTGTACCTGCACGCCAACTTTCAGTGACTGGTGTACAAGGATGCCCAGGTCTCGCTGCATCTCCCCCTTACCTAACCTAACCCCATTGAGATAATAATCTGCCCCCTTGTTTTTGCCACCAAAGTGGATAACCTCACATTTATCTATATTATACTGCATCTACCACGCATCTGCCCACTCACTCAACCTGTCCAGGTCACCCTGCAACCTCCTAACATCCTAACATCCTCTTCACATAGAGGGAGTACAGAGAAGGTTCACCAGACTGATTCCTGTGATGGCAGGACTTTCATATGAAGAAAGACTGGATAGACTCAGCTTGTACTCGCTAGAATTTAGAAGATTGAGAGGGGATCATAGAAACTTACAAAATTCTTAAGGGGTTGGACAGGCTAGATGCAGGAAGATTATTCCCGATGTTGGGGAAGTCCAGAACAAGGGGTCACAGTTTAAGGATAAGGGGGAAGTCTTTTAGGACCGAGATGAGAAAATCATTTTTTACACAGAGAGTGGTGAATCTGTGGAATTCTCTGCCACAGAAGGTCGATGAGGCCAGTTCGTTGGCTATATTTAAGAGGGACTTAGATGTAGCCCTTGTGGCTAAAGAGATCAGGGGGTATGGAGAGAAGGCAGGTACAGGATACTGAGTTGGATGATCAGCCATGATCATATTGAATGGCGGTGCAGGCTCGAAGGGCCGAATGGCCTACTCCTGTACCTATTTTCTATGTTTCTATGTTTCACAGTTCACACTGCCACCCAGCTTTGTGTCATCCGCAAACTTGCTAATGTTGCTCGTAATTCCCTCTTCCAAATCATTAATATATATGGTAAACAGTTGCGGCCCCAACACCGAGCCTTGCGGCACTCCACTCGCCACTGCCTGACATTCTGAAAATGTGTGTTAACTCAACTGTAGGCTTGTTTGGCTGTTTCAGTACACTGACTTTGACCAGAGGAATCTGTTTCTTTGTCTGTACAAACTGAACTTTGTGTTTCAATCACAGTGGTCTCTTCCAACTCACTTTCAGATGAAAACTCAGGGATTTAGACTTCATGCTCAGTTTTTGGTTCATCTTTCGCTGGAATCATTTGATCAACATGAACACTTTTGATCCTATCTCCAACTTCAACTAAGTATCTTTTTGTTCCACACACTTCTACTGTTTTCCCAACATCCCATTTGTCTTGACTGGACTTGTTGGGAGGACTGAGAACACGAACTTGCTCATCTGGCTTGAAGTACCTCTCCTTTTTGTGGGAGTCAAAATGGTGTTTTTGACTAAACTGTTTTTGCTCAAATCTCAAGGCCAAATTGGGTTGAACTAGACTTATGCGTATTCTTAGCCTTCTCTTCATCAACAGTTCTGCAGGTGAGTAACCTGTTGTTGTGTGTTGAGTGGTTCTGTACTTCAACAAGAAACTAGCCAAATGATGTTTCATGCTGAGCTTTGAACTACCCTGCAAAACCTGTTTCTTGAGAGCATCTTTTACAATTCTAACAGACCTTTCCGCCACCCCGTTGGAGGCTGGATGGTATGGGGGAACAAGTGTGTGTTTTACACCATTCCGCTGCATGAACTCTTTGAACTGTTCTGAACGAAACTGAGGCCCGTTATCAGAAACAAGTTCTTCCGGTAAACCATGGCATGCAAAAATTGATCTCAACTCATCTATGGTACACTGAGTAGTAGTGCTTGACCCCATATGCTTAACCTCAATCCATTTGGAATGACTATCTACTAGTACCTGAAAGTGATCATTACCCTTTTCACAAACATCTACATGAACTCTCTGAAAAGGTCTAATTGGCCATGACCAGGGTTGCAGTGGTGTTTTTGGTGGTTTACTCCGGCAATTTTGGCAGACACTACATTTGCTCACCAGTGACTCGATGTCACTGTCAATACCAGGCCAATATACAAAACTTCTGGCAATTGACTTCATGCTTACTATGCCAGGATGTTCGGCATCAAGTTCATTAATAGTTTTGTTTCTCATAGAGTCTGGTACAACCATTCTGTAACCCCACTTAATGCATCCCTGCTCACATGATAATTCATGGCGTCGATTATGGAAAGGCTTCAGCTCTGAGTTCAGAACTGAGTTCAATCCACTATCGATTTCAGTCCAACCATTCAATGTCTGTTCATAGACCCACTTCAGCACATTGTCTTTCTCCGTTTCTGCTGCAATTTCTGTTGCAGTCACTGGAAAGTCTTCATCTACAACTTGCAGTGTGTGGATTGAGTTCTCACTTCCCATGTCAGAGTTCTCATGGGGCAACCGGGACAACGTATTTGCAACTGCGTTGCACTTGGAGCTTCTGTACTCCACCTTGTAGTCATACTGGGACAGCAAAATTGCCCAGCGCTGCATCCTTGATGCTGCCATGGAAGGTATAGCTGACTTGTGACCAAGTATCACTAGTAGTGGCTTGTGATCAGTCACTAGGGTGAATGGTCTGCCAAGATGAAACTGATGGAATGTCTTGATTCCGAACACGATGCTGAGTGCTTCCTTTTCTATCTGTGCATAGTTGCGTTCACTCGGTGATAGGGTGCGGGATGCAAAAGCAATAGGCTTTTCCTGTCCGTCATTCATTACGTGGGAGATCACTGCCCCTACACCATATCTTGAAGCATCACAAGCAAGTTTCATCTCGCATGTCATATCGTAGTGAACAAGGAGTTTGTCGCTTGTCAAGTTTTCCTTGCAGATGTCATATGCACGTTGCTGTTCCTTTTCCCACGTCCATTTCACATCTTTTTGTAGCAGATGATGTAGTGGCTTTAGCACAGTTGCTAAATCTGGAAGGAATCGTGCATAGAACTGCACCATCCCAAGGAATGATTGTAGCTCTGACACATTGTTGGGTTTTGGAGCATTCACTATAGCTTCAACTTTCGCCTTCACGGGGCGAAGTCCGTTGGCATCTACTTTGAGTCCAAGGTAGACCACTGACTGCACAAATGCACATTTACTTTGTCGCAGTTTGACATTGTGGCACTTCAGTTGTGTGAGAACTTCC
>CM075977.1:30771806-30803798 GCA_038087875.1 Malacoraja senta | reverse complement strand
AACATTCCATTAGCTTTCTTCACTGCCTGCTGTACCTGCACGCCAACTTTCAGTGACCGGTGTACAAGGACATCCAGGTCTCGCTGTACCTCCCCCTTACCTAACCTAACCCCATTGAGATAATAATTTGCCCCCTTGTTTTTGCCACCAAAGTGGATAACCTCACATTTATCTATATTATACTGCATCTGCCATGCATCTGCCCACTCACTCAACATGTCCAGGTCACCCTGCAACCTCCTAACATCCTCTTCACAGTTAACACTGCCACACAGCTTTGTGTCATCCGCAAACTTGCTAGTGTTGCTCCTAATTCCATCTTCCAAATCATTAATATATATGGTAAACAGTTGCAGCCCCAACACCGAGCCTTGCGGCACTCCACTCGCTACTGCCTGCCATTCTGAAAAGGACCCGTTCACTCCCACTCTTTGCTTCCTGTCTGCCAACCAATTTTCTATCCACATCAACACCCTACCCCTATTACCATGTGCTCTAGTTTTATTCACTAGTCTCCCGTGCGGGACCTTATCAAAGGCTTCTGAAACTCTAGATACAATACATCCACTGGCACCCCTTCATCCATTTTACTTGTCACATCCTCAAAAAATTCCAGAAGATTAGTCAAGCATGATTTCCCTTTCATAAATCCATGCTGACTTGACTAATCCTTTTACTGCTATCCATTATTACCTCTTTAATAATTGACTCCAGCAACTTTCCCACCACCGAAGTCAGGCTAACTGGTCTGTAATTCCCCGTTTTCTCTCTCTTGCTCCTTTCTTGAAAAGTGAAATAACATTAGCTATCCTCCAATCCACAGGAACTGATCCTGAATCTATTGAACATTGGAAAATTATCACCAATCCGTCCACTATTTCTAGAGCCACCTCCCTGAGGACCCTGGGATGCAGACCATCAGGCCCAGGGGATTTATCATCAATAAAATACAATACCATTTATTGTCATTTGAACCTCAAATGAAGTTCAAACGAAATTTGGTTTCTGCAGTCATACAAACAAGTAAACAGAACCAAGACACAACACAATTTACACAAACATCCATCACAGTGAATCTCCTCCTCGCTGTGATGGAAGGCAAAGTTTTATCTCTCCCCTGCACTCCCCATTCTCCTCCCGATGTCAAAGTCAAAGCCCCCGGCGGGCGATGGAAAATAAGTCCCGCGGCCATTAAAGCCGCTCCGGGCGATGCAAGGCCGCCCTCCGGGTCTGGATGTTGGAGCCCCCGGTAGCGCTAGCAAGTCCCGCGGCCATTAAACCGCGCAGGGCGATGTTAGACCCACCTCCAGGTCATCTTCAACCCCGCTACTCGGGCGGGAGAAGTTGCCGTTGCGGAGCCCCGAAAAGCGGTCTCCCACCAGGGACCCGCGAGCTCCCGATGTCACTGTCCACCAGACCTGCGGCTGGAGCCTCCGAATCTCCGAGGTCGGGTCGCAGCCGCGCGTCACCGCAGCTCTCCACGCTCCGAACTCGGCCAGCTCCACGATGGTGAGTAAGTCCGCCGGCTCTGCGACTGGAGCCCCAGGTCGTTCCGTTGGAGGCCTCTCCACGGTGCTAGGCCCCAACGACAACGGAGACCCGACAGAGAAAGGTCGGGTCCTCCATACAGGGAAAAGATTTTAAAAGTTTCCCCCTCCCTCCCCCCACACACATACACAGTTAAAAATAAACACTATAACTACACTCAAACGAGACAAAAAAAAAAAAAAGACAGACGGACTGCAGAGGCCACTGCGACGTCCATTAGCCTACCCAATACTATTTCTCGCCTAATGAAAATTTATTTCAGTTCCTCGACCCCCTTGGATCCTCTGTCCTCCCGTACTTCTGGGAGATTGTTTGTGTGTTTGTGTCTTCCCCTAGTGAAGACAGATCCGAAGTACCTGTTCAACTCTTCTGCTATTTCCTTGTTACCCATAATAATTTCACTCGTGTCTGCCTTCAAGGGACCCACATTTGACTTTGCTATTCTTTTTCCCTCAACATATCTAAAGAAGCTTTCACTGTCCTTCTTTACATCCTGGCCAGCTTCCCTTCGTACTTCATCTTTTCAGCCCGTATTGCCCGTTTTGTTTCCTTCTGTTGTGCTATGAAAGTTTCCCAATCCTCTGGCTTCCGGCTACTCTTTGCTGTGTTATAAATCTTTTCTTTTAGTTTTATTCTATCCCTAACTTCTCTTGTCAGCCACGGTTGCCTCCTACTCCCCTTATAATCTTTCTTCCTTTTTGGAATGAAATGATCCTGCGTCTTCCGGATTATGCCCAGAAATTCCTGCCATTGCTGTTCCACCGTCATTCCTGCTAGGATCCCTTTCCAGTCTATCTTGGCCAGCTCCTCCCTCATGCCTTCATTGTCCCCTTTGTTCAACTGCATCACTGACACTTCCGATTTAACCTTCTCCTTCTCAAATTGCAGATAAAAACAAATCATATTATGATCACTACCTCCAAGCGGTTTCTTTACCTCGAATTCTCTTATCAAATCTGGTTCATTGGACAACACTAAATCCAGAATTGCCTTTTCTCTGGTCGGCTCAATTACAAGCTGCTCTAAGATCCATCTTGGAGGCATTCTACAAACTCTCTTTCTCGGAGAAATGGAAGGTCATGCTACTGGCTCAGTTAATGGTAGGAGAGATTATGATGAGTGAAAGCTTGAAGGAGAATAAGGAGATGTGGGATGTGCAAAAGAGTTGAGTAGAAACTGAAATCACTGATAATGAAATTGAAGTTGAATAAATTGTATTAGTCAAATATGTATACATGCAAGGAATTTGCCTTGGTGCTTTGCTCGCAAGTAAGTAAGTAAGTAAGTAAGTAAGTTTATTGGCCAAGTATTCACATACAAGGAATTTGCCTTGGTGCTCCGCCCACAAGTAACAACATGACATACAGTGACAGTTACGAATGACACAGAAAGCACTAAACATTAATAATAATAAAACATTAATGATAAAACACCATTGATCAAGCATGTGAACCAACAAAATACCAGATCAAAGGGAGGTTACAGATTTTTGGCTGTTGAGTAGAACAACTACTCGTGGATAAAAACTGTTTTTATGTCTGGCTGTGGCAGCTTTGACAGTCTGGAGTCGCCTTCCAGAGGGAAGTGATTCAAAGAGTTTGTGGCCAGTGTGAGAGGGGTCAGAGATGATCTTGCCGGCTCGCTTCCTGGCCCTTGCAGTGTACAGTTCATCAATGGAGGGAAGGTTGCAGCCAATAACCTTCTCTGCTGATCAGACGATTCGCTGCAGCCTCCAGGTGTCATGCTTGGTGGCTGAGCCGTACCAGACCATGATGGAGAAGGTGAGAACAGACTCTATGATGGCCATATAGAATTGGACCATCATTGCCTGTGGCAGATTGTGCTTCCTCAGCTGCCGTAGGAAGTACATCCTCTGTTGTGCTTTTTTGACTGTGGAGTTGATGGTAGCCCCCCACTTAAGGTCCTTGGAGATGATGGTTCCCAAGAACTTAAAAGACTACACAGATGTGACTGTGGTGTTGTTGATGGTGAGTGGGGTGAGGGGAGGGAGAGCTCTCCTAAAGTCTACAATCAATTCCACTGTCTTAAGAGCATTGAGCTCTAGGTTGTTGCTATGGCACCAGGACGCCAGCTGTGACACTTCCTGTCTGCAAGCTGACTCCTCCCCATCCTGGATCAGTCCAATCAGGGTTGTGTCGTCCGCAAACGTGAGAAGCTTGACAGAGGTGTCTGTGGAGGTGCAGTCGTTGGTGTAGAGAGTAGAGGAGAGGAGAGTGTACGCAGCCTTGCGGTGCTCCTATGCTGAGCGTTTGCGGGTTCAAGATGTGCTTTCCCAGCCTTCCCAGTGAGAGGGGCCAGAGATAATCTTACCCACTCGTTTCCTGACCCTTGCAGTGTACAGTTTGTCGATGGGGGGAATGTTCCAGGCAACAACCTTTTTGGCTGATCAAACGATGTACTGCAGCCTCCGGATGTCATGCTTGGTGGCTGAGCCAAACCAGACCATGATGGAGAAGGTGAGGACAGACTCTATGATGGCAGTATAAAACTGGACCATCATAGCCTGTGGCAGATTGTGTTTTCTCAGCTGCTGCAGGAAGTACGTCCTCTGTTGGGTCTTTTTGACTGTGGAGTCAATGGTGGTCTCCCATTTAAGATCCCTGGAGAAGATGGTTCCAAGGAACTTAAATGACTCCACAGATGTGACTGGTGTTGTTGATGGTGAGTGGGGGGAGGGGAGGGAGAGGTTTCCTGAAGTCCACAATCAATTTCACTGTCTTAAGAGCATTGAGCTCCAGTTGTTGCAATGGCACCAGGACGCCAGCTGTGTCACTTCCTGTCTGAGGGAAAAATAAGGATTTTTTGCGAGGTGTGGGGGGAACAAGATGTGAAAAATATAAATGTTCTCAAGCCCTGAGGTGAGTGCAGTGATAGAGATATGAGAAAATACTTGCTATTTGCATTTTCTCTGGGATTACTGCTACGCCCCAGTTGATCTCTCATTGGAGAGACATAAAATAAATAATTCCGTTGATTTAGGATGTTGCTTTGCACAGAATCCAAAATAGCTGATAGGAAACCAATTGAGAAACGATGTAAAAGGAAACAGCAATGATTTTGATATGATAAGATAAAATATGTTTGACCGGTAACAGAAGCAAAGGATATGTTCTTATATTAGGGCAATTGTAACATCTGAAATCTCAAATTGTATGGAGATGATACTTTAGGTTGCCCTTCGTAAATATATTTTGAAAATAAGTAAGAATTTACCAATGTGATTCATTATTAATTTCTGGATCAACAACACAGCACCTTCACCTGTGTCAGGGTCATTGGGGCAAAAGTGGGATATTCTATTTTGCAATTAAATGAAGATAATTGGGTACTGAATTTAAATTGAGTAGTGTTGTTTACTTCGGCGCTACAGTATGTTATTGAAAATGCACTTCTCTGATTGAAATGCAAAAAGGATAGTTTCCTGTTTGCTTTTTCAAACCAATATCGATTTATTCTCCAATTCTTTAAACGTTCATTTCCCTATGTTGGAAATCATGTTTTAAATCCTTTCTCTTCACCCTCAACAATCAGTGAGAAGAGTTCAGTCTTCTGGTTGCTCCAATCAAAACCATTTGATAAGCTCCCTTTTCAACTTCCCTCCTGTACTGAGTTTCCTCCAAGGTTCCTCTTGTTCCCAAGGTTGCCCATTATCACTTCCCTGATGATCGTCATGAGTTTCTTTGAATTCCGACAAAGGAACAGAAATGTATAAGTAAGTAAGTAAGTAAGTTCATTGGCCAAGTATTCACATACAAGGAATTTGCCTTGGTGCTCCTCCCACAAGTAACAACATGACATACAGTGACAGTTACGAATGACTCAGAAAACACTAAACATTAATAATAATAAAACATTAAAGATAAAACACCATTGATCAAGCATGTGAACCAACAAATTACCAGATCAAAGGGAGGCTACAGATTTTTGGCTGTTGAGTAGAGCAACTACTCGTGGATAAAAACTGTTTTTATGTCTGGCTGTGGCAGCTTTCACAGTCCGGAGTCGCCTTCCAGAGGGAAGTGATCCAAAGAGTTTGTGGCCAGGGTGAGAGGGGTCAGAGATGATCTTGCCTGCTCGCTTCCTGGCCCTTGCAGTGTAAAGTTCATCAATGGAGGGAAGGTTGCAGCCAATAACCTTCTCTGCTGATCAGACGATTCGCTGCAGCCTCCAGGTGTCATGCTTGGTGGCTGAGCCGTACCAGACCATGATGGAGAAGGTGAGAACAGACTCAACGATGGCCGTGTAGAATTGGACCATCATAGCCTGTGGCAGATTGTGCTTCCTCAGCTGCCGCAGGAAGTACATCCTCTGTTGTGCCTTTTTGACTGCGCAGTCGATGGTAGCCCCCCATTTAAGTTCCTTGGAGATAATGGTTCCCAGGAACTTAAAAGACTCCACAGATGTGACTGTGGTGTTGTTGATGGTGAGTGGGGTGAGGGGAGGGGGAGCTCTCCTAAAGTCTACAATCAATTCCACTGTCTTAAGAGCATTGAGCTCCAGGTTGTTGCGATGGCACCAGGATGCCAGCTGTGTCACTTCCTGTCTGTAGGCAGATTCCTCCCCATCCTGGATCAGTCCAATCAGGGTTGTGTTGTCCGCAAACTTGAGAAGCTTTACAGAGGTGTCTGTGGAGGTGCAGTCGTTGGTGTAGAGAGAGTAGAGGAGAGGAGAGAGTACACAGCCTGCGGTGCTCCTATGCTGAGTGTTTGCGGGCCCGAAATGTGCTTTCCCAGCCTCACAAGCTGCTTCCTGTCTGTCAGGAAGTTGGTGATCCACTGACAGAGGGGTTCAGGCACAGTCAACTCGGAAAGTTTGGAGTGTAGTAGCCCTGGCACAATGGTGTTGAATGCAGAGCTAAAATCAACAAATAGGATCCTCGCATAGGTCCCCTGTTGGTCTAGGTGCTGTAGAATGAAGTGCAAGCCCAGGTTGACTGCATCATCCACAGATCTATTGGCCCGATATGTGTAGATTGATGATGCATGTGAATCAATCACACTTAGCCAGCATCACTAACTCCACCCCATTATAACATTTATACTAACGCCCATTCCCAGCACCATTAGTCGAAGCAGCCAGGATGAACTGACAACACCTCGTTTTATAATGCTGCCAAGTTAATGTGCTGATTAAAGATGTGTGTAAATCTTATATGCTTTGAAGTGATTTACATGGTGTCAGAAGTGGGATCCACAGAGTAATGGACTCGCTGAACGCGCTGTCAGAAGCGCCAAGCACTTGCTGGAGGGAGCGCGCATTTCAAAGTCTGACGTCTATCTCGATCTACTGAATCTCAGAAACATCGCAAGAGACGGAACCTTGGGGTCACCAGCACAGCGGCTGCTGTCGAGGGTGACGAGGTCTCCGGTCCCCATCGCACAACAGCAGCTGGTCCCTCGGGTGCTGAAGCCCGCCACTATCCAGCAACGTCTCCAAGAGAAGCACGATATCCAGAAACGGTCATACGACAGTTCCAGCAGACCACTCCAGCCTCTACTGCCGGGCCAGGTCGTCCATCTACGAACTTTGACTGGACATTCTCGTCTGGGCATTGTTGTACGCCCGACTGATGAGCCGCGATCGTACCTTGTGGACTGTGAGGGAGCTGTTTACCGGAGAAGTCGACAACACCTGCTTGCTGTGAAGGAGCCCCGACCACCGCCTGCTGATCCCTATGCTCCGCCGCTCCAGTTCCAGCCGCCTTCCGCAATGTCTCCCGCCCGTCCCCACATGCCTGGCACCCCCCCACGTCCCTCTGTCTCCACTAACCACGGGGTTTCACCCACCGCATGTTTCCCCCCTCGGTCACCACAATCCTCTCCCGTGCGATTTTCACCTTCAGCCTCTCCGCCTCATCCTTCAGTTGAGGGAGGGGATGGTTGGGTCCGCACGCGTTCGGGCCCTGTTAGTAGACCACCAGACAGGTATGGCGAGTATGTTTAATATGCTTCCTCTCCACATTTAATCTTTAGGGGGAAGGATGTAGATTGATGATGCATGTGAATCAATCACACTTAGCCAGCATCACTAACTCCACCCCATTATAACATTTATACTAACGCCCATTGCCAGCACCGTTAGTCGAAGCAGCCAGGATGAACTGACAACACCTCGTGTTGTAATGCTGCCAAGTTAATGTGCTGATTAAAGATGTGTGTAAATCTTATATGCTTTGAAGTGATTTACAATATGCAAACTGCAGAGGGTCCAGCAGGGAGTTTGTGATATTTTTCAGCTTGGCCAACACAAGCCTTCCGAGTGTCTTCATGACTACAGAGTCATTAAGACAAGTAATCCTAGCCTTTATGGAGTTGGATGAAGATGTATGTTCCCTGGGGAAGTTTTTCTGGCTCCATTGAGTTTGTGTTTTATTCTGTTTTTTATTTTCTGTTGTAGTCATTATAGCTCTGTGAAATGTACTTGGCACTTACTGCATGCTAGTTTTATTTGCATCATAAAATTAAAATGGAAATGGAAAATGTCCACCAACCACACTCATGGATCTAATGACTGTCAATTATGAGACTTCACCTCCTCCAGTCTTGTTTGATCACATGCAAATGTTTACACGGGGAAAAGGAATTGAAGTGTGGGAATTTCATTTTTATTGAGCCGTGGAGTGCAGATTCGTATTACTCAGCTGGATTACCAGTCTTTGTCATTTCTATCACCTAGGGGATTTAGTTGTTAGATACTGTAACTGTGAACAATTGGCTGCTTTTCAGTTATATTGTTTGCAAAATCTTGTTTAGCAAATCACCCGGAGAAAGAGTATTTTGACCTGCCACTTGAATCACTGTTGTTAAAAGTTTCAAAATTAAAACAGTAATTTTATTTCCTGGTAAATGAAACATATGGCTCTAAAATCCATCAAAGAAACAAAGGAAGCACAAGTTCAAGTTCAAGTTCACATTTATTGTCACATGCACCCATTAAGGTACAGTGATATTTGAGTTATCATGCAGCCATACAAATAAAAGAACACAATACACGATGGAACTTAACATAAACATCCACCAGAGTGATCACTGTGATGAAAGGCAATAAAGTTCAGTCAGTCTTTCTCCTTTAATTGCAGACACTGGAATCTTGAGCATAATTGTCTTTTCACACAGTATTTTCTTGTTATCAATAGTCTGCTGTAAGATTTCTATTCAATATACAGAAACTTGAACTGATATTAAAGTAACAGTGTTCTGGGTGTTGGGAATTACTGCAGTGCTCAAGAAGATTGGGATAATGGGGTGTGCAGCGGTCCGGGACACTCCCGATGAGCAGCAGGCCGGGCGACTCCTGGTGAGCAGACCCGACTCGCACGCCGTGGCTTAAGGAGAAGCCAGAGTGGAATAAGGTGGTCGAAGAGAGGTGGGTCGAGATGGAGCCCCGAGGTCAGGACGGAGCCCAGAGGTCAAGTCAGAGCCTAAGGACGGGTCGGAGCCTCGCATGGAGTCGGGCTGAGGACGGAGCCTCTAAGTTGAGACGGTTAAGGACGAGGTCGGGCCGAGGTGGATGGGATGCGCCGCGGAGAACCAAGGGGGGGCCGGCGTGTGGGAGGTGCCGAGAACTAAGGAGGACCCGTTGGGGGGGACAAAGAAGAGATGAGTACTTTTTGTATCTTTGTTAGTGGAGATTTACTTTGCCTTTGTGGAGACTCTTTTGTGTACTTGGTATGCAAAAACACAGAATTTCACTGCACCCAGCTAGGTACCGTATGTGACAATAAGGTACCATCATAAGGTCATAAGGTCATGTGATAGGAGCAGAATGAGGCCATTTGGCCCATCAATTCAATCAAGGCAATCCCCATTCCCCTGCCTTCTCCGCATAACACCTGACACCCATACTACTCTAGAATCTATCTACTTCTGCCTTAAAAATATCTATTGACTCCACAGCCTTTTGTGGCAAAGAATTCCACAGGTTCACCACCCTGTGACTAAAGAAATTCCTTCTCACCTCCTTCCTAAAGGAATGTCCTTTAATTATGAGGCTATAGACTCTCCCACGAGTGGAAACATCCTCTCCCCATCCACTCTATCCAAGCCTTTCACTATTCGGTAAGTTTCAATGAGGTTCCCCCTCATCCTTCTAACCTCCAGCGAGTACAGGCCCAGTGCTGTCAAACACTCATCATATGTTAACCCACTCATTCCTGGGATCATTCTTGTAAACCTCCTCTGGACACTCTCCAGAGGCAGCACATCCTTCCTCAAATATGGTGCCCAAAATTACTCACAAATGCAGTCTGACCAGTGCCTTATAGAGCCTCAGCACTACATCCCTGTTTTTGTATTCTAGCCCTCTTGAAATGAATGCTAGCATTGTGTTTGCCTTCCTTACTACCGATTCGACTTGCAAATTAACTTTTTGGAAATCCTATACCAGCACTCCCAAGTCCCTTTGCACCTCCGGTTTCTGGATTCTCTTCCCATTTAGAAAATAGTCAACGCCTTTATTCCGACTACCAAATGCATGAATTCACACTTTGCAACACGATATTCCATCATCATCATAAGGCAGTAGTTAAGAGAGGTGAGAAGGGATTCTCAGAATGTATCCAATGTTATTTCTAAAATCAGAAGGGAATGAAATCTTTCCCCTATTAGGTTGGTTATTGGACAAAGGAGTTAACATGTTTCTAGGTTTGACTCTTGCAATGACCTCTCCTGCAAATGCGTACAGTATCAAATTGGAAATGACTTTCAAATAATCAAAGAACCATCTTAAAATTGGTGCTGCAACTCTGAAATGTCCCCTTCAGATTCTCGATTACAGTTTGAAGATCCATCTTTCAAGCATTAGTTTTTGTAGATCTATACAGCACATCTGTTCTTAGTGAGAACTAGACTAAGTGGGACCCATTGGGTCCCATGTTCACACGGGAGGGCTGGTCCCCCAAAGCAATATTCCACCTCTCGACCAATTCCAATATTGGTGGCCTGTGCGGGGGGCTTTCTGGAGTGCTAGTATGGGTCTTGTGGGCCGAAGGGACTGGTTTCCAGAGGGCTAGTATGGACATTGTGGACCGGTGGAGAATCAATTTTAGACATTTTTCATCTATTTCTGCAGATCACACCAATGAAGGAGGAAAGGCTATCCTGGCCTGAATCTCACAGGGAGCCAATGAGGGAAGGGAGAAAAATACTGGGATGAGGTTTAATACTTGCAGGGGGAATACTTACTGATGCGCCGAAAGGACTACTCCTGGGCTAGTACAAGCCTGAAGGGCTGAAGGGAATCGAAAAAGGGCAGGAAACATCGATTGGAAACGTCCTCGGGGCTGCCTCAGAGGAGGAAGACTGTGAGTAAGATAGCGTTTTTTCTAAAATCAATATATACGCAGACAGGAGGTGGTGAAGATGAGACTTTTAGTTATATAGATGTATGCATTCTACCTGGTATATAGGAATTCTGACAATTGAACTTTGTGGAATGCCCAATGGGATGCTGCTTTCAGTTCGAGCCTCATTGAACTGAAATATTAAGCTTTTTTTTCTCTCCAAAGTCACAACCAAGCCTGTTGAATAATTCCAGCATTTTCTGCTTTTATTCCAGTTTCAACAAGGCTGGATCTAATGATTTCACTGAGCGAAGAATTTTCAAAGGGTCTCTTCTATACCCCGTAACTCTGCTCTCACTCCCCATCCCCCCACAACAAGGGCAGAGTCCCCCTTGTCCTCAACTTCCACCCTACCAGCCATCACATACAACAAATAATCCTCCGACATTTTCGCCACCTCCAGCAGGATCCCACCACTGGCCACATCTTCCCATCTCCTCCCCTTTTGGCTTTCCACAGAGACCGTTCCCTCTGTAACTCCCTGATCAATCCCCTTGTTACCCAAACCACCCCCTTTCCTGGCACTTACCCTTGCAACCGCAGGAAATGGTACATTTGTCGCTTTACGCCCCCCTTGACTCCATCCAAGGACCCAAGCTGTCTTTCCAGGTGCAGCAGAGGTTCACCTGCACCGCCTCCAACCTCATCTATTGAATCCACTGCTCTAGCGTAGGCTTGGCGATCGCTTCGCCCAACACCTCCGCTCAGTTCGCAATAATCAACCTGATCTTCCGGTGGCTCAGCACTTCAACTCCCCCTCCCATTCTGAATCCGACCTTTCTGTCCTGGGCCTCCTCCATGGCCAGAGTGAGGCCCACTGTAAATTGGAGGAGTAGCACCTCATATTTCGCTTGGGTAGTTTACACCCCAGCGGTATGAACATTGACCTCCAATTTTAGGTAGTCCCTGCTTCCTCCTTCTTTCCCCTCCCCTTCTCAGCTCTCCCACAGCCCACTGACCACCTCTTCCTTTCTTCTTCCCACCCCCCCCCCCCCATCAGTCTGAGGAAGGGTCTCGACCCGAAACGTCGCCTATTTCCTTCGCTCCATTGTTGCTGCCTCACCCGCTGAGTTTCTCCAGCATTTTTGTCTACCAAATAATTTTCAACAACTCTTGCACATCATTTTCCAATTTTAAAACAAACTTCATTCAATGTTTAACAGTGCGATCCATCATCTCAGGCCTGTTTCTGAGCAATTTTTGCCACCTCCAACGGGATCCCACCACTAGTCACATGTTCCCATCTCCACCACTTTCTGCCTTCCGTGGAGACCATTCCCACTGGTTATCTCATCCCACTGGTTATCTCATCCCTTCCCACACAAACCACCCCCTCCCCAGGAACCTTCCCTGCAACCACAGGAGATGCAACACCTGTCCCTATACCTCCTCCCTCGACTCTGTCCAGGGACCCCGATAGTCCTTTCAGGTTAGATAGAACCTCAAAGGTAGACAAAAATGCTGGAGGAACTCTTCAGCTTAGATAGAACCTCAAACGTAGACAAAAATGCTGGAGAAACTTCTTCAGACTGAAGAAGGGTTTTGACCGGAAACATTGCTTATTTCCTTCACTCTATAGATGCTGCCTCACCCGCTGAGTTTCTCCAGCATTTTTGTCTACCTTCGCTTTTCCAGCACCTTCTTAAACATAGATAGAACCTCATCTACTGTATCTGTTGTTCAATGTGTGGACATCAGTGAGACCAAACATAGACTGAGCGATCATTTTGCTGAACACCTTCGCTCAGTCCGCCTGGACCAACCTGATCTCCCAGTTGCCAAATACTTTAATTCCCCTTCGCATTCCCACACTGACCTCCCTGTCCTGGGCCTCCTCCATTGTTAGAGTGAGGCCAAACGCAAATTGAAGGAACAGCACCTCATATTTTGCTTGGGCAGCTTACACCCCAGCGGTATGATCATTGATTTCTCTACCTTCAAGTAACCCTTGTATCCCCCTCTCTCCATCCCACCACCACCCATCGTAATAGCTTCAAAGTCATCTTGTTGAGCCTTATTGTCTGTAACTCGTTTTCAATTCGCCCACAGATAACAATGGCCTGTTTCTTTTATCATCGTTAGCTTTTTGCATATCTTTCATTCATTTGTTCTATATGCCTCTATATCTCTCGTTTCCCTTTCCCCTGACTGTCTGAAGAAAGTCTCGACCGGAAACATCACCCATTCCTTTTCTCCAAAGCTGCTGTCTGATCCACTGAGTTACTCCGGCTTTTTGTGTCTACTATAGAGGACAAAACCAGGGTATCTGTCCAACAGTACATTGGAACAACCAACTCTGGAAGTACCATTACATGGATGAAGATTTAAGTAACTGATGACCACTGCAGGGGTGAAGTTGGATGAGATTTCGTAACAATATAAGTACATCTGAAGTACGAACTGAGGCAGGCAATCATCAAGTTTGATCCACCATTAAGAAGATCATGACTGATCTTAGACTTAATTCCACTCTTGCCTATACCCCATAACCCTTGACCCTCCTATTAACAAACATTTTTGTTCATTCCATACTTGAATCTGTTCAATGAATCATGCTCTTGAGTGGAAAATGTCAAAAGTTCAGATATTTTGGATAGAAGAAATTCCTCATCTCCATGTTAATTGAGAACTCCTTATTCTGGAGAGAGTGATCGACTTCAGGAAGCAACATGGTACATGCACCCCAGTTTCCATTGACAGCGCCTAAGTAGAGATGGTTGAAAACTTCAAATTCCTCAGAGTCAATATCACCAACAATGTTTCCTGGACACCTATAATGAAGCAAAGACCAAGAAAGCACAACAATGCCTCTACTTCCTTAGAAGGGTGAGGAAATTTGGCATGTCCCTTCATGTCAGAGAATTGAGAATTGAGTATCGAGCTCGGGATATCATGTTATATAACACGTTGATGAAGCCATGTTTAGGGTATTGTGTTCAGTTTTGGGCACCATGTTATAGGAAAGGTGTTGCCAGGCTGGAAAGGGTGCAGAGAAGATTTACGAGGATGTTGCCAGGACATGAGAGCCTGATCTATAGGGAAAGGCTAGGACAACCATTCCTTGCATTAGCTAGTTCCAAATATTAACTCTCTGGATACAAAAGTTTCTAATAAAATCTCTGTTGAGTTTAATAGGTTTTCTTATACCTGTGAATATACCATTTCTCTAGGTTTGGTCTCCTCCAAAGTGGAAAGATCCCCACAATGTCTGTCACATCAAGATCCTATCATAGAAACATAGAAATATAGAAAATAGGTGCAGAAGTAGGTCATTCAATATGATCATGGCTGATCATCCAACTCAGTATCCTGTACCTGTTTTCTCTCCATACCCCCTGATCCCTTTAGCCACAAGGGCCACATCTAACTCCCTCTTAAATATAGCCAATGAACTGGCCTCAACTACATTCTGTGGCAGAGAATTCCAGAGATTCACCACTCTCTGTGTAAAAAAATGTTTTTCTCATCTCAGTCCTAAAAGATTTCCCCTTTATCCTTAAAATGTGACCCGTTGTTCTGGACTTCCCCAACATCGGGAACAATCTTCCTGCATCTAGCCTGTCCAACCCCTTAAGAATTTTGTAAGTTTCTATAAGATCCCCCCTCAATCTTCTAAATTCTAGCGAGTACAAGCCGAGTCGATCCAGTCTTTCTTCATATGAAAGTCCTGACATCCCAGGAATCAGTCTGCTGAACCTTCTCTGTACTCCCTCTATGGCAAGAATGTCCTTCCTCAGATTAGGAGACCAAAACTGTACGCAATACACCAGGTGTGGTCTCACCAAGACCCTGTACAACTGCAGGAGAACCTCCCTGCTCCTATACTCAAATCCTTTTGCTATGAATGCTAACATACCATTCGCTTTCTTCACTGCCTGCTGCACCTGCATGCCTACTTCCAATGACTGGTGTACCATGACACCCAGGTCTCGTTGCATCTCCCCTTTTCCTAATCGGCCACCATTCAGGTAATAGTCTACTTTCCTGGTTTTGCCATCAAAGTGGATAACCTCACATTTATCCACATTATACTGCAACTGCCCTGCATTTGCCCACTCAGCCAGCCTATCCAAGTCATCTTCCTAGCAGCCTCCTAGCATCCTCCTCACAGCTAACACTGCCCCCCAGCTTTGCGTCATCCGCAAACTTGGAGATGTTGCATTCAATTGCCTCGTCCAAATCATTAATATATATTGTAAATAGCTGGGGTCCCAGCACTGAGCCTTGCGGTACCCCACTAGTCACTGCCTGCCATTCTGAAAAGGACCCGTTAACTCCTACTCTTTGCTTCCTGTCTGCAAGCCAGTTCTCTATCCGCATCAATACTGAACCCCCAATACCGTGTGCTTTAAGTTTGTATACTAATCTCTTATGTGGGACCTTGTCGAAAGCCTTCTGAAAGTCCAGATATAACATATCCACTGGTTCTCCCTTATCCACTCTACTAGTTACATCCTCGAAAAATTCTATAAGATTCGTCAGATATGATTTACCTTTCGTAAATCCATGCTGACTTTGTCCAATGATTTCACCACTTTCCAAATGTGCTGCTATCCCATCTTTAATAACTGACTCTCGCAGTTTCCTCACTACCGATGTTAGACTAACTGGTCTGTAATTCCCCGTTTTCTCCCTCCCTCCCTTTTTAAAAAGTGGGATTACATTAGCTACCCTCCAATCCTCAGGAACTACTCCAGAATCTAAAGAGTTTTGAAAAATTATCACTAATGCATCCACTATTTCTGGGGCTACTTCCTTAAGTACTCTGGGATGCAGCCTGTCTGGCCCTGGGAATTTATCGGCCTTTAATCCATTCAATTTAACAATCACCACTTCCCGGCTAACCTGAATTTCACCTTTAAGAATCAATTGCCAGTCTATCTTGGCCAATTCACGCCTCATACCCTCAAAGTTACCTTTCTTTAAATTCAGAACCCTTGTTTCTGAATTAATTATGTCACTCACCATCCAAATGAAGAACTCAACCATATTATGGTCACTCTTGCCCAATGGGCCAATCACAACAAGACTGCTAACTAACCCTTCCTCATTACTCAATACCCAGTCTAGAATAGCCTGCTCTCTCGTTGGTTCCTCTACATGTTGGTTTAGAAAACTATCCCGCATTCATTTCAAGAAATCCTCTTCCTCAGCACCCTTGCCAATTTGATTCACACAATCTATATGTAGATTGAAGTCACCCATTATAACTGTTTTACCTTTGTTGCACGCATTTCTAATTTCCTGTTTGATGCCATCCCCAACTCCACTACTACTGTTAGGTGGCCTGTACACAACTCCCACTAGCGTGTTTCACAGCTCTACCCATATTGATTCCATATCCTCCAAGCTAATGTCCTTCCTTTCTATTGCATTAATCTCCTCTCTAACCAGCAACGCTACCCCACCTCCTTTTCCTTTCTGTCTATCCCTCCTGAATATTGAATATCCCTGGATGTTCAGCTCCCAGCCTTGGTCACCCTGGAGCCATGTCTCCGTGATCCCTTCATGAGCTCCATCACATTATAACTCAGCCTTCACTTTTCCAGAAAAATACATGAATATTACTGCAGCCATTTGACAAAATTCTTAAGGGATTGGGCGGTCTAGATGCAGGAAAAATGTTCCCCATGTTGGGGGAGTCCAGAACCAGTGGTTACAATTTAAGAATAAAGGGTAGTCCAATTAGGACTGAGATGAGAAAAAACGTTTTCACCCAGAGATTTGTGAATCTGTGGAATTCTCTGCCACAAAAGGCAATGGAGGCCAATTTACTGGATGTTTTCAAGAGAGGGTTAGATTTAGCTCTTAGGGCTAACGGAATCAAGGGATATGGGGAAAATGCAGGAATGGGGTAAAGCAGGAATGGGGTAATGATTTTGGATGATCAGCCATGATAATATTGAATGGTGGTGCTGGCTTGAAGGGCCGAATGGCCTACTCCTGCACCTATTTTCTATGTTTCTATGTTCCTATTCTGCTCTTATTATCTGTCTGTTCCCTGCAAAACTGATAGCCAACCAACTATCAGTGATTAAATTGCCCTGATTATAAACCTGTACCATGGCAGCTGGACTGGAGAAAAATGTCCAGTCAAAGTTGCATCTCACCCTCTTCCTGTCAGTGGTCTTTATACCCATCCTGTTTCTCAATTTAATAGTCAGCACAATAACGCTAGCCCCAATTAACATCACTTGCTAATTATTAGTCATTACTGCTGGTGGGTGCAGGTTTGACTGGCAGATTACATGCCGAAGTCAAGTCCCCGGCCCTACAGCTGTCTGGCATAGATCAGCCCAAATAACTAATAGTTCTGTTGAAAGATCAGTAGCCTGAAACATTAATGACCAACTGCTTCGTTATGGAGAGCCAATTGTTCTGAGGAAACTCAATCACAGGTGACCCATGTTTGTTTTACACTGGGCTCTGCTCTACTGAACCGAGATGCAATATTATGCAATGTCCTTAAAGAGGATGGCTTGCAACAATCAAGTTGGAATTCTGGCCTGGCCTATTTTTCTGGAGCAACCTACATTCAATGGTTGCCCTCCACCGGCAACCATTTTCTCAGTGAGAAGTGAATGGTGGAGTTGTGGAGGAGATAACGGCTCAGATCAGGCGACGACTTGAGTTACGGAATTTCTGTGGATGATGATATTGGATTAAGCAATTCAGCACTTCTTAGCTCAGCACCCTATTGAGAAAAGGTTGTAGAATCATAGAGTACTACAGCACTGAAACAGGCTGTAGTACTCCCACCATATCTATGAGAAAATTGTACAAATTCAGCACAGCCTGCCCCAATGCTAACTTGGTGTAATATGTGTGCATGCAGTGTTTTCTACCACAATGGCACTATTGGTCTTTTTAGCCCATATACTAGGAAGTAGTGGAGTCCCAGGGACTCGAGCATATACTGTATTTAGAAACATAGAAAACATATAAAATAGGTGCAGGAGTAGGCCATTCAGCCCTTCGAGCCTGCACCGCCATTCAATATGATCATGGCTGATCATCCAACTCAGTATCCTGTACCTGCCTTCTCTCCATACCCCCTGGTCCATTTAGCCACAAGGGCCACATCTAACTCCCTCTTAAATATAGCCAATGAACTGGCCTCAACTATCTTCTGTGGCAGAGAATTCCAGAGATTCACCACTCTCTGTGTGAATTTTTTTTTTCTCATCTCGGTCCTAAAAGATTTCCCCCTTATCCTTAAACTGTGACCCCTTGTTCTGGACTTCCCCAACATCGGGAACAATCTTCCTGCATCTAGCTTGTCCAACCCCTTACGAATTTTGTACGTTTCTATAAGATCCCCCCTCAATCTTCTAAATTCTAGCGAGTACAAGCCAAGTCTATCCAGTCTTTCTTCATATGAAAGTCCTGACATCCCAGGAATCAGTCCGGTGAACCTTCTCTGTTCTCCCTCTATGGCAAGAATGTCTTTCCTGCAATCATAACTACACCTGCATGCTTAGAATTTCCTCTAGGGCTGGATATTTGTCTGGGTAGTTGTCCTGAATGCAATGCTGGCAATTTCAAGAGGTTTGTCACAGAGCAAAGGACGTGGAAGGTAGATTTCCTTCAGGATTGATGTATCTGTCATGTGGCTGTGTTAGTGGCAATTATAGGTGGACATCAACCAAGTTATGATTATTTTAGGAACTGTCAGCTTGCGTTAAATCTATATTAAAGAAGGAATTATGTAGGTGCCCACTTGCCTAGTGTTACTGTTCAGGCAGCGCCTGTTCATAGAACAGAACAATTGCTCCATGGGCTGTCTTGCAGGCAGCCTGGATTCCCTGCCAGGCTGGAATTTGCAAAGGATGATGATTTGAAGTGATCTAATATTGACTGTAGGCTGGGAATATGCCATTTCTAATTAATTTTCATGTAAACGGTCATTTCAGCACACAGACAAATATTTAAGGATGATTAAGAAGATTCAATTAGCGATTTTCAGTTTGTATTGTTTGTTTTCTTCTTTGTTTCATTTTGCGGATTGTTTTGATTCAATTTCACTTCCTGCGACATTTCTGGATATTAAGAATATTTTTCATTCAACGGAATCGGAAGAGGAAAAGTAGAAGGCCCAGTGAAACAATGCTGGCTAGGTCAGAGTTAATGGAAGCTGGCACAGTGGGACAGATACAATCAAAGGCTGATTAATTTGGACCATTAAGTTCTGCCAGGACTTTATGTTTGCTGTAGCATTGCTCAAGCAATGGAATGTCATGTTTATTATCACCCAGTAAAACCTAAATTAACGTATCTGTCAGGATAAGTCTATTATATTTACAATCAATAACAAATTAGTTTTATGCAGTTCATTTTTGAGCATTCTTAAAGTTAGTTGCTGAACTTCCAAAGTTTAATCAAAGAGGCATTTTTTTTTAGAATTCTCTTCAAGGAGAGAATGGTAGAGAGGTTATTTTTTCAGTCGAGAGATTGGGAGCTGAAGATATGACTGCCAATGATTGAATAGAGGGAATGGTGGTTGTGCAGAGGACTCGGGGTTTAAAAAACTGCAGCGATGGGAAAGAGTTGTGCTGCAGAAAGATTAGTAGCAAGAGAAGGAGGAAACTTCCCACCTGGAAGCGTTTAGAGCAAACTGTATTTATGGAATTCAAGTCACTGGAAAGCCAAGTGCAAAGAGGACATAATTTGTAAATAAGGTGCATGTCATGACGTAACATATTTGATCGTGTGGAGAGTTGCTGTCTGAGAGAAATCTGAGAAAAAACTCACCTTGCGAGGTTTTCTATTTGCGCAAAAACGGTACACGATAGCGCTATGATTTTTTGCCAGGTTACTCACTGTTCTCCTGTGCTGCAAGTGCAACAGGTTTTGTTCCAATCAGCGTTACGCAGATTGGTCTCCTCTCCTGTCAGTCAATGCCACGGCCGGGATGGCGACGCCCCTTCCTGCCCCACCGGTGGCGGCCTGTCCCGCCTCACTCACAAACTCCTCTCTCCCCTCCTCACAGTAACTTGTGTATCGTCTCCCCCACCACCGGCAGCGGCCACGGGGGGGGGGGGGTTGGGGGATGGTTCAGTGGAGGCCCATTGGAGGCCCAGGTCCCGTCTCCCTCTCCCTCATCACTCACACCTCTCCCCCACGTGCCCTCTGCGGCAATGGGGATGGGCCGAGCGGCAGCAACGGGCAGTCGGACGGGCCGAGCGGCAGTTGAGCCGGAGTGGGCAGAGGGAGGGTGGGAGAATGGGAGAGTCGGGTTGCAAGGTGGCCGAGCAGTTTGCGCAGAGTTTGAGTAACTCACAAACACACACATGCAAACTGGTCCAATCATCAAGTCAACGGGATCTAAACCACAGCTAACAATGAATGACATGTGGAGGAAGGAACTGCAGATGCTGCTTTTTATGGATGGATGGAGAGAGGGAGGGAGTGACTGGTGGTAGGGGAAAGGAGAATGGGGGTGGGGAGGAGGAGAGGGGAAAGATCCTGGGGAGGTGACAAGGGAGTGTGGGGAGATTGAGGAAGAGGAAGGGGTAGGGAGGGAGAGGGGGAAAGTGCGGGAGGTGAGGGGAGGAGGGGAGATGGAGAAGAGGGGGGAGTGGGGGCGGTAGGGAGTGGGGAATAGAGGGAGAGGAGGGCAGTGGGGGAGGTCAGGAGGAATAGTGGGAGGTGAGGAGTGGGAGATAGAGGGATAGGAGTGGGGTAGGGAGGGGAGAGGAGTTACGGAGGGAGGGAGGGAGTGACAGGGTAGGGGAAAGGAGGGGGAGGGATTGGGGAGGGGAGGAGGAGAGGAGAAAGAAGAGGGATGGTGAAGAGGAGGGGGAGAGAGTATTGGGGGATGAGGGGAAATAAGCCATGCCTGTGCAGTTGGGGGCTATGTGTGAGTGGTGCAATATTGCGTTGGGGGGACGGGTTGCATTGGGGGAACAGGTGAGTGGTGCAATATGGCATTGGGGAACGGGTTGCGTTGGGGGACCAGGCCTGCTGTGTGACAGGGGCCCAACGGGTCCCACTTGCTTTAAAAATTGCTGAGGAATTTCAGTCTGTGCATGATGCCAGTGTTGATGTGGTGAATGGGCTAACCACATCATGGAGATAGCGTTCAGCGATAGGGCCAGTGGTGGGGGTTCAGACTAATAAGACTGGGTGATGTGATGAAGGGTGGTGCATGCCTGGGAACATGGATGTGCATGGAATGGATGGGTATGGATCATGTGCAGGCAAATGAGATTAGTTTAGCTTGGCATCATGTTCAGCACAGGCATTGTTGGCCTGTTACTGTGCTGTATTTTTCTATGTACTATGTTAAAATATGAGACTGGTAGGAAAATATCAATAGGGTACGTTGAACAATCCCTGTTCCAGTCATACACTGGCCCTATCCCTAAACTCTATTTTCCTTATGTTGACGACTGCATTGGTGTTCAATCCTGCAACCATGCAGAACTCAAAAATATGAATATTGATTTCTCTAACCCTTGCAATCCTCTCTTTCTGTCCCTCCCCCACCTGTCATGCCAGCTTCAAAGTTGTCATGTTGAGTCTCATTGTCTGTACTCATTCTCACCTAGCACACAGCTAAACGTTTCCTTTATCATCGTTACTTTTTTGCATATCTTTCATTCATTTGTTCTATATCTCTCTCTACATCACCATCTATATCTCTCATTTCCCTTTCCCCTGACTCTCAGTCTGTAGAAGGGTCACGACCCGAAACATCACCTATTCCTTTTCTCCCGAGATGCTGCCTGCTGCCTGGCCTGCGGAGTTCCTCCGGTTTTTTATTTTCGGTTTGAACCAGCATCTGCAGTTCCTTCCTACGCATCAATATAATGAAGTTCATTTATCCAGTTTAGAGTGGCAAAATGCTTGAGCTGAATAAGGAAAAGCATATATCCCCAGGCTAGACCAGAATGATAAACTAGAACATTGTCAGCCAAGTTGTTTCACAATAATGAAAATTGTAACAATCTTAATATGAAAATTGAAGTTAGTAATAAGCATATTAATAAAAAGATTTAAAAAGCTGCTGACAGCTCAACAATATGCACAGAAAAGTACATTGCAGACACGAGAGTGAAGGCAAGTTCTGGTGAGACACTTAGACCCCAAAGTTGAATTTGACCTATAATGTCCAAGAAATGAATCTACTCACCAGAGTAGCCCACTAAACCAAGATGGTTTTGGGGCAAATTCTTGAACCACTCATCATAGTAAAAGAGTCAGGTAATACTTGGCCAACACTGTTCCTGTGGGTCTGGAGTCACATTTAGACTCAGAAAACAGATTTCTTCTCCTAAAAGACAAGTATGAAGAATGAACCAGATGGATTTTCATGACAATCTGATATATCCATAGTCACCATTACAGAGGCTTCTTTTTTTAACTTTTATTTTCATTTATTGAACTCAAACTCCTCAGCTGCCCTGCATGTGTATTTAAATTCACACTAGAGGATTATGAGTTTATCTCTTACCATTGCCCAGCTAAAATGCTTCAAGGTGTCACCTGGCAAGCTCTCTCTCCGAGTATTTGCCACCTACTTTCCGAAGCTCAGTATCTCATCGAGACAGCAACTCGACAGGAAATCCATTTTATGGATTCCAATCTACTTATTAAGCATATTTTAACATTTCCAAATACCAAATAGCATTTGAAAAGGGACTTGCAATTGGATGCAGATAAGTTTATCATTTAGTTGCAAAAGTCACTTTAGATGGGTCCTGATGATTATTTACCCAATTTTAATAAAAACAAATGTAGATGGAGTTTGATAAACCAGTTTGCAAATGGCAAGCTAGTGAGCGCTTGATTAATAATTATTTGATCAGCATTTCAAATTCTAAACTCTGCCATATAAATATATAGTGTCTGTAAATTGTTCCACTTAATCATTATTCTGCAATAATATTAAGATGAAACAGGATTATAAAGTGCAATCCAACTATTTATGGAATAAAAGTGTGTGACAGTGCAGAACTAAATGCCTTTTCGAACTGTGAAAGTCTTGTAACAGACTATATCATTACTATTTAGAAGATAGTCTTCTCTAAATGAGCTGTAAAAGATGTTCATAGAACTATGCAAAGAAATCCTTTACACGTTACAAATTCAGCTCTGAAATTGTGGCAGAAACAGTAATGGGCAGAATCACTGAAGCTATTGTTGGCCAATGGTTCAGAACAGAATGAGGAATTCAGCATACTTACTATATGACCTTTGAACCCAAGCACTGGTATTAGCACATGTTCACTTACACGTTCACTATTTGATTCTCTCCATATTCTCATGACTACCCATCCCTCTCAGATTCCAACACTCACCTGCACACCAGGGACAATTTAGAGCTGCCAATTAACCTACCATATATCTTTGGGATGTGGGGTAAAACAGGACTACCTAGAGGAAACATTCGTGGTTGCAGGGAGAACGTGCAGACTCCACACAGACAGTCCCTGGGATGGAACCTGGCTCACTGGAGCTCAAGAATGAAGTATTGCATTTTGGTAAGTTAAATCAAAGCAGGACCTGCACAGTAAATGGCAGGGCCCTGGAGAATGTGGTACAACAGAGAGACCTGGGATACAAGTACATAATTCCCTGAAAGTGGAGACACAGGTAGAATATGTGATCAAGGCGGCATTTGGCACACTTCCCTTCATTGGTTAGGACATTTAGTACAAGAGTCAGCACTTCTTATTACAACTATACAAAACATTAGTCAAACTACACGGAGTATTGTGTGCAGATCTGGTTGCCCTGCTATAGAAAGAACCAGACTAAGTGGGACCCGTTGGGTCCCAGCTTCACACGGGAGGGCTGGTCCCCCAACGCAATATTCCACCTCTCCACCAATTCCAATATTGGTGGGCAGTGGGGGGGGGGAGGGGGGGCTTTCTGGAGCGCTAGCATGGGTGTTGTGGGTCAAGTCAAGTCAGGCACAGTGAGTGCAGGGCCAACAATCCATTTCAAGTCAAGTCAAGACAATCCATTTCAAGTCAAGTCAATCCATTTCAAGTCAAGTCAGGTCAAGCCAAGTCAATTCATTTCAAGTCAAGTCAATCCATTTCAAGTCAAGTCAATCCATTTCAAGTCAATTCAAGTCAATCCATTTCAAGTTGTCAATCCATTTCTGTCAAGTCAAGAATCAATCCATTTAAAGTGGTCAATCCATTTCGTCAAGTCAAGTCAAGTCAAGTCAATCCATTTCAAGTCAAGTCAATCCATTTCAAGTCAAGTCCATCCATTTCAAGTCCATTCAAGTCAATCGATTTCAAGTCAAGTCAATCCATTTCAAGTCAAGTCATGTCAATCCATTTAAAGTGGTCAATCCATTTCGTCAAGTCAAGTCAAGTCAAGTCAATCCATTTCAAGTCAAGTCAATCCATTTCAAGTCAAGTCCATCCATTTCAAGTCCATTCAAGTCAATCGATTTCAAGTCAAGTCAATCCATTTCAAGTCAAGTCATGTCAAGCCAAGTCAATCCATTTCGTCAAGTCAAGTCAAGTCAAAAGTCAATCCATTTCAAGTCAAGTCAAGTCGATCCATTTAAAGTGAAGTCAATGCATTTCAAGTCAAGTCAATCTTTTTCAAGTCAAGTCAATCCATTTCAAATCAAGTCAATTCATTTCAAGTCAATCCATTTCAAGTCGTCAATCCATTTCAAGTCAAGTCAATCCATTTCAAATCAACACAAGTCAAGTCAATCCATTTCAAGTCGTCAAATCAATCCATTTCAAGTCGTCAATCCATTTCAAGTCAAGTCAATTCATTTCAAGTCAATTCAAGTCAATCCATTTCAAGTCAAGTCAAGTCAAGTCAATACTTTTCAAGTCAAGCCAAGTCAATCCATTTCAAGTCAAGTCGTTAAGTCCAAAAGTCAATCCATTTCAAGTAAAGTCAAGTCAAGTCAATACTTTTCAAGTCAAGTCAAGTCAATCCATTTCAGGTCAAGTCAATCCATTTCAAGTCAAGTCAAGTCAATCCATTTCAAGTCAAGTCAAGTCAAGTCAATCCATTTCAAGTCAAGACAAGTCAAGTCAATCCATTTCAAGTCAAGTCAATCCATTTCAAGACAAGTCCAGTCAAGTCAATCCATTTCAAGTCAAGTCAAGTCAATTAATTTCAAGTCAATCCATTTTAATTCAAGTCAAGTCAATCCATTTCAAGTCAAGTCCAGTCAAGTCAAATCATTTCAAGTCAAGTCAATCCATTTCAAGTCAATCCATTTCACGTCAAGTCAAGTCAATCCATTTCAAGTCAATCCATTTCAAGTCAAGTGAAGTCATTCCATTGCAAGTCAAGTCAATCCATTGCAAGTCAAGTCAATCCATTTCAAGTCAAGTCAGGTCAATCAATTTAAAGACAAGTCAAGTCAATCCATTTAAAGTCAAGTCAATCCATTTCCATTTTGCATTGCAGTTTCAAGCACAGGGCAGGCCAAACAACTCATTGCATTGTCATTTCATTTTCAATTTTGCATTGCAGTTTCAAGCACAGGCAGGCTAGGCCAAACAACTCATTGCATTGTCATTTCATTTTCAATTTTGCATTGCAGTTTCAAGCACAGGCAGGGCAGGCCAAACAACTCATTGCATTGTCATTTCATTTTCAATTTTGCATTTCGGTTTCAAGCACAGGCAGGGCAGGCCAAACAACTCATTGCATTGTCTTTAAGGGCTAACAAATCATTTATTGCAAGTACATTGCAGATTCACAGTTCAGTTGATTCACAGCTTAGAATCACAGTTGTGGCCTCTCCCTCGCGATCTTCCAGAGTGACTGTCTCACATCCAGGCATCTGGGTTTTATAGTCTTGCCCCCCTGGAAGGGACGTTTCTTTATCATGGTGATTGACAGGCGAGAGGACCAATCAGCTGATCTCAAGATTTTTTAAACATTCATAACTTTTTTATTTTTCATCGATCAGAAAAATCCTCGGGGCTGCCGCAGCGGAGGAGGACTGTGAGTAAGATGGCCAAAAATCTTAGTGATATAGGGTAGCGTTTTTCTAAAATCAATTAAGAATGCAGACAGGAAGTGGTCAAGATGAGACTTTTAGTTATGTAGATGCACAAAAGTACAGTGAGGAACAGGTACAATAACAACCTTGCTTACATAAATTACACATAAATTCTACCTGTCAGTAAAAAGAAAAAGAGCATTAGCACAAAACACAATCATTTAAAATCCATGGTAGTCCAACAGGTGATATGCAGTATTCCATTGCAGAGGTGGAATTAAGGTTGTGCAGTTTGTTTCAAGATCCTGGTGGTTGTAGCTCAGTAGCTATTCCTGACCCTGGTGGTTTGGCACTTCAGGCTTCTGTACCTCCTACCAAATGGTAGCAGGGAATGCGCTGGATAATGGGGATCCTTGATGATAATTGCCACCTCCTTGAGGCAATGCCTCACGTAGATGCTTTCGATGCTGGGGAGGGCTATGCCCATGTTTGACTGGGAATCGAAATTGTTATGCCAGGACTTGATGCAACTAGTCAGGATACTTTCTACAGTGCATCTGCAGAAGTTTGTTAGATATGCCTAATCTCGTTAAACTTGTAAGGAAGTAGAGACATGCCTTCTTCATGATTATATTATATTAATGTGCTGGGCCCAGGACATCAAGAATTAAAATCATGAGCAACATGGATAAGGTGAAAGGTCACAGTCTTTTTTTCCCTGGGGTAAGGGAGTCCAGATTTAAAGTTAAAGGGGAAAGATTTAAAAGGAAGCTGAGGAGGGGAAACCTTTTCACAGTGAATGGTGGGTGTGCGGAACAAGTTGCCAGAGGAACTGGTAGAGGCGGTGACAATTATAACATTTAAAAAACATTTGGACAGGTACATGGATAGAAAAGGTTTAGATGGATATGAGCCAAATGAAAGCAAATGTGACTTGCTCAAGGAGGCAACTTGCTCAGCATGGATGAGTTTTGCCGACGGGCCTGTTTCCTTTCTAAGTGATTCTGTGACTCCAACTGTACTAGTTGCACCACTATGCTGCACAATGTGTAGTTTGTTTTAATAATGTTGTGGGAAATAATTGTTAGCGTGAGTAATGGGGATTGGTATCCTGTTCCTGTTCCTGTTCCTTTTCAAAATAGCAGCCCATGAACCTTTATATCAGTTTAGACAGGAAGGTTCCTGAAGCATTAAAGCATTAATAGCCGGCCCATACCTTCAAAGATAAATTAAAATTGTCATCATAAAATAAAACTGATCAAGAATTAACTGGAATGGACTTAAATTACTTTCTAGAAGGTGTAGCAACATTGAAGAAGGATCCCGAACCAAAACTTTCCCAATTCATGTTCTCCTGAGATTCGGCATTACCTGTTGAGCTACTGAGCTACTCCAGCATTCTGTGTCTTCTTGAGTTACTTTGTGAGTTCTGAACCCTGATGTATAATCGCAGCTCTCAAATGGACCACTTAATTGAAACCTAAAAATTAAGCCAGAGTGGATGATTATACCTCTGTCAGTAATTGGGAAATTTGTACCTAATTATCCAAGATAGTTTAGCAATTAGATGCTAAAAAGTGGTTGCACAAAAACATTGGCAACTGTAACATTATTATTTTTTGTCTTTATGTTAAGGGAGGTAACATTGATCCGTCGGAAATGAGAAAATATCCACTGAATCTGTTGAAAAGATTGCAAAGTACAAAAAATATGATTGAACAATAGACCTGGCCTGTTCTCACCTGTAAAATATAATAGGTTAATAAACATACATTGTCTGTCAATCTGATGTCATCTTCTTCCTCTCCATGTAAAAGTGTTCCATCATTTGAATCTCTTCCATCCAAATATGTTTTTTGTTACTTTTCATTCAGTTTTGTGGTAAACTAAATAATACCATGAAGATTTAGCTGGGGGTTTCCACCATTCACTTTCTCTGATGGGAAAACAAAGACCTATTACCGACACTTGCAAGGATCATCCAGTGTTGCAAAACTCTCAGGATTGTCAGTGTGCCGACTAAAGATCACTAGTTTTTCATATTTCCTATCCACAAGGCCAGCTGCATAAAACACACAAATATGGCCAGCTTCAGAGTTTGTTCCAGCCCTTTCCAACAGAAGACACTCCCTGTAATGAACCCTATACTAATGACACTGCTCTACTGAGATGTACACCAATGCTAAAGGAAGTGACAAGAATGCTCACAAGCCACTGGGGCACAATTTCCAGCTTGGCACCTAAGGCAGTAGTATCAATGTTCCTTCCATACAAAGCTGCTGGAAAAGGTTTCCTCCTTCTGAAGATGCTTTAGCCCTAAGCTTTACCCGTAAAACTTTATGGTAATTCCAATTGGGATGTGAGCCCCAGCTCAATAAGAATGGCCAGAATATACGAAGAGGATGCACCTTGTACAGAATCTTTCTGAAAGGTTATGGGGTGCATACACACCACAATACCGGCCCTTCTACGCTCTGTTATAATGTGCTGCTCTGCCTCTTGACCGGTTACCACCACACAAAGACCATAGATGTGCAGTTATATGTCACAATGCAAATAGTGATAAGGACCTTTACTCCAACTATACAACTACCAATACTGACCCACAGTACAGTACCACCACAATTCTGACATCTTCAAAGAGAAGGGAAAAAAATCATAATTCATTAATGTATAAAATGTAAATAAATCATATGGGAATACCTTCCAAAAACACTAGATTTTCTGTAATAAGTGGCTTGCTGTTAGATTAGAATATACTACCTACCTTGTTTTGAAACTCTTGGATCATGCAATATTTTTTTCTGATTGTATGCCAAAATATGTTAAAAACACCAACCTCCTTCACAAAGATTTGGCAAAAGACAATAAATCACTTAAAATCATGCCAGCAATTCTGGAAAACAGGAATGAACCATTCCAAAGGATCAGACCCCTGGCCACTTGGGTGAACAACAGGGCATACCTAACAACACCTCACCTGAAGGTGGCAAACAGCAATCAGTAGAATCAGCACAGACCTTAACCAATGTGGCTACCTGCTCCACAAATTGAAAGCGTTTAAGGATTCAGTGTAATTGTTCAGTTCAGTGTTGTTTGTTGTCAGGTGTATCGAGGTACAGTGAAAAGCTTTTTGGTGCGAGCTAACCAGTCAGCAGAAAGACAATACATGATTACAATTATGGAGCCTCACCAGCTGAGTTTCTCCAGCATTTTTGTCTACCTTTGATTTTTTTTCAGCATCTGCAGTTCTTTCTTAAACATTATTACAATTGATCATTAGGTGTATAGATACCTGATAATAATTGTGACTGTTAGTCCCAAGTCACAGAACACAAGAAGGCAGGAAAATGGGGTTGAGAGGGAAAGATAGATCAGTCATGATTGAATGGCAGAGTAGACTCGATGCGTCGAGTGGTCTATTTCTGCACTTACGACTAATGAACTTTTGAGAACACCACATCCACTTGCCTATCGAAACCTGTCACCTCACCTCGGCACTGTGATTTCAAGAATTCTACCTGACTAGCCATTGAAACGTGAATTGTTTCATGTGGTATAAAAGAGATAAAGTGAGATGAGAATAGAAATGCATGTTCAGAATTTGACTGGCTGGGTCTCTTCCAGTATAAAGAAGGCTACAAACTTTTGTAGACTGCAAGACACAGATTCCACAATAAGAACAATAAGAACAAAAAATAAGGATACATTATTGGTTCATTCAGACATGACATCTTTTGAGAAGCATATTAACTGACGAATGAAAATTAGAAGAAAATGCACTTGAAACATTAACTCCATTTCTCATTAGCTCAATATTTTCAGTTTTTGTTAAGAGAGCAATGTTACTTTGATTGGTGTTCTTCTGAGTTACAAGTAAATATGAACATGAGACTTAACCAATGTCACAGTATTTTAATGACCAAAGGATAGGAGATTCAGAGGTGCACTTGTTCCTGCACGTTGCTCTTGTCGTTTTACAGTTGCTTGAGGAATCCTACATAAAATCCATATAATTGTCTGCCTATAGATTGCAAAAATATTGCAGTCACATCATCAACATCTCTCTCATAGAAGTTCATAAAATAGTATCAAAATATTGTTTTGTGCAGTATTCTAAATGACCAGATGTTATCTGGTAACTCCACACAGACAGCAACTGAATTCCGGATTGTGAGGCAACAGCTCTACTAGCAGTGCCATTTAATCTATACATAACTTAAACTATGATCTTGTTATCTTCTGGTTTGCGCAGTCTTTCTATTTGCGCAAAAATGGTATGCGATAATGCTGCTATTTTTCACCAGCTCACTCCTCGCTCTCCTGTGCTGCGAGTGCACCAAGTTTCGTTTTGATCGGCGGTCTGTTGTAAAAGTTAGCGAGGTTTGAAAATCTTAAAAACCGTGCGTGCGCAGATCGATCTCCTCTCCTGCCGTTCAGTGCCGCGTGGATTGGTCTTTTCTCCTGTCACTCCACGGGACGGTCCGCCCTTCTTGCGGGTTTGCATCTTTACTGGAGCTGAGGATGGCCGGCAGATGTTTCCAAACCAGACACAATTTTCAGATGGACCGGAAGCGGCCGATGTCGCCAAATGGAAAGCGGAGAATCTGATCCCGGTGGAGAGAACGTTCAGCAACCAGCGCCCGCTGTAAGTCCCAATCGCACCGCCAGCTCCAGCCATAACCCCTCTGGTCCCTCTCGTTGGCTCCTTCCCCCCTCCCCTGTGATAACCCCCTCTCCCCCACAACTCCCGTCTTTTCTCTGAGCTCTCTCCCCCCTGTCCACACCCCCCCCTCCCCCCACAAAACCCCCACAACCCCCACACACCCTCCCCCCACAGCCGCCGCCCCCGCGCACACTCCCCCTACCCCCACAATCCCTCCACAAACCCAGCTCCCACACCCCCCTCACCCCACAACCCCCCACCAACAACCCCGCCACACACCCCCTCCCCCACACCACTCCCCCCACAACCGCCGCTCCCGCCCACACCCCCCTCACCACACAACCCCCCCAGCCACTCACGCCCCTCCTCCGCCCACACACAACACACCCCCCGCCCAAACACCCCTACCCCCACAACCCCCCCACCTCTCACACCCTCCCCCCACACCTCCCCACAAAACCCCTCCCACCACACACCCCCCATCCCTCACATCCCCCCCGCCCACACAACACACCCCTCCCCCTCACGCCCCGTCCACACCCCCTCCCCCACAACCTCCTCGCCCTCACAACACCCCCCACCCACCCACCCCATCAACCCCCCTTGCCCCCACAACCCCCTCCACCCACACACCCCTCCCCCCACAATCCCCCCTTGCCCCCACAACCCCCCCACCCATACACCCCCCTCCCCCCACAACCACCGCACCCCCACACCCACACACACATCCCTCCCCTGCCCACACACCCACACCGCTCTCCAGCTCCACAACGCTCACTGCCCCCCTCCTTCCACCACCCCCTCCCCCACACATCCCCATTTCCTCATACACACCCTCCCCCCACACTATGCTCTCCTACGCCCCCTGCCCACACACACACACTCCTCCCCTCCCACCCCCACCCCCCTTCCCTCCTTCCCTCCCACACATGAAGAGGAGGGTTAGGGAGTGCTGGGGGATGAGGGGAAATGAGCTGCACCTGCACAGTTAGGGGCTATGGGTGAGTGGTGGAATATTGCGTTGGGTGAATTGGTTGATTTGGGGGAACGGTGAGTGGTGGAACGGGTCCCACTCAGTCTAATATAAAACATATATTGATAAGAATTGCAAAAAACATTCATATAAATATTGGTACATGAAGAAAGGGTGTGAATGTCACACATTAATGTATCAGTACAACTGGAACAGAGAAAGTAACTTGACTCTCACACAACTCAATCTGTAATTAACAAACAACAGCTCACATCCAGGCTGCTCTCTGATGCACGAGGTATCTCCGCACAGCAGCATTTGAAAGTTGTTCCCAAGGTGTCAAGACCTCGCCAACAGTCTGTTTGTTCTTTCCTTCTTTGTGTTTGAATTGTATGTGTTAAATGTATGTTTTTGGTGCTCTTTAGCTTGTTTTATGTGAGGGGGGGGAATTGGGGGAAGCTTTTTCCAATCTCTTACCTCAACGGAATTAAGTGGAAGAAGAT